>CM038628.1:23704627-24304627 GCA_021554675.1 Leuciscus idus
ATGATTCAGCATTTTGAACGAATCGGTTGACTCAAAGATTCAATGATCAATCCATGAACATCTGTCTCAATCATGAATGACTCAGTCATTCGAACGAATCGTTTGAACGAATTAATCAATGACTCGCTCATTAAGACGGTCGCCTGGCGTCACCTAATGGCGGTTTAGTGTTATGTTTAAAAGTATCATTCTTTCCAACGTGTGTGCACCGTTATCAATGTCCGTGCGGACGTCCGAATTTTACTTTCACTTTTATATTAGCGATTTAAAAGCACCCGCTCGTGTCACACGTCGATTAATCGATGGGAAAATATCCTCACAGTCATATACCTAATACATTTATATTTAAATACAATATAGGCCTACCTAGTAAAAAGTTTAATATACTATTTTTATATCCTTTTGGACACATGAGGGCAGTATAGCCCTATGTTTGCTTTTTTGTTGAACCAAATAGCACTAAATAGCCTGTTTTTAACTTTTTTTATACTTCTTGAATTGCAAAAACAGAATAAAATGGGTTTAGTTCTAATATTTGTATAATTTTCTATAAAAATAAACGGTGTATAATTACATTTGTAGAAGATATGAGATGTTTTCTGATTCCTTTTTGACATTACTTTAATCCCTCGCCATATCAAAACCGTTTGAGATATTTATTATCCATTCACAATTTAGCATATTTAATGTATTTTCATCATGTTGAAAAAGTTTGGTGGGAATAAAATAAATAGTTTAAGAGGAGTGGCTAAACATTCAGAGGCTGATTTTGCAAAAAAATCCACATTCAGACCAAAATATCTGACTTCCTGATGGCCGGAGCTAATGAATGTAAATTAGAAAGTTGTCCGGCTAGATGAGTACAATATAAAAACTATTTTTTTTTTACTGTAGTTAAAACTAACCCGCCCACTTTTGTCAAAAGCATGTTGAAAGTGACACACTTCCTGCTGCCACTTGGTGGCGCTATAACTTTGACTCACAATAGTTACATCCATCTGATCGGCCTCTTACCACGAACACACTGCTGAAGTTTCATCAAGATCAGTTAATGTATGCAGAAGTTATTCCACTTCGTGTTTCTCTTTTCTCGCCATAAATTCGTTTCCTCGCCACGGCCAAACCGTTCGAGATATCAAAAATCCGTCTGCAATTTAGAATCCTCAATGTCTTGACTTCATGCACACCGAGTTTGGTGGGGATTGGATGAATTCTCTAGGAGGAGTACTTCGCATTCCACAGCAAGCGTTTTCCAAACAACCCATAATAGCCGACTTCCTGTTGGGCTGGCGTAAAACTTAGAGCACGAAAGTTGTTCGGCCCGATGAGATCTATATGTGTACCGAGTTTCATATCATTACATGCAAGTGTGTTTGATTTATGGACAAGTGTTCGGATCCCGTTCCAGGGGGCGCTGTTGAGCCCCCCTGCCACGCCCGGGTACCAGCTTCAGCCCGGCCCTGATGGCCGCACGTTCTGACCTGTGTGCAAAGTTTCAAGAGTTTTCGAGCACGTTTAAGGCCCCAAAAGCCCCTGAAACCTTGAAAAACAGGAATTTTAAACAAATCTCACTCAAAAGACAAATCCCCCCACCCCTCACACACACAGAGACGCAGAGGCAGAGAGAGAGAGGGAGAGAATTCTCCAAAAAATCACATTCAAACCAAAATATCTCACTTCCTGTTGGTCACAGCTTATGACTATAAATTAGAAAGTTGTCCGGCTTGATGAGAACAATATACATAACGATTTTTGTGACTCTACTTAAAACTAAGCCCCCACTTATGACTAAAGGTGGCGCTACTGAGCCCCTCACCACGCCCGTTTCTGAAACTTTGCACATGTCTACGGGCTAATAAATGTGATGTGTCTGTCGAGTTTCATCCAATTTCAAGTATGTTAAGAGTCTCAAAAGCATCAAAAAAGAATATTAAAGTTTGAAGCATTGCCATGGCAACAGTATTAAAGATATCAAAAATCCTTTCACAGGTCTACATCTGCCGTGTGTTTACATTATACACATAAAGTTTGAAGCAAATCGGGTAAAAATAAGAGGGTGATTTCAAAGCATTTTGAAAGGGACACACTTCCTACTGCCAGTTGGTGGCGCTATAACTTTGACTCACAATAGTCACATCCATGTGATCGGCCTCTTACAACGAACACACTGCTGAAGTTTAATCAAGATCAGTTAATGTATGCAGAAGTTATAACACACTTCCTGTTTCCATTATTCGCCATAAATTTGCTTCCTCGCCACAGCCAAACCGTTTGAGATATCAAAAATCTGTCCGCAATTTAGCGTCCTCAATGTCTTGACTTCATGCACACCGAGTTTGGTGGGGATCGGATGAATTCTCTAGGAGGAGTATTTCAATTCCAGAGCGTACGTTTTTCAAACAACCCATAATAGCCGACTTCCTGTTGGGCTTGCGTAAAACTTAGAGCACGAAAGTTGTTCGGCCCGATGAGATCTTTATGTGTACCGAGTTTCATATTATTACATGCAAGCGTGTTTGATTTATGGACCAAGTTTTCGGACCCCGTTCCAGGGGGCGCTGTCGAGCCCCCCTGCCACGCCCGGGTGCCAGCTTCAGCCCGGCCCTGATGGCCGCGGGTTCTGACCCGTGTGCAAAGTTTCAAGAGTTTTTGAGCATGTTAAGGGCCCCAAAAATGCCTGAATAGTCGTAAGAAAAATAATAATAATAATAATAATAATCCTACCGAAAACAATAGGGCCTTCGCCCTTTCAGGGCTTGGGCCCTAAATATAGCTGCGAGCAGCGATTACGGGCCCAAGCCGGTGGCACCGCAACCCCGGTGCCTTTAGTTACCTAAAGGCACCGGGGTGGCGGTACCGCCGGCTTTGGCCCTCCATCGCTGCTCGCAGCTATATTTATATATATATATATATATATATATATATATATATATATATATATATATTATACAAACATATATATATATATATGTATTTATATATGTGTATATATATATATATATATATATATATATATATATTATACAAACATATATATATATATATATATATATGTATTTATATATGTGTATATAAATATATATACACCGTTCAAAAGTTTGGGGTCAGGAACATTTTTAATGTTTTTAGGAGAAGTCTCTTCTGCTCACCAAGGCTGCATTTATTTGATTAAAAATACAAACAAAAACAGTAATATTGTGAAATATTATTCCAATTTACAACAGCTGTTTTCTATTTTAAAATATTTTACACTGTAATTAATTTATGTGATCAAAGCTGAGTTTTCAGCATCATTACTCCCGTCTTCAGTGTCACATGATCCTTCAGAAACCATTCTAATATGATGATTGATGGTCAATAAATATTAATTATTATTTTCAATGTTGAAAACAGTTGTGTACAGATTTTTTTTCAAAATGCGTTGATGAATGTAAAGTTCAAAAGAACAGCATTTATTTCAAATATAATTTTTTTAACATTATAAATGTCTGTACTGTAACTTTTAATCAGTTTAACTCATTCTCGATGAATAAAAGTATTGATTTATTTTATTTCTTTTCCCCAAAAATAAAATTAAAATTATTACTGACCCCAAACTTCTGAACGGTAGTGTTTAATGTTACAAAAGCTTTAGATTTCAGATAAATGCTGTTCTTTTGAACTTTCTATTCATCAAAGACTGTACACAACTGTTTTCGACATTTAAAATAATAATGAATGTTTCTTGAGCATCAATCATCATATTAGAATAATTTCTGAAGGATCATGTGACAGTGACGACTGGAGTAATGATGCTGAAAACTCAGCTTTGATCACAGGAATAAATAACAGTTTAAAATATATTAAAATAGAAAGCAGCTGTTTTAAATTGGAATAATATTTTACAATATTACTGTTTTTGTTTGTATTTTTAATCAAATAAATGCAGCCTTGGTGAGCAGAAGAAACTTCGCTTAAAAATCTTACTGACGCCAAATTTTTGAACAGTAGTGTATATATATTATATAAAAATGTAAGGGATAAGACACAGATAATTTTACTTGCCTGACCTGATTAGAACAATGAAAAAAACTTAAATGAAAAAATAACTTGGGAATCAATAAAACGGGGGCGCGATTGAACAGTGGACACATAAAAACATACTCTGTCATTTTGTTCAGAACATCATTCAAACTGCAAAGTGTTAACTTATATTTTTGTACAGTAGCAATAAAACACAACATTGTGCTTTTTTTAAATTAGGGCTGGGAATCGATTAAAAAAAATTAACTAATTAATTGCACAATTTGCTGTAATTAATTGCAATTAATTGCATTTCCTCCAAGCTTGTAATCATCAATAATTAAACTTAGAATCACTGGAAAAAAAGGAACAGAAAATAGCCCTATATTAAAATAATATTAAACATCAATATATCAATGTATTATTCTTTTTCAATAATTAATCAACAATCAATTTAAGATTTTTTTCCCAATTTTTTTAACTAATTATAAAAATAAACTATAGTCCTAAAAAAGCTATTATTACCAGAGCATGTATGATTATCATTTACTCTCCCTCAAGTTGTTCCAAACCTTTATATCTTTCTTTCTTCTGCTGAACACAAAAGAAGATATTTTGAAGAAAGTCGGTAACCAAACGACTGATGGACCCCATTGATTCCATAGTAGGAAAAAAAATACTATGGAAGTCAATGGGGACCAGCAACTGTTTAATGGGGACCAGCAACTGTTTAATTACCAACCTTCTTTAAAATATCTTGTTTTGTGTTTAGCAGAAGAAAGGAAATCATACAGGTTTGGAACAACTTGAGGGAGAGTAAATGACAGAATTTTCATTTTTGGGTGAACTATCCCTTTAACATTGTTGCCCAGCAATATCCTACTATACCAGCTCAGCAAACAGAAGTCTAAAGAGAAATTTCACCTTATTTGAGCGGACTTTGCTTTTCCAGTGCTCGGTACGTGATTGAAGCGTTTGGGCCGTGAACGACAGAGCAGAACGCGCAGCGCAAACACGGAGTCGAACATTGAGCAGAGAGCGCAGCCGCCTACACCTATGGCCGACACACACACACACACACACACACACACACACACACACACACACACACACACACACACAGACACACGGAACGGAGAGTGCGGCGGCGCACACGGAGCGGAAAAGACCCACTCATGAAAGCTGCGCGAGAATGAAACCCGATGCACATATTTTCGGCTTTTCAATAGCAGCCGCAACAGGAAATCATTAAAACGAGGCAATAAAAAAAAAAAAGTGCTGCGTTAAATGCGTTATTTTTTTTTAACGCGTTAAACATTTCAAATTAATCGCACAGATTAACGCGTTAATTCCCCCAGCCCTATTTTAAATACATTCAAGCAATCCGCCCCGAAAATGAAACTAAAATGCTCACGGCTGCACAGGCATTCAATGGTGCGCGTCCTCAGCGAGGAACGAGCAGAACAGAGTCAACGTTTTTTAGGTCATTCCTCCTTCCATAGGAATTTATTGAAAACGCTCGCTCTGCTCCGCACCATTATCAATGTCCGTGCGGACGAACATATTTTACTTTCGTTTTTAAGTTAGCGATTAAAAAGCCCCCAGCGGTGTCACACGTCAGTTAACCAGTGGTAAAATATTCTCACCGTCACATACCTAGTATATTTTTATATAGATATAATAGGCCTACCTGATTTTGAACACAAGAGGGCAGTATAGCACTATGTTTGACTTTATTTATTTATTGTTTAGACTAAACAACCATTCTGGCAGTTTTTAAACTTAAACATTCTTAAATTGAAAAAAAAGAATAAAATGAGTTAAGTTCTGATATTTGTATACTTTTATATAGTAATAAATGGTGTATAATTACATTTTTAGAATATATGAGCCTTTGAGTGTTTCCTTTTTAGACAATACTTTAATCCCTCGCCATAGCAAAACCGTTTGAGATATTTATTATCCGTTCACAATTTAGCATCATTAATATATTTTTATCATGTTGAAAAAGTTTGGTGGGAATAAAATAAACCACTTAGATAAAGGTGGCTAAAAATTCAGAGGCTGATTTAGCAAAAAAATCCACATTCAGACCAAAATATCTGACTTCCTGATGGTCAGAGCTAATGACTTTAAATTAGAAAGTTGTCCGGCTCGATGAGACCAATATACGTACTGATTTTTGTAATTGTGGGTAAAACTAACCCCCCCACTTTTGTCAAAAACATTTTGAAAGTGACACACTTCCTGCTGCCAGTTGGTGGCGCTATAACTTTGACTCACAATAGTTACATCCATCTGATCGGCCTCTTACCACGAACACACTGCTGAAGTTTCATCAAGATCAGTTAATGCATGCAGAAGTTATTCCACTTCGTGTTTCTCTTTTCTCGCCATAAATTCGATTCCTCGCCACGGCCAAACCGTTCGAGATATCAAAAATCCGTCCGCAATTTAGCATCCTCAAAGTCTTGACTACATGCACACCGAGTTTGGAGGGGACACGGTGAATTTTCTAGGAGGAGTATTTCACATTCCACAGCAAGCGTTTTCCAAACAACCCATAATAGCCGACTTCCTGTTGGGCTGGCGTAAAACTTGACCAGGGGAAAGTTGTTCGGCACAATGAGATCTATATGTGTACCGAGTTTCATATTAATTCATGCAAGCGTGTTTGATATATGGACCAAGTTTTAGAACCCCGTTCAAGGGGGCGCTGTTGAGCCCCCCAGCCACGCCCGGGTACCAGCTTCAGCCCGTCCCTGATGGCAGGGGGTTCTGACTTGTGTGCAAAGTTTCAAGAGATTTTGAGCACGTTAAGGACCCCAAAAGCCCCTGAAACCTTGATTAACAATATAAAAGCAATAGTCAAATCCCCCCCTCCCCTCACACACACAGAGACACAGAGAGAGGGAGAGAAAATTCTTCAGAAAATCCACATTCAAACCAAAATATCTCTCTTCCTGTTGGTCGGAGGTAGTTAATGTCAATTTTCTAATTGCCAATATATATATATAATAAAGACGGGAAAGTTGTCCGTCTTGATGAGAACAATACACATACCAAGTTTTGTTGCTGTTGATAAGACTAACCCCCCCACTTATGACTAAAGGTGGCGCTACTGAGCCCCTCACCACGCCCGTTTCTGAAACTTTGCACATGTCTACTGGCTAATAAATGTGATGTGTCTGTCGAGTTTCATCCAATTTCAAGTATGTTAAGAGTCTCAAAAGCATCAAAAAAGAATATTAAAGTTTGAAGCGTTGCCATGGCAACAGTATTAAAGATATCAAAAATCCTTTCATAGGTCTACATCTGCCGTGTGTTTACATTATACACATAAAGTTTGAAGCAAATCGGGTAAAAATAAGAGGGTGATTTCAAAGCATTTTGAAAGGGACACACTTCCTGCTGCCAGTTGGTGGCGCTATAACTTTGACTCACAATAGTCACATCCATGTGATAGGCCTCTTACAACGAACACACTGCTGAAGTTTAATCAAGATCAGTTAATGTATGCAGAAGTTATAACACACTTCCTGTTTATCTTTTCTCGCTATAAATTCGTTTCCTCGCCACGGCCAAACCGTTCGAGATATCAAAAATCCGTCCGCAATTTAGCATCCTCAACGTCTTGTCTTTATGCTGACCGAGTTTGGTTGTGATTGGACGAATTTTCTAGGAGGAGTATTTCAAATTCCAGAGGATGCGTTTTTCAAACAACACATAATAGTTGACTTCCTGTTGGGCTGGCGTAAAACTTAGAGCACAAAAGTTGTTCGGCCCGATGAGTTCTATATGTGTACTGAGTTTCATATTATTATATGCAAGTGTGTTTGATTTATGGACCAAGTTTTCGGACACCATTCCAGGGGGCGCTGTCGAGCCCCCCTGCCACGCCCGGGTACCAGCTTCAGTCCGGCCCTGATGGCCGCGGGTTCTGACGTGTGTGCAAAGTTTCAAGAGTTTTTGAGCATGTTAAGAACCCCAAAAGTGCCTGAATAGTCGTAAGAAAAATAATAATAAATATAGCTGCGAGCAGCGATTGCGGGCCCAAGCCGGTGGCACCGCCACCCTGGTGCCTTTAGTTACACTAAAGGCACCGGGGTGGCGGTGTCACCGGCTTGGGCCCTCCATCGCTGCTCGCAGCTATATTTATATATATATATATATATATATATATATATATATATATATAATAAAGACGGGAAATTTTACTTGTCTTACCTTATTCTGATTTTATGATACACTCAAAATATTCCACAACAAATTCTTTAAATTTAATGTAAAAATAAAAACGAAAGTAAGCCGTGTTGGTCTCACTTAACCCTCTCATTAGAATCAAAATGTTTCAATATTTGCGATGTATTTGGATGCTAAACTATTCTTTATTATAGGCTTTGTACTTCACTCGTGTTCCAATATCGATGGAAAAAATCATCCTCTTCACACGCGCAAAAATGTGCTTGGAAACATCACAGTGGAGCTCTGCTTACTGTGAATGGTACAAATTGTACTACTGACTATTTAAACAGAGCAGTGTAATTCGTATATGTTATGTTGACTATTTTTATTATTATATTGTATTAGGGCTATAATGAACAGGCTGCGATGTCAAGATTGCAATTCTGGAATGTGTGTGTGTGTGTGTGTGTGTGTGTGTGTGTGTGTGTGTGTGTGTGTGTGTGTGTGTGTGTGTGTGTGTGTGTGTGTGTGTGTGTGTGTGTGTGTGTGTGTGTGTGTGTGTGACGCGGTTGCGGTTGAACAGTGGACACATAAAAACATAAATAAAATGTATTAGTTTATTCCTACTTCCATAGGAATACATTGAAAATGCTCGCTCTACTCCGCACCATTATCAATGTCTGTGCGGACATCTGTATTTTATTTTCACTTTTAAGTTAGCGATTTAAAAGCCCTCAGCGGTGTCACACGTCGATTAACCGGTGGGAAAATGTTATCACAGTCACATCCCTAATATATAAATACAATAGGCCTACCTGAAAGAGAATTTTACTTGCCCGACCAGAGTATAGCCTGATTAGAACGTCAATAACAAAACAAATTACTTGGGAATCACTAAAATGAGAGATTATTCTAATTTCATTACATTCATTTTAAGTTGCAATCAGCAGTTAATAATAAATGTCTTACTGATCAATGGTAACAAGGTTGCCCTGCTGAGGCTCATGCAGCTTCTCCAGGAGAATTGTAAACAAATGAGCGCAGCACACAAAAAAGCAACCCAGTTAACAACATACTGACTATAAAAATGACAAATATGGAGTTTTTATATATTTTATAACATATAAGCAACCTCACTTGACGAGTAGGCTACTATTTCCTGAATACAATCACGATTGAAACTGTGACATTGATTTCATACAACAGGTTAATAAACAGTTACAATTAAGTCACTTACATTTTAGATGCAATATTGACTGTTTTTGTTCTGTTTCAGCAGCAAAAATAGTTAAACAAAGATCACAGCAGAACCATCGCGCATCTCACAGCAACTTGTTTTCTCATTACTGAATGATTCAGCATTTTGAAACGAATCGGTTGACTCAAAGATTCAATGGTCAATCCATAAACATCTGTCTCAATCATGAATGACTCAGTCATTCAGAACGAATCGTTTGAACGAATGAATCAATGACTCGCTCATTAAAATGGTCGCCTGGCGACACCTAATGGCGGTTTAGTGTTATGTTTAAAAGTATCATTCTTTCCAACGTGCACCATTATCAATGTCCGTGCGGACGTCCGTTTTTTACTTTCACTTTTATATTAGCAATTTAAAAGCACCCGCTCGTGTCACACGTCGATTAACCGATGGGAAAATATCCTCACAGTCATATACCTAATACATTTATATTTAAATACAATAGGCCTACCTAGTAAAAGGTTTTATATACTATTTTGATATCCTTTTGGACACAAGAGGGCAGTATAGCCCTATGTTTGCTTTTTTTGTTGAACCAAATAGCACTAAATAGCCTGTTTTTAACTTTTTCATACTCCTTGAATTGCAAAAACAGAATAAAATGGGTTTAGTTCTAATTTTTGTATAATTGTATATAAAAATAAATGGTGTATAATTACATTTTTAGAAGTTATGAGATGTTTCCTGCTTCCTTTTTGACATTAATTGAATCCCTCGCCATAGCAAAACCGTTTGAGATATTCAATATCCGTTTACAGTTTAGCATCATTAATATATTTTTATCACGTTGAAAAAGTTTGGTAGAAATAAAATAAACCTTTTAGGAGGAGTAACTAAAAACTCAGAGGCTGATTTAGCAAAAAAATCCATATTCAGACCAAAATATCTGACTTTCTGTTGGTTGCGGCTAATGAATGTAAATTAGAAAGTTGTCCGGCTTGATGAGTACAATATACAAACTATTTTTTTTTTACTGTAGTTAAAACTAACCACTTTTGTCAAAAGCATGTTGAAAGTGACACACTTCCTGCTGCCAGTTGGTGGCGCTATAACTTTGACTCACAATAGTTACATCCATCTGATCGGCCTCTTACCACTAACACACTGCTGAAGTTTCATCAAGATCAGTTAATGTATGCAGAAGTTATAACACTTCGTTTTTCTCTTTTCTCGCCATAAATTCGTTTCCTCGCCACGGCCAAACCGTTCGAGATATCAAAAATCCGTCCGCAATTTAGAATCCTCAATGTCTTGACTTCATGCACACCGAGATTGGTGGGGATTGGATGAATTCTCTAGGAGGAGTACTTCGCATTCCACAGCAAGCGTTTTCCAAACAACCCATAATAGCCGACTTCCTGTTGGGCTGGCGTAAAACTTGACCGGGGGAAAGTTGTTCGGCCCGATGAGATCTATATGTGTACCGAGTTTCAAATTTATTCATGCAAGTGTGTTTGATCTATGGACCAAGTTTTGGGACCCCGTTCAAGGGGGCGCTGTTGAGCCCCCCTGCCACGCCCGGGTACCAGCTTCAACCCGTCCCTGATGGCAGGGGGTTCCGACTTGTATGTAAAGTTTCAAGAGTTTTTGAGCACGTTAAGGACCCCAAAAGCCCCTGAAACCTTGATTAACAATATAAAAGCAATAGTCAAATCCCCCCTCCCCTCACACACACAGAGACACAGAGAGAGGGAGAGAAAATTCTTCAGAAAATCCACATTCAAACCAAAATATCTCTCTTCCTGTTGGTCGGAGATCGTTAATGTAAATTAGAAAGTTGTCCGTCTTGATGAGAACAATACACATACCAAGTTTTGTTGTTGTTGATAAAACTAACCCCCCCACTTATGACTAAAGGTGGCGCTACTGAGCCCCTCACCACGCCCGTTTCTGAAACTTTGCACATGTCTACGGGCTAATAAATGTGATGTGTCTGTCGAGTTTCATCCAATTTCAAGTATGTTAAGAGTCTCAAAAGCATCAAAAAAGAATATTAAAGTTTGAAGCGTTGCCATGGCAACAGTATTAAAGATATCAAAAATCCTTTCACAGGTCTACATCTGCCGTGTGTTTACATTATACACATAAACTTTGAAGCAAATCGGGTAAAAATAAGAGGGTGATTTCAAAGCATTTTGAAAGGGACACACTTCCTGCTGCCAGTTGGTGGCGCTATAACTTTGACTCACAATAGTCACATCCATGTGATCGGCCTCTTACAACGAACACACTGCTGAAGTTTAATCAAGATCAGTTAATGTATGCAGAAGTTATAACACACTTCCTGTTTCCATTATTCGCCATCAATTCGTGTCCTCGCCACGGCCAAACCGTTCGAGATATCAAAAATCTGTCCGCAATTTAGCATCCTCAATGTCTTGACTTCATGCTGACTGAGTTTGGAGGCGAATGGATGAATTCCCTAGGAGGAGTACATTAAATTCCACAGCATGCGTTTCCAAACAACCCATAATAGCCGACTTCCTGTTGGGCTGGCGTAAAAAGTAAAAGTACGAAAGTTGTTTGGCCCGATGAGATCTATATGTGTATTGAGTTTCATATTATTACATGCAAGCGTGTCTGATTTATGGACCAAACTTTCGGACCCCGTTCAAGGGGGCGCTGTTGAGCCCCCCTGCCACGCCCGGGTACCAGCTTCAGCCCGGCCCTGATGGCCGCAGGTTCTGACCTGTGTGCAAAATTTCAAGAGTTTTCGAGCATGTTAAAGGCCCCAAAAATGCCCGAAAGGTTGACAGAAAAATAAGAATAATAATAATAATAATAATAATAATAATAATAATAATAAATAATCCTACCGGAAACAATAGGGCCTTCGCCCTTTCAGGGCTTGGGCCCTAATAATAATAAATAATCCTACCGAAAACAATAGGGCCTTCGCCCTTTCAGGGCTTGGGCCCTAATAATAATAATAATCCTAACGAAAACAATAGGGCCTTCGCCCCTTCAGGGCTTGGGCCCTAATAATCCTACCGAAAACAATAGGGCCTTCGCCCTTTCAGGGCTTGGGCCCTAATAAATAATCCTACCGAAAACAATAGGGCCTTCGCCCTTTCAGGGCTTGGGCCCTAATAATCCTACCGAAAACAATAGGGCCTTCGCCCGTTCAGGGCTTGGGCCCTAATAAATAATCCTACCGAAAACAATAGGGCCTTCGCCCTTTCAGGGCTTGGGCCCTAAATATAGCTGCGAGCAGCGATTGCGGGCCCAAGCCGGTGGCACCGCCACCCTGGTGCCTTTAGTTACACTAAAGGCACCGTGGTGGCGGTGTCATCGGCTTGGGTCCTCCATCGCTGCTCGCAGCTATATTTATATATATATATATATATATATATATATATATATATATATGTATATATATATATATATATATATATATATACATAATACACACATATACATATATACATACACACATATACATATATACATACATATACATATATACATATACACATATACACACCCACTCAAAATGTGTAAATCCAGAAGCACAGTATTTATTGGAGGTTTTTGTATAGGTTTATTAATGTAATTATATTTTATGCTTATGTGTTCTTATGATATGCAATGGATATTTTTAATGGAGTAAATTTTAATGTTTAACATGGGTGTATTCACAACACATAGCATACGATATAAAATCTTAGGATTATTGATCATTATGTTAAGTAGAACATTACAAGTTAAGAAAGTAAATTTATTTATATATTTTGTATTAGCTAATATAACAAGCAAGTACACTGCGGAGAATCGAACTCCACCCAAGTAGTTAACCTGGAGTACCAGTACCAGTGTATTTTTGCTTTTTGTAATTATTTTGGTTATAAGGAAAAGCAAAAACTTGTATTAGCAACAGCATAGTGTAATTATGTTGATCTGGTACGTTAGCATGAGATTAAAGGAAACATTAAGTATAGTATTTATTTTATGTGATTTTTATTTGGAATGTCTACATTTTTTACGATACTTTTTGAAATCACAATATTGCTATAAAAGTTATGTATTGTTTGTAATATTTTTGTATACAGTTTATTACTGATAAGTTCATTCAAATGTAATATAATAATAAATGTGTAAGTGAATGTATTTGTCTTGTAAAACGTTTAATATTTAATCAGTAAGCTATAACAAACTATTGGTATTGGCATGTTTATTTATTGTGCAATATAGTTAAGTTGTGTGTATTTGTCAGATTTACATATAAAGTTGAACTATAGATATTGCTGTGTTATTCACATGCTGTTGCAATGCAAGAAAAACAAAACCTTTTTGTTAAAATATGTGTTAATAAAAAAAGAAAATGTATTTGTTTAGATATGGTTAATTTTTCCTACTTGTAGAAATTGAATAATTGTGTAGGATCTTTTTGAAGGATGTAATTTATATGTACATGCTAAAGTTTTAAAGGTACACATAAATGTATATAAGTTAATTAAGAAGAGCATAATAAAGGTTGAATAACACATGAGTGTAATTAAGTACGTTTATTAACAGTACTGATTTGAACTGTGTGTTGTTTATATTTAATACTGGGTGGTTTTTTTAGCATACTCATCCAGCGTAGCACACTCTGTATTGCACATAAGAATAAAATACCAAAACACCGCAATTAATTATGCACATTAATAAAACACAGATCAGAACTGTGTGTTTGTGTAAATCTATTACTGGGTGGTTTTCTCAGTATACTCACCCAGCGTATAGTAGCACACTCTGTATTGCACATTGGAATTAAATACCAAAACACTGCAATTAATTATGCACATTAATAAAACACAGATCAGAACTGTGTGTTTGTGTAAATCTAATAATGGGTGGTTTTTTCAGCATACTCACCCAGCGTATAGTAGCACACTCTGTATTGCACATAGGAATAAAATACCAAAACACTGCAATTAATTATGCACATTAATAAAACACAGATCAGAACTGTGTGTTTGTGTAAATCTAATAATGGGTGTTTTTTTCAGCATACTCACCCAGCGTATAGTAGCACACTCTGTATAGTACATAGGAATAAAATACCAAAACACTGCAATTAATTATGCACATTAATAAAACACAGATCAGAACTGTGTGTTTGTGTAAATGTAATACTGGGTGGTTTTTTCAGCATACTCATCCAGCGTATAGTAGCACATTCTGTATAGTACATAAGAATTAAATACCAAAACACTGCAATTAATTACGCACATGAATAAAACACAGATCAGAACTGTGTGTTTGTGTAAATCTAATAATGGGTGGTTTTTTCAGCATACTCACCCAGCGTATAGTAGCACACTCTGTATAGTACATAGGAATAAAATACCAAAACACTGCAATTAATTATGCACATTAATAAAACACAGATCAGAACTGTGTGTTTGTGTAAATGTAATACTGGGTGGTTTTTTCAGCATACTCATCCAGCGTATAGTAGCACACTCTGTATAGTACATAAGAATTAAATACCAAAACACTGCAATTAATTACGCACATTAAGAAAACACAGATCAGAACTGTGTGTTTGTGTAAATCTAATAATGGGTGGTTTTTTCAGCACACTGACTCAGCGTATAGTTTCACACTCTGTATTGCACATAGGAATAAAATACATTTCTGCGATCAATTAAGCACAGAATAGAATAGCTAAACACTGTGGTTTAACAAGGATCCAAAAGATAGAGCTAAGCTTTGTCTCACAGTCCCTGTCTCCTTTACTATGTAATCAGATCTGTACATAATCAAATGTATTATCTATTAATCTTTATCGCTGATGGATCTGTGTAAAAGTAATATATCATCTATAAGCTATAGTTTTGGAACAAGTTGTCCAACACATTTAAACATGTTACTGTAGAAATGAACACAAAACTCCCTCGTGTGTGCTAAAGTAAACTGGCACAACATTTGTGTGCACAGAAAAGTTGTTAATGTTCTTAACATAGACATGGTCAATTAAGGTTCCCTTTTCAGATGTTGGCTTTTTAACAAGTTGAACAAAACCATGATCTGACATGAAAGAGCAAAGGGATTTAGATTTTAATGCATCACTATTAAAGTCTCCTATAAGTACGATTTGATTGCAAATTGAAGTCATTAAATTAATCAATTTACCAACATTTTCTTTGAAAATGGATAAAGGATATGTTTGTGGCCGATACACAACTCCAAGTAAAATGTCTATTTCAGTGAAGTGTGTCAGCATGCATTCCAAGTTAAGATTTTGGCATGTTATTGTAGTGTGTTCCACACCACATATAAACCGACGCCACCATGTTGTTGAGCTTTTAAATCATTGAAAAGAGGACTATTGCTTGTGTATGCGGCTGATCGAGAAAGATTAACAAAGTTATAATTGTCTAAGTGGACACTGTCTGATTGATAGAAAGCAGGCAACCATGTTTCAGTTAAACCAATACACATGGGTTGCAACTGTTGTATGCAAACCATCAAATCCTGTTTATGGCATTGCAAACTCTGTACATTTATCAAAAACACAGAAAATGTGGTATTTGGAATTGTATAATCTAAATCATCGCGAGACATAAAAGAAGACATTTCATTAATTGCCTCGAAGACTTTGTCATTACAATAAATACTTTTTTCTTTGAAGTCTTTTATTGTCAAACCAGATAAAGTTCTTACCCGACTTAATGCTACATAAGCCTGCCCAGCCGCAAAAACTCTTTTTAAATTAACTACAGCACTATCGACAGTTAAACCCTGTACTTTGTGAACTGTGCACGCCCAAGCTAATTTTAAAGGAAACTGTCGACGAAGTCCACCTTTTGTACCAATTGTTTCTTCTTCGACATATATTGGTGTAGATTGAATCATTGTTGCTGGCTGAGACGAACACTGCTTACGGCCTTTTATTCCCACGTTTTTATCATCAAAACAAACGTAAATAGATTCAGGTAATTTATTTTTATCTGAACGTGCAATGTGTGTAATTGTACCACAAACGTCATTAACTAGTCCATCACTGACATCAAGATTTTTAATTAACATGACACGTGCATTTATTCCTAAAAGCAACTTTGCTGCCAAGTTTGTATTATAAACTTTTACATGATGTCCACTAAGTAATTCTAATTTACCAGTTTGCTTGCTACGTGCAAAATCTTCAGCCTCTATTGTTTCAATATCTTCACAGATTTTAATTAATTGTTCTAGGTTGTGCTCATGAACTTCATCATTGGTAGAAAAAATATGTAGAGAGTCATTATTTTCATCGTTCTCACAACTTGCTAATATTTCCAAATCTTCTTTTTTTAGTGGAGATTTCCTGCTTCGCTTTCTTAATCGATTTAATAATTCAGCAAAAGTGCTGTCCTGTTGTCTAACAACCTGTGTCAATTTTACAACACCAAAGTAATTCACCCATAAATCGGTTCCTGGTACATCCACAAAGAGCGGTTTACCCTTTACAGGAGCTAATTGGAAGAAATCGCCAACAGCTATGACGGCAATATTACCAAAAATAGAAAAATTTCCGGTTTGCTTAATTTGTCTCAATCTTCCATGAATATATGTTAGCAGTTTATGGTCTACCATTGATATTTCATCTATAATTAAAATTTGAAGGCCGTGGAATTTTGCGCGTAAAGAATTTAGCTTGTTTTCGCTCAAAGGGGTGTACGGCAACTTCACATTTGTGCTAATACAAAATGTTGTATGAATTGTTGAAGTTTTTAATTGGTACGCTGAGATTCCCGTAGGTGCGGTTAAAAGAACAGTAATGTCATCTGGTTGCAGAGCTGTTTGAGACAATAATCTTGTAGCTTCATATTGTATAGCTTTAATTAAATGACTTTTTCCTGTGCCTGCACCACCAGTGATAAAGACATGAAATGGTTCTGGGCTTTCTCCTCTGATTTTATTTAAACACCACTGTCTAATTTTATAGAAAATAGCCATTTGGGTTTTGTTTAAAGAGCGAATTAAGCTCAACCCATCTACACGACTGAGACAATTATCTCTTTTTTCTATCTGAGCAATTTGCTGATTGTTACATGCTAAATCTGGAATGATCTCATGTCCCTCTACTTCCTGATCTGTCTCCTGTCTAAGCTGTTCACACTCAAAACGTTGTAGTTGCTGTTCAGGACAAAGTGCACACCATGCATTTTCTAAAATGCCCATTTTGTGCAGTGTCCATCACATCGGCATCCTTTTCAAAAAACGCTCTGTTTGTATTTACGACGTGTTGTACTAATTGTGTTGATCCATCGCTAAAAGAAACCTCACCTTCCCTATAAAAGTGTTCATAATTATTATATCCTTCTGGTTTAAGTTGACTATCTGTACGGTATGGAAGAAAAAGTTGTAATAAACTTTGATAAAATTTTTCTGGATTTTTTGTCACTGAGAATCGTGCAAAACGGACTATAGCAGGTTGAGTGCGTGTTCTTTTCACAATGAAACCCAAGTTGTTTTGTAACATAATTTTATTGGAAGTAGGTTCACTTTTGTATGCAATTCGGTACTCTGACGCAAATGTGGCTAAGCAGATATCGTTAAAAAAAAAGGCTGATTTGGTCTATTCTTGTAACGATCAACAAAACTTGTCATCCACATCTCTTCACTTTTCAGATTTTGAGAGTTCAACTTGTTTTGTATAATGCTAAGTGGCAAACTCATACGAACAGTATCGTCACCTGTAGGAATAAACTGAACCTTCCTTGAACACTCTTTTAAGTGCATATTGGTTAATCTATAAACTGCTTCCTGTGCACTAACTTCTCGATTGTGTAAATACACGGTCCCTAATTTTTTCAAAGCTTGTTTTGCATCCACATTACCCTGAGTTGTTGATTCTCGTTGGGCATTAGCTAGCAACAAACCCATTTCCCTTTCAGATTTGGAAATGTAGGAAATGATATAAACAATGCAGGCATAAGCATCTGTTACATATTGAATGTCCATATTAGCATTCCAACACTGAAGGCCAAACTTATTATACTGATTAACCCACACTTCATTTAATTGTCGTTTCAAGACAATGTGTGTAGTATTATTTATGCACTTATATGCCATCTCAAACAATTTCTGATCTATTCCAACACTATCAAACAAACTTTGTACAGAATCTATCTTTTCTTCTAAAACAGCTGTCTTAACTGCTGTCATTATGCCACGAGCATATTCTACATTGACGTTATCATTTACAGTTGCACTTTTAGTTCTATCTTGACAACTATTTGTATTATCACCATTATCGGGCACGTCTACCTCAGACACATCTATCTTTCTTCGACATATGAACGTCTGCATTGACGGTGGCTTAGGAAAGTTAAAACGACAGACTGTGTTTTTCTTTTTGCATGTTTTAGAATGATGTTTACTGTGACATTGCACAGATGTGACAATACTGTGTAAGTTCTCATCTTCAATGGGCACTTCACAAGTAACATATTTATCTATAAAATCAATAACCTCCTCATCAGAATTTTTATCTATTTGTGGAGCATTTTTGATCCAAAACAAACAATGAACATGGGGAGAACCACGTTGTTGAAATTCAACCCTATAAAAAGAATCTACAATTTCTCCTATGGGGTGAACAGGTGACATAAGCACCTCTTTTAAAAAACAATGCCACCTAAAATCAAATATGCGAGCTGCAGTAACAGGATTACGACGCAAAAGCTCACATTTGTCAGCCCATTCTAGCTGGTCTAAAGTTTCCTGTCTTCCATCATTTTTTAAAATACTTGACATCAAATTTGTCCATCTCATGTCAGCAGATGAAAACGAGCAAAACCAAGTGGGAATGCCCAACTGTCTGACCATAGCAAATAAATCTTTTTGCACTCCTTGCCAGAATGATGGAGTGCCTCGAATGGGCTTCAAAAACCTGTACCCTTCATCAAAATTAAGTACTTGCCTCAAGGACTCTGTGTCTTTAAACATGTCACTTGGTATGGATTTACTACAGCCATGTCCTTTCCTTAGAGCAATAGATACACTAGACACTACCTTTTCAACTTCGGACAAATACTGTGCATAAAAAACATATTCAACATTTTGCGCAAATCTTCCATCTGCATGCAAAATTCTATTATTAAAATAGCGTGACAATGTTAATCTTTGTGCCCTTTGGTCACGATATATTGAACTACCATCTGGAAATAAAACAGGAAAACATTTTGCCTCGTTTGTTTCATCTGCAAGCATTTTCACTGGATTATTCCCTTCAGCAGGAGCTACACTCAATATCCCATCAAAATACTGATCAAGAACTTCTTGGCCAATATCTACAGGCTGTAAACACGTGTCCATAAACACACAGTGCTGTTGCCTATCATGTAACTCCTCATCAACTTGTACATTTTCCGATTCATTTTCTTCAATGTCATTTTTATCATCTTCATTTTCTTGCCTAGTAAAGTCATTAAACCAATCATCATTAAAAACTATATCTGAATAAAATTTGTTGCATTGTTTTAAGTAACATAAAGCCTGTCTAATCTTATTTGTATCTACATACTGATACTTATAATGACCTTTATAAGTTAATTTGCGCTTTAACTTCACACATATGAAAGACCCTTCAGCTTCTGTTCTAGGCAAGACATTTGTTGTGTCTTTAACATTAGCTGGCACACAAGTGACAGGACCATGAACTCCATTTTGACCACCTTTTGGTAAAGCCAACATTTTCATAAATGGAATATGCAATGAAATCAAATGTTGTTCTAAGTTATTAAGGCAATGAAGCTCTTCTGGTATTGGTTGCAATTCCAGATTGTTAATAGCGCTTTCTGCTGGCATTTGACCTTTTTTCAACTTAGAATGACAAGTAAAGCAAATCCAAAGTTGACCTTTACATGAATTTGCCAAATCACAGGAAATATTACATTGCTCACCACACGTGTGCAAAAAATGATCTGTAATACATGTGTTGGCTACCAACGTCATTGCAGGATTGTTATTGTAATATTCTTTTCTACAACATAATACTTGCTGTTTAAACAACAATCTATGGCAAACACAACAAACAAATTCTAATCCAGAACTAACTTTATCTTCAAATTGTTTTTTGATAAAATCAGATATCTGCTGATTTAGTTCTAATTGTTCTCTTCTTATCTTGTTCATTCTTTTTACATTTACTTTGTGCAGTGCGTTGTTGTGATACTTTAAGTTACTCGTTGCCTTTATTGCATTTCTGTGTTTTTCATTATTATGATATTTCATTCTGTTGTATTTCTTCAGTTTATTCTTATGCTGGTCGTTGACAGTGTATTTCACCCTACTGTACTCTTTGACTTTTTTCTTATGCTGCTCGTTGACAGTGTATTTCACCCTACTGTACTCTTTGACTTTTTTCTTATGCTGCTCGTTGACACCGTATTTCACCCTACTGTACTCTTTGACTTTTTTCTTATGCTGCTCGTTGACACCATATTTCACCCTACTGTACTCTTTGACTTTTTTCTTATGCTGCTCGTTGACACCATATTTCACCCTACTGTACTCTTTGACTTTTTTCTTATGCTGCTCGTTGACACCATATTTCACCCTACTGTACTCTTTGACTTTTTTCTTATGCTGCTCGTTGACACCATATTTCACCCTACTGTACTCTTTGACTTTTTTCTTATGCTGCTCGTTGACACCATATTTCACCCTACTGTACTCTTTGACTTTTTTCTTATGCTGCTTGTTGTTACAGTATTTCAGTCTACTGTACTCTTTAACTTTACCTTTATGTTGTTTGTTTTTCAAATATTTAATTTTACTTGCTTGTTTTAATGACTTATTATATAAAACATTTGTATGATATCTTGTCCTAGTGGCAGTTTTGACATGTTGTTGAAACTCTGTATTGCTATAGTACAACTCTTTGATATGGTCTGAATTCCATTTTTTTTGTTTATCAATATTACTTTTAACTCTTTTTAATGAATAATACTTGTTAAAATATCTGCTCTTTTTAACAGATAAATCATTATTTGTATCTTGATTAACATGAATTGGTTCTTCATGCTTTATGATAACTTCATTCTTTGGCTTTACACTTTGTCTTGTGCACATTTTTCCATCATCTTGTTTATCATTCTGACAAAACTTATAACACGTCTGGTTATCAGGTTGTCTCACACAAATAATAACTTCATAGTGATTCTCATTGCAGTGTTTTAAATATATCCCTTGATTACACATCCTTCTATGCATACTGCTGTATTTTAACCATTTGTCATTATGATATGTATAAATATCAACTCCTAAATAATTTGCTGTCGATTGAATTTCCACTTCTGTGGCCCATGATCCTACAAACTTCATTTTTGAACTTGACAAACAATCTTTCATAGATGTATATTGACATCTTAAGAGATTCCTGTATTCCTCACTATGCAAATCCATGTGCTTTACAACTGCAAGTCGTACTGCTCTATGAGCTTTTTGTGTGCCACCCACTGCTTGTGCCACTGCCCTGAAGAAACAATTCCCATCACCTACAATACTAACTGTTTTACAAGGACAGCCCATTGGTCCAATTTCTGTTGGTAAAATAACTTTTTCCCTATGAAACTCTATATGAAGGTTATCACTTAATTTTTGCTGAACTTCATGACATAGTGGACTGAAATCAAACATTCTGTTAGGTCCAGTTCCTAAACAAACTACATCTGAATTTTCAAAAATGTCAACATTTGTTTTGCTAATCTTAGTGCTGTCCTTGAAACACGGTTTCTGTTTTTTCACAACAACACATTCTTTCTGTTCTTCCAAACTAAATTTTGAACTTTGAAATTTCCTTTTCTTGTCAACACAATGTTGCTTTCCTGTTTCACAGAAAGTTGGTTTACTGCTTTTAATTTGATGTACACAAACGCCACTTAATTCGAATACCTTCAGGTTTCCTCCAATACAAGTAGCCAAATGTTCAATGTGCCTTAAAACACAGCTCAGTGTATTGTAATATACAACTACACTAAATCCATCACCATCAGGCATCCCAGTACTACTACGTGCATGTGAATCAACTATAGCAAACTGCCCATTTTGCTTAACAATAGCACAGGTACTACCAGTTAAAGTTAAAAAGCATGTATCATATTTTTCAAACATTGATTGCAAACCATTAAGCAATGTCACACATGCACCGGACAAAATAAATTCTCCATCAATCACATCTACAAATCCAGAAACAAAATTGCCGTATTCAAATTTAAATGCATTTGAATTAAAAGTGTACTGCTGAGGAAGATCTTGAATACACAACAACTTTTCATTTGTTGGGTCAGTGATTGAACCACTTTGATACAAACTGGTATACAAGCTGTCACCATCAGTCACAACATTATCTAAATCTTTTTTTCGCCATGAGAATACGCTATGTACACTGTGCATTGCCATTGCAGCCAAACTAATCGCAACACACTGTTTTCCTGCCCACTGGAACTGCCTATCACCCTGATGAAATTATCCACGAATGCTATTAACACTTTCTGTTTCATTTGATGTAGTTGGTGGGCTTTGTTCAGTATCTTTGGCTGTAGATGCACTAATTTCTCCATCAATATCTTTATTTATGAAGGGTGGCATATCTGATGAGATGTCTACATTAACCCCACAAATACTAAATTGACCTGCAGATAAGCTCGTCATTAAGTTATCAATGTGCATAACTAGGTCTTGCCAGTTTGTGTTGAAAACAACAACTGCTGTACCGATGTCAGATCCCAAACCACATGCGTTACGGACATTACAGTCTACAACAACATAGAAATCGTTATGTCTCACGATAGTGCACATGTCTCCATTTATGTTCATCAAACAATATTCATGACTAAACAGCATCTCTTGTAATTTCTCATACAACTCGTTCTTTGATCCACTCAATGCTTGTCCTACTGTTACTTGGCATGTTTTATTAAAAACACTATATTGGCCACCAAAGTTGTGAGGAAATTGACGGTCTCTATTAGCCTCAGTTTTCATGTCTTTAAACAAAGTACTTCCCTTGTTAAGAACGTCCTGAAGATCTGATTTCTTCCAGGTACACACATTATGTATTTTATGCTTGACTATTGAAACTACACTGCAGGCTACACCTAGAAGCTCCTCATTCAACTCTGCAGACTGCATTCTAACCTCATTGCCAGCTACAATGCCAGACACATCTGGACATACGCAAACTGGGGAGTTAGCGATATCAGTCTTACTTTTGTTGATCAATGGCTTGCGACGCATTCGAAAACTGTTCAGTTTAGGCATTTAAGGAAAAACATAAGATCACATTAAAAATCACAGAAATTATAATAATGCACTTTAAGACTTGAAGACCTGTAGAAATAAATATTAATACTGTAAAATAGGGGTATAATAATAGTATTGTGTGGTTATCAGTCAAATGAAATCATTATCAACAAAATTCAAAGAACAATCAAATCATAATCACAAAGATAGAATAAAAGAATATAGCTATGTTAGCAAATTTGAGTTTTAATTTGGTAAAGCATTTAGATATGTTTAAGTTAAAGTGTCATCCAAAATGTAAGACCATTCATAAGTAAAAATAAAATGTTGTAAGATTTTTCTGACTTGAAATAAAATAAAATGTAAGACTTTTTATAGATCCACATGAACTTTGTAAACATTTTAATTTGCATGAAAATTGCTAATTTATGATGTTTAAGTAATTTATGTCAAACACAACAAACTGTAACCCATGAACTAACTGCATCTTCAAACTGTTGAAGATAACTGAGAATATGGCTTTTTGATTTTAGTCATTTTTAACAATGTATGTGGTTATACTGGATTATGTTATTTTTAACTTTTTTCTTGAACTTAGTCAATGTTTTCAATTAGAAAAAAAAATATGTATATGCTTAGTCTCAATTTTTGAGTAAACAGAAATCTATATATTTTTTTAAAGAATTTACAAGGATACATCAAGCTGCTTAATTAGGCTATATATATAAAATATGACAATAACCAAATATAAAATATTTAAATTTTATATTATAACAAATGTATTTTACTAATACATGATGTTCATTTGAACTTATCAAAGGAGGAAAAAGCTCATAAAAAAACAAAAAAAAAAAACATTTCAACATGGAAAGATCAGCAAATTAGCTTATTAGAATAATTTTGGAAAGATCATGTGACAGTGAAGGTTGGAGTAGCAATGCTGAAAATTCAGATAAGAAAATTACAGGAATACATTTTAATATAAGAAATTTAGAAAAAAAGACGTTTTATGGATTCATAAGAACCCTGTAAACATTTTAATTTGTATGAAAATTGTTAATTTAGGATTTTTAAACAACAATGTATGGCAAACACAACAGACAAACTGTAGCCTAACCCAGAACTAACCATCTTCAAACTGTTAACACAGAATTGTTTTAAAGTC
Source organism: Leuciscus idus (assembly GCA_021554675.1). NCBI lineage: Eukaryota > Metazoa > Chordata > Actinopteri > Cypriniformes > Leuciscidae > Leuciscus > Leuciscus idus. The sequence goes on from CM038628.1 coordinate 23,729,461, forward strand.
GACATGAAATCAAAATTGACCCTATTTACTTTGTTAGCGCATATTACTAGTCTTGTGGTGAATAATTAATCTGTGCAAGTTAATACACAGAAAAAAAAATTGTTTGTCGTGGTAATCTTTAATCAAAGTCTGAAAAGTTACTTCCGGTCTGGAATGGTGGTCCCTCTCTGATGACATAGGCTTTGACGGCTTGGGTTGAAAAACGCTTAACCACTCCCCTCAAACCATTAGTCTGCTATGAGCAGAGATGGAGAGAAGGAGCACTAGAGTAAAACCCTGCCCTCTGTTCAATATTCCGTTTCACTGAGAAATACGTCACAACACTGGAGAAAAGTCATTTTCACGGGGACTTATTGTAAGTGGTTAACACAGAATGATTTTGTTCATTTTGAGTTTTATTTTATTTTTATTTAGTCAATGTTTTTAATCGTAAAAAAAAACCAGTCTATATGCTTTAAATTACTGGATAGACAAGTATCAATGTGTATTTTTTTTATAATAATTACAAGAATAAATTAAAATTCTTAAAATTAGACTTTTATATTATTACCAACTTTTTTATTTTACCAAACATCAAGGAAAAAGCTCACTTTACTAAAATAATAAATAAAAGAAAAAAATAAAAGAATGAAGAGGCAAAACGTTTTTCAATATAGAAAGATCAGCAAATTAGCTTATTAAAATAATTTTGGAAAGATCATGTAACAGTGAAGGCTGGAGCAATAATGCTGTGTGGCATTACAGTAACACTTTTTAAAATGTAGAATATGAAAATAAAATACTTCTAATAATATTTAATACTATTATTTATGTAGTGTTTTTTTGGTAAAATAGATAGCTTGGTAAGAGTTGTTCATTTCATTTGTTAATATTGTTTGTAATTGTATTGAGTTGTATGTACAATTTAACATACAATATTATTTTAATTATTTTATTGTCTGCTAATTATTTTTAAAATAAAAAGTACTTTTCTGAAAGTTGGGATTTTTTTAGTAGAAATGATAAACAAATGAATAAATATACATTTGAAAGAGAAATGACACTCCAAAATATGGATGTCCATTTCGTTTTTATCTACAGTTAACCGACACACTTGTTTGGTCATTTTTAATAAAGTACTGTGGAGACCTATGAGAAAACGGTTTGAGTGCTCAGAAAAAGTTCTACAATACTTGATCATAATAAAAACGAACTTTATAATATAATGTTTTGCGTTCAAGTAACGGCATACAGCGTGCAATATGGGTTAGTAAGAATCTTGCCAGAACATTCCAATAAACTTTAGTATCTTTAATTGAAACTATATATTTTTGGCAAACAGTTTAATAAATAAATACACAGAAAAAGTAGAAAAATGTAGGTCTACAACTATACAGACAAATCCAAAATTGGAGAAATATTTGTTTAGGATATAATGTAAATTATTAACAAACGAGTAAATTAAACACTTAAAATATAAATATCACAATATATAATTTATGTAGTTTTTCTTGACTCACAATGTCTTTTGTTAACCGATCATAATTTAAATGAAAATGGAGAAGTGTGAGAGCCACTGAAAAATCCAACCATAAGCGTTTTCTAAGCGTGTCGCCCATTGCGGATCAAGCACAATAGAATAAAATAACACAGACTTATAAAAGGTATTCTACAAACAGCCAAACACGCGAAAGGTTTAAATCACAAAGTGAATATAAAAAAAAAAAGGCTAACGTATAGCCTATGCTGAGTTTATGATCCTTTTTACACGCGCTGCTTACAGAAAGTTAATGAGATATCGGGAAGCGTATCGTGTTGTTTTATTTATTTAACAAAAGCACAATCTATTTTGTTTATATTATGAGAGTAAAAATATAAAAAGAAGTTTCTTAATCTGTAATCTTGGCAACAGTATTAAAGATATCAAAAATCCTTTCACAGGTCTACATCTGCCGTGTGTTTACATTATACACTTATACCCCTTTTCCACCAAGGCAGAACTGGTGCTGGTTCGGAGCCAGAGCCTAGTTTCAAATCGGTTCTTTGTTTTTCCACCGCCAAAGCACCAGCTCCGAACCAGTAAAAGTGGTTCTTAAGTAGCACCAAATCATTGCAGGGTCTAGAACGGAGCCAAGAAAGAACCGCTTGCGTCAGAGGCTGGGGGCGGGGTTACCGTGGCCAACAAGACTGAAGAGAAACTTGTGACCGCCATTTTTAAATAGCAGCTAGTCGAGCTAATAGCAGCTCGATTATAATATCCGTCTATGTAAGTTACGGCGAGCTGCACGGACGCGTTGGATTCGCCGTGTTTGGATGCCGATTTATTTTCGCAAACCCATGAGCATCCATAGTAACGCAACGTCTATTATTGTTGATGCCTTGTTCGAGATGCATCGGAGCAGCGTGGACCGATCAGAGCTGCGGGAGTGTTTGGAGATCATACGACTCCTTGTGCTTTTTGATCGCTTTCGCAGTGCTTTGATTTCATGTGCTGATCGTTCTGCGAGAAGCCGATGCATCTCGAACAAGTCTGGTGTGTTTGTGTTTGGCGCTGCCGGACTAGCGTTGCTGGGCAACATGATACGTATGCAGTGACGTAAGATATAGCTCTGTTGTGGCTCTCTGGCCGGTGGAAACGCAAACCGGTTCTTAGTAAGCTCGTCAGTCGAACCAACTCCGAACTGGCAATAGCTCTAGCTCTGAACCAGCACCCGGTTCTTGTTGGTGGAAAAGGGGTAATAAAGTTTGAAGCAAATCGGGTAAAAATAAGAGGGTGATTTCAAAGCATTTTGAAAGGGACACACTTCCTACTGCCAGTTGGTGGCGCTATAACTTTGACTCACAATAGTCACATCCATGTGATCGGCCTCTTACAACGAACACACTGCTGAAGTTTAATCAAGATCAGTTAATGTATGCAGAAGTTATAACACACTTCCTGTTTCCATTATTCGCCATAAATTTGCTTCCTCGCCACAGCCAAACCGTTTGAGATATCAAAAATCCGTCCGCAATTTATCATCCTCAATGTCTTGACTTCATGCTGACCGAGTTTGGAGGCGAATGGATGAATTCCCTAGGAGGAGTACATTAAATTCCACAGCATGCGTTTCCAAACAACCCATAATAGCCGACTTCCTGTTGGGCTGGCGTAAAAAGTAAAAGTACGAAAGTTGTTCGGCCCGATGAGATCTATATGTGTACCGAGTTTCATATTATTACATGCAAGCGTGTCTGATGTATGGACCAAGTTTTCGGACCCCGTTCAAGGGGGCGCTGTCGAGCCCCCCTGCCACGCCCGGGTACCAGCTTCAGCCCGGCCCTGATGGCCGCGGGTTCTGACCCGTGTGCAAAGTTTCAAGAGTTTTCGAGCACGTTAAGGGTCTCAAAAGTGCCCGAAAGGTTGACAGAAAAATAAGAATAAGAAGAAGAATAATAATAAATATAGCTGCGAGCAGCGATTGCGGGCCCAAGCCGGTGGCACCGCAACCCCGGTGCCTTTAGTTACCTAAAGGCACCGGGGTGGCGGTGCCGCCGGCTTTGGCCCTCCATCGCTGCTCGCAGCTATATTTTTATATATATATATATATATATATATATATACATACATATATATACATATATATACATATATATATATATATATATATATATATATATATATATATATATATATATATATATATATAATAAAGACGGGAAATTTTACTTGTCTTACCTTATTCTGATTTTATGATACACTCAAAATATTCCACAACAAATCCTTTAAATTTAATGTAAAAATAAAAACGAAAGTAAGCCGTGTTGGTCTCACGTAACCCTCTCATTAGAATCAAAATGTTTCAATATTTGCGATGTATTTGGATGCGAAACTATTCTTTATTATAGGCTTTGTACTTCACTCGTGTTCCAATATCGATGGAAAAAATCATCCTCTTCACACGCGCAAAAATGTGCTTGGAAACATCACAGTGGAGCTCTGCTTACTGTGAATGGTACAAATTGTACTACTGACTATTTAAACAGAGCAGTGTAATTCGTATATGTTATGTTGACTATTTTTATTATTATATTGTATTAGGGCTATAATGAACAGGCTGCGATGTCAAGATTGCAATTCTGGAATGTGTGTGTGTGTGTGTGTGTGTGTGTGTGTGTGTGTGTGTGTGTGTGTGTGTGTGTGTGTGTGTGTGTGTGTGTGTGTGTGTGTGTGTGTGTGTGTGTGTGTGTGTGTGTGTGTGTGTGTGTGTGTGTGTGTGTGTGTGTGTGTGACGCGGTTGCGGTTGAACAGTGGACACATAAAAACATGAATAAAATGTATTCGTTTATTCCTACTTCCATAGGAATACATTGAAAATGCTCGCTCTACTCCGCACCATTATCAATGTCTGTGCGGACATCTGTATTTTATTTTCGCTTTTAAGTTAGCGATTTAAAAGCCCTCAGCGGTGTCACACGTCGATTAACCGGTGGGAAAATGTTATCACAGTCACATCCCTAATATATTTATATATAAATACAATAGGCCTACCTGAAAGAGAATTTTACTTGCCCGACCAGAGTATAGCCTGATTAGAACGTCAATAACAAAAAAAATTACTTGGGAATCACTAAAACGAGAGATTATTCTAATTTCATTACATTCATTTTAAGTTGCAATCAGCAGTTAATAATAAATGTATTACTGATCAATGGTAACAAGGTTGCCCTGCTGAGGCTCATGCAGCTTCTCCAGGAGAATTGTAAAAAAATGAGCGCAGCACACAAAAAAGCAACCCAGTTAACAACATACTGACTATAAAAATGACAAATATGGAGTTTTTATATATTTTTTATAACATAGAGTTAAGCAACCTCACTTGACGAGTAGGCTACTATTTCCTGAATACAATCACGATTGAAACTGTGACATTGATTTCATACAACAGGTTAATAAACAGTTACAATTAAGTCACTTACATTTTAGATGCAATATTGACTGTTTTTGTTCTGTTTCAGCAGCAAAAATAGTTAAACAAAGATCACAGCAGAACCATCACGCATCTCACAGCAACTTGTTTTCTCATTACTGAATGATTCAGCATTTTGAAACGAATCGGTTGACTCAAAGATTCAATGGTCAATCCATAAACATCTGTCTCAATCATGAATGACTCAGTCATTCGAACGAATCGTTTGAACGAATGAATCAATGACTCGCTCATTAAGACGGTCGCCTGGCGACACCTAATGGCGGTTTAGTGTTTAAAAGTATCATTCTTTCCAACGTGCACCATTATCAATGTCAGTGCGGACGTCCGTTTTTTACTTTCACTTTTATATTAGCGATTTAAAAGCACCCGCTCGTGTCACACGTCGATTAACCGATGGGAAAATATCCTCACAGTCATACCTAATACATTTATATTTAAATACAATAGGCCTACCTAGTAAAACGTTTTATATACTATTTTGATTTCCTTTTGGACACAAGAGGGCAGTATAGCCCTATGTTTGCTTTTTTGTTGAACCAAATAGCACTAAATAGCCTGTTTTTAACTTTTTCATACTCCTTGAATAGCAAAAACAGAATAAAATGGGTTTAGTTCTAATATTTGTATAATTTTATATAAAAATAAATGGTGTATAATTAAATTTTTAGAAGTTATGAGATGTTTCCTGCTTCCTTTTTGACATTAATTTAATCCCTCGCCATAGCAAAACCGTTTGAGATATTCAATATCCGTTTACAATTTAGCATCATTAATATATTTTTATCATGTTGAAAAAGTTTGGTGGGAATAAAATAAATAGTTTAAGAGGAGTGGCTAAAAATTCAGAGGCTGATTTTGCAAAAAAAATCCACATTCAGACCAAAATATCTGACTTCCTGATGGCCGGAGCTAATGAATGTAAATTAAAAAGTTGTCCGGCTTGATGAGTACAATATACAAACTATTTTTTTTTTACTGTAGTTAAAACTAACCCCCCCACTTTTGTCAAAAGCATGTTGAAAGTGACACACTTCCTGCTGCCAGTTGGTGGCGCTATAACTTTGACTCACAATAGTTACATCCATCTGATCGGCCTCTTACCACGAACACACTGCTGAAGTTTCATCAAGATCAGTTAATGTATGCAGAAGTTATTCCACTTCGTGTTTCTCTTTTCTCGCCATAAATTCGTTTTCTCGCCACGGCCAAACCGTTCGAGATATCAAAAATCCGTCCGCAATTTGGAATCCTCAATGTCTTGACTTCATGCACACCGAGTTTGGTGGGGATTGGATGAATTCTCTAGGAGGAGTACTTCGCATTCCACAGCAAGCGTTTTCCAAACAACCCATAATAGCCGACTTCCTGTTGGGCTGGCATAAAACTTGACCGGGGGAAAGTTGTTCGGCCCGATGATATCTATATGTGTACCGAGTTTCAAATTAATTCATGCAAGCGTGTTTGATCTATGGACCAAGTTTTGGGACCCCCGTTCAAGGGGGCGCTGTTGAGCGGGTTCCGACTTGTATGTAAAGTTTCAAAAGTTTTTGAGCACGTTAAGGACCCCAAAAGCCCCTGAAACCTTGATTAACAATATAAAAGCAATAGTCAAATCCCCCCTCCCCTCACACACACAGAGACACAGAGAGAGGGAGAGAAAATTCTTCAGAAAATCCACATTCAAACCAAAATATCTCTCTTCCTGTTGGTCGGAGATCGTTAATGTAAATTAGAAAGTTGTCCGTCTTGATGAGAACAATACACATACCAAGTTTTGTTGCTGTTGATAAAACTAACCCCCCCACTTATGACTAAAGGTGGCGCTACTGAGCCCCTCACCACGCCCGTTTCTGAAACTTTGCACATGTCTACGGGCTAATAAATGTGATGTGTCTGTCGAGTTTCATCCAATTTCAAGTATGTTAAGAGTCTCAAAAGCATCAAAAAAGAATATTAAAGTTTGAAGCGTTGCCATGGCAACAGTATTAAAGATATCAAAAATCCTTTCACAGGTCTACATCTGCCGTGTGTTTACATTATACACATAAACTTTGAAGCAAATCGGGTAAAAATAAGAGGGTGATTTCAAAGCATTTTGAAAGGGACACACTTCCTGCTGCCAGTTGGTGGCGCTATAACTTTGACTCACAATAGTCACATCCATGTGATCGGCCTCTGACAACGAACACACTGCTGAAGTTTCATCAAGATCAGTTAATGTGTGCAGAAGTTATAACACTTCGTGTTTTTCTTTTCTCGCCAAAAATTTGTTTCCTCGCCACGGCCAAAGCGTTAGAGATATCAAAAATCCGTCCGCAATTTAGCATCCTCAATGTCTTGACTTCATGCTGACCGAGTTTGGAGGCGATTGGATGAATTCTCTAGGATGCGTACATCAAATTCCACGGCATGAGTTTTTCAAACAACCCATAATAGCCGACTTCCTGTTGGGCGGAGCTAATAACTTAGAGTGCGGAAGTTGTTCGGCCCGAAGAGATCTATATGTGTACCGAGTTTCATATTAATTCATGCAAGCGTGTTTGATATATGGACCAAGTTTTCAGAACGTGTTCAAGGGGGCGCTGTTGAGCCCCCCTGCCACGCCCGGGTACCAGCTTCAGCCCGGCCCTGATGACCGTGGGTTCTGACCTGTGTGAAAAGTTTCAAGAGTTTTTGAGCATGTTAAGGGCCCAAAAAGCCCCTGAAACCTTGAAAAACAAAGATTAAATTGAATAGACAACACCCCCCCCCCCCACCCCACCCACACACACACAGACAGAGAGAGAGAAAATTCTCCAGAAAATCCACATTCAAACCAAAATATCTGACTTGCTGTTGGTCTGAGCTAATAAATGTAAATTAGAAAGTTGTCCGGCTTGATGAGAACAATATACGTACCAAGTTTTGTGATTCTAGGAAAAACGAAGCCCCCATTTTTGACTAAAGGTGGCGCTACTGAGCCATTCCACCACGCCCGTTTCTGAAACTTTGCACATGTCTACTGGATAATAAATGTGATGTGTCTGTCGAGTTTCATGCATTTTCAAGCATGTGAAGAGTCTCAAAAGCATCCGAAAAGAATTTTAAAGTTTGATACGTTGCCACGGCAACAGTATCTAAGATATCAATAATCCTTTCACAGGTCTACATCTGCCGTGTGTCTACATTATACACATAAAGTTTGAAGCAAATCGGGTAAAAATAAGAGAGAGATTTCAAAGCATTTTGAAAGTGACACACTTCCTGTTGCCAGTTGGTGGCGCTATAACTTTGACTCACAATAGTCATATCAATGTGATCGGCCTCTGACAATGAACACACTGTGGAAGTTTCAGCAAGATCAGTTAATGTATGCTGAAGTTATAATACACTTCCTGTGTCCCTTATTCGCCATAAATTCGTTTCCTCGCCACGGCCAAACCGTTCGAGATATCTAAAATCCGTCCGCAATTTAGCATCCTCAAAGTCTTGACTTCATGCACACCGAGTTTGGAAGCGATTGGATCAATTCCCTAGGAGGAGTAGATCAAATTCCACAGCATGCGTTTCCAAACAACCCATAATAGCCGACTTCCTGTTGGGCTGGCGTAAAACTTAGAGCACGAAAGTTGTTCGGCCCGATGAGATCTATATGTGTACCGAGTTTCATATTATTACATGCAAGTGTGTTTGATTTATGGACAAGTGTTCGGATCCTGTTCCAGGGGGCGCTGTCGAGCCCCCCTGCCACGCCCGGGTACCAGCTTCAGTCCGGCCCTGATGGCCGCGGGTTCTGACCCGTGTGCAAAGTTTCAAGAGTTTTTGAGCATGTTAAGGGCCCCAAAAGTGCCCGAAAGGTTGACAAAATAATAATAATAATAATAATAAATATAGCTGCGAGCAGCGATTGCGGGCCCAAGCCGGTGGCACCGCCACCCTGGTGCCTTTAGTTACACTAAAGGCACCGGGGTGGCGGTTCCACCGGCTTGGGCCCTCCATCGCTGCTCGCAGCTATATTTATATATATATATATATATATATATATATATACATATACATATATATATATATATATATATATATATATATATATATACATATACATATATATATATATATATATATATATATATATATATATATATATATATAATAAAGACGGGAAATTTTACTTGTCTTACCTTATTCTGATTTTATGATACACTCAAAATATTCCACAACAAATCCTTTAAATTTAATGTAAAAATAAAAACAAAAGTAAGTGTTGGGCTCACGTAACCCTTTCATTAGAATCAAAACGTTTCAACAGTTGTGATGTATTTGGATGCTAAACTATTCTTTATTATATGCTTTGTACTTCACTCGTGTTCCAATATCGACGGAAAAAATCATCCTCTTCACACGCGCAAAAATGTGCTTGGAAAAATCACAGTGGAGCAGTGCTTACTGTGAATGTACGAACTGTACTACTGACTATTTAAACAGAGCAGTGTGTATATGTTAGGTTTACTATTTTATTATATTTTATTAAGGCTATAATGAACAGGCTGCGATGTCAAGTTTGCAATGCTGGAATGTGTGTGTGATTTAACAGTAGACACATAAAAACATAATTGGCACATAATTTTGTTCATACAGGACATCATTCAAACTGCAAAGTGTTTACTTATATTTATATATACTCACAATAAAACACAACATTGTGCTTTTGTAAAATAAATTCAAGCAATCCACCCCCCGAAATGGCGTTCATTTTAAAATTAAACTAAAAGCTCTTGGCTAAACAGGCATTCATAACTGTGAGCACATAAAAAATCATGCGAGGAAAAAATCGGCGAGGAACGAGCAGAACAGAGCGAACGTTTTTTAGTTAATTCCTACTTCCATAGGAATTCATTGAAAATGCTCGCTCTACTCAGCACCATTATTAAAGTCTGTGCAGACATCTGTATTTTACTTTAAGTTAGCGATTTAAAAGCCCCCAGCGGTGTCAAACGTCGATTAACCGACATCCCTAATATATTTATATATATACAATAGGCCTACCTGAAAGAGAATTTAGCCCGACCAGAGTAGCCTGATTAGAACGTCAATGACAAAAAATAACTTGGGAATCACAAAAAAACGAGAGATTATTCTAATTTTATTACATTCATTTTAAGTTGCAATCAACAGTTGATAATAAATGTATTACTGATCAATGGTAACAAGGTTGCGCTGCTGAGACTCGTGCAGCTTCTCCAGGAGAAACGTAAACAAATGAGCGCAGCACACAAAAAAGAAACCCAGTTAACAACATACTGACTATAAAAATTACAAATATGGAGTTTTTATATATTTTATAACCTATGATAGAGTTAAGCAACCTCACTTGACGAGTAGGCTACCGTTTCCTGAATACAATCACGATTGAAACTGTGACATTGATTTCATACAACAGGTTAATAAACAGTTATAATTAAGTCACTTACATTTTAGATGCAATATTGACTGTTTTTGTTCTGTTTCAGTAGCAAAAATAGTTAAACAAAGATCACAGCAGAACCGTCGCGCATCTCACGGCAACTTGTTTTCTCATTACTGAATGATTCAGCATTTTGAACGAATCGGTTGACTCAAAGATTCAATGATCAATCCATGAACATCTGTCTCAATCATGAATGACTCAGTCATTCGAACGAATCGTTTGAACGAATGAATCAATGACTCGCTCATTAAGACGGTCGCCTGGCGACACCTAATGGCGGTTTAGTGTTATGTTTAAAAGTATCATTCTTTCCAACATGTGTGCACCGTTATCAATGTCCGTGCGGACGTCCGAATTTTACTTTCACTTTTATATTAGCGATTTAAAAGCACCCACTCGTGTCACACGTCGATTAATCGATGGGAAAATATCCTCACAGTCATATACCTAATACATTTATATTTAAATACAATATAGGCCTACCTAGTAAAAAGTTTAATATACTATTTTTATATCCTTTTGGACACAAGAGGGCAGTATAGTCCTATGTTTGCTTTTTTGTTGAACCAAATAGCACTAAATAGCCTGTTTTTAACTTTTTTTATACTTCTTGAATTGCAAAAACAGAATAAAATGGGTTTAGTTCTAATATTTGTATAATTTTCTATAAAAATAAACGGTGTATAATTACATTTGTAGAAGATATGAGATGTTTTCTGATTCCTTTTTTGACATTACTTTAATCCCTCGCCATATCAAAACCGTTTGAGATATTTATTATCCGTTCACAATTTAGCATATTTAATGTATTTTCATCATGTTGAAAAAGTTTGGTGGGAATAAAATAAATAGTTTAAGAGGAGTGGCTAAACATTCAGAGGCTGATTTTGCAAAAAAATCCACATTCAGACCAAAATATCTGACTTCCTGATGGCCGGAGCTAATGAATGTAAATTAGAAAGTTGTCCGGCTAGATGAGTACAATATACAAACTATTTTTTTTTTACTGTAGTTAAAACTAACCCGCCCACTTTTGTCAAAAGCATTTTGAAAGTGACACACTTCCTGCTGCCACTTGGTGGCGCTATAACTTTGACTCACAATAGTTACATCCATCTGATCGGCCTCTTACCACGAACACACTGCTGAAGTTTCATCAAGATCAGTTAATGTATGCAGAAGTTATTCCACTTCGTGTTTCTCTTTTCTCGCCATAAATTCGTTTCCTCGCCACGGCCAAACCGTTCGAGATATCAAAAATCCGTCTGCAATTTAGAATCCTCAATGTCTTGACTTCATGCACACCGAGTTTGGTGGGGATTGGATGAATTCTCTAGGAGGAGTACTTCGCATTCCACAGCAAGCGTTTTCCAAACAACCCATAATAGCCGACTTCCTGTTGGGCTGGCGTAAAACTTAGAGCACGAAAGTTGTTCGGCCCGATGAGATCTATATGTGTACCGAGTTTCATATTATTACATGCAAGTGTGTTTGATTTATGGACAAGTGTTCGGATCCTGTTCCAGGGGGCGCTGTCGAGCCCCCCTGCCACGCCCGGGTACCAGCTTCAGTCCGGCCCTGATGGCCGCGGGTTCTGACCCGTGTGCAAAGTTTCAAGAGTTTTTGAGCATGTTAAGGGCCCCAAAAGTGCCCGAAAGTTTGACAAAATAATAATAATAATAATAATAAATATAGCTGCGAGCAGCGATTGCGGGCCCAAGCCGGTGGCACCGCCACCCTGGTGCCTTTAGTTACACTAAAGGCACCGGGGTGGCGGTTCCACCGGCTTGGGCCCTCCATCGCTGCTCGCAGCTATATTTATATATATATATATATATATATATATATATATATATATACATATACATATATATATATATATATATATATATATATATATATATATATATACATATACATATATATATATATATATATATATATATATATATATATATATATATATAATAAAGACGGGAAATTTTACTTGTCTTACCTTATTCTGATTTTATGATACACTCAAAATATTCCACAACAAATCCTTTAAATTTAATGTAAAAATAAAAACAAAAGTAAGTGTTGGGCTCACGTAACCCTTTCATTAGAATCAAAACGTTTCAACAGTTGTGATGTATTTGGATGCTAAACTATTCTTTATTATATGCTTTGTACTTCACTCGTGTTCCAATATCGACGGAAAAAATCATCCTCTTCACACGCGCAAAAATGTGCTTGGAAAAATCACAGTGGAGCAGTGCTTACTGTGAATGTACGAACTGTACTACTGACTATTTAAACAGAGCAGTGTGTATATGTTAGGTTTACTATTTTATTATATTTTATTAAGGCTATAATGAACAGGCTGCGATGTCAAGTTTGCAATGCTGGAATGTGTGTGTGATTTAACAGTAGACACATAAAAACATAATTGGCACATAATTTTGTTCATACAGGACATCATTCAAACTGCAAAGTGTTTACTTATATTTATATATACTCACAATAAAACACAACATTGTGCTTTTGTAAAATAAATTCAAGCAATCCACCCCCCGAAATGGCGTTCATTTTAAAATTAAACTAAAAGCTCTTGGCTAAACAGGCATTCATAACTGTGAGCACATAAAAAATCATGCGAGGAAAAAATCGGCGAGGAACGAGCAGAACAGAGCGAACGTTTTTTAGTTAATTCCTACTTCCATAGGAATTCATTGAAAATGCTCGCTCTACTCAGCACCATTATTAAAGTCTGTGCAGACATCTGTATTTTACTTTAAGTTAGCGATTTAAAAGCCCCCAGCGGTGTCAAACGTCGATTAACCGACATCCCTAATATATTTATATATATACAATAGGCCTACCTGAAAGAGAATTTAGCCCGACCAGAGTAGCCTGATTAGAACGTCAATGACAAAAAATAACTTGGGAATCACAAAAAAACGAGAGATTATTCTAATTTTATTACATTCATTTTAAGTTGCAATCAACAGTTGATAATAAATGTATTACTGATCAATGGTAACAAGGTTGCGCTGCTGAGACTCGTGCAGCTTCTCCAGGAGAAACGTAAACAAATGAGCGCAGCACACAAAAAAGAAACCCAGTTAACAACATACTGACTATAAAAATTACAAATATGGAGTTTTTATATATTTTATAACCTATGATAGAGTTAAGCAACCTCACTTGACGAGTAGGCTACCGTTTCCTGAATACAATCACGATTGAAACTGTGACATTGATTTCATACAACAGGTTAATAAACAGTTATAATTAAGTCACTTACATTTTAGATGCAATATTGACTGTTTTTGTTCTGTTTCAGTAGCAAAAATAGTTAAACAAAGATCACAGCAGAACCGTCGCGCATCTCACGGCAACTTGTTTTCTCATTACTGAATGATTCAGCATTTTGAACGAATCGGTTGACTCAAAGATTCAATGATCAATCCATGAACATCTGTCTCAATCATGAATGACTCAGTCATTCGAACGAATCGTTTGAACGAATGAATCAATGACTCGCTCATTAAGACGGTCGCCTGGCGACACCTAATGGCGGTTTAGTGTTATGTTTAAAAGTATCATTCTTTCCAACATGTGTGCACCGTTATCAATGTCCGTGCGGACGTCCGAATTTTACTTTCACTTTTATATTAGCGATTTAAAAGCACCCACTCGTGTCACACGTCGATTAATCGATGGGAAAATATCCTCACAGTCATATACCTAATACATTTATATTTAAATACAATATAGGCCTACCTAGTAAAAAGTTTAATATACTATTTTTATATCCTTTTGGACACAAGAGGGCAGTATAGTCCTATGTTTGCTTTTTTGTTGAACCAAATAGCACTAAATAGCCTGTTTTTAACTTTTTTTATACTTCTTGAATTGCAAAAACAGAATAAAATGGGTTTAGTTCTAATATTTGTATAATTTTCTATAAAAATAAACGGTGTATAATTACATTTGTAGAAGATATGAGATGTTTTCTGATTCCTTTTTTGACATTACTTTAATCCCTCGCCATATCAAAACCGTTTGAGATATTTATTATCCGTTCACAATTTAGCATATTTAATGTATTTTCATCATGTTGAAAAAGTTTGGTGGGAATAAAATAAATAGTTTAAGAGGAGTGGCTAAACATTCAGAGGCTGATTTTGCAAAAAAATCCACATTCAGACCAAAATATCTGACTTCCTGATGGCCGGAGCTAATGAATGTAAATTAGAAAGTTGTCCGGCTAGATGAGTACAATATACAAACTATTTTTTTTTTACTGTAGTTAAAACTAACCCGCCCACTTTTGTCAAAAGCATTTTGAAAGTGACACACTTCCTGCTGCCACTTGGTGGCGCTATAACTTTGACTCACAATAGTTACATCCATCTGATCGGCCTCTTACCACGAACACACTGCTGAAGTTTCATCAAGATCAGTTAATGTATGCAGAAGTTATTCCACTTCGTGTTTCTCTTTTCTCGCCATAAATTCGTTTCCTCGCCACGGCCAAACCGTTCGAGATATCAAAAATCCGTCTGCAATTTAGAATCCTCAATGTCTTGACTTCATGCACACCGAGTTTGGTGGGGATTGGATGAATTCTCTAGGAGGAGTACTTCGCATTCCACAGCAAGCGTTTTCCAAACAACCCATAATAGCCGACTTCCTGTTGGGCTGGCGTAAAACTTAGAGCACGAAAGTTGTTCGGCCCGATGAGATCTATATGTGTACCGAGTTTCATATCATTACATGCAAGTGTGTTTGATTTATGGACAAGTGTTCGGATCCCGTTCCAGGGGGCGCTGTTGAGCCCCCCTGCCACGCCCGGGTACCAGCTTCAGCCCGGCCCTGATGGCCGCACGTTCTGACCTGTGTGCAAAGTTTCAAGAGTTTTCGAGCACGTTTAAGGCCCCAAAAGCCCCTGAAACCTTGAAAAACAGGAATTTTAAACAAATCTCACTCAAAAGACAAATCCCCCCACCCCTCACACACACAGAGATGCAGAGGCAGAGAGAGAGAGGGAGAGAATTCTCCAAAAAATCACATTCAAACCAAAATATCTCACTTCCTGTTGGTCACAGCTTATGACTATAAATTAGAAAGTTGTCCGGCTTGATGAGAACAATATACATAACGATTTTTGTGACTCTACTTAAAACTAAGCCCCCACTTATGACTAAAGGTGGCGCTACTGAGCCCCTCACCACGCCCGTTTCTGAAACTTTGCACATGTCTACGGGCTAATAAATGTGATGTGTCTGTCGAGTTTCATCCAATTTCAAGTATGTTAAGAGTCTCAAAAGCATCAAAAAAGAATATTAAAGTTTGAAGCGTTGCCATGGCAACAGTATTAAAGATATCAAAAATCCTTTCACAGGTCTACATCTGCCGTGTGTTTACATTATACACATAAAGTTTGAAGCAAATCGGGTAAAAATAAGAGGGTGATTTCAAAGCATTTTGAAAGGGACACACTTCCTACTGCCAGTTGGTGGCGCTATAACTTTGACTCACAATAGTCACATCCATGTGATCGGCCTCTTACAACGAACACACTGCTGAAGTTTAATCAAGATCAGTTAATGTATGCAGAAGTTATAACACACTTCCTGTTTCCATTATTCGCCATCAATTCGTGTCCTCGCCACGGCCAAACCGTTCGAGATATCAAAAATCTGTCCGCAATTTAGCATCCTCAATGTCTTGACTTCATGCTGACTGAGTTTGGAGGCGAATGGATGAATTCCCTAGGAGGAGTACATTAAATTCCACAGCATGCGTTTCCAAACAACCCATAATAGCCGACTTCCTGTTGGGCTGGCGTAAAAAGTAAAAGTACGAAAGTTGTTCGGCCCGATGAGATCTATATGTGTACCGAGTTTCATATTATTACATGCAAGCGTGTCTGATTTATGGACCAAGTTTTCGGACCCCGTTCAAGGGGGCGCTGTCGAGCCCCCCTGCCACGCCCGGGTACCAGCTTCAGCCCGGCCCTGATGGCCGCGGGTTCTGACCCGTGTGCAAAGTTTCAAGAGTTTTCGAGCACGTTAAGGGTCTCAAAAGTGCCCGAAAGTTTGACAGAAAAATAAGAATAAGAAGAAGAAATATATATATATGTATGTATGTATGTATATATATATAAATATAGCTGCGAGCAGCGATTGCGGGCCCAAGCCGGTGGCACCGCCACCCTGGTGCCTTTAGTGTAACTAAAGGCACCAGGGAGGCGGTGCCACCGGCTTGGGCCCTCCATCGCTGCTCGCAGCTATATTTATATATATATACATACATACATACATATATATATATATATATATATATATATATATAATAAAGATGGGAAATTTTACTTGTCTTACCTTATTCTGATTTTATGATACACTCAAAATATTCCACAACAAATCCTTTAAATTTAATGTAAAAATAAAAACGAAAGTAAGTGTTGGGCTCATGTAACCCTTTCATTAGAATCAAAACGTTTCAACAGTTGTGATGTATTTGGATGCTAAACTATTCTTTATTATAGGCTTTGTACTTCACTCGTGTTCCAATATCGACGGAAAAAATCATCCTCTTCACACGCGCAAAAATGTGCTTGGAAAAATCACAGTGGAGCAGTGCTTACTGTGAATGTAGGAATTGTACTACTGACTATTTAAACAGAGCAGTGTGTATATGTTAGGTTTACTATTTTATTATATTTTATTAAGGCTATAATGAACAGGCTGCGATGTCAAGTTTGCAATGCTGGAATGTGTGTGTGATTTAACAGTAGACACATAAAAACATAATTGACACATAATTTTGTTCATACAGGACATCATTCAAACTGCAAAGTGTTTGCTTATATTTATATACACTCGCAATAAAACACAACATTGTGCTTTTGTAAAATAAATTCAAGCAATCCACCCCCGAAATGGCGTTCATTTTAAAATTAAACTAAAAGCTCTTGGCTAAACAGGCATTCATAACTGTGAGCGCCCACGGCGAGGAACAAGCAGAACAGACCGAACGTTTTTTAGTTAATTCCTACTTCCATAGGAATTCATTGAAAATGCTCGCTCTACTCAGCACCATTATTAAAGTCTGTGCAGACATCTGTATTTTACTTTAAGTTAGCGATTTAAAAGCCCCCAGCGGTGTCACACGTCGATTAACCGACATCCCTAATATATTTATATATATATACAATAGGCCTACCTGAAAGAGAATTTGGCTTGCCCGACCAGAGTAGCCTGATTTGAACGTCAATGACAAAAAATTACTTGGGAATCACTAAAACGAGAGATTATTCTAATTTTATTACATTCATTTTAAGTTGCAATCAACAGTTGATAATAAATGTATTACTGATCAATGGTAACAAGGTTGCGCTGCTGAGGCTCGTGCAGCTTCTCCAGGAGGAACGTAAACAAATGAGCGCAGCACACAAAAAAGAAACCCAGTTAACAACATACTGACTATAAAAATTACAAATATGGAGTTTTTATATATTTTATAACCTATGATAGAGTTAAGCAACCTCACTTGATGAGTAGGCTACTGTTTCCTGAATACAATCACGATTGAAACTGTGACATTGATTTCATACAACAGGTTAATAAACAGTTATAATTAAGTCACTTACATTTTAGATGCAATATTGACTGTTTTTGTTCTGTTTCAGCAGCAAAAATAGTTAAACAAAGATCACAGCAGAACCGTCGCGCATCTCACGGCAACTTGTTTTCTCATTACTGAATGATTCAGCATTTTGAACGAATCGGTTGACTCAAAGATTCAATGATCAATCCATAAACATCTGTCTCAATCATGAATGACTCAGTCATTTGAACGAATCGTTTGAACGAATGAATCAATGACTCGCTCATTAAGACGGTCGCCTGGCGACACCTAATGGCGGTTTAGTGTTATGTTTAAAAGTATCATTCTTTCCAACGTGCACCATTATCAATGTCTGTGCGGACGTCCGTTTTTTACTTTCACTTTTATATTAGCGATTTAAAAGCACCCGCTCGTGTCACACGTCGATTAACCGTTGGGAAAATATCCTCACAGTCATATACCTAATACATTTATATTTAAATACAATATAGGCCTACCTAGTAAAAAGTTTTATATACTATATTTATATCCTTTTGGACACAAGAGGGCAGTATAGCCCTATATTTGCTTTTTTTGTTGAACCAAATAGCACTAAATAGCCTGTTTTTAACTTTTTTATACTTCTTGAATTGCAAAAACAGAATAAAATGGGTTTAGTTCTAATATTTGTATAATTTTATATAAAAATAAACGGTGTATAATTACATTTGTAGAAGATATGAGATGTTTTCTGATTCCTTTTTGGACATTACTTTAATCCCTCGCCATAGCAAAACCGTTTGAGATATTTATTATCCGTTCACAATTTAGCATATTTAATGTATTTTCATCATGTTGAAAAAGTTTGGTGGGAATAAAATAAATAGTTTAAGAGGAGTGGCTAAAAATTCATAGGCTGATTTTGCAAAGAAATCCACATTCAGACCAAAATATCTGACTTCCTGACGGCTAGAGCTAATGAATGTAAATTAGAAAGTTGTCCGGCTTGATGAGAACAATATACAAACAATTTTTTTTTTACTGTAGTTAAAACGAACCCGCCCACTTTTGTCAAAAGCATGTTGAAAGTGACACACTTCCTGCTGCCAGTTGGTGGCGCTATAACTTTGACTCACAATAGTTACATCCATCTGATCGGCCTCTTACCACGAACACACTGCTGAAGTTTCATCAAGATCAGTTAATGTATGCAGAAGTTATTCCACTTCGTGTTTCTCTTTTCTCGCCATAAATTCGTTTCCTCGCCACGGCCAAACCGTTCGAGATATCAAAAATCCGTCCGCAATTTAGAATCCTCAATGTCTTGACTTCATGCACACCGAGTTTGGTGGGGATTGGATGAATTCTCTAGGAGGAGTACTTCGCATTCCACAGCAAGCGTTTTCCAAACAACCCATAATAGCCGACTTCCTGTTGGGCTGGCGTAAAACTTAGAGCACGAAAGTTGTTCGGCCCGATGATATCTATATGTGTACAGAGTTTCAAATTAATTAATGCAAGCGTGTTTGATCTATGGACCAAGTTTTGTGACCCCGTTCAAGGGGGCGCTGTTGAGCCCCCCTGCCACGCCCGGGTACCAGCTTCAACCCGTCCCTGATGGCAGGGGGTTCCGACTTGTATGTAAAGTTTCAAGAGTTTTTGAGCACGTTAAGGACCCCAAAAGCCCCTGAAACCTTGATTAACAATATAAAAGCAATAGTCAAATCCCCCTCCCCTCACACACACAGAGACACAGAGAGAGGGAGAGAAATTCTTCTGAAAATCCACATTCAAACCAAAATATCTCTCTTCCTGTTGGTCGGAGATCGTTAATGTAAATTAGAAAGTTGTCCGTCTTGATGAGAACAATACACATACCAAGTTTTGTTGTTGTTGATAAAACTAACCCCCCCACTTATGACTAAAGGTGGCGCTACTGAGCCCCTCACCACGCCCGTTTCTGAAACTTTGCACATGTCTACGGGCTAATAAATGTGATGTGTCTGTCGAGTTTCATCCAATTTCAAGTATGTTAAGAGTCTCAAAAGCATCAAAAAAGAATATTAAAGTTTGAAGCGTTGCCATGGCAACAGTATTAAAGATATCAAAAATCCTTTCACAGGTCTACATCTGCCGTGTGTTTACATTATACACATAAACTTTGAAGCAAATTGGGTAAAAATAAGAGGGTGATTTCAAAGCATTTTGAAAGGGACACACTTCCTGCTGCCAGTTGGTGGCGCTATAACTTTGACTCACAATAGTCACATCCATGTGATCGGCCTCTTACAACGAACACACTGCTGAAGTTTAATCAAGATCAGTTAATGTATGCAGAAGTTATAACACACTTCCTGTTTCCATTATTCGCCATCAATTCGTGTCCTCGCCACGGCCAAACCGTTCGAGATATCAAAAATCTGTCCGCAATTTAGCATCCTCAATGTCTTGACTTCATGCTGACTGAGTTTGGAGGCGAATGGATGAATTCCCTAGGAGGAGTACATTAAATTCCACAGCATGCGTTTCCAAACAACCCATAATAGCCGACTTCCTGTTGGGCTGGCGTAAAAAGTAAAAGTACGAAAGTTGTTCGGCCCGATGAGATCTATATGTGTACCGAGTTTCATATTATTACATGCAAGCGTGTCTGATTTATGGACCAAGTTTTCGGACCCCGTTCAAGGGGGCGCTGTCGAGTCCCCCTGCCACGCCCGGGTACCAGCTTCAGCCCGGCCCTGATGGCCGCGGGTTCTGACCCGTGTGCAAAGTTTCAAGAGTTTTCGAGCACGTTAAGGGTCTCAAAAGTGCCCGAAAGGTTGACAGAAAAATAAGAATAAGAATAAATATAGCTGCGAGCAGCGATTGCGGGCCCAAGCCGGTGGCACCGCCACCCTGGTGCCTTTAGTTACACTAAAGGCACCGGGGGTGGCGGTTTCACCGGCTTGGGCCCTCCATCGCTGCTCGCAGCTATATTTATATATATATATATATATATATATATATACATATATGTAGATATATAACAAAAAAAACAAAAACAATATATTTTTTTTTAAGTGTGTTTATATATATATATATATATATATATACAGGTCCTTCTCAATAAATTAGCATATTGTGATAAAGTTCATTATTTTCCATAATGTAATGATAAAAATTTAACTTTCATATATTTTAGATTCATTGCACACCAACTGAAATATTTCAGGTCTTTTATTGTTTTAATACTGATGATTTTGGCATACAGCTCATGAAAACCCCAAATTCCTGTCTCAAAAAATTAGCATATCATGAAAAGGTTCACTAAACGAGCTATTAACCTAATCATCTGAAACAACTAATTACCTCTAAACACCTGCAAAAGATTCCTGAGGCTTTTAAAAACTCCCAGCCTGGTTCATATCTCAAAACCGCAATCATGGGTAAGACTGCTGACCAGAATGCCATCATTGACACCCTCAAGCAAGAGGGTAAGACACAGAAAGAAATTTCTGAACGAATAGGCTGTTCCCAGAGTGCTGTATCAAGGCACCTCAGTGGGAAGTCTGTGGGAAGGAAAAAGTGTGGCAAAAAACGCTGCACAACGAGAAGAGGTGACCTGACCCTGAGGAATATTGTGGAGAAGGACCGATTCCAGACCTTGGGGGACCTGCGGAAGCAGTGGACTGAGTCTGGAGTAGAAACATCCAGAGCCACCGTGCACAGGTGTGTGCAGGAAATGGGCTACAGGTGCCGCATTCCCCAGGTCAAGCCACTTTTGAACCAGAAACAGCGGCAGAAGCGCCTGACCTGGGCTACAGAGAAGCAGCACTGGACTGTTGCTCAGTGGTTGCTCAAATTTTGCATGTCATTCGGAAATCAAGGTGCCAGAGTCTGGAGGAAGACTGGGGAGAAGGAAATGCCAAAATGCCTGAAGTCCAGTGTCAAGTACCCACAGTCAGTGATGGTCTGGGGTGCCATGTCAGCTGCTGGTGTTGGTCCACTGTGTTTTATCAAGGGCAGGGTCAATGCAGCTAGCTATCAGGAGATTTTTGAGCACTCCATGCTTCCATCTGCTGAAAAGCTTTATGGAGATGAAGATTTCATTCTTCAGCATGACCTGGCACCTGCTCACAGTGCCAAAACCACTGGTAAATGGTTTACTGACCATGGTATTACTGTGCTCAATTGGCCTGCCAACTCTTCTGACCTGAACCCCATAGAGAATCGGTGGGATATTGTGAAGAGAAAGTTGAGAGACGCAAGACCCAACACTCTGGATGAGCTTAATGCCGCTATCGAAGCATCCTGGGCCTCCATAACACCTCAGCAGTGCCACAGGCTGATTACGGCCATGCCACGCCGCATTGAAGCAGTCATTTCTGCAAAAAGGATTCCCGACCAAGTATTGAGTGCATAACTGAACATAATTATTTGAAGGTTGACTTTTTTTGTATTAAAAACACTTTTCTTTTATTGGTCGGATGAAATATGCTAATTTATTGAGACAGGAATTTTGGGTTTTCATGAGCTGTATGCCAAAATCATCAGTATTAAAACAATAAAAGACCTGAAATATTTCAGTTGGTGTGCAATGAATCTAAAATATATGAAAGTTTAATTTTTATCATTACATTAGGGAAAATAATGAACTTTATCACAATATGCTAATTTATTGAGAAGGACCTGTATATATATATATATATATATATATATATATAAAATTTTTTGGATGCTAAACATTTGTTTATTATAGGCTTTGTACTTCACTCACGTTCCACTATTGAAGGGAAAAATTATCCTCTTCACATGCGCAAATATGTGCTTGGAAACATCACAGTTTAGCGGTGATTACTGTGTTTAAATAGTCAGTACAATTCATACTATTCAGAGCAGTGTAATTTTTATATGTTAGGTTGACTATTTTATTATTATATTTTATAAAGGCTATAATGAACAGACTGCGATATCAAGATTGCAATGCGCTCGCTCTGCACCATTATCAATGTCCGTGCGGACGAACATATTTTACTTTCGTTTTTAAGTTACCGATTCAAAAGCCCCCAGCGGTGTCACACATCGATTAACCGGTGGGAAAATTTTCCCACAGTCACATCCCTAATATATTTATATATAAATACAATAGGCCAACCTGAAAGAGAATTTTACTTGCCCGACCAGAGTAGCCTGATTAGAACGTCAATGACAAAAAAATAACTTGGGAATCACTAAAACGAGAGATTATTCTAATTTTATTACATTCATTTTAAGTTGCAATCAACAGTTGTTAATAAATGGATTACCAGTAATCAGTTGATCAATGGTAACAAGGTTGCGCTGCTGAGGCTCATGCAGCTTCTCCAGGAGAAATGTAAACAAATGAGATCAGCACACAAAAAACAAACTCAGTTAACAACTTACTGACTATAAAAATGATAAATATGGAGTTTTGATATATTTTATAACAGTTAAGCAACCTCACTTGACGAGAAGGCTGTTTCCTGAATACAATCACGATTGAAACTGTGACATTGATTTCATACAACAGGTTAAAAAACAGTTACAATCAAGTCACTTACATTTTAGATGCAATATTGACTGTTTTTGTTCTGTTTCAGCAGCGAAAATAGTTAAACAAAAAGATCACAGCAGAATCATCACGCGCATCTCTCAGCAATGTGTTTTCTCATTTCTGAATGATTCAGCATTTTGAACGAATCGGTTGACTCAAAGATTGAATGATCAATCCATAAACATATGTCTTAATCATGAATGACTCAGTCATTCAAATGAATCGTTTGAACGAATGAATCAATGACTCACTCATTAAGACGGTCGCCTGGCGACACTTAATGGCGGTTTAGTGTTATGTTTAAAAGTATCATTCTTTCCAACGTGTGTGTGATTTGTGTGTGCAACATTATCAATGTCCGTGCGGACGTCCGTATTTTTCTTTCACTTTTATATTAGCAATTTAAAAGCACCCGCTCGTGTCACACGTCGATTAACCGGTGGGAAAATATCCTCAGACACATACCTAATAAATGTATATTTAAATACAATATTGGCCTACCTGGTAAAAAGTTTTATATACTATTTTGATGTCCTTTTGGACACAAGAGGGCAGAATAGCCCTATGTATGACTTTTTTTTTTTTTTTTTTTTTTTTACTTTACTGTTTTTAATTTTAGATTAAAATTAGAATAAAATTCTTTTTAAAAACAGAAAAAAATGGGTTCAGTTGTAATATTTGTATACTTTTATATATAAATAAATGGTATATAATTACATTTTTAGAAGATTTTAAGCTTTTAGTGTTTCCTTTTTGGACATTACTTTAATCCCTCGCCATAGCAAAACCGTTTGAGATATTTATTATCCGTTCACAATTTAGCATATTTAATGTATTTTCATCATGTTGAAAAAGTTTGGTGGGAATAAAATAAATAGTTTAAGAGGAGTGGCTAAAACTTCAGAGGCTGATTTAGCAAAAAAATCCACATTCAGACCAAAATATCTGACTTCCTGATGGCCGGAGCTAATGAATGTAAATTAGAAAGTTTTCCGGCTTGATGAGTACAATATACAAACTATTTTTTTTTTACTGTAGTTAAAACTAACCCGCCCACTTTTGTCAAAAGCATGTTGAAAGTGACACACTTCCTGCTGCCAGTTGGTGGCGCTATAACTTTGACTCACAATAGTTACATCCATCTGATCGGCCTCTTACCACGAACACACTGCTGAAGTTTCATCAAGATCAGTTAATGTATGCAGAAGTTATTCCACTTCGTGTTTCTCTTTTCTCGCCATAAATTCGTTTCCTCGCCACGGCCAAACCGTTCGAGATATCAAAAATCCGTCCGCAATTTAGAATCCTCAATGTCTTGACTTCATGTACACCGAGTTTGGTGGGGATTGGATGAATTCTCTAGGAGGAGTACTTCGCATTCCACAGCAAGCGTTTTCCAAACAACCCATAATAGCCGACTTCCTGTTGGGCTGGCGCAAAACTTAGAGCACGAAAGTTGTTCGGCCCGATGAGATCTATGTGTGTGCCGAGTTTCATATTAATTCATGCAAGCTAGTTTGATCTATGGAGCAATTTTTCGGACCCCATTCCAGGGGGCGCTGTTGAGCCCCCCTGCCACGCCCGGGTACCAGCTTCAGCCAGGCCCTGATGGCCGCAGGTTCCGACTTGTATGTAAAGTTTCAAGAGTTTTTGAGCATGTTAAGGACCCCAAAAGCCCCTGAAACCTTGATTAACAATATAAAAGCAATAGTCAAATCCCCCCTCCCCTCACACACACAGAAACACAGAGAGAGGGAGAGAAAATTCTTCAGAAAATCCACATTCAAACCAAAATATCTCTCTTCCTGTTGGTCGGAGATCGTTAATGTAAATTAGAAAGTTGTCCGTCTTGATGAGAACAATACACATACCAAGTTTTGTTGCTGTTGATAAAACTAACCCCCCCACTTATGACTAAAGGTGGCGCTACTGAGCCCCTCACCACGCCCGTTTCTGAAACTTTGCACATGTCTACGGGCTAATAAATGTGATGTGTCTGTCGAGTTTCATCCAATTTCAAGTATGTTAAGAGTCTCAAAAGCATAAAAAAAGAATATTAAAGTTTGAAGCGTTGCCATGGCAACATTATTAAAGATATCAAAAATCCTTTCACAGGTCTACATCTGCCGTGTGTTTACATTATACACATAAACTTTGAAGCAAATCGGGTAAAAATAAGAGGGTGATTTCAAAGCATTTTGAAAGGGACACACTTCCTGCTGCCAGTTGGTGGCGCTATAACTTTGACTCACAATAGTCACATCCATGTGATCGGCCTCTTACAACGAACACACTGCTGAAGTTTAATCAAGATCAGTTAATGTATGCAGAAGTTATAACACACTTCCTGTTTCCATTATTCGCCATCAATTCGTGTCCTCGCCACGGCCAAACCGTTCGAGATATCAAAAATCTGTCCGCAATTTATCATCCTCAATGTCTTGACTTCATGCTGACTGAGTTTGGAGGCGAATGGATGAATTCCCTAGGAGGAGTACATTAAATTCCACAGCATGCGTTTCCAAACAACCCATAATAGCCGACTTCCTGTTGGGCTGGCGTAAAAAGTAAAAGTACGAAAGTTGTTCGGCCCGATGAGATCTATATATGTACCGAGTTTCATATTATTACATGCAAGCGTGTCTGATTTATGGACCAAGTTTTTGGACCCCGTTCAAGGGGGCGCTGTTGAGCCCCCCTGCCACGCCCGGGTACCAGCTTCAGCCCGGCCCTGATGGCCGCAGGTTCTGACCTGTGTGCAAAATTTCAAGAGTTTTCGAGCATGTTAAAGGCCCCAAAAATGCCCGAAAGGTTGACAGAAAAATAAGAATAATAATAATAATAATAATAATAAATAATCCTACCGGAAACAATAGGGCCTTCGCCCTTTCAGGGCTTGGGCCCTAATAATAAATAATTCTACCGAAAACAATAGGGCCTTCGCCCTTTCAGGGCTTGGGCCCTAATAATCCTAACGAAAACAATAGGGCCTTCGCCCTTTCAGGGCTTGGGCCCTAAATATAGCGATTGCGGGCCCAAGCCGGTGGCACCGCCACCCTGGTGCCTTTAGTTACACTTTAGTTACACTAAAGGCACCGGGGTAGTTACACTAAAGGCACCGGGGTGGCGGTGTCATCGGCTTGGGCCCTCCATCGCTGCTCGCAGCTATATTTATATATATATATATATATATATATATATATATATACACACACACATATATATATATATAATATATATATATATATATATATATATTTATATATGTGTGTATATATATATATATATATATATATATATATATATATATACTGTATATATATATATATATATATATATATATATATACATATATAAATGTAACAATACATATATATATATATATATATATATTCATTCCTACTTCCATAGGAATTCATTGAAAACGCTCGCTCTGCTCCGCACCATTATCAATGTCTGTGCGGACGATCATATTTTACTTTCGTTTTTAAGTTAGCGATTCAAAAGCCCCCAGCGGTGTCACACGTTGATTAACCGGTGGGGAAATATTCTCACCATCACAAACCTAGTATATTTTCATATAGATACAATAGGCCTACCTGATTTTGAACACAAGAGGGCAGTATAGCACTATGAATTACATAATTTATTTTTTGGACTAAAAAAACATTCTGGATGTTTTTAAACTTAATTATTAAATAGAAAAAAAAAAGAATAAAATGGGTTTAGTTCTGATATTTGTATAATTTTATATAGAAATACATGGTGTATAATTACATTTTTAGAAGATAGGAGGTTTTTAGTGTTTCCTTTTTTGACATTACTTTAATCCCTCACCATAGCAAAACCATTTGAGATATTTATTATTCGTTTACAATTTAGCATCTTTAATGTATTTTCATCATGTTGAAAAAGTTTTGTGGGAATAAAATAAACCACTTAAGAGGACTGGGTAAAAATTCAGAGGCTGATTTTGCAAAGAAATCCACATTCAAACCAAAATATCTGACTTCCTGTTGGTCTGAGCTAATGACTGTAAATTAGAAAGTTGTCCGGCTTGATGAAACCAATATACGTACTGATTTTTATAACTGTGGGTAAAACTAACCCCCCCACTTTTGTCAAAAGCATTTTGAAAGTGACACACTTCCTGCTACCAGTTGGTGGCGCTATAACTTTGACTCACAATAGTTACATCCATCTGATCGGTCTCTTACCACGAACACACTGCTGAAGTTTCATCAAGATCAGTTAATGTGTGCAGAAGTTATAACACTTCGTGTTTCTCTTTTCTCGCCATAAATTCGTTTCCTCGCCACGGCCAAACCGTTCGAGATATCAAAAATCCGTCCGCAATTTAGCATCCTCAATGTCTTGACTTCATGCTGACCGAGTTTTGTGGGGATTGGACGAATTCTCTAGGAGGAGTATTTCACATTCCACAGCAAGCGTTTTCCAAACAACCCATAATAGCCGACTTCCTGTTGGGCTGGCGCAAAACTTAGAGCACGAAAGTTGTTCGGCCCGATGAGATCTATATGTGTGCTGAGTTTCATATTAATTCATGCAAGCTAGTTTGATCTATGGACCAAGTTTTCGGACCCCATTCCAGGGGGCGCTGTTGAGCCCCCCTGCCACGCCCGGGTACCAGCTTCAACCCGTCCCTGATGGCAGGGGGTTCCGACTTGTATGTAAAGTTTCAAGAGTTTTTGAGCACGTTAAGGACCCCAAAAGCCCCTGAAACCTTGATTAACAATATAAAAGCAATAGTCAAATCCCCCCTCCCCTCACACACACAGAGACACAGAGAGAGGGAGAGAAAAATCTTCAGAAAATCCACATTCAAACCAAAATATCTCTCTTCCTGTTGGTCGGAGATCGTTAATGTAAATTAGAAAGTTGTCCGTCTTGATGAGAACAATACACATACCAAGTTTTGTTACTGTTGATAAAACTAACCCCCCCACTTATGACTAAAGGTGGCGCTACTGAGCCCCTCACCACGCCCGTTTCTGAAACTTTGCACATGTCTACGGGCTAATAAATGTGATGTGTCTGTCGAGTTTCATGCAATTTCAAGTATGTTAAGAGTCTCAAAAGCATCAAAAAAGAATATTAAAGTTTGAAGCGTTGCCATGGCAACAGTATTAAAGATATCAAAAATCCTTTCACAGGTCTACATCTGCCGTGTGTTTACATTATACACATAAACTTTGAAGCAAATCGGGTAAAAATAAGAGGGTGATTTCAAAGCATTTTGAAAGGGACACACTTCCTGCTGCCAGTTGGTGGCGCTATAACTTTGACTCACAATAGTCACATCCATGTGATCGGCCTCTTACAACGAACACACTGCTGAAGTTTAATCAAGATCAGTTAATGTATGCAGAAGTTATAACACACTTCCTGTTTCCATTATTCGCCATCAATTCGTGTCCTCGCCACGGCCAAACCGTTCGAGATATCAAAAATCTGTTCGCAATTTAGCATCCTCAATGTCTTGACTTCATGCTGACTGAGTTTGGAGGCGAATGGATGAATTCCCTAGGAGGAGTACATTCAATTCCACAGCATGCGTTTCCAAACAACCCATAATAGCCGACTTCCTGTTGGGCTGGCGTAAAAAGTAAAAGTACGAAAGTTGTTTGGCCCGATGAGATCTATATGTGTATTGAGTTTCATATTATTACATGCAAGCGTTTATGATTTATGGGCCAAACTTTCGGACCCCGTTCAAGGGGGCGCTGTTGAGCCCCCCTGCCACGCCCGGGTACCAGCTTCAGCCCGGCCCTGATGGCCGCAGGTTCTGACCTGTGTGCAAAATTTCAAGAGTTTTCGAGCATGTTAAAGGCCCCAAAAATGCCCGAAAGGTTGACAGAAAAATAAGAATAATAATAATAATAATAATAAAATATAGCTGCGAGCAGCGATTGCGGGCCCAAGCCGGTGGCACCGCAACCCCGGTGCCTTTAGTTACCTAAAGGCACCGGGGGTGGCGGTGCCGCCGGCTTTGGCCCTCCATCGCTGCTCGCAGCTATATTTATATATATATATATATATATATATATATATATATTTATGTATATATATATATATATATATATACACACACACACACATATATATATATATATATATATATATATAAATATCTATCTATCTATATCTATATCTCTCTATATATATATATACACACACACACACACACGAAAAACGAAAGTAAGTGTTGGGCTCACGTAACCCTATCATTAGAATCAAAACGTTTCAACAGTTGTGATGTATTTGGATGCTAAACTATTCTTTATTATAGGCTTTGTACTTCACTCGTGTTCCAATATCGATGGAAAAAATCATCCTCTTCACACGCGCAAAAATGTGCTTGGAAACATCACAGTGGAGCTCTGCTTACTGTGAATGGTACAAATTGTACTACTTACTATTTAAACAGAGCAGTGTAATTCGTATATGTTATGTTGACTATTTTTATTATTATATTGTATTAGGGCTATAATGAACAGGCTGCGATGACAAGATTGCAATTCTGGAATGTGTGTGTGTGTGTGTGACGCGGTTGCAGTTGAACAGTGGACACATAAAAACATAAATAAAATGTATTAGTTTATTCCTACTTCCATAGGTGGGAAAATGTTATCACAGTCACATCCCTAATATATTTATATATAAATACAATAGGCCTACCTGAAAGAGAATTTTACTTGCCCGACCAGAGTATAGCCTGATTAGAACGTCAATAACAAAAAAAAAATAACTTGGGAATCACTAAAACGAGAGATTATTCTAATTTCATTACATTCATTTTAAGTTCCAATCAGCAGTTAATAATAAATGTATTACTGATCAATGGTAACAAGGTTGCCCTGCTGAGGCTCATGCAGCTTCTCCAGGAGAAATGTAAACAAATGTGCGCAGCACACAAAAAAGCAACCCAGTTAACAACATACTGACTATAAAAATTACAAATATGGAGTTTTTATATATTTTATAACAGAGTTAAGCAACCTCACTTGACGAGTAGGCTACTATTTCCTGAATACAATCACGATTGAAACTGTGACATTGATTTCATACAACAGGTTAATAAACAGTTACAATTAAGTCACTTACATTTTAGATTCAATATTGACTGTTTTTGTTCTGTTTCAGCAGCATAAATAGTTAAACAAAGATCACAGCCGAACCATCGCGCATCTCACAGCAACTTGTTTTCTCATTACTGAATGATTCAGCATTTTGAAACGAATCGGTTGACTCAAAGATTCAATGGTCAATCCATAAACATCTGTCTCAATCATGAATGACTCAGTCATTCGAATGAATCGTTTGAACGAATGAATCAATGACTCGCTCATTAAGATGGTCGCCTGGCGACACCTAATGGCGGTTTAGTGTTATGTTTAAAAGTATCATTCTTTCCAACGTGCACCATTATCAATGTCAGTGCGGACGTCCGTTTTTTACTTTCACTTTTATATTAGCGATTTAAAAGCACCCGCTCGTGTCACACGTCGATTAACCGATGGGAAAATATCCTCACAGTCATATACCTAATACATTTATATTTAAATACAATAGGCCTACCTAGTAAAACGTTTTATATACTATTTTGATATCCTTTTGGACACAAGAGGGCAGTATAGCCCTATGTTTGCTTTTTTGTTGAACCAAATAGCACTAAATAGCCTGTTTTTAACTTTTTTTATACTTCTTGAATTGCAAAACAGAATAACAGAATAAAATGGGTTTAGTTCTAATATTTGTATAATTTGATATAAAAATAAACGGTGTATAATTACATTTGTAGAAGATATGAGATGTTTTCTGATTCCTTTTTTGACATTACTTTAATCCCTCGCCATATCAAAACCGTTTGAGATATTCAATATCCGTTCATAATTTAGAATCTTTAAGGTATTTTCATCATGTTGAAAAAGTTTGGTGGGAATAAAATAAATAGTTTAAGAGGAGTGGCTAAAAATTCAGAGGATGATTTTGCAAAAAAATCCACATTCAGACCAAAATATCTGACTTCCTGATGGCCGGAGCTAATGAATGTAAATTAGAAAGTTGTCCGGCTTGATGAGTACAATATACAAACAATTTTTTTTTTACTGTAGTTAAAACTAACCCGCCCACTTTTGTCAAAAGCATGTTGAAAGTGACACACTTCCTGCTGCCAGTTGGTGGCGCTATAACTTTGACTCACAATAGTTACATCCATCTGATCGGCCTCTTACCACGAACACACTGCTGAAGTTTCATCAAGATCAGTTAATGTATGCAGAAGTTATTCCACTTCGTGTTTCTCTTTTCTCGCCATAAATTCGTTTCCTCGCCACGGCCAAACCGTTCGAGATATCAAAAATCCGTCCGCAATTTAGAATCCTCAATGTCTTGACTTCATGCACACCGAGTTTGGTGGGGATTGGATGAATTCTCTAGGAGGAGTACTTCGCATTCCACAGCAAGCGTTTTCCAAACAACCCATAATAGCCGACTTCCTGTTGGGCTGGCGTAAAACTTAGAGCACGAAAGTTGTTCGGCCCGATGAGATCTATATGTGTACCGAGTTTCATATAATTACATGCAAGTGTGTTTGATTTATGGACAAGTGTTCGGATCCCGTTCCAGGGGGCGCTGTTGAGCCCCCCTGCCACGCCCGGGTACCAGCTTCAGCCCGGCCCTGATGGCCGCACGTTCTGACCTGTGTGCAAAGTTTCAAGAGTTTTCGAGCACGTTTAAGGCCCCAAAAGCCCCTGAAACCTTGAAAAACAGGAATTTTAAACAAATCTCACTCAAAAGACAAATCCCCCCACCCCTCACACACACAGAGGCAGAGAGAGAGAGGGAGAGAATTCTCCAAAAAATCACATTCAAACCAAAATATCTCACTTCCTGTTGGTCACAGCTTATGACTATAAATTAGAAAGTTGTCCGGCTTGATGAGAACAATATACATAACGATTTTTGTGACTCTACTTAAAACTAAGCCCCCACTTATGACTAAAGGTGGCGCTACTGAGCCCCTCACCACGCCCGTTTCTGAAACTTTGCACATGTCTACGGGCTAATAAATGTGATGTGTCTGTCGAGTTTCATCCAATTTCAAGTATGTTAAGAGTCTCAAAAGCATCAAAAAAGAATATTAAAGTTTGAAGCGTTGCCATGGCAACAGTATTAAAGATATCAAAAATCCTTTCACAGGTCTACATCTGCCGTGTGTTTACATTATACACATAAAGTTTGAAGCAAATCGGGTAAAAATAAGAGGGTGATTTCAAAGCATTTTGAAAGGGACACACTTCCTACTGCCAGTTGGTGGCGCTATAACTTTGACTCACAATAGTCACATCCATGTGATCGGCCTCTTACAACGAACACACTGCTGAAGTTTAATCAAGATCAGTTAATGTATGCAGAAGTTATAACACACTTCCTGTTTATCTTTTCTCGCTATAAATTCGTTTCCTCGCCACGGCCAAACCGTTCGAGATATCAAAAATCCGTCCGCAATTTAGCATCCTCAACGTCTTGTCTTTATGCTGACCGAGTTTGGTTGTGATTGGACGAATTTTCTAGGAGGAGTATTTCAAATTCCAGAGGATGCGTTTTTCAAACAACACATAATAGTTGACTTCCTGTTGGGCTGGCGTAAAACTTAGAGCACAAAAGTTGTTCGGCCCGATGAGTTCTATATGTGTACTGAGTTTCATATTATTATATGCAAGTGTGTTTGATTTATGGACCAAGTTTTCGGACACCATTCCAGGGGGCGCTGTCGAGCCCCCCTGCCACGCCCGGGTACCAGCTTCAGCCCGGCCCTGATGGCCGCGGGTTCTGACTCGTGTGCAAAGTTTCAAGAGTTTTTGAGCATGTTAAGGGCCCCAAAAGTGCCTGAATAGTCGTAAGAAAAATAATAATAAATATAGCTGCGAGCAGCGATTGCGGGCCCAAGCCGGTGGCACCGCCACCCTGGTGCCTTTAGTTACACTAAAGGCACCGGGTGGCGGTTTCACCGGCTTGGGCCCTCCATCGCTGCTCGCAGCTATATTTATATATATATATATATATATATATATATATATATATATATATATATATATATATATATAAATATATATAACAAAATATATATATATATATATATATTTTTTTTAAGTGTTTATATATATATATATATTTTTTTTTTTGGTTTATATATATATATATATATATATATATATATATATATATATATTACATTTTTTGGATGCTAAACATTTGTTTATTATAGGCTTTGTACTTCACTCACGTTCCACTATTGAAGGGAAAAATTATCCTCTTCACATGCGCAAATATGTGCTTGGAAACATCACAGTTTAGCGGTGATTACTGTGTTTAAATAGTCAGTACAATTCATACTATTCAGAGCAGTGTAATTTTTATATGTTAGGTTGACTATTTTATTATTATATTTTATAAAGGCTATAATGAAC
Source organism: Leuciscus idus (assembly GCA_021554675.1). Classification (NCBI taxonomy): domain Eukaryota; kingdom Metazoa; phylum Chordata; class Actinopteri; order Cypriniformes; family Leuciscidae; genus Leuciscus; species Leuciscus idus. The sequence goes on from CM038628.1 coordinate 23,763,505, forward strand.
AGACTGCGATATCAAGATTGCAATGCGCTCGCTCTGCACCATTATCAATGTCCGTGCGGACGAACATATTTTACTTTCGTTTTTAAGTTACCGATTCAAAAGCCCCCAGCGGTGTCACACATCGATTAACCGGTGGGAAAATTTTCCCACAGTCACATCCCTAATATATTTATATATAAATACAATAGGCCAACCTGAAAGAGAATTTTACTTGCCCGACCAAAGTAGCCTGATTAGAACGTCAATGACAAAAAAATAACTTGGGAATCACTAAAACAAGAGATTATTCTAATTTTATTACATTCATTTTAAGTTGCAATCAACAGTTGTTAATAAATGGATTACCAGTAATCAGTTGATCAATGGTAACAAGGTTGCGCTGCTGATGCTCGTGCAGCTTCTCCAGGAGAAATGTAAACAAATGAGATCAGCACAAAAAAAACAAACTCAGTTAACAACTTACTGACTATAAAAATTATAAATATGGAGTTTTGATATATTTTATAACAGTTAAGCAACCTCACTTGACGAGAAGGCTGTTTCCTGAATACAATCACGATTGAAACTGTGACATTGATTTCATACAACAGGTTAAAAAACAGTTACAATCAAGTCACTTACATTTTAGATGCAATATTGACTGTTTTTGTTCTGTTTCAGCAGCGAAAATAGTTAAACAAAAAGATCGCAGCAGAATCATCACGCGCATCTCTCAGCAATGTGTTTTCTCATTTCTGAATGATTCAGCATTTTGAACGAATCGGTTGACTAAAAGTTTGAATGAACAATCCATAAACATATGTCTTAATCATGAATGACTCAGTCATTCAAACGAATTGTTTGAACGAATGAATCAATGACTCACTCATTAAGACGGTCGCCTGGCGACACTTAATGGCGGTTTAGTGTTATGTTTAAAAGTATCATTCTTTCCAACGTGTGTGTGATTTGTGTGTGCAACATTATCAATGTCCGTGCGGACGTCCGTATTTTTCTTTCACTTTTATATTAGCAATTTAAAAGCACCCGCTCGTGTCACACGTCGATTAACCGGTGGGAAAATATCCTCAGACACATACCTAATAAATGTATATTTAAATACAATATTGGCCTACCTGGTAAAAAGTTTTATATACTATTTTGATGTCCTTTTGGACACAAGAGGGCAGAATAGCCCTATGTATGACTTTTTTTTTTTTTTTTTACTTTACTGTTTTTAATTTTAGAATAAAATTTGAATAAAATTCTTTTTAAAAACAGAAAAAAAATGGGTTTAGTTGTAATATTTGTATACTTTTATATAGAAATAAATGGTATATAATTACATTTTTAGAAGTTTTGAGGCTTTTAGTGTTTCCTTTTTGGACATTACTTTAATCCCTCGTCATAGCAAAACCGTTTGAGATATTTATTATCCGTTCACAATTTAGCATATTTAATGTATTTTCATCATGTTGAAAAAGTTTGGTGGGAATAAAATAAATAGTTTAAAAATTCAGAGGCTGATTTTGCAAAAAAATCCACATTCAGACCAAAATATCTGACTTCCTGATGGCCGGAGCTAATGAATGTAAATTAGAAAGTTGTCCGGCTTGATGAGTACAATATACAAACTATTTTTTTTTTACTGTAGTTAAAACTAACCCGCCCACTTTTGTCAAAAGCATGTTGAAAGTGACACACTTCCTGCTGCCAGTTGGTGGCGCTATAACTTTGACTCACAATAGTTACATCCATCTGATCGGCCTCTTACCACGAACACACTGCTGAAGTTTCATCAAGATCAGTTAATGTATGCAGAAGTTATTCCACTTCGTGTTTCTCTTTTCTCGCCATAAATTCGTTTCCTCGCCACGGCCAAACCGTTCGAGATATCAAAAATCCGTCCGCAATTTAGAATCCTCAATGTCTTGACTTCATGCACACCGAGTTTGGTGGGGATTGGATGAATTCTCTAGGAGGAGTACTTCGCATTCCACAGCAAGCGTTTTCCAAACAACCCATAATAGCCGACTTCCTGTTGGGCTGGCGCAAAACTTAGAGCACGAAAGTTGTTCGGCCCGATGAGATCTATGTGTGTGCCGAGTTTCATATTAATTCATGCAAGCTAGTTTGATCTATGGAGCAAGTTTTCGGACCCCATTCCAGGGGGCGCTGTTGAGCCCCCCTGCCACGCCCGGGTACCAGCTTCAGCCAGGCCCTGATGGCCGCAGGTTCCGACTTGTATGTAAAGTTTCAAGAGTTTTTGAGCACGTTAAGGACCCCAAAAGCCCCTGAAACCTTGATTAACAATATAAAAGCAATAGTCAAATCCCCCCTCCCCTCACACACACAGAAACACAGAGAGAGGGAGAGAAAATTCTTCAGAAAATCCACATTCAAACCAAAATATCTCTCTTCCTGTTGGTCGGAGATCGTTAATGTAAATTAGAAAGTTGTCCGTCTTGATGAGAACAATACACATACCAAGTTTTGTTGCTTTCGATAAAACTAACCCCCCCACTTATGACTAAAGGTGGCGCTACTGAGCCCCTCACCACGCCCGTTTCTGAAACTTTGCACATGTCTACGGGCTAATAAATGTGATGTGTCTGTCGAGTTTCATCCAATTTCAAGTATGTTAAGAGTCTCAAAAGCATCAAAAAAGAATATTAAAGTTTGAAGCGTTGCAATGGCAACAGTATTAAAGATATCAAAAATCCTTTCACAGGTCTACATCTGCCGTGTGTTTACATTATACACATAAAGTTTGAAGCAAATCGGGTAAAAATAAGAGGGTGATTTCAAAGCATTTTGAAAGGGACACACTTCCTACTGCCAGTTGGTGGCGCTATAACTTTGACTCACAATAGTCACATCCATGTGATCGGCCTCTTACAACGAACACACTGCTGAAGTTTAATCAAGATCAGTTAATGTATGCAGAAGTTATAACACACTTCCTGTTTCCATTATTCGCCATAAATTTGCTTCCTCGCCACAGCCAAACCGTTTGAGATATCAAAAATCCGTCCGCAATTTATCATCCTCAATGTCTTGACTTCATGCTGACCGAGTTTGGAGGCGAATGGATGAATTCCCTAGGAGGAGTACATTAAATTCCACAGCATGCGTTTCCAAACAACCCATAATAGCCGACTTCCTGTTGGGCTGGCGTAAAAAGTAAAAGTACGAAAGTTGTTCGGCCCGATGAGATCTATATGTGTACCGAGTTTCATATTATTACATGCAAGCGTGTCTGATGTATGGACCAAGTTTTCGGACCCCGTTCAAGGGGGCGCTGTCGAGCCCCCCTGCCACGCCCGGGTACCAGCTTCAGCCCGGCCCTGATGGCCGCGGGTTCTGACCCGTGTGCAAAGTTTCAAGAGTTTTCGAGCACGTTAAGGGTCTCAAAAGTGGCCGAAAGGTTGACAGAAAAATAAGAATAAGAAGAAGAAGAATAATAATAATAAAATATAGCTGCGAGCAGCGATTGCGGGCCCAAGCCGGTGGCACCGCCACCCTGGTGCCTTTAGTTACACTAAAGGCACCGGGGTGGCGGTGTCACCGGCTTGGGCCCTCCATCGCTGCTCGCAGCTATATTTATATATATATATATATATATATATATATATATATATATATATATAAAACAAAAAAAACAAAAACAATATATATATATATATATATATATATATATTTTTTTTTTAAGTGTGTTTATATATATATATATATATATATATATATATATATATATATATATATATTATATATATATATATATATATATATATATATATATATATATAATATATATATATATATATATATATATATATATATATATATATATATATATGTATATATATATATATATATATATTACATTTTTTGGATGCTAAACATTTGTTTATTATAGGCTTTGTACTTCACTCACGTTCCACTATTGAAGGGAAAAATTATCCTCTTCACATGCGCAAATATGTGCTTGGAAACATCACAGTTTAGCCGTGATTACTGTGTTTAAATAGTCAGTACAATTCATACTATTCAGAGCAGTGTAATTTTTATATGTTAGATTTACTATTTTATTATTATATTTTATAAAGGCTATAATGAACAGACTGCGATATCAAGATTGCAATGCGCTCGCTCTGCACCATTATCAATGTCCGTGCGGACGAACATATTTTACTTTCGTTTTTAAGTTACCGATTCAAAAGCCCCCAGCGGTGTCACACATCGATTAACCGGTGGGAAAATTTTCCCACAGTCACATCCCTAATATATTTATATATAAATACAATAGGCCAACCTGAAAGAGAATTTTACTTGCCCGACCAGAGTAGCCTGATTAGAACGTCAATGACAAAAAAATAACTTGGGAATCACTAAAACGAGAGATTATTCTAATTTTATTACATTCATTTTAAGTTGCAATCAACAGTTGTTAATAAATGGATTACCAGTAATCAGTTGATCAATGGTAACAAGCTTGCGCTGCTGACGCTCATGCAGCTTCTCCAGGAGAAATGTAAACAAATGAGATCAGCACACAAAAAACAAACTCAGTTAACAACTTACTGACTATAAAAATGATAAATATGGAGTTTTGATATATTTTATAACAGTTAAGCAACCTCACTTGACGAGAAGGCTGTTTCCTGAATACAATCACGATTGAAACTGTGACATTGATTTCATACAACAGGTTAATAAACAGTTACAATTAAGTCACTTACAGTTTAGATGCAATATTGACTGTTTTTGTTCTGTTTCAGCAGCAAAAATAGTTAAACAAAGATCACAGCAGAACCATCGCGCATCTCACAGCAACTTGTTTTCTCATTACTGAATGATTCAGCATTTTGAAACGAATCGGTTGACTCAAAGATTCAATGGTCAATCCATAAACATCTGTCTCAATCATGAATGACTCAGTCATTCGAACGAATCGTTTGAACGAATGAATCAATGACTCGCTCATTAAGATGGTCGCCTGGCGACACCTAATGGCGGTTTAGTGTTTAAAAGTATCATTCTTTCCAACGTGCACCATTATCAATGTCAGTGCGGACGTCCGTTTTTTACTTTCACTTTTATATTAGCGATTTAAAAGCACCCGCTCGTGTCACACGTCGATTAACCAATGGGAAAATATCCTCACAGTCATACCTAATACATTTATATTTAAATACAATAGGCCTACCTAGTAAAACGTTTTATATACTATTTTGATTTCCTTTTGGACACAAGAGGGCAGTATAGCCCTATGTTTGCTTTTTTGTTGAACCAAATAGCACTAAATAGCCTGTTTTTAACTTTTTCATACTCCTTGAATAGCAAAAACAGAATAAAATGGGTTTAGTTCTAATATTTGTATAATTTTATATAAAAATAAATGGTGTATAATTACATTTTTAGAAGTTATGAGATGTTTCCTGCTTCCTTTTTGACATTAATTTAATCCCTCGCCATAGCAAAACCGTTTGAGATATTCAATATCCGTTTACAATTTAGCATCATTAATATATTTGTATCATGTTGAAAAAGTTTGGTGGGAATAAAATAAATAGTTTAAGAGGAGTGGCTAAAAATTCAGAGGCTGATTTTGCAAAAAAAATCCACATTCAGACCAAAATATCTGACTTCCTGATGGCCGGAGCTAATGAATGTAAATTAGAAAGTTGTCCGGCTTGATGAGTACAATATACAAACAATTTTTTTTTTACTGTAGTTAAAACTAACCCGCCCACTTTTGTCAAAAGCATGTTGAAAGTGACACACTTCCTGTTGCCAGTTGGTGGCGCTATAACTTTGACTCACAATAGTTACATCCATCTGATCGGCCTCTTACCACGAACACACTGCTGAAGTTTCATCAAGATCAGTCAATGTATGCAGAAGTTATTCCACTTCGTGTTTCTCTTTTCTCGCCATAAATTCGTTTCCTCGCCACGGCCAAACCGTTCGATATATCAAAAATCCGTCCGCAATTTAGAATCCTCAATGTCTTGACTTCATGCACACCGAGTTTGGTGGGGATTGGATGAATTCTCTAGGAGGAGTACTTCGCATTCTACAGCAAGCGTTTTCCAAACAACCCATAATAGCCGACTTCCTATTGGGCTGGCGTAAAACTTAGAGCACGAAAGTTGTTCGGCCCGATGAGATCTATATGTGTACTGAGTTTCAAATTAATTCATGCAAGCGTGTTTGATCTATGGACCAAGTTTTGGGACCCCGTTCAAGGGGGCGCTGTTGAGCCCCCCTGCCACGCCCGGGTACCAGCTTCAACCCGTCCCTGATGGCAGGGGGTTCCGACTTGTATGTAAAGTTTCAAGAGTTTTTGAGCACGTTAAGGACCCCAAAAGCCCCTGAAACCTTGATTAACAATATAAAAGCAATTGTCAAATCCCCCCTCCCCTCACACACACAGAGACACAGAGAGAGGGAGAGAAAATTCTTCAGAAAATCCACATTCAAACCAAAATATCTCTCTTCCTGTTGGTCGGAGATCGTTAATGTAAATTAGAAAGTTGTCCGTCTTGATGAGAACAATACACATACCAAGTTTTGTTGTTGTTGATAAAACTAACCCCCCCACTTATGACTAAAGGTGGCGCTACTGAGCCCCTCACCACGCCCGTTTCTGAAACTTTGCACATGTCTACGGGCTAATAAATGTGATGTGTCTGTCGAGTTTCATCCAATTTCAAGTATGTTAAGAGTCTCAAAAGCATCAAAAAAGAATATTAAAGTTTGAAGTGTTGCCATGGCAACAGTATTAAAGATATCAAAAATCCTTTCACAGGTCTACATCTGCCGTGTGTTTACATTATACACATAAACTTTGAAGCAAATCGGGTAAAAATAAGAGGGTGATTTCAAAGCATTTTGAAAGGGACACACTTCCTGCTGCCAGTTGGTGGCGCTATAACTTTGACTCACAATAGTCACATCCATGTGATCGGCCTCTTACAACGAACACACTGCTGAAGTTTAATCAAGATCAGTTAATGTATGCAGAAGTTATAACACACTTCCTGTTTCCATTATTCGCCATCAATTCGTGTCCTCGCCACGGCCAAACCGTTCGAGATATCAAAAATCTGTCCGCAATTTAGCGTCCTCAATGTCTTGACTTCATGCTGACTGAGTTTGGAGGCGAATGGATCAATTCCCTAGGAGGAGTACATTAAATTCCACAGCATGCGTTTCCAAACAACCCATAATAGCCGACTTCCTGTTGGGCTGGCGTAAAAAGTAAAAGTACGAAAGTTGTTCGGCCCGATGAGATCTATATGTGTACCGAGTTTCATATTATTACATGCAAGCGTGTCTGATTTATGGACCAAGTTTTCGGACCCCGTTCAAGGGGGCGCTGTCGAGCCCCCCTGCCACGCCCGGGTACCAGCTTCAGCCCGGCCCTGATGGCCGCGGGTTCTGACCCGTGTGCAAAGTTTCAAGAGTTTTCGAGCACGTTAAGGGTCTCAAAAGTGCCCGAAAGGTTGACAGAAAAATAAGAATAAGAATAAATATATATATAAATATAGCTGCGAGCAGCGATTGCGGGCCCAAGCCGGTGGCACCGCCACCCTGGTGCCTTTAGTTACACTAAAGGCACCGGGGGTGGCGGTTTCACCGGCTTGGGCCCTCCATCGCTGCTCGCAGCTATATTTATATATATATATATATATATATATATATATATATATATATATATATATATAACAAAAAAAACAAAAACAATATATATATATATATTTTTTTTTTTTTTAAGTGTGTTTATATATATATATATATATATATATATATATATATAAAATTTTTTGGATGCTAAACATTTGTTTATTATAGGCTTTGTACTTCACTCACGTTCCACTATTGAAGGGAAAAATTATCCTCTTCACATGCGCAAATATGTGCTTGGAAACATCACAGTTTAGCGGTGATTACTGTGTTTAAATAGTCAGTACAATTCATACTATTCAGAGCAGTGTAATTTTTATATGTTAGGTTGACTATTTTATTATTATATTTTATAAAGGCTATAATGAACAGACTGCGATATCAAGATTGCAATGCGCTCGCTCTGCACCATTATCAATGTCCGTGCGGACGAACATATTTTACTTTCGTTTTTAAGTTACCGATTCAAAAGCCCCCAGCGGTGTCACACATCGATTAACCGGTGGGAAAATTTTCCCACAGTCACATCCCTAATATATTTATATATAAATACAATAGGCCAACCTGAAAGAGAATTTTACTTGCCCGACCAGAGTAGCCTGATTAGAACGTCAATGACAAAAAAATAACTTGGGAATCACTAAAACGAGAGATTATTCTAATTTTATTACATTCATTTTAAGTTGCAATCAACAGTTGTTAATAAATGGATTACCAGTAATCAGTTGATCAATGGTAACAAGGTTGCGCTGCTGAGGCTCATGCAGCTTCTCCAGGAGAAATGTAAACAAATGAGATCAGCACACAAAAAACAAACTCAGTTAACAACTTACTGACTATAAAAATGATAAATATGGAGTTTTGATATATTTTATAACAGTTAAGCAACCTCACTTGACGAGAAGGCTGTTTCCTGAATACAATCACGATTGAAATTGTGACATTGATTTCATACAACAGGTTAAAAAACAGTTACAATCAAGTCACTTACATTTTAGATGCAATATTGACTGTTTTTGTTCTGTTTCAGCAGCGAAAATAGTTAAACAAAAAGATCACAGCAGAATCATCACGCGCATCTCTCAGCAATGTGTTTTCTCATTTCTGAATGATTCAGCATTTTGAACGAATCGGTTGACTCAAAGATTGAATGATCAATCCATAAACATATGTCTTAATCATGAATGACTCAGTCATTCAAATGAATCGTTTGAACGAATGAATCAATGACTCACTCATTAAGACGGTCGCCTGGCGACACTTAATGGCGGTTTAGTGTTATGTTTAAAAGTATCATTCTTTCCAACGTGTGTGTGATTTGTGTGTGCAACATTATCAATGTCCGTGCGGACGTCCGTATTTTTCTTTCACTTTTATATTAGCAATTTAAAAGCACCCGCTCGTGTCACACGTCGATTAACCGGTGGGAAAATATCCTCAGACACATACCTAATAAATGTATATTTAAATACAATATTGGCCTACCTGGTAAAAAGTTTTATATACTATTTTGATGTCCTTTTGGACACAAGAGGGCAGAATAGCCCTATGTATGACTTTTTTTTTTTTTTTTTTTTTTACTTTACTGTTTTTAATTTTAGATTAAAATTAGAATAAAATTCTTTTTAAAAACAGAAAAAAATGGGTTCAGTTGTAATATTTGTATACTTTTATATAGAAATAAATGGTATATAATTACATTTTTAGAAGATTTTAAGCTTTTAGTGTTTCCTTTTTGGACATTACTTTAATCCCTCGCCATAGCAAAACCGTTTGAGATATTTATTATCCGTTCACAATTTAGCATATTTAATGTATTTTCATCATGTTGAAAAAGTTTGGTGGGAATAAAATAAATAGTTTAAGAGGAGTGGCTAAAAATTCAGAGGCTGATTTTGCAAAAAAAATCCACATTCAGACCAAAATATCTGACTTCCTGATGGCCGGAGCTAATGAATGTAAATTAGAAAGTTTTCCGGCTTGATGAGTACAATATACAAACTTTTTTTTTTTTTTACTGTAGTTAAAACTAACCCGCCCACTTTTGTCAAAAGCATGTTGAAAGTGACACACTTCCTGCTGCCAGTTGGTGGCGCTATAACTTTGACTCACAATAGTTACAATCCATCTGATCGGCCTCTTACCACGAACACACTGCTGAAGTTTCATCAAGATCAGTTAATGTATGCTGAAGTTATTCCACTTCGTGTTTCTCTTTTCTCGCCATAAATTCGTTTCCTCGCCACGGCCAAACCGTTCGAGATATCAAAAATCCGTCCGCAATTTAGAATCCTCAATGTCTTGACTTCATGCACACCGAGTTTGGTGGGGATTGGATGAATTCTCTAGGAGGAGTACTTCGCATTCCACAGCAAGCGTTTTCCAAACAACCCATAATAGCCGACTTCCTGTTGGGCTGGCGCAAAACTTAGAGCACGAAAGTTGTTCGGCCCGATGAGATCTATGTGTGTGCCGAGTTTCATATTAATTCATGCAAGCTAGTTTGATCTATGGAGCAAGTTTTCGGACCCCATTCCAGGGGGCGCTGTTGAGCCCCCCTGCCACGCCCGGGTACCAGCTTCAGCCACGCCCTGATGGCCGCAGGTTCCGACTTGTATGTAAAGTTTCAAGAGTTTTTGAGCACGTTAAGGACCCCAAAAGCCCCTGAAACCTTGATTAACAATATAAAAGCAATAGTCAAATCCCCCCTCCCCTCACACACACAGAAACACAGAGAGAGGGAGAGAAAATTCTTCAGAAAATCCACATTCAAACCAAAATATCTCTCTTCCTGTTGGTTGGAGATCGTTAATGTAAATTAGAAAGTTGTCCGTCTTGATGAGAACAACACACATACCAAGTTTTGTTGCTGTTGATAAAACTAACCCCCCCACTTATGACTAAAGTTGGCGCTACTGAGCCCCTCACCACGCCCGTTTCTGAAACTTTGCACATGTCTACGGGCTAATAAATGTGATGTGTCTGTCGAGTTTCATCCAATTTCAAGTATGTTAAGAGTCTCAAAAGCATAAAAAAAGAATATTAAAGTTTGAAGCGTTGCCATGGCAACAGTATTAAAGATATCAAAAATCCTTTCACAGGTCTACATCTGCCGTGTGTTTACATTATATACATAAACTTTGAAGCAAATCGGGTAAAAATAAGAGGGTGATTTCAAAGCATTTTGAAAGGGACACACTTCCTGCTGCCAGTTGGTGGCGCTATAACTTTGATTCACAATAGTCACATCCATGTGATCGGCCTCTTACAACGAACACACTGCTGAAGTTTAATCAAGATCAGTTAATGTATGCAGAAGTTATAACACACTTCCTGTTTCCATTATTCGCCATCAATTCGTGTCCTCGCCACGGCCAAACCGTTCGAGATATCAAAAATCTGTCCGCAATTTAGCATCCTCAATGTCTTGACTTCATGCTGACTGAGTTTGGAGGCGAATGGATGAATTCCCTAGGAGGAGTACATTAAATTCCACAGCATGCGTTTCCAAACAACCCATAATAGCCGACTTCCTGTTGGGCTGGCGTAAAAAGTAAAAGTACGAAAGTTGTTCGGCCCGATGAGATCTATATATGTACCGAGTTTCATATTATTACATGCAAGCGTGTCTGATTTATGGACCAAGTTTTTGGACCCCGTTCAAGGGGGCGCTGTTGAGCCCCCCTGCCACGCCCGGGTACCAGCTTCAGCCCGACCCTGATGGCCGCAGTTTCTGACCTGTGTGCAAAATTTCAAGAGTTTTCGAGCATGTTAAAGGGCCCAAAAATGCCCGAAAGGTTGACAGAAAAATAATAATAATAATAATAATAATAATAAATATAGCTGCGAGCAGCGATTGCGGGCCCAAGCCGGTGGCACCGCCACCCTGGTGCCTTTAGTTACACTAAAGGCACCGGGGTGGCGGTGTCACCGGCTTGGGCCCTCCATCGCTGCTCGCAGCTATATTTATATATATATATATATATATATATATATATATATATATATATATATATATATATATATATATATATATATATATAACAAAAAAACAAAAACAATATATATATATATATATATATATAAAATTTTTGGATGCTAAACATTTGTTTATTATAGGCTTTGTACTTCACTCACGTTCCACTATTGAAGGGAAAAAATTATCCTCTTCACATGCGCAAATATGTGCTTGGAAACATCACAGTTTAGCGGTGATTACTGTGTTTAAATAGTCAGAACAATTCATACTATTCAGAGCAGTGTCATTTTTATATGTTAGGTTGACTATTTTATTATTATATTTTATAAAGGCTATAATGAACAGACTGCGATATCAAGATTGCAATGCGCTCGCTCTGCACCATTATCAATGTCCGTGCAGACGAACATATTTTACTTTCGTTTTTAAGTTACCGATTCAAAAGCCCCCAGCGGTGTCACACATCGATTAACCGGTGGGAAAATGTTCCCAGTCACATCCCTAATATATTTATATATAAATACAATAGGCCAACCTGAAAGAGAATTTTACTTGTCCGACCAGAGTAGCCTGATTAGAACGTCAATGACAAAAAAATAACTTGGGAATAACTAAAACGAGAGATTATTCTAATTTTATTACATTAATTTTAAGTTGCAATCAACAGTTGTTAATAAATGGATTACCAGTAATCAGTTGATCAATGGTTACAAGGTTGCGCTGCTGAGGCTCATGCAGCTTCTCCAGGAGAAATGTAAACAAATGAGATCAGCACACAAAAAACAAACTCAGTTAACAACTTACTGACTATAAAAATGATAAATATGGAGTTTTGATATATTTTATAACAGTTAAGCAACCTCACTTGACGAGAAGGCTGTTTCCTGAATACAATCACGATTGAAACTGTGACATTGATTTCATACAACAGGTTAAAAAACAGTTACAATCAAGTCACTTACATTTTAGATGCAATATTGACTGTTTTTGTTCTGTTTCAGCAGCGAAAATAGTTAAACAAAAAGATCACAGCAGAATCATCACGCGCATCTCTCAGCAATGTGTTTTCTCATTTCTGAATGATTCAGCATTTTGAATGAATCGGTTGACTCAAAGATTGAATGATCAATCCATAAACATATGTCTTAATCATGAATGACTCAGTCATTCAAACGAATCGTTTGAACGAATGAATCAATGACTCACTCATTAAGACGGTCGCCTGGCGACACTTGATGGCGGTTTAGTGTTATGTTTAAAAGTATCATTCTTTCCAACGTGTGTGTGATTTGTGTGTGCAACATTATCAATGTCCGTGCGGACGTCCGTATTTTTCTTTCACTTTTATATTAGCAATTTAAAAGCACCCGCTCGTGTCACACGTCGATTAACTGGTGGGAAAATATCCTCAGACACATACCTAATAAATGTATATTTAAATACAATATTGGCCTACCAGGTAAAAAGTTTTATATACTATTTTGATGTCCTTTTGGATACAAGAGGGCAGAATAGCCCTATGTATGACTTTTTTTTTTTTTTTTACTGATTTTAATTTTAGAATAAAATTAGAATAAAATTCTTTTTAAAAACAGAAAAAAATGGGTTTAGTTGTAATATTTGTATACTTTTATATAGAAATAAATGGTATATAATTACATTTTTAGAAGATTTGAGGCTTTTAGTTTTTCCTTTTTGGACATTACTTTAATCCCTCGCCATAGCAAAACCGTTTGAGATATTTATTATCCGTTCACAATTTAGCATATTTAATGTATTTTCATCATGTTGAAAAAGTTTGGTGGGAATAAAATAAATAGTTTAAGAGGAGTGGCTAAACATTCAGAGGCTGATTTTGCAAAAAAATCCACATTCAGACCAAAATATCTGACTTCCTGTTGATCCGAGCTAATGAATGTAAATTAGAAAGTTGTCCGGCTTGATGAGTACAATATACAAACTATTTTTTTTTTACTGTAGTTAAAACTAACCCGCCCACTTTTGTCAAAAGCATGTTGAAAGTGACACACTTCCTGCTGCCAGTTGGTGGCGCTATAACTTTGACTCACAATAGTTACATCCATCTGATCGGCCTCTTACCACGAACACACTGCTGAAGTTTCATCAAGATCAGTTAATGTATGCAGAAGTTATTCCACTTCGTGTTTATCTTTTCTCGCCATAAATTCGTTTCCTCGCCACGGCCAAACCGTTCGAGATATCAAAAATCCGTCCGCAATTTTGAATCCTCAATGTCTTGACTTCATGCACACCGAGTTTGGTGGGGATTGGATGAATTCTCTAGGAGGAGTACTTCGCATTCCACAGCAAGCATTTTCCAAACAACCCATAATAGCCGACTTCCTGTTGGGCTGGCGTAAAACTTAGAGCACGAAAGTTGTTCGGCCCGATGAGATCTATATGTGTACCGAGTTTCATATCATTACATGCAAGTGTGTTTGATTTATGGACAAGTGTTCGGATCCCGTTCCAGGGGGCGCTGTTGAGCCCCCCTGCCACGCCCGGGTACCAGCTTCAGCCCGGCCCTGATGGCCGCACGTTCAGACCTGTGTGCAAAGTTTCAAGAGTTTTCGAGCACGTTTAAGGCCCCAAAAGCCCCTGAAACCTTGAAAAACAGGAATTTTAAACAAATCTCACTCAAAAGACAAATCCCCCCACCCCTCACACACACAGAGACGCAGAGGCAGAGAGAGAGAGGGAGAGAATTCTCCAAAAAATCACATTCAAACCGAAATATCTCACTTCCTGTTGGTCACAGCTTATGACTATAAATTAGAAAGTTGTCCGGCTTGATGAGAACAATATACATAACGATTTTTGTGACTCTACTTAAAACTAAGCCCCCACTTATGACTAAAGGTGGCGCTACTGAGCCCCTCACCACACCCGTTTCTGAAACTTTGCACATGTCTACGGGCTAATAAATGTGATGTGTCTGTCGAGTTTCATCCAATTTCAAGTATGTTAAGAGTCTCAAAAGCATCAAAAAAGAATATTAAAGTTTGAAGCGTTGCCATGGCAACAGTATTAAAGATATCAAAAATCCTTTCACAGGTCTACATCTGCCGTGTGTTTACATTATACACATAAAGTTTGAAGCAAATCGGGTAAAAATAAGAGGGTGATTTCAAAGCATTTTGAAAGGGACACACTTCCTACTTCCAGTTGGTGGCGCTATAACTTTGACTCACAATAGTCACATCCATGTGATCGGCCTCTTACAACGAACACACTGCTGAAGTTTAATCAAGATCAGTTAATGTATGCAGAAGTTATAACACACTTCCTGTTTCCATTATTCGCCATAAATTTGCTTCCTCGCCACAGCCAAACCGTTTGAGATATCAAAAATCCGTCCGCAATTTATCATCCTCAATGTCTTGACTTCATGCTGACCGGGTTTGGAGGCGAATGGATGAATTCCCTAGGAGGAGTACATTAAATTCCACAGCATGCGTTTCCAAACAACCCATAATAGCCGACTTCCTGTTGGGCTGGCGTAAAAAGTAAAAGTACGAAAGTTGTTCGGCCCGATGAGATCTATATGTGTACCGAGTTTCATATTATTACATGCAAGCGTGTCTGATGTATGGACCAAGTTTTCGGACCCCGTTCAAGGGGGCGCTGTCGAGCCCCCCTGCCACGCCCGGGTACCAGCTTCAGCCCGGCCCTGATGGCCGCGGGTTCTGACCCGTGTGCAAAGTTTCAAGAGTTTTTGAGCATGTTAAGGGCCCCAAAAGTGCCTGAATAGTCGTAAGAAAAATAATAATAATAATAATAATAATCCTACTGAAAACAATAGGGCCTTCGCCCTTTCAGGGCTTGGGCCCTAATAAATAATCCTACCGGAAACAATAGGGCCTTCGCCCTTTCAGGGCTTGGGCCCTAATAATCCTACCGAAAACAATAGGGCCTTCGCCCTTTCAGGGCTTGGGCCCTAATAATCCTACCGGAAACAATAGGGCCTTCGCCCTTTCAGGGCTTGGGCCCTAATAATCCTACCGGAAACAATAGGGCCTTCGCCCTTTCAGGGCTTGGGCCCTAATAATCCTACCGAAAACAATAGGGCCTTCGCCCTTTCAGGGCTTGGGCCCTAATAATAAATAATCCTACCGGAAACAATAGGGCCTTCGCCCTTTCAGGGCTTGGGCCCTAATAATCCTACCGAAAACAATAGGGCCTTCGCCCTTTCAGGGCTTGGGCCCTAATAATAATAAGAATAATCCTACCGAAAACAATAGGGCCTTCGCCCTTTCAGGGCTTGGGCCCTAATAATAATAATAAATAATCCTACCGGAAACAATAGGGCCTTCGCCCTTTCAGGGCTTGGGCCCTAATTAAAGCTGCAAGCAGCATTTATCGGGGTTCAAGCAGTTAAGGCCTTTAAGGCCTTTAAGCACACAAGCATCAAAAGACATTAAGTTTTATTTGGCAAGCATTTAACAACTACCATCATAGATGAAAAAGTCAATTTACAGCAAATACAGGCAGTTTACCACAGGAAATATATGGTTTTAAAGCGTTTTTACAGTTATAGCACCTTTTTGCCTGAGTCTTCTTATAGTCTTGCCTGATCTCCACCACTTTTATTAGTAGTACTCATAGTGTGCCCATATATATGTGTCAGATTTGTTGTAAATATATAAGTTTAGACAATTATATTCAGTGGCGTAACGAGCCAACACCGGGCCCTTAAGTAGGATTATCAAGGCGGGCCCCTTGATGACGCAATTGATGACATTGATGTCCGCGAGTAGGCTACCATGAATAGGGCAGGATATGATCATACACAGCATATAAGAGATGAGATGACTAACAAAATCAGGAGGAGCCTACGCTCACCAAAAAAAACAAACAAAAAAAAACACTGGTGACAGCGCACCATAACACATTGTTAGGCCTAGGTCCAAATACATAAAAAAGATGCTCTCTTACATTATAGCGGGATTTTCCGGGCTTTCCTATGTGCAACTGCAAAGTTGTTGATTAGATCAGGATTGTGCGCACGGGCATTCTCAATTGACCCTTTGCAGGGAGTTTGATTGACAGGCGATCTGACTAATCATAATTAGCCTCGAGTCTACAGCGATCTATCAGACACATTAAAGAGTCACAAAACAGTATTTATTGTTTAAATGTCTCTAAAAAATGACTACATTTGAAAGGTGAGACTTTTGGCGCTTTTCCATTACCAGTACCAGCTCAACTCGACTCGACTCGGCTCGGCTCGCTTTTCGCTCCGTTTTCCATTGCAGATAGTACCTCCACAATAGTACCTGGTCGTCATAGCGACGCCGCAGGAAACTGCTGTGACTTAATCTTCTACGCGAGATACATCCGCTGCCACACACACAGGACAATGGAGTGTATGCTGTTTTTGGATGTTTTTGTTTTTGCTGTTTTTTATTCAGGATACTCCGTCTGGCGCGTGCAATGATGACGCAGTGAATAGTGACGATTCTCTCTGACCAGTCAGCAGTCTGCCGTGTTTTCACGTCACATTTTAGTATCGCCTCAGCTCGCCTCAGCTCGCCCCAGCTCGCTTAGAACCTCGCCGGAGGTGGTACGAAAAAAAGTACCTGGAAGCAGGTACAGGTACAACTTTTACACAGTGGAAAAAGTACACTGTGTTACACTGTGTAGTGGAAAAGCGGCATTTGTTTCATATCAAAAGTACTTGTCTCTCAGCGCGCAGTCTCCTCTCTGATCCGCAATGTATTTTTCACTGCGTGAGAACTTGGTGTGGTGTGAGAGTGGCGTCGCTTGTCAGACATAGCAACAGTAACTAAAGTGGGAGGGTCTTTGCGAATGGTCATTGACAGTATGGACGGGGATTCACCAGTCCCAATTCAAAACAAATTTCATCACAATCCATCATTGTTCGTTTCAAACATGTGAGAGCATCAAAATGATCCATGGGTGAAATTGATTGGATTTAATAAATTTTTTTGTCAGTTCCTATCATAATTTTAACATTTGGGCGTTATTGTTTAGCTATTTACCTATGTTTTCAAATTTCCTTTGTTTTTTTTGTTGTTGTCTCGATCGGACTAACGGCTTTGAAGATAAACACAATTTTTTAAAGCTCTAAATGACACTTACAAAAACCATAAGGCGAAACCTGGCATGTTTGGTATTGTTGGACTCAGCAAGGATTCAGGAGTCTTAGGAGGTCACTCCTGTGAAAAAACACTGGCATTGTGCCATTGACGTATACTGAGTTTTTTGAGATACACCAATGTTCTCATAGACTATCATGGCACCCTGGACAAAGACACTGCGTGCCAATTTTCAGTAGACTAACAGTTGGGTGCGCTTATAGCTATTTTCATGAATTTTTTTCACTGTTATAGCGCCACCAAGTGGCCAATTGTCACGATTTTTTTCATGTCAACTCAGATTGAGCTTATGAACATGTGTCCCAAGTTTTGCCAAAATATCTCTTTCCGTTCACAAGTTATAACCGTTTTATAGTGCCACCAAATGGCCAATTGTTGCGATTTTTTTCAAGTGATCTCAGATTGAGCTCAGAAAGATGTATCCCAAGTTTAGCAAAAAAATATCTTTCCGTTCACAATTTATAACCATTTTAGTAAAAGTGGCCCTGGTGCCATCAAATATTTTGGTTCCCCTTATCGAGCGTTAATTGAAATTTTGAATTGTTTGGATGATTATTCATTGTCAGACTCCAGAGAATATTCTTGCAGTGGTTTGGTTCCGATCGGGCCAAAAACCTAGGAGAAGTTTGCAAAAATAGGTTTTTCAAAAAAATGCAATTTACTCGAAATTGGCGCCAAAGGGCGAGCAAATCGGATATAGCCATTTTGTCCGCCTTGAGCCAAGGATTCCAACGATATAAGACACTTGATCCTGGGACAAACGGTCTAAGAGTTATGAGCAATTTTGAACTTTTAGTTGCTGTAGCGCCACCTATGGGCCAATCGGGGTCATACTCTGATAGGTTGTCCCCAAATTGAGGCCTACCATCTGGCCAGGTTTCACGTCTCTAGGCCTTACGGTTTGTCCTGCACGATGCGTTTTACAAATCCTTACAATTACAATAGGGTTTCAGCATTTCATGCTTGAACCCCTAATAAGAAATGGCTTTTTGCCAGTTATAGCGCCACCTATGGTCCGATCTCCATGAAACTCTGCATGCTTCCTCACCATGTTCTGACACATATGCTCATCAATTTTTGTGAAGTTCTGAGTTTTCCTTTGGGATTTATAGGCTTTTGAGTGTATTTTGCCACGCCCCCTTTTCTAAATGACCCTGTTACAGCCACCCAAATGCCAAAGTTCAACTTTTTTTCGATAATTATTGATCTAGAGAGTCCAGAGAATTGTCCTAGACTGGTTTGGTTCCGATCGGGCGAAAAACCAGGGACTAGTTCGCAAAAGTAGGTTTTGGACAAAATTCGACATAGCAGAAAATTTTCCCTGCCTACATCCAAATCGGAGATAGCCATTTTGTCCACCTTGAGCCAAGGATTCCAACGGTATAAGACACTTGATCCTGGGACAAACGGTCTAAGAGTTATGAGCAATTTTGAACTTTTGGTTGCTGTAGCGCCACCTATGGGCCAATCGGTGTCATACTCTGATAGGTTGTCCCCAAATTGAGGCCTACCATCTGGCCAGGTTTCAAGCCTCTAGGCCTTACGGTTTGTCCTGCACGATGCGTTTTACAAATCCTTACAATTACAATATGGGTTTCAGCATTTCATGTTGAACCCCTAATAAGAATGAAGGCTTTTTGCCAGTTATAGCGCCACCTATGGTCCGATCTCCATGAAACTCTGCATGCTTCCTCACCATGTTCTGACACATATGCTCATCGATTTTTGTGAAGTTCTGAGTTTTCCTTTGGGATTTATAGGCTTTTGAGTGTATTTTGCCACGCCCCCTTTTCTAAATGACCCTGTTACAGCCACCCAAATGCCAAAGTTCCACTTTTTTTCGATAATTATTGATCTAGAGAGTCCAGAGAATTGTCCTAGACTGGTTTGGTTCCGATCGGGCGAAAAACCAGGGACTAGTTCGCAAAAGTAGGTTTTGGACAAAATTCGACATAGCAGAAAATGTTCCCTGCCTACATCCAAATCGGAGATAGCCATTTTGTCCGCCTTGAGCCAAGGATTCCAACGATATAAGACACTTGATCCTGGGACAAACGGTCTAAGAGTTATGAGCAATTTTGAACTTTTGGTTGCTGTAGCGCCACCTATGGGCCAATCGGTGTCACACTCTGATAGGTTGTCCCCAAATTGAGGCCTACCATCTGGCCAGGTTTCAAGTCTCTAGGCCTTACGGTTTGTCCTGCACGATGCGTTTTACAAATCCTTACAATTACAATAGGGTTTCAGCATTTCATGCTTGAACCCCTAATAAGAATGAAGGCTTTTTGCCAGTTATAGCGCCACCTATGGTCCGATCTCCATGAAACTCTGCATGCTTCCTCATCATGTTCTGATACATATGCTCATCGATTTTTGTGAAGTTCTAAGTTTTCCTTTGGGATTTATAGGCTTTTGAGTGTATTTTGCCACGCCCCCTTTTCTAAATGACCCTGTTACAGCCACCCAAATGCCAAAGTTCCACTTTTTTTCGATAATTATTGATCTAGAGAGTCCAGAGAATTGTCCTAGACTGGTTTGGTTCCGATCGGGCGAAAAACCAGGGACTAGTTCGCAAAGTAGGTTTTGGACAAAATTCGACATAGCAGAAAATTTTCCCTGCCTACATCCAAATCGGAGATAGCCATTTTGTCCGCCTTGAGCCAAGGATTCCAACGGTATACGACACTTGATCCTGGGACAAACGGTCTAAGAGTTATGAGCAATTTTGAACTTTTGGTTGCTGTAGCGCCACCTATGGGCCAATCGGTGTCATACTCTGATAGGTTGTCCCCAAATTGAGGCCTACCATCTGGCCAGGTTTCAAGTCTCTAGGCCTTACGGTTTGTCCTGCACGATGCGTTTTACAAATCCTTACAATTACAATAGGGTTTCAGCATTTCATGCTTGAACCCCTAATAAGAATGAAGGCTTTTTGCCAGTTATAGCGCCACCTATGGTCCGATCTCCATGAAACTCTGCATGCTTCCTCATCATGTTCTGATACATATGCTCATCGATTTTTGTGAAGTTCTAAGTTTTCCTTTGGGATTTATAGGCTTTTGAGTGTATTTTGCCACGCCCCCTTTTCTAAATGACCCTGTTACAGCCACCCAAATGCCAAAGTTCCCCTTTTTTTCGATAATTATTGATCTAGAGAGTCCAGAGAATTGTCCTAGACTGGTTTGGTTCCGATCGGGCGAAAAACCAGGGACTAGTTTGCAAAAGTAGGTTTTGGACAAAATTCGACATAGCAGAAAATTTTCCCTGCCTACATCCAAATCGGAGATAGCCATTTTGT
This sequence comes from Leuciscus idus, assembly GCA_021554675.1. Lineage (NCBI taxonomy): Eukaryota > Metazoa > Chordata > Actinopteri > Cypriniformes > Leuciscidae > Leuciscus > Leuciscus idus. The sequence continues at coordinate 23,784,593 of CM038628.1, forward strand.
CCGCCTTGAGCCAAGGATTCCAACGGTATACGACACTTGATCCTGGGACAAACGGTCTAAGAGTTATGAGCAATTTTGAACTTTTGGTTGCTGTAGCGCCACCTATGGGCCAATCGGTGTCACACTCTGATAGGTTGTCCCCAAATTGAGGCCTACCATCTGGCCATGCTAACGTTGTGCATTTTTGCATTGCATTGCATTGAAGAATAACAAACACATGCAAACACATGCAAACACATGCAAACACATGCGCTTCTTGCATTGCATTGCATTGCACACCAGATCTAACTCATTCCCGTGTTCATATTAAAGGGATTAGATGATAACGTGTGTTGTTGCACTGCATTGCACGGACGATCTAACGTTGTGCATTTTTGCATTGCATTGCATTGAAGAATAACAAGCACATGCAATCACATGCGCTTCTTGAATTGCATTGCATTGCACACCAGAACTGAGTCATTCCCGTGTTCACATGCAAACAGATGCGCTTCTTGCATTGCATTGCATTGCACACCAGATCTAACTCATTCCCGTGTTCATAGTAAAGGAATTAGATTATTACGTGTGTTGTTGCACTGCATTGCACGGACGATCTAACGTTGTGCATTTGAGCATTGCATTGAAGAATAACAAACACATGCAAACACATGCAAACAGATGCGCTTCTTGCATTGCATTGCATTGCACACCAGATCTAACTCATTCCCGTGTTCATAGTAAAGGGATTAGATGATTACGCGTGTTGTTGCACTGCATTGCACGGACGATCTAACGTTGTGCATTTGTGCATTGCATTGAAGAATAACAAACACATGCAAACACATGCGCTTCTTGCATTGCATTGCATTGCACACCAGATCTAACTCATTCCCGTGTTCATAGTAAAGGGATTAGATGATAACATGTGTGTTGTTGCACTGCATTGCATGGACGATCAAACGCTGTGCATTTGTGCATTGAATTGCATTGAAGAATAACAAACACATGCAAACACATGCAAACACATGCGCTTCTTGCATTGCATTGCAATCCGATCGGGCGAAAAACCAGGGACTAGTTCGCAAAAGTAGGTTTTGGACAAAATTCGACATAGCAGAAAATTTTCCCTGCCTACATCCAAATCGGAGATAGCCATTTTGTCCGCCTTGAGCCAAGGATTCCAACGGTATACGACACTTGATCCTGGGACAAACGGTCTAAGAGTTATGAGCAATTTTGAACTTTTGGTTGCTGTAGCGCCACCTATGGGCCAATCGGTGTCATACTCTGATAGGTTGTCCCCAAATTGAGGCCTACCATCTGGCCAGGTTTCAAGTCTCTAGGCCTTACGGTTTGTCCTGCACGATGCGTTTTACAAATCCTTACAATTACAATAGGGTTTCAGCATTTCATGCTTGAACCCCTAATAAGAATGAAGGCTTTTTGCCAGTTATAGCGCCACCTATGGTCCGATCTCCATGAAACTCTGCATGCTTCCTCATCATGTTCTGATACATATGCTCATCGATTTTTGTGAAGTTCTAAGTTTTCCTTTGGGATTTATAGGCTTTTGAGTGTATTTTGCCACGCCCCCTTTTCTAAATGACCCTGTTACAGCCACCCAAATGCCAAAGTTCCCCTTTTTTTCGATAATTATTGATCTAGAGAGTCCAGAGAATTGTCCTAGACTGGTTTGGTTCCGATCGGGCGAAAAACCAGGGACTAGTTTGCAAAAGTAGGTTTTGGACAAAATTCGACATAGCAGAAAATTTTCCCTGCCTACATCCAAATCGGAGATAGCCATTTTGATCCTGGGACAAAAGGTCTAAGAGTTATGAGCAATTTTGAACTTTTGGTTGCTGTAGCGCCACCTATGGGCCAATCGGTGGCATGGCCCCCAAATTGAGGCCTACCATCTTGGCCAGGTTTCAAGTCTCTAGGTCTTACGGTTTGTCCTGCACGATGCGTTTTACAAATCCTTACAATTACAATAGGGTTTCAGCATTTCATGCTTGAACCCCTAATAAGTTTAAGTACAATATCAGTAAGTTGGCTCTCTTAAGCCAACTTAATAATAAGTTTAAGTACAATATCAGTATGTTGGCTTTCTCAAGCCAACTTAATAATAATAATAATAAGTTTAAATAGGATTTCAATATGTTGGCTCTCTCAAGCCAACTTAATAACAAACACATGCAAACACATGCGCTTCTTGCCACATGCTCACCAGATCTAACTCATTCCCGTGTTCAAATTAAAGGGATTAGATGATAACATGTGTGTTGTTTCACTGCATTGCACGAACGATCAAACGTTGTGCATTTGTGCATTGCAATGCATTGAAGAATAACAAGCACATGCAAACACATGCGCTTCTTGAATTGCATTGCATTGCACTCCAGAACTAACTCATTCCCGTGTTCATATTAAAGGGATTAGATGATAACGTTGCACTGCATTGCACGGACGATCTAACGTTGTGCATTTGTGCATTGCATTGCATTGAAGAATAACAAACACATGCAAACACATGCAAACAGATGCGCTTCTTGCATTGCATTGCATTGCACACCAGATCTAACTCATTCCCGTGTTCATAGAAAAGGGATTAGATGATTACGTGTGTTGTTGCACTGCATTGCACGGACGATCTAACGTTGTGCATTTTTGCATTGCATTGCATTGAAGAATAACAAACACATGCAAACACATGCAAACAGATGCGCTTCTTGCATTGCATTGCATTGCACACCAGATCTAACTCATTCCCGTGTTCATAGTAAAGGGATTAGATGATTACGCGTGTTGTTGCACTGCATTGCACGGACGATCTAACGTTGTGCATTTGTGCATTGCATTGAAGAATAACAAACACATGCAAACACATGCGCTTCTTGCATTGCATTGCATTGCACACCAGATCTAACTCATTCCCGTGTTCATAGTAAAGGGATTAGATGATAACATGTGTGTTGTTGCACTGCATTGCATGGACGATCAAACGCTGTGCATTTGTGCATTGAATTGCATTGAAGAATAACAAACACATGCAAACACATGCAAACACATGCGCTTCTTGCATTGCATTGCATTGCACACCAGATCTAACTCATTCCCGTGTTCATATTAAAGGGATGATAACGTGTGTTGTTGCACTGCATTGCACGGACGATCTAACGTTGTGCATTTTTGCATTGCATTGCATTGAAGAATAACAAGCACATGCAATCACATGCGCTTCTTGAATTGCATTGCATTGCACACCAGAACTAAGTCATTCCCGTGTTCATTTTCAAGGGATTAGATGATAACAGGTGTTGTTGCACTGCATTGTGCATTTGTGCCTTACATTGCATTGAAGAATAACAAACACATGCAAACACATGTGCTTCTTGAATTGCATTGCATTGCATTTCACACCAGAACTAACTCATTCCCGTGTTCATATTAAAGGGATTAGATGATAACATGTGTGTTGTTGCACTGCATTGCACGGACGATCTAACGTTGTGCTTTTGTGCATTGCATTGCATTGAAGAAAAGCAAACACATGCAAACACATGCAAACTCATGCAAACACATGCGCTTATTGCATTGCATTGCACACCAGATCTAACTCATTCCCGTGTTCATAGTAAAGGGATTAGATGATAACGTGTGTTGTTGCACTGCATTGCACGGACGATCTAACGTTTTGCATTTGTGCATTGCATTGCATTGAAGAAAAGCAAACACATGCAAACACATGCAAACACATGCAAACTCATGCAAACACATGCGCTTATTGCATTGCATTGCACACCAGATCTAATTCATTCCCGTGTTCATAGTAAAGGGATTAGATGATAACGTGTGTTGTTGCACTGCATTGCACGGACGATCTAACGTTGTGCATTTGTGCATTGCATTGCATTGAAGAATAACAAACACATGCAAACACATGCAAACATTTGCTAGGGTGTTGTGGGTGGTTACTAGGATGTTTTGGGTGGTTGCTAGGTGGTTGCTATGGTATTTTGGGTGGTTACTAGGATGTTCTGGGTGGTTGCTAGAGTGTTCTGGGTGGTTGCTATGGTGTTGCTATGGTATTTTGGGCGGTTGCTAGGCTATTCTGGGTGGTTGCTAGGCGGTTGCTAAGGTATTCTGGGTGGTTGCTAGGTGGTAGCTAGGGTGTTCTGGGTGGTTGCTATGCGTTTGCCAGGGTGTTCTGGGTGGCTGCTATGGTGTTGCTAGGCAGTTACTAAGGTATTTTGGGTGGTTGCTAGGGTGTTGCTAAGCGGTTGCTAGGGTATTATGGTTGGTTGCTAGGTGGTTGCTAGGGTTTTCTGGGTGGTTGCTAGGCTAAGTGGTTGCTAGGCGGTTGCTAGGATATTTTGAGTGGTTGCTAGGGTATTTTGGGTGGTTGCTAGGGTGTTGCTAGGTGGTTGTTAAGGTATTTTGGGTGGTTGCTAGGGTGTTCTGGGTGGTTGCTAGGGTATTCTGGGTGGTTGCTAAGTGGTTGCTAGGATATTTTGGGTGGTTGCTAGGGTCTTCTGGTTGGATGCAAGACGGTTGCTAGGGTATTTTGGGTGGTTGCTAGGTGGTTGCTAGGATATTTTGAGTGGTTGCTAGGGTGTTCCGGGTGGTTACTAGGATGTTTTGGGTGGTTGTTAGGCGGTTGCTAGGATGTTTTGGGTGGTTACTAGGCTGTTTTGGGTGGTTGCTAGGGTATTTTGGGTGGTTACTAGATTGTTCTGGGTGGTTGCTAGGTGGTTTCTAGAGTGTACTGGGTGGTTGCTATGGTTTTGCTAGGGAATTTTGGGCGGTTGCTAAGGTGTTTTTGGTGGTTGCCAGGCCGTTGCTAGGGTGTTCTGGGTGGTTGCTATGGTGGTAGCTAGGGTGTTCTGTGTTGTTGCTATGCGGTTGCCAGGGTGTTCTGGGGGGTTGCTATGGTGTTGCTAGGCAGTTACTAAGGTATTTTGGGTGGTTGCTAGGGTGTTGCTAGGTGGTTGCTGGGGTGTTCTAGGTGGCTGCTATGGGATTGCTTGGCGGTTACTAAGGTATTTTGGGTGGTTGCTAGGGTGTTGCTAAGCGGTTGCTAGGGTATTGTAGGTATTTGCTAGGCGGTTGCTAGGGTGTTCAAGGTGGTTGCTATGGTGTTGCTAGGCGGTTGCTAAAGTATTCTGGGTGGTTGCTAGGGTGTTGCTAGGAGGTTGCCAAGGTATTCTGGGTGGTTGGTAGGGTGTTCTGGGTGGTTGCTATGCTGTTGCTAGGTATTTGCTAGGGTGTTCTGGGTGGTTGCAATGGTGTTGCTAGGCGGTTGCTAGGGTGTTCTGGGTGGCTGCTATGGTGTTGCTAGGCGGTTGCCAAGGTATTCTGGGTGGTTGCTAGGCAGTTGCTAGGGTGTTCTGGGTGGTTGCTATGGTGTTGTTAGGTGGTTGCTAGGCAGTTGCTAGGGTGTTCTGGGTGGTTGCTATGGTGTTGCTAGGTGGTTGCTAAGGTATTCTGGGTGGTTGCTAGGCAGTTGCTAGGGTGTTCTGGGTGGTTGCTAGGGTATTCTGGGTGGTTGCTAAGTGTTTGCTAGGATATTTTGGGTGGTTGCTAGGGTATTCTGGTTGGATGCAAGACGGTTGCTAGGGTATTTTGGGTGGTTGCTAGGCGGTTGCTAGGATATTTTGAGTGGTTGCAAGGGTATTTTGGGTGGTTGCTAGGGTGTTCCGGGTGGTTACTAGAATGTTTTGGGTGGTTATTAGGCAGTTGCTAGGATGTTATGGGTGGTTGCTAGGGTGTTGCTAGGTGGTTGCTAGGGTATTTTGGGTGGTTACTAGAGTGTTCTGGGTGGTTGCTAGGTGGTTGCTAGAGTGTACTGGTTGGTTGCTATGGTTTTGCTAGGGAATTTTGGGTGGTTGCTAAGGTGTTTTGGGTGGTTGCCAGGCCGTTGCTAGGGTGTTCTGGGTGGTTGCTATGGTGTTGCTAGGCAGTTGTTAGTGTGTTCTGGGTTGTTGCTATGCAGTTGCCAGGGTGTTCTGGGGGGTGCTATGGTGTTGCTAGGCAGTTACTAAGGTATTTTGGGTGGCTGCTAGGGTGTTCTGGGTGGCTGCTATGGGATTGCTTGGCGGTTACTAAGGTATTTTGGTTGGTTGCTAGGGTGTTGCTAAGCGGTTGCTAGGGTATTCTGGGTATTTGCTAGGCGGTTGCTAGGGTGTTCAAGGTGGTTGCTATGGTGTTGCTAGGCGGTTGCTAAGGTATTCTGGGTGGTTGCCAAGGTATTCTGGGTGGTTGCTAGAGTGTACTGGGTGGTTGCTATGGTTTTGCTAGGGAATTTTGGGCGGTTGCTAAGGTGTTTTGGGTGGTTGCCAGGCCGTTGCTAGGGTGTTCTGGGTGGTTGCTATGGTGTTGCTAGGCAGTTGCTAAGGTATTCTGGGTGGTTGCTAGGTGGTAGCTAGGGTGTTCTGGGTTGTTGCTATGCGGTTGACAGGGTGTTCTGGGGGGTTGCTATGGTGTTGCTAGGCAGTTACTAAGGTATTTTTGGTGGTCTCTAGGGTGTTGCTAGGTGGTTGCTAGGGTGTTCTGGGTGGCTGCTATGGGATTGCTTGGCGGTTACTAAGGTATTTTGGGTGGTTGCTAGGGTGTTGCTAAGCGGTTGCTAGGGTATTATGGGTATTTGCCAGGCAGTTGCTAGGGTGTTCAAGGTGCTTGCTATGGTGTTGCTAGGCGGTTGCTAAGGTATTCTGGGTGGTTGATAGGGTGTTGCTAGGCGGTTGCCAAGGTATTCTGGGTGGTTGGTAGGGTGTTCTGGGTGGTTGCTATGCTGTTGCTAGGTGTTTGCTAGGGTGTTCTGGGTGGTTGCAATGGTGTTGCTAGGCGGTTGCTAGGGTGTTCTGGGTGGCTGCCATGGTGTTGCTAGGCGGTTGCCAAGGTATTCTGGGTTGTTGCTAGGCAGTTGCTAGGGTGTTCTGGGTGGTTGCTATGGTGTTGTTAGGTGGTTGCTAGGGTGTTCTGGGTGGTTGCTATGGTGTTGCTAGGTGGTTGCTAAGGTATTCTGGGTGGTTGCTAGGGTGTTCTGGGTGGTTGCTAGGGTATTCTGGGTGGTTTCTAAGTGGTTGCTAGGATATTTTGGGTGGTTGCTAGGGTCTTCTGGTTGGATGCAAGACGGTTGCTAGGGTATTTTGGGTGGTTGCTAGGCGGTTGCTAGGTTATTTTGAGTGGTTGCTAGGGTATTTTGGGTGGTTGCTAGGATGTTCCGGGTGGTTACTAGAATGTTTTGGGTGGTTATTAGGCGGTTGCTAGGATGTTATGGGTGGTTGCTAGGGTGTTGCTAGGTGGTTGCTAGGGTATTTTGGGTGGTTACTAGAGTGTTCTGGGTGGTTGCTAGGTGGTTGCTAGAGTGTACTGGGTGGTTGCTATGGTTTTGCTAGGGAATTTTGGGTGGTTGCTAAGGTGTTTTGGGTGGTTGCCAGGCCGTTGCTAGGGTGTTCTGGGTGGTTGCTATGGTGTTGCTAGGCAGTTGTTAGTGTGTTCTGGGTTGTTGCTATGCAGTTGCCAGGGTGTTCTGGGGGGTGCTATGGTGTTGCTAGGCAGTTACTAAGGTATTTTGGGTGGCTGCTAGGGTGTTCTGGGTGGCTGCTATGGGATTGCTTGGCGGTTACTAAGGTATTTTGGGTGGTTGCTAGGGTGTTGCTAAGCGGTTGCTAGGGTATTATGGGTATTTGCCAGGCGGCAAATTGGTGGTTGCTATGGTGTTGCTAGGCGGTTGCTAAGGTATTCTGGGTGGTTGCTAGGGTGTTGCTAGGCGGTTGCCAAGGTATTCTGGGTGGTTGCTAGGGTGTTCTGGGTGGTTGCTATGCTGTTGCTAGGTGTTTGCTAGGGTGTTCTGGGTGGTTGCAATGGTGTTGCTAGGCGGTTGCTATGGTGTTCTGGGTGGCTGCTATGCGGTTGCCAGGGTGTTCTGGGTTGTTAATATGGTGTTGCTAGGCAGTTACTAAGGTATTTTGGGTGGTTGCTAGGGTGTTGCTAGGTGGTTGCTAGGGTGTTCTAGGTGGCTGCTATGGGATTGCTTGGCGGTTACTAAGGTATTTTGGGTGGTTGCTAGGGTGTTGCTAAGCGGTTGCTAGGGTATTGTAGGTATTTGCTAGGCGGTTGCTAGGGTGTTCAAGGTGGTTGCTATGGTGTTGCTAGGCGGTTGCTAAGGTATTCTGGGTGGTTGCTAGGGTGTTGCTAGGAGGTTGCCAAGGTATTCTGGGTGGTTGGTAGGGTGTTCTGGGTGGTTGCTATGCTGTTGCTAGGTATTTGCTAGGGTGTTCTGGGTGGTTGCAATGGTGTTGCTAGGCGGTTGCTAGGGTGTTCTGGGTGGCTGCTATGGTGTTGCTAGGCGGTTGCCAAGGTATTCTGGGTGGTTGCTAGGCAGTTGCTAGGGTATTCTGGGTGGTTGCTATGGTGTTGTTAGGTGGTTGCTAGGCGGTTGCTAGGGTGTTCTGGGTGGTTGCTATGGTGTTGCTAGGTGGTTGGTAAGGTATTCTGGGTGGTTGCTAGGCGGTTGCTAGGGTGTTCTGGGTGGTTGCTAGGGTATTCTGGGTGGTTGCTAAGTGTTTGCTAGGATATTTTGGGTGGTTGCTAGGGTATTCTGGTTGGATGCAAGACGGTTGCTAGGGTATTTTGGGTGGTTGCTAGGCGGTTGCTAGGATATTTTGAGTGGTTGCAAGGGTATTTTGGGTGGTTGCTAGGGTGTTCCGGGTGGTTACTAGAATGTTTTGGGTGGTTATTAGGCAGTTGCTAGGATGTTATGGGTGGTTGCTAGGGTGTTGCTAGGTGGTTGCTAGGGTATTTTGGGTGGTTACTAGAGTGTTCTGGGTGGTTGCTAGGTGGTTGCTAGAGTGTACTGGGTGGTTGCTATGGTTTTGCTAGGGAATTTTGGGTGGTTGCTAAGGTGTTTTGGGTGGTTGCCAGGCCGTTGCTAGGGTGTTCTGGGTGGTTGCTATGGTGTTGCTAGGCAGTTGTTAGTGTGTTCTGGGTTGTTGCTATGCAGTTGCCAGGGTGTTCTGGGGGGTGCTATGGTGTTGCTAGGCAGTTACTAAGGTATTTTGGGTGGCTGCTAGGGTGTTCTGGGTGGCTGCTATGGGATTGCTTGGCGGTTACTAAGGTATTTTGGTTGGTTGCTAGGGTGTTGCTAAGCGGTTGCTAGGGTATTCTGGGTATTTGCTAGGCGGTTGCTAGGGTGTTCAAGGTGGTTGCTATGGTGTTGCTAGGCGGTTGCTAAGGTATTCTGGGTGGTTGCCAAGGTATTCTGGGTGGTTGCTAGAGTGTACTGGGTGGTTGCTATGGTTTTGCTAGGGAATTTTGGGCGGTTGCTAAGGTGTTTTGGGTGGTTGCCAGGCCGTTGCTAGGGTGTTCTGGGTGGTTGCTATGGTGTTGCTAGGCAGTTGCTAAGGTATTCTGGGTGGTTGCTAGGTGGTAGCTAGGGTGTTCTGGGTTGTTGCTATGCGGTTGACAGGGTGTTCTGGGGGGTTGCTATGGTGTTGCTAGGCAGTTACTAAGGTATTTTTGGTGGTCTCTAGGGTGTTGCTAGGTTGTTGCTAGGGTGTTCTGGGTGGCTGCTATGGGATTGCTTGGCGGTTACTAAGGTATTTTGGGTGGTTGCTAGGGTGTTGCTAAGCAGTTGCTAGGGTATTATGGGTATTTGCTAGGCGGTTGCTAGGGTGTTCAAGGTGGTTGCTATGGTGTTGCTAGGCGGTTGCTAAGGTATTCTGGGTGGTTGCTAGGCGGTTGCCAAGGTATTCTGGGTGGTTGCTAGGGTGTTCTGGGTGGTTGCTATGCTGTTGTTAGGGTGTTCTGGGTGGTTGCAATGGTGTTGCTAGGCGGTTGCTAGGGTGTTCTGGGTGGCTGCTATGGTGTTTTCTAGGCGGTTGCCAAGGTATTCTGGGTGGTTGCTAGGCAGTTGCTAGGGTGTTCTGGGTGGTTGCTATTGTGTTGTTAGGTGGTTGCTAAGGAATTCTGGGTGGTTGCTAGGCGGTTGCTAGGGTGTTCTGGGTGGTTGCTATGGTGTTGCTAGGTGGTTGCTAAGGTATTCTGGGTGGTTGCTAGGCGGTTGCTAGGGTGTTCTGGGTGGTTGCCAAGGTATTCTGGGTGGTTGCTAGAGTGTACTGGGTGGTTGCTATGGTTTTGCTAGGGAATTTTGGGCGGTTGCTAAGGTGTTTTGGGTGGTTGCCAGGCCGTTGCTAGGGTGTTCTGGGTGGTTGCTATGGTGTTGCTAGGCAGTTGCTAAGGTATTCTGGGTGGTTGCTAGGTGGTAGCTAGGGTGTTCTGGGTTGTTGCTATGCGGTTGACAGGGTGTTCTGGGGGGTTGCTATGGTGTTGCTAGGCAGTTACTAAGGTATTTTTGGTGGTCTCTAGGGTGTTGCTAGGTTGTTGCTAGGGTGTTCTGGGTGGCTGCTATGGGATTGCTTGGCGGTTACTAAGGTATTTTGGGTGGTTGCTAGGGTGTTGCTAAGCAGTTGCTAGGGTATTATGGGTATTTGCTAGGCGGTTGCTAGGGTGTTCAAGGTGGTTGCTATGGTGTTGCTAGGCGGTTGCTAAGGTATTCTGGGTGGTTGCTAGGCGGTTGCCAAGGTATTCTGGGTGGTTGCTAGGGTGTTCTGGGTGGTTGCTATGCTGTTGTTAGGGTGTTCTGGGTGGTTGCAATGGTGTTTCTAGGCGGTTGCTAGGGTGTTCTGGGTGGCTGCTATGGTGTTTTCTAGGCGGTTGCCAAGGTATTCTGGGTGGTTGCTAGGCAGTTGCTAGGGTGTTCTGGGTGGTTGCTATGGTGTTGTTAGGTGGTTGCTAAGGAATTCTGGGTGGTTGCTAGGCGGTTGCTAGGGTGTTCTGGGTGGTTGCTATGGTGTTGCTAGGTGGTTGCTAAGGTATTCTGGGTGGTTGCTAGGCGGTTGCTAGGGTGTTCTGGGTGGTTGCTAGGGTATTCTGGGTGGTTGCTAAGTGGTTGCAAGGATATTTTGGGTTGTTGCTAGGGTCTTCTGGTTAGATGCAAGACGGTTGCTAGGGTATTTTGGGTGATTGCTAGGCGGTTGCTAGGTTATTTTGAGTGGTTGCTAGGGTATTTTGGGTGGTTGCTAGGGTGTTCCGGGTGGTTACTAGAATGTTTTGGGTGGTTATTAGGCGGTTGCTAGGATGTTATGGGTGGTTGCTAGGCTGTTTTGGGTGGCTGCTAGGTGGTTGCTAGAGTGTACTGGGTGGTTGCCATGGTTTTGCTAGGGAATTTTGGGTGGTTGCTAAGGTGTTTTGGGTGGTTGCCAGGCCATTGCTAGGGTGTTCTGGGTGGTTGCTATGGTGTTGCTAGGCAGTTGCTAGGGTGTTCTGGGTTGTTGCTATGCAGTTGCCAGGGTGTTCTAGGGGGTGCTATGGTGTTGCTAGGCTAGGCAGTTACTAAGGTATTTTGGGTGGTTGCTATGGTGTTGCTAGGGTGTTCAAGGTGGTTGCTATGGTGTTGCTAGGAGGTTGCTAAGGTATTCTGGGTGGTTGCTAGGGTGTTGCTAGGCGGTTGCCAAGGTATTCTGGGTGGTTGCTAGGGTGTTCTGGGTGGTTGCTATGCTGTTGCTAGGTGTTTGCTAGGGTGTTCTGGGTGGTTGCAATGGTGTTGCTAGGCGGCTGCTACGGTGTTCTGGGTGGCTGCTATGGTGTTGCTAGGCGGTTGCCAATGTATTCTGGGTGGTTGCTAGGCAGTTGCTAGGGTGTTCTGGGTGGTTGCTATGGTGTTGTTAGGTGGTTGCTAAGGTATTCTGGGTGGTTGCTAGGTGGTTGCTAGGGTGTTCTGGGTGGTTGCTAGGGTATTCTGGGTATTTGCTAGGCGGTTGCTAGGGTGTTCAAGGTGGTTGCTATGGTGTTGCTAGGCGGTTGCTAAGGTATTCTGGGTGGTTGCTAGGGTTTTGCTAGGCAGTTGCCAAGGTATTCTGGGTGGTTGCTAGAGTGTACTGGGTGGTTGCTATGGTTTTGCTAGGGAATTTTGGGCGGTTGCTAAGGTGTTTTGGGTGGTTGCCAGGCCGTTGCTAGGGTGTTCTGGGTGGTTGCTATGGTGTTGCTAAGGTATTCTGTGTGGTTGCTAGGGTGTTGCTAGGGTGTTCTGGGTGGCTGCTATGGGATTGCTTGGCGGTTACTAAGGTATTTTGGGTGGTTGCTAGGGTGTTCAAGGTGGTTGCTATGGTGTTGCTAGGCGGTTGCTAAGGTATTCTGGGTGGTTGCTAGGGTGTTGCTAGGCGGTTGCCAAGGTATTCTGGGTGGTTGGTAGGGTGTTCTGGGTGGTTGCAATGGTGTTGATAGGCGGTTGCAAGGGTGTTCTGGGTGGTTGCTATGGTGTTGTTAGGTGGTTGCTAAGGTATTCTGGGTGGTTGCTAGGGTGTTCTGGGTGGTTGCTAGGCTGTTTTGTGTGGTTGCTAGGGTATTCTGGGTGGTTGCTATGGTGTTGTTAGGTGGTTGCTAAGTTATTCTGGGTGGTTGCTAGGCGGTTGCTAGGGTGTTCTGGGTGGTTGCAATGGTGTTTGCCTTGTGGTTGCTAAGGTATTCTGGGTGGTTACTAGGTGGTTTCTAGGGTGTCCTGGGTGGTTGCTAGGATGTTATGGGTGGTTGCTAGGCTGTTTTGGGTGGTTTCTAGAGTGTTCTGGGTAGTTGCTAGGTGGTTGCTAGAGTGTTCTGGGTGGTTGCTATGGTTTTGCTAGGGAATTTTGGGCAGTTGCTAGGGTGTTCTGGGTTGTTGCTATGGTGTTGCTAGGCAGTTGCTAAGGTATTCTGGGTGGTTTCTAGGTGGTAGCTAAGGTAATCGGGGTGGTTGCTATGCTGTTGCTAGGGTATTCTGGGTGGTTGCTAAGGTGTTGCTAGGTGGTTGCTCGGGTGTTCTGGGTGGTTGCTATGCTGTTGCTAGGTGGTTGCTAGGGTATTCTGGGTGGTTGCTAGGGTGTTGCTAGGGGGTTGGTAAGGTATTTTTGGGTGGTTGCTAGGCGGTTGCTAGGGTGTTCTGGGTGGTTGCTATGGTGTTGCTAGGCAGTTACTAAGGTATTTTGGGTGGTTTCTAGGGTGTTCTGGGTGGTTGCTATGGTTTTGCTAGGGTATTTTGGGCGGTTGCTAGGGTGTTTTGGGTGGTTGCCAGGTGGTTGCTAGGGTGTTCTGGGTGGTTGCTATGGTGTTGCTAGGCAGTTGCTGAGGTATTCTGGGTGGTTGCTAGGGTGTTCTGGGTGGTTACTATGCTGTTGCTAGGGTATTCTGGGTGGTTGCTAGGGTGTTCTGGGTGGTTGCTATGCGGATGCTAGGGTGTTCTGGGTGGTTGCTATGCTGTTGCTAGGTTATGCTGGGTGGTTGCTAGGGTGTTGCTAGGCGGTTGCTAGGGTGTTCTGGGTGGTTGCTTTGGTGTTGCTTGGCGGTTACTAAGGGATTTTTGGTTGTTGCTAGGGTGTTGCTAGGCGGTTGCTGGGTGTTCTGGGTGGTTGCTATGCTGTTGCTAGGTGTTTGCTAGGGTGTTCTGGGTGGTTGCAATGGTGTTGCTAGGCGGTTGCTAGGGTGTTCTGGGTGGTTGCTATGGTGTTGTTAGGTGGTTGCTAAGGTATTCTGGGTGGTTGCTAGGGTGTTCTGGGTGGTTGCTAGGCTGTTTTGTGTGGTTGCTAGGGTATTCTGGGTGGTTGCTATGGTGTTGTTAGGTGGTTGCTAAGTTATTCTGGGTGGTTGCTAGGCGGTTGCTATGGTGTTGCTAGGTGGTTGTTAAGGTATTCTGGTTGGTTGCTAGGTGGTTGCTAGGGTGTCCTGGGTGGTTGCTAGGATGTTATGGGTGGTTTCTAGGCTGTTTTGGGTGGTTTCTAGAGTGTTCTGTGTAGTTGCTAGGTGGTTGCTAGAGTGTTCTGGGTGGTTGCTATGGTTTTGCTAGGGAATTTTGGGCGGTTGCTAGGGTGTTCTGGGTTGTTGCTATGGTGTTGCTAGGCAGTTGCTAAGGTATTCTGGGTGGTTGCTAGGTGGTAGCTAGGGTGTTCTTGGTTGTTGCTATGCTGTTGCTAGGGTATTCTGGGTGGTTGCTAAGGTGTTGCTAAGGTGTTGCTAGGCGGTTGCTCGGGTGTTCTGGGTGGTTGCTATGCTGTTGCTAGGTTGTTGCTAGGGTATTCTGGGTGGTTGCTAGGGTGTTAGGTGGTTGCTAGGTGGTAGCTAGGGTGTTCTGGGTTGTTGCTATGCGGTTGCCAGGGTGTTATGGGTGGTTGCTTTTTTTCGATAATTATTGATCTAGAGAGTCCAGAGAATTGTCCTAGACTGGTTTGGTTTCGATCGGGTGAAAAACCAGGGACTAGTTTGCAAAAGTAGGTTTTGGACAAAATTCGACATAGCAGAAAATTTTCCCTGCCTACATCCAAATCGGAGATAGCCATTTTGTCCGCCTTGAGCCAAGGATTCCAACGATATAAGACACTTGATCCTGGGACAAACGGTCTAAGAGTTATGAGCAATTTTGAACTTTTGGTTGCTGTAGCGCCACCTATGGGCCAATCGGTGGCATGGCCCCCAAATTGAGGCCTACCATCTTGGCCAGGTTTCAAGTCTCTAGGTCTTACGGTTTGTCCTGCACGATGCGTTTTACAAATCCTTACAATTACAATAGGGTTTCAGCATTTCATGCTTGAACCCCTAATAAGTTTAAGTACAATATCAGTAAGTTGGCTCTCTTAAGCCAACTTAATAATAAGTTTAAGTACAATATCAGTATGTTGGCTTTCTCAAGCCAACTTAATAATAATAATAATAAGTTTAAATAGGATTTCAATATGTTGGCTCTCTCAAGCCAACTTAATAACAAACACATGCAAACACATGCGCTTCTTGCCACATGCTCACCAGATCTAACTCATTCCCGTGTTCATATTAAAGGGATTAGATGATAACATGTGTGTTGTTTCACTGCATTGCACGAACGATCAAACGTTGTGCATTTGTGCATTGCAATGCATTGAAGAATAACAAGCACATGCAAACACATGCGCTTCTTGAATTGCATTGCATTGCACACCAGATCTAACTCATTCCCGTGTTCATAGTAAAGGGATTAGATGATTACGTGTGTTGTTGCACTGCATTGCACGGACGATCTAACGTTGTGCATTTGTGCATTGCATTGAAGAATAACAAACACATGCAAACACATGCAAACACATGCGCTTCTTGCATTGCATTGCATTGCACACCAGATCTAACTCATTCCCGTGTTCATAGTAAAGGGATTAGATGATAACATGTGTGTTGTTGCACTGTATTGCACGGACGATCAAATGCTGTGCATTTGTGCATTGAATTGCATTGAAGAAAAACAAACACATGCAAACACATGCAAACACATGCAAACACATGCGCTTCTTGCATTGCATTGCATTGCACACCAGATCTAACTCATTCCCGTGTTCATATTAAAGGGATTAGATGATAACATGTGTGTTGTTGCACTGCATTGCACGGACGATCTAACGTTGTGCATTTTTGCATTGCATTGCATTGAAGAATAACAAGCACATGCAATCACATGCGCTTCTTGAATTGCATTGCATTGCACACCAGAACTAAGTCATTCCCGTGTTCACATGCAAACACATGCAAACAGATGCGCTTCTTGCATTGCATTGCATTGCACACCAGATCTAACTCATTCCCGTGTTCATAGTAAAGGGATTAGATGATTACGTGTGTTGTTGCACTGCATTGCACGGACGATCTAACGTTGTGCATTTGAGCATTGCATTGAAGAATAACAAACACATGCAAACAGATGCGCTTCTTGCATTGCATTGCATTGCACACCAGATCTAACTCATTCCCGTGTTCATAGTAAAGGGATTAGATGATTACGTGTGTTGTTGCACTGCATTGCACGGACGATCTAACGTTGTGCATTTGTGCATTGCATTGAAGAATAACAAACACATGCAAACACATGCAAACACATGCGCTTCTTGCATTGCATTGCATTGCACACCAGATCTAACTCATTCCCGTGTTCATAGTAAAGGGATTAGATGGTAACATGTGTGTTGTTGCACTGCATTGCACGGACGATCAAACACTGTGCATTTGTGCATTGAATTGCATTGAAGAATAACAAACACATGCAAACACATGCAAACACATGCAAACACATGCAAACACATGCGCTTCTTGCATTGCATTGCATTGCACACCAGATCTAACTCATTCCCGTGTTCATATTAAAGGGATGATAACGTGTGTTGTTGCACTGCATTGCACGGACGATCTAACGTTGTGCATTTTTGCATTGCATTGCATTGAAGAATAACAAGCACATGCAATCACATGCGCTTCTTGAATTGCATTGCATTGCACACCAGAACTAAGTCATTCCCATGTTCATTTTCAAGGGATTAGATGATAACATGTGTGTTGTTGCACTGCATTGTGCATTTGTGCCTTACATTGCATTGAAGAATAACAAACACATGCAAACACTTGTGCTTCTTGAATTGCATTGCATTGCATTTCACACCAGAACTAACTCATTCCCATGTACATATTAAAGGGATTAGATGATAACATGTGTGTTGTTGCACTGCATTGCACGGACGATCTAACGTTGTGCTTTTGTGCATTGCATTTGCATTGAAGAAAAGCAAACACATGCAAACACATGCAAACTCATGCAAACACATGCGCTTATTGCATTGCATTGCACACCAGATCTAACTCATTCCCGTGTTCATAGTAAAGGGATTAGATGATAACGTGTGTTGTTGCACTGCATTGCACGGACGATCTAACGTTGTGCATTTGTGCATTGCATTGCATTGAAGAATAACAAACACATGCAAACACATGCAAACATTTGCTAGGGTGTTGTGGGTGGTTACTAGGATGTTTTGGGTGGTTGCTAGGGTGTTCTGGGTGGTTGCTATGGTGTTGCTAGGGTATTTTGGGCGGTTGCTAGGCTATTCTGGGTGGTTGCTAGGCGGTTGCTAAGGTATTCTGGGTGGTTGCTAGGTGGTAGCTAGGGTGTTCTGGGTGGTTGCTATTCGTTTGCCAGGGTGTTCTGGGTGGCTGCTATGGTGTTGCTAGGCAGTTACTAAGGTATTTTGGGTGGTTGCTAGGGTGTTGCTAAGCGGTTGCTAGGGTATTATGGTTGGTTGCTAGGCGGTTGCTAGGGTGTTCTGGGTGGTTGCTAGGCTAAGTGGTTGCTAGGGTATTTTGGGTGGTTGCTAGGCAGTTGCTAGGATATTTTGAGTGGTTGCTAGGGTATTTTGGGTGGTTGCTAGGGTGTTGCTAGGTGGTTGCTAAGGTATTTTGGGTGGTTGCTATGGTGTTCTGGGTGGTTGCTAGGGTATTCTGGGTGGTTGCTAAGTGGTTGCTAGGATATTTTGGGTGGTTGCTAGGGTCTTCTGGTTGGATGCAAGACGGTTGCAAGGTTATTTTGGGTGGTTGCTAGGTGGTTGCTAGGATATTTTGAGTGGTTGCTAGGGTATTTTGGGTGGTTACTAGGATGTTTTGGGTGGTTGTTAGGCGGTTGCTAGGATGTTATGGGTGGTTACTAGGCTGTTTTGGGTGGTTGCTAGGTGGTTGCTAGGGTAATTTGGGTGGTTACTAGAGTGTTCTGGGTGGTTGCTAGGTGGTTGCTAGAGTGTACTGGGTGGTTGCTATGGTTTTGCTAGGGAATTTTGGGCGGTTGCTAAGGTGTTTTGGGTGGTTGCCAGGCCGTTGCTAGGGTGTTCTGGGTGGTTGCTATGGTGTTGCTAGGCAGTTGCTAAGGTATTCTGGGTGGTTGCTATGGTGGTAGCTAGGGTGTTCTGGGTTGTTGCTATGCGGTTGCCAGGGTGTTCTGGGTGGTTGCTGTGGTGTTGCTAGGCAGTTACTAAGGTATTTTGGGTGGTTGCTAGGGTGTTGCTAGGTGGTTGCTAGGGTGTTCTGAGTGGCTGCTATGGGATTGCTTGGCGGTTACTAAGGTATTTTGGGTGATTGCTAGGGTGTTGCTAAGCGGTTGCTAGGGTATTATGGGTATTTGCTAGGCGGTTGCTAGGGTATTCAAGGTGGTTGCTATGGTGTTGCTAGGCGGTTGCTAAGGTATTCTGGGTGGTTGATAGGGTGTTGCTAGGCGGTTGCCAAGGTATTCTGGGTGGTTGCTAGGGGGTTCTGGGTGGTTGCTATGCTGTTGCTAGGGTGTTTTGGGTGGTTGCAATGGTGTTCTGGGTGGCTGCTATGGTGTTTTCTAGGCGGTTGCCAAGGTATTCTGGGTGGTTGCTAGGCAATTGCTAGAATGTTCTGGGTGGTTGCTTTGGTGTTGTTAGGTGGTTGCTACGGTATTCTGGGTGGTTGCTAGGGTGTTCTGGGTGGTTGCTATGGTGTTGCTAGGTGGTTGCTAAGGTATTCTGGGTGGTTGCTAGGCAGTTGCTAGGATGTTATGGGTGGTCGTTATGGTGTTGCTAGGCGGTTGCTAAGGTACTCTGGGTGGTTGCAAGGCGGTTGTTAGGGTCTTTTGGGTGGTTGCTAGGGTCTTTTGGGTGGTTGCTAGGTGGTTGCTAGGTTGTTCTGGGTGGTTGCTATGTTGTTGCTAAGCGAGAGCTAAGGTATTTTGGGTGGTTGCTAGGGTGTTTCTATGCGGTTGCTAGGCTGTTCTGGGTGGTTGATATGGTGTTGCTAGGTGGTTGCTAAGGTATTCTGGGTGGTTGCTAGGCGGTTGCTATGGTGTTCTGGGTGGTTGCTAGAATATTTTCAGTGGTTGCTATGGTCTTTGGGTGGTTGAGGCGGTTGCTAGGGTATTTTGGGTGGTTGCTAGTGTGTTCTGAGTGGTTGCTAGGATATTATGGGTGGTTGCCAGGGTCTTTTGGTTTGTTGCTAGGTGGTTGCTAGGGTGTTCTGGGTGGTTGCTAGGCGGTTGCTAGGGTGTTGCTAGGAGGTTGCTAGGGTGTTCTGGGTGGTTGCTATGGTGTTGCTAGGCGGTTGCTACGGTACTCTGGGTGGTTGCAAGGCGGTTGCTAGGGTCTTTTGGGTGGTTGCTAGGGTCTTTTGGGTGGTTTCTAGGGTGTTCTGGGTGGTTGCTAGGTGGTTGCTATGGTGTTGCTAAGCGATGGCTAAGGTATTTTGGGTGGTTGCTAGGGTGTTTCTATGCGGTTGCAAGGCTGTTCTGGGTGGTTGCTATGGTGTTGCTAGGTGGTTGCTAAGGTATTCTGGGTGGTTAATAGGCAGTTGCTAGGATGTTATGGGTTGTCGTTATGGTGTGGCTAGGCGGTTGCTAGGGTATTCTGGGTGGTTTCTAGGCGGTTGCCTGGGTGTTCTGGGTGGTTGCTATGTTGTTGCTAGGCAGTTGCTAAGGTATTTTGGGTGGTTGCTAGGCGGTTGCTAGGGTGTTGCTAGGAGGTTGCTAGGATGTTCTGGGTGGTTGCTATGGTGTTGCTAGGCGGAGGCTAAGGTATTTTGGGTGGTTGCTAGGCGGTTGCTAGGGTGTTGCTAGGTAGTTGCTAAGATATTTTGGGCGGTTGCTAGGGTTTTGTTAGCGGTTGCTAAGGTATTTTGGGTGGTTGCTAGGGTGTTGCTAGGTGGTTGCTAGGGTATTCTGGGTGGTTGCTATTGTGTTGCTAGGCGGTTGCTAAGGTATTCTGAGTGGTTGCAAGGCGGTTGCTAGGGTATTTTGGGTGGTTCCTAGGGTCTTTTGGGTGGTTTCTAGGCGGTTGCTAGGCAGTTGCTAAGGTATTCTGGGTGGTTGCTAGGCGGTTGCTAAGATATTTTGGGTGGTTGCTAGGGTGTTGCTAGGCGGTTGCTAAGGTATTCTGGGTGGTTGCTAGGTGGTTGCTATGTTGTTCTAGGTGGTTACTAGGATATTTTCAGTGGTTGCTATGGTCTTTTGAGTGGTTGATAGATCTATCTATCTACTTCAAACTATTTTAAACTTCAAATACTTTAAACTTCAAACTAAATTAAACTTTAAACTAATTTAAACTTTTTAAACGTCAAACTTATATAAACTTTAAGATAATTTAAACTTCAAACTACTAAATTTACTTCATTTTAACTTATAAACTGTAACGCATATAAACTCTGAGTGTGTAAGTGTTATCGAGTTAGTGTATGTGTGTGTGTATATGTATGTGAGTTAATGTGTGTGTGTGTGTGTGTGTGTGTGTGTGTGTGTGTGTGTGTGTGTGTGTGTGTGTGTGTGTGTGTGTGTGTGTGTGTGTGTGTGTAACCGCCTAGAACACAATAGCAACCACTGATAACAACCTAGCAACTGCCTAGCAACCACCCAGAACACCCTAGCAACCATCCAGAAAAACTTAGAACACCATATCAACCACTCAGAAAACCCTAACAACTGCCTAACAACCACCCAGAACACCCTAGCAACCACCTATAATACCTTAGAACACCCTAGCAACACCATAGCAACCACTCAGAACACCGTAGCAACTGCCTAACAACCACCCAGAACACCCTAGCAACCACCCAAAATACCTTAAAACACCCTAGCAACCACTCAGAACACCCTAGCAACCACCCAAAAGACCCTAGCAACAACCAAAAATATTCTAGCAACCGCCTAGCAACCACCCAAAACACCCTAGCAACCGCCTAGAAACCACCCAAAAAACCTTAGCAACGACTCAAAATATCCTAGCAACCGCCTAGCAACCACCCAGAACACTCTAGCAACCACCCAAAACAGCCTAGCAACACCATAGCAACAACCCAAAATACCTTAGCAACCGCCTAGCAACACCCTAGCAACCACCCTAAATACCTTAGAACACCATAGCAACACCACAGCAGACACTCAGAACACCCTAGCAACCACCCAAAATACATTAGAAAACCCTAGTAACTCCATAGCAACCAGTCAGAACACCCTAGCAACCACCCAAAATACCTCAGAACACCCTAGCAACTGCTTAGCAACCACCCAAAAGACCTTAGCAACCGCCTAGCAACACCCTAGCAACCACCCAAAATACCTTAGAACACCATAGCAACACCACAGCAGACACTCAGAACACCCTAGCAACCACCCAAAATACATTAGAAAACCCTAGTAACTCCATAGCAACCAGTCAGAACACCCTAGCAACCACCAAAAATACCTCAGAACACCCTAGCAACTGCTTAGCAACCACCCAAAAGACCTTAGCAACCGCCTAGCAACACCCTAGCAACCACCCAAAATACCTTAGAACACCATAGCAACACCATAGCAACCACTCAGAACACCCTTGCAACCACCCAAAATACCTCAGAACACCCTAGCAACTACCTAACAACCACCCAGAACACCCTAGCAACCACCTAGCAACCACCCAAAAGACCTTGGCAACCACCCAAAATACCCTAGCAACCGCCTCAACCACCCAAAAGACCATAGCAACCACTGAAAAAATTCTAGCAACCACCCAGAACACCATAGCAACCGCCTAGCAACCACCCAGAATACCTTAGCAACCACCTAGCAACACCATAGCAACCACCCAGAACACCCTAGCAACCTCCTAGCAACACCCTAGCAACCGCCTAGCAACCACCCAAAATACCTTAGCAACTGCCTAGCAACAACATAGCAACCACTCAGAACACCCAGGCAACCGCCTAGAAACCACCCAGAATACCCTAGCAACCGCCTAGCAACACCATAACGACCACCCATAACATCCTAGCAACTGCCTAGCAACCACCCAGAATACCTTAGCAACCACCTAGCAACACCATAGCAACCACCCAGAACAGCCTAGCAACCGCATAGAAACACCCTAGCAACCACCCAAAATACCTTAGCCATCGCTTAGCAACACCATAGCAACCGCCTAGCAACCACCCAGAACACCCTAGAAACCACCCAAAAGACCCTAGAAACCACCCAAAAGACCCTAGCAACCGCCTTGCAACCACCCAGAGTACCTTAGCAACCGCCTAGCAACACCATAGCAACCACCCAGAACACCCTAGCAACCTCCTAGCAACACCCTAGCAACCGCCTAGCAACCACCCAAAATACTTTAGCAACTGCCTAGCAACAACATAGCAACACCCAGGCAACCGCCTAGCAACCACCCAGAACACCCTAGCAACCACCTAGCACCAAAACCAAAAGACCCTGGCAACCACCCATAATATCCTAGCAACCACCCAGAACACACTAGCAACCACCCAAAATACCCTAGCAACCGCCTCAACCACCCAAAAGACCATAGCAACCACTGAAAATATTCTAGCAACCACCCAGAACACCATAGCAACCGCCTAGCAACCAACCAGAACACCCTAGCAACCACCTAGCAACAAACCAAAAGACCCTGGCAACCACCCATAATATCCTAGCAACCACCCAGAACACACTAGCAACCACCCAAAATACCCTAGCAACCGCCTCAACCACCCAAAAGACCATAGCAACCACTGAAAATATTCTAGCAACCACCCAGAACACCATAGCAACCGCCTAGCAACCAAACAGAATACCTTAGCAACCGCATAGAAACAGCCTAGCAACCACCCAAAATACCTTAGCTCTCGCTTAGCAACACCATAGCAACCGACTTGCAACCACCCAGAACACCCTAGCAACCTCCTCGCAACACCCTAGCAACCGCCTAGCAATCACCCAAAATACCTTAGCAACTGCCTAGCAACAACATAGCAACCACCCAGAACACCCAGGCAACCGCCTAGCAACACCATAACGACCACCCATATCATCCTAGCAACTGCCTAGCAACCACCCAGAATACCTTAGCAACCACCTAGCAACACCCTAGCAACCACCCAGAACAGCCTAGCAACCGTATAGAAACACCCTAGCAACCACCCAAAATACCTTAGCCATCGCTTAGCAACACCCTAGCAACCGCCTTGCAACCACCCAGAGTACCTTAGCAACCGCCTAGCAACACCATAGCATCCACCCAGAACACCCTAGCAACCTCCTCGCAACACCCTAGCAACCGCCTAGCAACCACCCAAAATACCTTAGCAACTGCCTAGCAACAACATAGCAACCACCCAGAACACCCAGGCAACCGCCTAGCAACACCATAATGACCACCCATAACATCCTAGCAACTGCCTAGCAACCACCCAGAATACCTTAGCAACCACCTAGCAACACCCTAGCAACCACCCAGAACAGCCTAGCAACCACCCAAAAAACCCTAGCAACAGCCTTGCAACCACCCAAAAGACCCTAGCAACCACCCTAAATATTCTAGCAACCGCCTAGCAACCACCCAGAATACCATAGCAACCGCCTAACAACACCATAGCAACCGCCCAGAATACCCTAGCAACCACCCAAAATACCCTAGCAACCGCCTTGCAACCACCCAGAATACCCTAGCAACCGCCTAGCAACACCCTAGCAACCACCCAAAATACCTTAGCAACCACCTAGCAACACCCTAGCAACCGCCTAGCAACCACCCAAAATACCTTAGCCTCCGCATAGCAACACCATAGCAACCACCCAGAACACCCTATCAACCATCTAGCAACACCCTAGCAACCACCCAAAACACCCTAGTAACCATGCATAACACCATAGCCAACCACCCAGAAGACCCTAGCAACCACCCAAAATACCCTAGCAACCACCTAGCAACCACCCAGAACACCCTAGTAATCAACCATAACATCCTACCAACCGCCCAGAACACCCTAACAACCACCCAAAATACCCTAGCAACCGCCTAGCAACCACCCAAAAGACCATAGCAACCACTGAAAATATCCTAGTAACACCATAGCAAACGCCTGGCAACCACCCAGAATACCTTAGCAACCGCCTAGCAACACCATAGTAACCGCCTAGAAACACCCTAGCAACCACCCAAAATACCTTAGCAACCGCTTAGCAACACCCTAGCAACCACCTAGCAACCACCCAAAAGACACTAGCAACCACCCAAAATACCCTAGCAACCGCCTTCAACCACCCAGAATACCCTAGCAACCACCTAGCAACACCCTAGCAACCACACAAAATACCTTAGCAACCGCTAACAAAACCCTGGCAACCGCCCAAAATATCTTAGCAACCACCTAGCAACACCCTAGCAACCGCCTAGCAACCACCCAAAATACCTTAGCCTCTGCCTAGCAACACCATAGCAACCACCCAGAACACCCTATCAACAATCTAGCAACACCCTAGTAACCACCCAAAATACCCTAGCAACCACCCAGAACACCCTAGTAATCAACCATAACATCCTAGCAACCACCCAGAACACCCTAACAACCACCCAAAATACCCTAGCAACCGCCTAGCAACCACCCAAAAGACCATAGCAACCACTGAAAATATCCTAGCAACACCATAGCAACCGCCTAGCAACCACCCAGAATACCTAAGCAACCGCCTAGCAACACCATAGCAACCGCCTAGAAACACCCTAGCAACCACCCAAAATACCTTAGCAACCGCTTAGCAACTCCCTAGCAACCACCTAGCAACCACCCAAAAGACCCTAGCAACCGCCTAGCAACACCATAGCAACCACCCAGAACACCCTATCAACCATCTAGCAACACCCTAGCAACCACCCCACAACACCCTAGTAACCATCCATAACACCCAGAAGACCCTAGCAACCACCCAAAATACCCTAGCAACCGCCTAGCAACCACCCAGAACACCCTAACAACCACCCAAAATACCCTAGCAACCGCCTAGCAACCACCCAAAAGACCACTGCAACACCATAGCAACCGCCTAGAAACCACCCAAAATACCTTAGCAACCGCCTTTATAGCTTATGCACTTTTCGCATTGCATTGCATTGCACACCAGAACTAACTCATTCCCATGTTAATTAAAGACATAGAGAGATTTCTCTTTAATGAACATGGCAATGAGTTATTTCTGGTGTGCAATGCAATGCAATGTGAAAAGTGCATAGGTTATTCTTCAGTGCACAACGTTAAGTGCATAAGCTATAATATTGCACAACGTTAACAACACACATATCTCTTTAATGAACATGGGAAGGATTTAGTTCTGGGGTGCAATGCAATGCAATGTGAAAAGTGCATATGTTATTCTTCAGTGCACAACGTTAGATCGTTAATGCAATGCAATGCAATGCAATGCAATGCTGTGCAAAGCAAAACAATGCAATGCAATGCAATGCAATGCAATGCAACCACACGTTATGTCTTTAATCAACATGGGAATGTCAGTTAGTTCTGGTGTGCAATGCAATGCAATGTGAAAAGTGCATATGTTATGCTTCAGTGCACAACGTTAGATCGTTAATGCAATGCAAAGCAATGCAGTGCAAAGCAAAACAAGGCAATGCAATGCAATGCAATGCAACCACACGTTATGTCATTAATCAACATGAGAATGAGTTAGTTCTGGTGTGCAATGCAATGCAATGCAAGAAGTGCATAACGTATGTTAGTGCAATGCAATGCAACAACACACGTTATCTCTTTAATGAACATGGGAATGACAGTTCTGGTGTGCAATGCAATGCAAAAAGTGCATAACCTATATGTTATTCTTCAGTGCACAACGGTTAGATCGTTTGTGCAATGCAATGCAACAACACACATATCTCTTTAATGAACATGGTAAGGATTTAGTTCTGGTGTGCAATGCAATGCAATGTGAAAAGTGCATATGTTATTCTTCAGTGCACAACGTTAGATCGTTAATGCAATGCAATGCAATGCAGTGCAAAGCAAAACAAGGCAATGCAAGGCAATGCAAGGCAATGCAATGCAATGCAATGCAATGCAATGCAATGCAATGCAATGCAATGCAACCACATGTTATGTCTTTAATCAACATGGGAATGAGTTAGTTCTGGTGTGCAATGCAATGCAATGTGAAAAGTGCATATGTTATTCTTCAGTGCACAACGTTAGATCGTTAATGCAATGCAATGCAATGCAATGCAATGCAATGCAAAGCAAAGCAATGCAATGCAATGCAATGCAATGCAATGCAATGCAATGCAATGCAATGCAATGCAATGCAATGCAATGCAAAGCAATGCAATGCAATGCAATGCAATGCAATGCAATGCAACCACACGTTATGTCTTTAATCAACATGGGAATGAGTTAGTTCTGGTGTGCAATGCAATGCAATGCAAAAAGTGCATAACGTATATTAGTGCAATGCAATGCAATGCAAAAAAAAACACACGTTATCTCTTTAATGAACATGGGAATGACATTTTGGTGTGCAATGCAATGCAAAAAGTGCATAACCTATATGTTATTCTTCAGTGCACAACGGTTAGATCGTTTTTGCAATGCAATGCAACAACACACATATCTCTTTAATGAACATGGGAAGAATTTAGTTCTGGTGTGCAATGCAATGCAATGTGAAAAGTGCATATGTTATTCTTCAGTGCACAACGTTAGATCGTTAATGCAATGCAATGCAATGCAATGCAGTGCAAAGCAAAGCAAAACAATGCAATGCAATGCAATGCAATGCAATGCAATGCAATGCAATGCAATGCAATGCAATGCAATGCAATGCAACCACACGTTATGTCTTTAATCAACATGGGAATGAGTTAGTTCTGGTGTGCAATGCAATGCAATGCAAGAAGTGCATAACGTGTGGTTGCATTGCATTGCATTGCATTGCATTGCATTGCATTGTTTTGCTTTGCTTTGCACTGCATTGCATTGCATTGCATTAACGATCTAACGTTGTGCACTGAAGAATAACATATGCACTTTTCACATTGCATTGCATTGCACACCAGAACTAAATTCTTCCCATGTTCATTAAAGAGATATGTGTGTTGTTGCATTGCATTGCAAAAACGATCTAACCGTTGTGCACTGAAGAATAACATATAGGTTATGCACTTTTTGCATTGCATTGCACACCAAAATGTCATTCCCATGTTCATTAAAGAGATAACGTGTGTTTTTTTTGCATTGCATTGCATTGCACTAATATACGTTATGCACTTTTTGCATTGCATTGCATTGCACACCAGAACTAACTCATTCCCATGTTGATTAAAGACATAACGTGTGGTTGCATTGCATTGCATTGCATTGCATTGCATTGCATTGCTTTGCATTGAATTGCATTGCATTGCATTGCATTGCATTGCATTGCATTGCATTGCATTGCATTGCATTGCATTGTTTTGCTTTGCTTTGCACTGCATTGCATTGCATTGCATTAACGATCTAACGTTGTGCACTGAAGAATAACATATGCACTTTTCACATTGCATTGCATTGCACACCAGAACTAACTCATTCCCATGTTGATTAAAGACATAACATGTGGTTGCATTGCATTGCATTGCATTGCATTGCATTGCATTGCATTGCCTTGTTTTGCATTGCCTTGTTTTGCTTTGCACTGCATTGCATTGCATTGCATTGCATTGCATTGCATTAACGATCTAACGTTGTGCACTGAAGAATAACATATGCACTTTTCACATTGCATTGCATTGCACACCAGAACTAAATCCTTACCATGTTCATTAAAGAGATATGTGTGTTGTTGCATTGCATTGCAAAAACGATCTAACCGTTGTGCACTGAAGAATAACATATAGGTTATGCACTTTTTGCATTGCATTGCACACCAAAATGTCATTCCCATGTTCATTAAAGAGATAACGTGTGTTGTTGCATTGCATTGCATTGCACACCAAAATGTCATTCCCATGTTCATTAAAGAGATAACGTGTGTTGTTGCATTGCATTGCACTAACATACGTTATGTCTTTAATCAACATGGGAATGAGTTAGTTCTGGTGTGCAATGCAATGCAATGCAAGAAGTGCATAACGTATGTTAGTGCAATGCAATGCAACAACACACGTTATCTCTTTAATGAACATGGGAATGACAGTTCTAGTGTGCAATGCAATGCAAAAAGTGCATAACCTATATGTTATTCTTCAGTGCACAACGGTTAGATCGTTTGTGCAATGCAATGCAACAACACACATATCTCTTTAATGAACATGGTAAGGATTTAGTTCTGGTGTGCAATGCAATGCAATGTGAAAAGTGCATATGTTATTCTTCAGTGCACAACGTTAGATCGTTAATGCAATGCAATGCAATGCAGTGCAAAGCAAAACAAGGCAAGGCAATGCAAGGCAATGCAATGCAATGCAATGCAATGCAACGCAATGCAACCACATGTTATGTCTTTAATCAACATGGGAATGAGTTAGTTCTGGTGTGCAATGCAATGCAATGTGAAAAGTGCATATGTTATTCTTCAGTGCACAACGTTAGATCGTTAATGCAATGCAATGCAATGCAAAGCAAAGCAAAGCAAAGCAAAACAAGGCAATGCAATGCAATGCAATGCAATGCAATGCAATGCAATGCAATGCAATGCAATGCAATGCAAAGCAATACAATGCAATGCAATGCAATGCAATGCAATGCAATGCAATGCAACCACACGTTATGTCTTTAATCAACATGGGAATGAGTTAGTTCTGATGTGCAATGCAATGCAATGCAAAAAGTGCATAACGAATGTTAGTGCAATGCAATGCAATGCAACAACACACGTTATCTCTTTAATGAACATGGGAATGACAATCGTTTTTGCAATGCAATGCAACAACACACATATCTCTTTAATGAACATGGGAAGAATTTAGTTCTGGTGTGCAATGCAATGCAATTTGAAAAGTGCATATGTTATTCTTCAGTGCACAACGTTAGATCGTTAATGCAATGCAATGCAATGCAATGCAGTGCAAAGCAAAACAAAACAAGGCAATGCAATGCAATGCAATGCAATGCAATGCAATGCAATGCAATGCAATGCAATGCAATGCAATGCAATGCAACCACACGTTATGTCTTTAATCAACATGGGAATGAGCTTAGTTCTGGTGTGGAATGCAATGCAATGCAATGCAATGCAATGCAATGCAATGCAATTCAATGCGAAAAGTACATGTGTTATTTTTCAGTTCACAACGTTATATCGTTAGTGCAATGCAATGCAATGCAATGCAATGCAATACAATGCAATTTGCAATGCAACAACACACGTTATGTCTTTAATCAACAGGGGAATGAGTTAGTTCTGGTGTGCAATGTAATACAATGCAATGCGAAAAGTGCATATTGTTATTCAGTGCACAACGTCAGATCGTGTGTTGTGTGTCAGATCAACACACATAGTTATGTCTTTAATGAACATGGGAATGAGTTTGATCCGGTGTGCAATGCAATGCAATGTAAGAAGTGCATAACCTATGTGTTACTCTTCAGTAAACAACGTTAGATCGTTAGTGCAATGCAATGCAACAACACACGTTATGTCTTTAATCAACATGGGAATGAGTTAGTTCTGGTGTGCAATTTAATGAATTGTAAAAAGTGCATAACTTATATGTTATTCTTCAGTGCACAACGTTAGATCTTTAGTGCAATGCAATGCAACAACACACTTTATCTCTTCTTTGAACATGGGAATGAGTTAGTTCTGGTGTGCAATTTAATGCAATGTAAAAAGTGCATAACCTGTATGTTATTCTTCAGTGCACAACGTTTGTGCAATGCAATGCAATAACACTCATAATGAACCTGGGAATGATTTTGTTATGGTGTGCAATGCACTGCAGTGCGAGAAGTGCATAATCTGTATGTTATGCTTCAAGTTGCACAACGTTAGATCGTTAGTGTAATGCAATGCAAGAAGTGCATAACCTATGTTTCTTTAATGATGCTCAACGTTAGATCGTTTGTGCAAAGCACATAATGTTATTACAATGGTACGCTTTTGACCTACTGAACATATTTCTGGCCAAAGATGTTATTCCATCCTGACAAAAGTCCATTTTTGACA
Organism: Leuciscus idus; assembly: GCA_021554675.1. Taxonomy (NCBI): domain Eukaryota; kingdom Metazoa; phylum Chordata; class Actinopteri; order Cypriniformes; family Leuciscidae; genus Leuciscus; species Leuciscus idus. The sequence continues at coordinate 23,814,357 of CM038628.1, forward strand.
TACTGAAATTTTTTCTGGCCAAGGAGTACTCGAAACTTGACCTTTCTATATATACTAGTGGACTCTTTCTTGTGTTACACTGTAAAAAAAATTCAATTAGTCTGACGTATTTCTCATTGTGCCAATGTTAACAGACTATTGCAACAAGAATCGCACTTGGGCCATTTTAAACATTTAGATGTGACCCGTCACTAGAAAATTTTGACGGAGAGGTTAGACATATTTATTATCAGATGGAGTCTATAATTTTACATAGTTTAAAAACTTTTTAGGGAACCTTTGACCAGAAATAATAATAGAATTATTAAGATAATAATAGTAATAATAATTAGATGCGAAAGTTCGTCGAGACAAACTTTAAGTTGGCTTGAGAAAGTTTGGACCAGAATGTTTTTTGCTATGCAGTTGCTAAGGATGTTATGGGTGGTCGTTATGGTGTTGCTAGGCGGTTGCTAGGGTATTCTGGGTGGTTTCTAGGCGGTTGCCTGGGTGTTCTGGGTGGTTGCTATGTTGTTGCTAGGCAGTTGCTAAGGTATTTTGGGTGGTTGCTAAGCGGTTGCTAGGGTGTTGCTAGGAGGTTGCTAGGTGGTTGCTAAGGTATTCTGGGTGGTTGCTAGGCGGTTGCTATGGTGTTCTGGGTGGTTGCTAGAATATTTTCAGTGGTTGCTATGGTCTTTGGGTGGTTGAGGCGGTTGCTAGGGTATTTTGGGTGGTTGCTAGTGTGTTCTGGGTGGTTGCTAGGATATTATGGGTGGTTGCCAGGGTCTTTTGGGTGGTTGCTAGGTGGTTGCTAGATTGTTCTGGGTGGTTGCTAGGCGGTTGCTATGGTGTTGCTAAGCGGTTGCTAAGGTATTTTGGGTGGTTGCTAGGGTGTTTCTAGGCAGTTGCTAGGCTGTTCTGGGTGGTTGCTATGGTGTTGCTAGGCGGTTGCTAATGTATTCTTGGTGGTTGTTAGGCGGTTGCAATGGTGTTCTGGGTGGTTGCTAGGATATTTTCAGTGGTTGCTATGGTCTTTTGGGTGGTTGAGGCGGTTGCTAGAATATTTTGGGTTGTTGCTAGGGTCGTTTGGGTGGTTGCAAGGCTGTTGCTAGGGTATTTTGGGTGGTTGCTAGGGTGTTCTGGGTGGTTGCTATGGTGTTTTGCCAGGCGGTTGCTAAGGTACTCTGGGTGGTTGCAAGGCAGTTGCTAGGGTCTTTTGGGTGGTTGCTAGGGTCTTTTGGGTGGTTGCTAGGTGGTTGCTAGGGTTTTCTGGGTGGTTGCTAGGCGGTTGCTATGGTGTTTGCTAAGCGATGGCTAAGGTATTTTGGGTGGTTGCTAGGGTGTTTCTATGCGGTTGCTAGGCTGTTCTGGGTGGTTGCTATGGTGTTGCTAGGTGGTTGCTAAGGTATTCTGGGTGGTTGCTAGGCAGTTGCTAGGATGTTATGGGTGGTCGTTATGGTGTTGCTAGGCGGTTGCTAGGGTATTCTGGGTTGTTTCTAGGCGGTTGCCTGGGTGTTCTGGGTGGTTGCTATGTTGTTGCTAGGCAGTTGCTAAGGTATTTTGGGTGGTTGCAATGCAAGGTTGCTAGGGTGTTCTGGGTGGTTGCTAGGCGGTTGCTATGGTGTTTGCTAAGCGATGGCTAAGGTATTTTGGGTGGTTGCTAGGGTGTTTCTATGCAGTTGCTAGGCTGTTCTGGGTGGTTGCTATTGTGTTGCTAGGTGGTTGCTAAGGTATTCTGGTTGGTTGCTAGGCGGTTGCTATGGTGTTCTGGGTGGTTGCTAGAATATTTTCAGTGGTTGCTATGGTCTTTTGGGTGGTTGAGGCGGTTGCTAGGGTATTTTGGGTGGTTGCTAGTGTGTTTCTAGGCAGTTGCTAGGCTGTTCTGGGTGGTTGCCAGGGTCTTTTGGTTTGTTGCTAGGTGGTTGCTAGGGTGTTCTGGGTGGTTGCTAGGCGGTTGCCTGGGTGTTGCTATGTTGTTGCTAGGCAGTTGCTAAGGTATTTTGGGTGGTTGCTAGGGTGTTGCTATTCGGTTGCTAGGGTGTTCTGGGTGGTTGCTATGGTGTTGCTAGGCGGTTGCTAAGGTACTCTGGGTGGTTGCAAGGCAGTTGCTAGGGTCTTTTGGGTGGTTGCTAGGGTCTTTTGGGTGGTTTCTAGGGTGTTCTGGGTGGTTGCTAGGCGGTTGCTATGGTGTTGCTAAGCGATGGCTAAGGTATTTTGGGTGGATGCTAGGGTGTTTCTATACGGTTGCTAGGCTGTTCTGGGTGGTTGCTATGTTGTTGCTAGGCAGTTGCTAAGGTATTTTGGGTGGTTGCATGGCGTTTGCTAGGGTGTTGCTAGGAGGTTGCTAGGGTGTTCTGGGTGGTTGCTATGGTGTTGCTAGGCGGAGGCTAAGGTATTTTGGGTGGTTGCTAGGCGGTTGCTAGGGTGTTGCTAGGTGGTTGCTAAGATATTTTGGGCGGTTGCTAGGGTTTTGTTAGCGGTTGCTAAGGTATTTTGGGTGGTTGCTAGGGTAATGCTAGGTGGTTGCTAGGGTATTCTGGGTGGTTGCTATTGTGTTGCTAGGCGGTTGCTAAGGTATTCTGAGTGGTTGCAAGGCAGTTGCTAGGGTATTTTGGGTGGTTGCTAGGGTCTTTTGGGTGGTTTCTAGGCGGTTGCTAGGCGGTTGCTAAGGTATTCTGGGTGGTTGCTAGGCGGTTGCTAAGATATTTTGGGTGGTTGCTAGGGTGTTGCTAGGCGGTTGCTAAGGTATTCTGGGTGGTTGCTAGGTGGTTGCTATGTTGTTCTGTGTGGTTTCTAGGATATTTTCAGTGGTTGCTATGGTCTTTTGAGTGGTTGATAGATCTATCTACTTCAAACTATTTTAAACTTCAAATACTTTAAACTTCAAACTAAATTAAACTTTAAACTAATTTAAACTTTTTAAACGTCAAACTTATATAAACTTCAAACTACTAAATTTACTTCATTTTAACTTATAAACTGTAACGCATATAAACTCTGAGTGTGTAAGTGTTATCGAGTTAGTGTATGTGTGTGTGTGTGTGTGTGTGTGTGTGTGTGTGTGTGTGTGTGTGTGTGTAACCGCCTAGAACACAATAGCAACCACTGAGAACAACCTAGCAACCGCCTAGCAACCACCAAGAACACCCTAGCAACCATCCAGAATAACTTAGAACACCATATCAACCACTCAGAACACCCTAGCAACTGCCTAACAACCACCCAGAACACCCTAGCAACACCATAGCAACCACTCAGAACACCGTAGCAACTGCCTAACAACCACCCAGAACACCCTAGCAACCCCCCAAAATACCTTAGAACACCCTAGCAACCACTCAGAACACCCTAGCAACCACCCAAAAGACCCTAGCAACCACCAAAACTATTCTAGCAACCGCCTAGCAACCACCCAAAACAGCCTAGCAACCGCCTAGAAACCACCCAAAAAACCTTAGCAACGACTCAAAATATCCTAGCAACCGCCTAGCAACCACCCAGAACACTCTAGCAACCACCCAAAACAGCCTAGCAACACCATAGCAACCACCCAAAATACCTTAGCAACCGCCTAGCAACACCCTAGCAACCACCCAAAATACCTTAGAACACCATAGCAACACCACAGCAGACACTCAGAACACCCTAGCAACCACACAAAATACATTAGAAAACCCTAGTAACTCCATAGCAACCAGTCAGAACACCCTAGCAACCACCCAAAATACCTCAGAACACCCTAGCAACTGCCTAGCAACCACCCAAAAGACCTTAGCAACCGCCTAGCAACACCCTAGCAACCACCCAAAATACCTTAGAACACCATAGCAACACCATAGCAACCACTCAGAACACCCTTGCAACCACCCAAAATACCTCAGAACACCCTAGCAACTGCCTAACAACCACCCAGAACACCCTAGCAACCACCCAAAAGACCCTGGCAACCACCCAAAATACCCTAGCAACCGCCTCAACCACCCAAAAGACCATAGCAACCACTGAAAATATTCTAGCAACCACCCAGAACACCATAGCAACCGCCTAGCAACCACCCAGAATACCTTAGCAACCACCTAGCAACACCATAGCAACCACCCAGAACACCCTAGCAACCTCCTAGCAACACCCTAGCAACCGCCTAGCAACCACCCAAAATACCTTAGCAACTGCCTAGCAACAACATAGCAACCACCCAGAACACGGTTGCTAGGGTGTTGCTAGGAGGTTGCTATGGTGTTGCTAGGTGGTTGCTAAGGTATTCTGGGTGGTTGCTAGGCGGTTGCTATGGTGTTCTGGGTGGTTGCTAGAATATTTTCAGTGGTTGCTATGGTCTTTGGGTGGTTGAGGCGTTTGCTAGGGTATTTTGGGTGGTTGCTAGTGTGTTCTGGGTGGTTGCTAGGATATTATGGGTGGTTGCCAGGGTCTTTTGGGTGGTTGCTAGGTGGTTGCTAGATTGTTCTGGGTGGTTGCTATGGTGTTGCTAAGCGGTTGCTAAGGTATTTTGGGTGGTTGCTAGGGTGTTTCTAGGCGGTTGCTAGGCTGTTCTGGGTGGTTGCTATGGTGTTGCTAGGCGGTTGCTAATGTATTCTTGGTGGTTGCTAGGCGGTTGCAATGGTGTTCTGGGTGGTTGCTAGGATATTTTCAGTGGTTGCTATGGTCTTTTGGGTGGTTGAGGCGGTTGCTAGGGTATTTTGGGTGGTTGCTAGGCGGTTGCTAGGGTGTTCTGGGTGGTTGCTAAGGTATTCTGGAGGGTTGCTAGGCGGTTGCTAGAATATTTTGGGTTGTTGCTAGGGTCTTTTGGGTGGTTGCAAGGCTGTTGCTAGGGTATTTTGGGTGGTTGCTAGGGTGTTCTGGGTGGTTGCTATGGTGTTGCTAGGCGGTTGCTAAGGTACTCTGGGTGGTTGCAAGGCGGTTGCTAGGGTCTTTTGGGTGGTTGCTAGGGTCTTTTGGGTGGTTGCTAGGTGGTTGCTAGGGTGTTCTGGGTGGTTGCTAGGCGGTTGCTATGGTGTTTGCTAAGCGATGGCTAAGGTATTTTGGGTGGTTGCTAGGGTGTTTCTATGCGGTTGCTAGGCTGTTCTGGGTGGTTGCTATGGTGTTGCTAGGTGGTTGCTAAGGTATTCTGGGTGGTTGCTAGGCAGTTGCTAGGATGTTATGGGTGGTCGTTATGGTGTTGCTAGGCGGTTGCTAGGGTATTCTGGGTTGTTTCTAGGCGGTTGCCTGGGTGTTCTGGGTGGTTGCTATGTTGTTGCTAGGCAGTTGCTAAGGTATTTTGGGTAGTTGCTAGGGTGTTTCTATGCAGTTGCTAGGCTGTTCTGGGTGGTTGCTATGGTGTTGCTAGGTGGTTGCTAAGGTATTCTGGGTGGTTGCTAGGCGGTTGCTATGGTGTTCTGGGTGGTTGCTAGAATATTTTCAGTGGTTGCTATGGTCTTTTGGGTGGTTGAGGCGGTTGCTAGGGTATTTTGGGTGGTTGCTAGTGTGTTCTGGGTGGTTGCTAGGATATTATGGGTGGTTGCCAGGGTCTTTTGGTTTGTTGCTAGGTGGTTGCTAGGGTGTCTGGGTGGTTGCTAGGCGGTTGCCTGGGTGTTGCTATGTTGTTGCTAGGCAGTTGCTAAGGTATTTTGGGTGGTTGCTATTCTGTTGCTAGGGTGTTTCTAGGAGGTTGCTAGGGTGTTCTGGGTGGTTGCTATGGTGTTGCTAGGCGGTTGCTAAGGTACTCTGGGTGGTTGAGAGGCGGTTGCTAGGGTCTTTTGGGTGGTTGCTAGGGTCTTTTGGGTGGTTTCTAGAACACCCTAGCAACCTCCTAGCAACACCCAGGAAACCGCCTAGAAACCACCCAGAATACCCTAGCAACAGCCTAGCAACACCATAACATCCTAGCAACTGCCTAGCAACCACCCAGAATACCTTAGCAACCACCTAGCAACACCATAGCAACCACCCAGAACAGCCTAGCAACCGCATAGAAACACCCTAGCAACCACCCAAAATACCTTAGCCATCTCTTAGCAACACCATAGCAACCGCCTAGCAACCACCCAGAACACCCTAGAAACCACCCAAAAGACCCTAGCAACCACCCAAAAGACCCTAGCAACCGCCTTGCAACCACCCAGAGTACTTTAGCAACCGCCTAGCAACACCATAGCAACCACCCAGAACACCCTAGCAACCTCCTAGCAACACCCTAGCAACCGCCTAGCAAACACCCAAAATACCTTAGCAACTGCCTAGCAACAACATAGCAACACCCAGGCAACCGCCTAGCAACCACCCAGAACACCCTAGCAACCACCTAGCAACAAACCAAAAGACCCTGGCAACCACCCATAATATCCTAGCAACCACCCAGAACACACTAGCAACCACCCAAAATACCCTAGCAACCGCCTCAACCACCCAAAAGACCATAGCAACCACTGAAAATATTCTAGCAACCACCCAGAACACCATAGCAACCGCCTAGCAACCACCCAGAATACCTTAGCAACCGCATAGAAACACCCTAGCAACCACCCAAAATACCTTAGCTCTCGCTTAGCAACACCATAGCAACCGCCTTGCAACCACCCAGAACACCCTAGCAACCACCCAAAAGACCCTAGCAACCACCCAAAAGACCCTAGCAATCGCCTTGCATCCACCCAGAGTACCTTAGCAACCGCCTAGCAACACCATAGCATCCACCCAGAACACCCTAGCAACCTCCTCGCAACACCCTAGCAACCGCCTAGCAACCACCCTAAATACCTTAGCAACTGCCTAGCAACAACATAGCAACCACCCAGAACACCCAGGCAACCGCCTAGAAACAACCCAGAATACCCTAGCAACCGCCTAGCAACACCATAACGACCACCCATAACATCCTAACAACTGCCTAGCAACCACCTAGAATACCTTAGCAACCACCTAGCAACACCATAGCAACCACCCAGAACAGCCTAGCAACCGCATAGAAACACCCTAGCAACCACCCAAAATACCTTAGCCATCGCTTAGCAACACCATAGCAACCGCCTAGCAACCACCCAGAACACCCTAGAAACCACCTAGCAACCACCCAAAAGACCCTAGCAACCGCCTTGCAACCACCCAGAGTACCTTAGCAACCACCTAGCAACACCATAGCAACCACCCAGAAGACCCTAGCAACCACCCAAAATACCCTAGCAACCGCCTAGCAACCACCCAGAACACCCTAACAACCACCCAAAATACCCTAGCAACCGCCTAGCAACCACCGAAAAGACCACTGCAACACCATAGCAACCGCCTAGAAACCACCCAAAATACCTTAGCAACCGCCTTTATAGCTTATGCACTTTTCGCATTGCATTGCATTGCACACCAGAACTAACTCATTCCAATGTTAATTAAAGACATAGAGAGATTTCTCTTTAATGAACATGGCAATGAGTTATTTCTGGTGTGCAATGCAATGCAATGCGAAAAGTGCATAAGCTATAATATTGCACAACGTTAACAACACACATATCTCTTTAATGAACATGGGAAGGATTTAGTTCTGGTGTGCAATGCAATGCAATGTGAAAAGTGCATATGTTATTCTTCAGTGCACAACGTTAGATCGTTAATGCAATGCAATGCAATGCAATGCAATGCAATGCAATGCAGTGCAAAGCAAAACAATGCAATGCAATGCAATGCAATGCAATGCAATGCAATGCAATGCAATGCAATGCAACCACACGTTATGTCTTTAATCAACATGAGAATGAGTTAGTTCTGGTGTGCAATGCAATGAAATGCAAAAAGTGCATAACGTATGTTAGTGCAATGCAATGCAATGCAACAACACACGTTATCTCTTTAATGAACATGGGAATGACAGTTCTGGTGTGCAATGCAATGCAAAAAGTGCATAACCTATATGTTATTCTTCAGTGCACAACGGTTAGATCGTTTGTGCAATGCAATGCAACAACACACATATCTCTTTAATGAACATGGTAAGGATTTAGTTCTGGTGTGCAATGCAATGCAATGTGAAAAGTGCATATGTTATTCTTCAGTGCACAACGTTAGATCGTTAATGCAATGCAATTCAATGCAATGCAATGCAATGCAGTGCAAAGCAAAACAAGGCAATGCAATGCAATGCAATGCAATGCAATGCAATGCAATGCAATGCAATGCAATGCAATGCAATGCAATGAATGCAATGCAATGCAATGCAACCACATGTTATGTCTTTAATCAACATGGGAATGAGTTAGTTCTGGTGTGCAATGCAATGCAATGTGAAAAGTGCATATGTTATTCTTCAGTGCACAACGTTAGCTCGTTAATGCAATGCAATGCAATGCAGTGCAAAGCAAAGCAAAACAAGGCAATGCAATGCAATGCAATGCAATGCAATGCAATGCAATGCAATGCAATGCAATGCAATGCAATGCAATGCAAAGCAATGCAATGCAATGCAATGCAATGCAATGCAACCACACGTTATGTCTTTAATGAACATGGGAAGGATTTAGTTCTGGTGTGCAATGCAATGCAATGTGAAAAGATCATATGTTATTCTTCAGTGCACAACGTTAGATCGTTAATGCAATGCAATGCAATGCAATGCAATGCAATGCAATGCAATGCAATGCAATGCAATGCAGTGCAAAGCAAAACAATGCAATGCAATGCAATGCAATGCAATGCAACCACACGTTATGTCTTTAATCAACGTGGGAATGTCAGTTAGTTCTGGTGTGCAATGCAATGCAATGTGAAAAGTGCATATGTTATGCTTCAGTGCACAACGTTAGATCGTTAATGCAATGCAATGCAATGCAGTGCAAAGCAAAACAAGGCAATGCAATGCAATGCAATGCAATGCAATGCAATGCAATGCAATGCAATGCAACCACACGTTATGTCTTTAATCAACATGAGAATGAGTTAGTTCTGGTGTGCAATGCAATGCAATGCAAAAAGTGCATAACGTATGTTAGTGCAATGCAATGCAATGCAACAACACACGTTATCTCTTTAATGAACATGGGAATGACAGTTCTGGTGTGCAATGCAATGCAAAAAGTGCATAACCTATATGTTATTCTTCAGTGCACAACGGTTAGATCGTTTGTGCAATGCAATGCAACAACACACATATCTCTTTAATGAACATGGTAAGGATTTAGTTCTGGTGTGCAATGCAATGCAATGTGAAAAGTGCATATGTTATTCTTCAGTGCACAACGTTAGATCGTTAATGCAATGCAATTCAATGCAATGCAATGCAGTGCAAAGCAAAACAAGGCAATGCAATGCAATGCAATGCAATGCAATGCAATGAATGCAATGCAATGCAATGCAACCACATGTTATGTCTTTAATCAACATGGGAATGAGTTAGTTCTGGTGTGCAATGCAATGCAATGTGAAAAGTGCATATGTTATTCTTCAGTGCACAACGTTAGCTCGTTAATGCAATGCAATGCAATGCAGTGCAAAGCAAAACAAGGCAATGCAATGCAATGCAATGCAATGCAATGCAATGCAATGCAATGCAATGCAATGCAATGCAATGCAATGCAATGCAATGCAATGCAATGCAAAGCAATGCAATGCAATGCAATGCAATGCAATGCAACCACACGTTATGTCTTTAATGAACATGGGAAGGATTTAGTTCTGGTGTGCAATGCAATGCAATGTGAAAAGATCATATGTTATTCTTCAGTGCACAACGTTAGATCGTTAATGCAATGCAATGCAATGCAATGCAATGCAATGCAGTGCAAAGCAAAACAATGCAATGCAATGCAATGCAATGCAACCACACGTTATGTCTTTAATCAACGTGGGAATGTCAGTTAGTTCTGGTGTGCAATGCAATGCAATGTGAAAAGTGCATATGTTATGCTTCAGTGCACAACGTTAGATCGTTAATGCAATGCAATGCAATGCAGTGCAAAGCAAAACAAGGCAATGCAATGCAATGCAATGCAATGCAATGCAATGCAATGCAATGCAATGCAATGCAATGCAATGCAATGCAACCACACGTTATGTCTTTAATCAACATGAGAATGAGTTAGTTCTGGTGTGCAATGCAATGCAATGCAAAAAGTGCATAACGTATGTTAGTGCAATGCAATGCAATGCAACAACACACGTTATCTCTTTAAAGAACATGGGAATGACAGTTCTGGTGTGCAATGCAATGCAAAAAGTGCATAACCTATATGTTATTCTTCAGTGCACAACGGTTAGATCGTTTGTGCAATGCAATGCAACAACACACATATCTCTTTAATGAACATGGTAAGGATTTAGTTCTGGTGTGCAATGCAATGCAATGTGAAAAGTGCATATGTTATTCTTCAGTGCACAACGTTAGATCGTTAATGCAATGCAATTCAATGCAATGCAATGCAATGCAGTGCAAAGCAAAGCAAAACAAGGCAATGCAATGCAATGCAATGCAATGCAATGCAATGCAATGCAATGCAATGCAATGCAATGCAATGCAATGAATGCAACGCAATGCAATGCAATGCAACCACATGTTATGTCTTTAATCAACATGGGAATGAGTTAGTTCTGGTGTGCAATGCAATGCAATGTGAAAAGTGCATATGTTATTCTTCAGTGCACAACGTTAGCTCGTTAATGCAATGCAATGCAATGCAGTGCAAAGCAAAGCAAAACAAGGCAATGCAATGCAATGCAATGCAATGCAATGCAATGCAATGCAATGCAAAGCAATGCAATGCAATGCAATGCAATGCAATGCAACCAGACGTTATGTCTTTAATGAACATGGGAAGGATTTAGTTCTGGTGTGCAATGCAATGCAATGTGAAAAGATCATATGTTATTCTTCAGTGCACAACGTTAGATCGTTAATGCAATGCAATGCAATGCAATGCAATGCAATGCAATGCAATGCAGTGCAATGCAAAACAATGCAATGCAATGCAATGCAACCACACGTTATGTCTTTAATCAACGTGGGAATGTCAGTTAGTTCTGGTGTGCAATGCAATGCAATGTGAAAAGTGCATATGTTATGCTTCAGTGCACAACGTTAGATCGTTAATGCAATGCAATGCAATGCAGTGCAAAGCAAAACAAGGCAATGCAATGCAATGCAATGCAATGCAATGCAATGCAATGCAACCACACGTTATGTCTTTAATCAACATGAGAATGAGTTAGTTCTGGTGTGCAATGCAATGCAATGCAAAAAGTGCATAACGTATGTTAGTGCAATGCAATGCAATGCAACAACACACGTTATCTCTTTAATGAACATGGGAATGACAGTTCTGGTGTGCAATGCAATGCAAAAAGTGCATAACCTATATGTTATTCTTCAGTGCACAACGGTTAGATCGTTTGTGCAATGCAATGCAACAACACACATATCTCTTTAATGAACATGGTAAGGATTTAGTTCTGGTGTGCAATGCAATGCAATGTGAAAAGTGCATATGTTATTCTTCAGTGCACAACGTTAGATCGTTAATGCAATGCAATTCAATGCAATGCAATGCAGTGCAAAGCAAAACAAGGCAATGCAATGCAATGCAATGCAATGCAATGCAATGCAATGCAATGCAATGCAATGCAATGAATGCAATGCAATGCAATGCAACCACATGTTATGTCTTTAATCAACATGGGAATGAGTTAGTTCTGGTGTGCAATGCAATGCAATGTGAAAAGTGCATATGTTATTCTTCAGTGCACAACGTTAGCTCGTTAATGCAATGCAATGCAATGCAGTGCAAAGCAAAGCAAAACAAGGCAATGCAATGCAATGCAATGCAATGCAATGCAATGCAATGCAATGCAATGCAATGCAATGCAATGCAATGCAATGCAATGCAATGCAATGCAATGCAATGCAATGCAATGCAATGCAATGCAACCACACGTTATGTCTTTAATGAACATGGGAAGGATTTAGTTCTGGTGTGCAATGCAATGCAATGTGAAAAGATCATATGTTATTCTTCAGTGCACAACGTTAGATCGTTAATGCAATGCAATGCAATGCAATGCAATGCAATGCAATGCAGTGCAAAGCAAAACAATGCAATGCAATGCAATGCAATGCAATGCAATGCAACCACACGTTATGTCTTTAATCAACGTGGGAATGTCAGTTAGTTCTGGTGTGCAATGCAATGCAATGTGAAAAGTGCATATGTTATGCTTCAGTGCACAACGTTAGATCGTTAATGCAATGCAATGCAATGCAGTGCAAAGCAAAACAAGGCAATGCAATGCAATGCAATGCAATGCAATGCAATGCAATGCAATGCAATGCAATGCAATGCAATGCAATGCAATGCAATGCAATGCAATGCAATGCAATGCAATGCAATGCAATGCAATGCAATGCAATGCAACCACACGTTATGTCTTTAATCAACATGAGAATGAGTTAGTTCTGGTGTGCAATGCAATGCAATGCAAAAAGTGCATAACGTATGTTAGTGCAATGCAATGCAATGCAACAACACACGTTATCTCTTTAATGAACATGGGAATGACAGTTCTGGTGTGCAATGCAATGCAAAAAGTGCATAACCTATATGTTATTCTTCAGTGCACAACGGTTAGATCGTTTGTGCAATGCAATGCAACAACACACATATCTCTTTAATGAACATGGTAAGGATTTAGTTCTGGTGTGCAATGCAATGCAATGTGAAAAGTGCATATGTTATTCTTCAGTGCACAACGTTAGATCGTTAATGCAATGCAATGCAATGCAATGCAATGCAGTGCAAAGCAAAACAAGGCAATGCAATGCAATGCAATGCAATGCAATGCAATGCAATGCAATGCAATGCAATGCAATGCAATGAATGCAATGCAATGCAATGCAATGCAATGCAATGCAACCACATGTTATGTCTTTAATCAACATGGGAATGAGTTAGTTCTGGTGTGCAATGCAATGCAATGTGAAAAGTGCATATGTTATTCTTCAGTGCACAACATTAGCTCGTTAATGCAATGCAATGCAATGCAGTGCAAAGCAAAGCAAAACAAGGCAATGCAATGCAATGCAATGCAATGCAATGCAACCACACGTTATGTCTTTAATCAACATGGGAATGAGTTAGTTCTGGTGTGCAATGCAATGCAATGCAAAAAGTGCATAACGTATGTTAGTGCAATGCAATGCAATGCAACAACACACGTTATCTCTTTAATGAACATGGGAATGACATTTTGGTGTGCAATGCAATGCAAAAAGTGCATAACATATATGTTATTCTTCAGTGCACAACGGTTAGATCGTTTTTGCAATGCAATGCAACAACACACATATCTCTTTGATGAACATGGGAAGAATTTAGTTCTGGTGTGCAATGCAATGCAATGTGAAAAGTGCATATGTTATTCTTCAGTGCACAACGTTAGATCGTTAATGCAATGCAATGCAATGCAGTGCAAAGCAAAGCAAAACAATGCAATGCAATGCAATGCAATGCAATGCAATGCAATGCAATGCAATGCAATGCAATGCAATGCAACCACACGTTATGTCTTTAATCAACATGGGAATGAGTTAGTTCTGGTGTGCAATGCAATGCAATGCAAGAAGTGCATAACGTATGTTAGTGCAATGCAATGCAACAACACACGTTATCTCTTTAATGAACATGGGAATGACATTTTGGTGTGCAATGCAATGCAAAAAGTGCATAACCTATATGTTATTCTTCAGTTCACAACGTTAGATCGTTAGTGCAGTGCAATGCAATGCAATGCAATGCAATACAATGCAATTTGCAATGCAACAACACACGTTATGTCTTTAATCAACAGGGGAATGAGTTAGTTCTGGTGTGCAATGTAATACAATGCAATGCGAAAAGTGCATATTGTTATTCAGTGCACAACGTCAGATCGGGTGTTGTGTGTCAGATCAACACACATAGTTATGTCTTTAATGAACATGGGAATGAGTTTGATCCGGTGTGCAATGCAATGCAATGTAAGAAGTGCATAACCTATGTGTTACTCTTCAGTAAACAACGTTAGATCGTTAGTGCAATGCAATGCAACAACACACGTTATGTCTTTAATCAACATGGGAATGAGTTAGTTCTGGTGTGCAATTTAATGAATTGTAAAAAGTGCATAACTTATATGTTATTCTTCAGTGCACAACGTTAGATCTTTAGTGCAATGCAATGCAACAACACACTTTATCTCTTCTTTGAACATGGGAATGAGTTAGTTCTGGTGTGCAATTTAATGCAATGTAAAAAGTGCATAACCTGTATGTTATTCTTCAGTGCACAACGTTTGTGCAATGCAATGCAATAACACTCATAATGAACCTGGGAATGATTTTGTTCTGGTGTGCAATGCACTGCAGTGCGAGAAGTGCATAATCTGTATGTTATGCTTCAAGTTGCACAACGTTAGATCATTAGTGAAATGCAATGCAAGAAGTGCATAACCTATGTTTCTTTAATGATGCTCAACGTTAGATCGTTTGTGCAAAGCACATAATGTTATTACAATGGTACGCTTTTGACCTACTGAACATATTTCTGGCCAAAGAGTCCTTAAAGATTTTATTCCATCCTGACAAAAGTCCATTTTTGACATACTGAAATTTTTTCTGGCCAAGGAGTACTCGAAACTTGACCTTTCTATATATACTAGTGGACTCTTTCTTGTGTTACACTGTAAAAAAATTCAATTAGTCTGACGTATTTCTCATTGTGCCAATGTTAACAGACTATTGCAACAAGAATCGCACTTGGGCCATTTTAAACATTTAGATGTGACCCGTCACTAGAAAATTTTGACGGAGAGGTTAGACATATTTATCATCAGATGGAGTCTATAATTTTACATAGTTTAAAAACTTTTTAGGGAACCTTTGACCAGAAATAATAATATAATTATTAAGATAATAATAGTAATAATAATTAGATGCGAAAGTTCGTCGAGACAAACTTTAAGTTGGCTTGAGAAAGTTTGGACCAGAATGTTTTTTGCTATGCAGTTGCTAAGGATGTTATGGGTGGTCGTTATGGTGTTGCTAGGCGGTTGCCTGGGTGTTCTGGGTGGTTGCTATGTTGTTGCTAGGCAGTTGCTAAGGTATTTTGGGTGGTTGCTAAGCGGTTGCTAGGGTGTTGCTAGGAGGTTGCTATGGTGTTGCTAGGTGGTTGCTAAGGTATTCTGGGTGGTTGCTAGGCGGTTGCTATGGTGTTCTGGGTGGTTGCTAGAATATTTTCAGTGGTTGCTATGGTCTTTGGGTGGTTGAGGCGGTTGCTAGGGTATTTTGGGTGGTTGCTAGTGTGTTCTGGGTGGTTGCTAGGATATTATGGGTGGTTGCCAGGGTCTTTTGGGTGGTTGCTAGGTGGTTGCTAGATTGTTCTGGGTGGTTGCTAGGCGGTTGCTATGGTGTTGCTAAGCGGTTGCTAAGGTATTTTGGGTGGTTGCTAGGGTGTTTCTAGGCGGTTGCTAGGCTGTTCTGGGTGGTTGCTATGGTGTTGCTAGGCGGTTGCTAATGTATTCTTGGTGGTTGCTAGGCGGTTGCAATGGTGTTCTGGGTGGTTGCTAGGATATTTTCAGTGGTTGCTATGGTCTTTTGGGTGGTTGAGGCGGTTGCTAGGGTATTTTGGGTGGTTACTAGGCGGTTGCTAGGGTGTTCTGGGTGGTTGCTAAGGTATTCTGGAGGGTTGCTAGGCGGTTGCTTTGAATATTTTGGGCTGTTGCTAGGGTATTTTGGGTGGTTGCTAGGGTGTTCTGGGTGGTTGCTATGGTGTTGCTAGGCGGTTGCTAAGGTACTCTGGGTGGTTGCAAGGCGGTTGCTAGGGTCTTTTGGGTGGTTGCTAGGGTCTTTTGGGTGGTTGCTAGGTGGTTGCTAGGGTGTTCTGGGTGGTTGCTAGGCGGTTGCTATGGTGTTTGCTAAGCGATGGCTAAGGTATTTTGGGTGGTTGCTAGGGTGTTTCTATGCGGTTGCTAGGCTTTTCTGGGTGGTTGCTATGGTGTTGCTAGGTGGTTGCTAAGGTATTCTGGGTGGTTGCTAGGCAGTTGCTAGGATGTTATGGGTGGTCGTTATGGTGTTGCTAGGCGGTTGCTAGGGTATTCTGGGTTGTTTCTAGGCGGTTGCCTGGGTGTTCTGGGTGGTTGCTATGTTGTTGCTAGGCAGTTGCTAAGGTATTTTGGGTGGTTGCTAGGGTGTTTCTATGCAGTTGCTAGGCTGTTCTATGGTGTTGCTAGGTGGTTGCTAAGGTATTCTGGGTGGTTGCTAGGCGGTTGCTATGGTGTTCTGGGTGGTTGCTAGAATATTTTCAGTGGTTGCTATGGTCTTTTGGGTGGTTGAGGCGGTTGCTAGGGTATTTTGGGTGGTTGCTAGTGTGTTCTGGGTGGTTGCTAGGATATTATGGGTGGTTGCCAGGGTCTTTTGGTTTGTTGCTAGGTGGTTGCCTGGGTGTTGCTATGTTGTTGCTAGGCAGTTGCTAAGGTATTTTGGGTGGTTGCTATTCGGTTGCTAGGGTGTTGCTATGAGGTTGCTAGGGTGTTCTGGGTGGTTGCTATGGTGTTGCTAGGCGGTTGCTAAGGTACTCTGGGTGGTTGCAAGGCGGTTGCTAGGGTCTTTTGGGTGGTTGCTAGGGTCTTTTGGGTGGTTTCTAGGGTGTTCTGGGTGGTTGCTAGGCGGTTGCTATGGTGTTGCTAAGCGATGGCTAAGGTATTTTGGGTGGTTGCTAGGGTGTTTCTATGCGGTTGCTAGGCTGTTCTGGGTGGTTGCTATGTTGTTGCTAGGCAGTTGCTAAGGTATTTTGGGTGGTTGCATGGCGGTTGCTAGGGTGTTGCTAGGAGGTTGCTAGGGTGTTCTGGGTGGTTGCTATGGTGTTGCTAGGCGGAGGCTAAGGTATTTTGGGTGGTTGCTAGGCGGTTGCTAGGGTGTTGCTAGGTGGTTGCTAAGATATTTTGGGCGGTTGCTAGGGTTTTGTTAGCGGTTGCTAAGGTATTTTGGGTGGTTGCTAGGGTGTTGCTAGGTGGTTGCTAAGGTATTCTGAGTGGTTGCAAGGCGGTTGCTAGGGTATTTTGGGTGGTTGCTAGGGTCTTTTGGGTGGTTTCTAGGCGGTTGCTAGGCGGTTGCTAAGGTATTCTGGGTGGTTGCTAGGCGGTTGCTAAGATATTTTGGGTGGTTGCTAGGGTGTTGCTAGGCGGTTGCTAAGGTATTCTGGGTGGTTGCTAGGTGGTTGCTATGTTGTTCTCTGTGGTTGCTAGGATATTTTCAGTGGTTGCTATGGTCTTTTGAGTGGTTGATAGATCTATCTATCTACTTCAAACTATTTTAAACTTCAAATACTTTAAACTTTAAACTAATTTAAACTTTTTAAACGTCAAACTTATATAAACTTCAAACTACTAAATTTACTTCATTTTAACTTATAAACTGTAACGCATATAAACTCTGAGTGTGTAAGTGTTATCGAGTTAGTGTATGTGTGTGTGTGTATATGTATGTGAGTTAATGTGTGTGTTCGTGTGTGTGTGTGTGTGTGTGTGTGTGTGTGTGTGTGTGTGTGTGTGTGTGTAACCGCCTAGAACACAATAGCAACCACCAAGAACACCCTAGCAACCATCCAGAATAACTTAGAACACCATATCAACCACTCAGAACACCCTAGCAACTGCCTAACAACCACCCAGAACACCCTAGCAACCACCTATAATACCTCAGAACACCCTAGCAACACCATAGCAACCACTCAGAACACCGTAGCAACTGCCTAACAACCACCCAGAACACCCTAGCAACCCCCCAAAATACCTTAGAACACCCTAGCAACCACTCAGAACACCCTAGCAACCACCCAAAAGACCCTAGCAACCACCAAAACTATTCTAGCAACCGCCTAGCAACCACCCAAAACACCCTAGCAACCGCCTAGAAACCACCCAAAAAACCTTAGCAACGACTCAAAATATCCTAGCAACCGCCTAGCAACCACCCAGAACACTCTAGCAACCACCCAAAACAGCCTAGCAACACCATAGCAACCACCCAAAATACCTTAGCAACCGCCTAGCAACACCCTAGCAACCACCCAAAATACCTTAGAACACCATAGCAACACCACAGCAGACACTCAGAACACCCTAGCAACCACCCAAAATACATTAGAAAACCCTAGTAACTCCATAGCAACCAGTCAGAACACCCTAGCAACCACCCAAAATACCTCAGAAAACCCTAGCAACTGCCTAGCAACCACCCAAAAGACCTTAGCAACCGCCTAGCAACACCCTAGCAACCACCCAAAATACCTTAGAACACCATAGCAACACCATAGCAACCACTCAGAACACCCTTGCAACCACCCAAAATACCTCAGAACACCCTAGCAACTGCCTAACAACCACCCAGAACACCCTAGCAACACCCTGGCAACCACCCAAAATACCCTAGCAACCGCCTCAACCACCCAAAAGACCATAGCAACCACTGAAAATATTCTAGCAACCACCCAGAACACCATAGCAACCGCCTAGCAACCACCAAGAATACCTTAGCAACCACCCAGCAACACCATAGCAACCACCCAGAACACCCTAGCAACCTCCTAGCAACACCCAGGAAACCGCCTAGAAACCACCCAGAATACCCTAGCAACCGCCTAGCAACACCATAACGACCACCCATAACATCCTAGCAACTGCCTAGCAACCACCCAGAATACCTTAGCAACCACCTAGCAACACCATAGCAACCACCCAGAACAGCCTAGCAACCGCATAGAAACACCCTAGCAACCACCCAAAATACCTTAGCCATCTCTTAGCAACACCATAGCAACCGCCTAGCAACCACCCAGAACACCCTAGAAACCACCCAAAAGACCCTAGCAACCACCCAAAAGACCCTAGCAACCGCCTTGCAACCACCCAGAGTACTTTAGCAACCGCCTAGCAACACCATAGCAACCACCCAGAACACCCTAGCAACCTCCTAGCAACACCCTAGCAACCGCCTAGCAAACACCCAAAATACCTTAGCAACTGCCTAGCAACAACATAGCAACACCCAGGCAACCGCCTAACAACCACCCAGAACACCCTAGCAACCACCTAGCAACAAACCAAAAGACCCTGGCAACCACCCATAATATCCTAGCAACCACCCAGAACACACTAGCAACCACCCAAAATACCCTAGCAACCGCCTCAACCACCCAAAAGACCATAGCAACCACTGAAAATATTCTAGCAACCACCCAGAACACCATAGCAACCGCCTAGCAACCACCCAGAATACCTTAGCAACCGCATAGAAACACCCTAGCAACCACCCAAAATACCTTAGCTCTCGCTTAGCAACACCATAGCAACCGCCTTGCAACCACCCAGAACACCCTAGCAACCACCCAAAAGACCCTAGCAACCACCCAAAAGACCCTAGCAATCGCCTTGCATCCACCCAGAGTACCTTAGCAACCGCCTAGCAACACCATAGCATCCACCCAGAACACCCTAGCAACCTCCTCGCAACACCCTAGCATCCACCCAGAACACCCTAGCAACCTCCTCGCAACACCCTAGCAACCGCCTAGCAACCACCCTAAATACCTTAGCAACTGCCTAGCAACAACATAGCAACCACCCAGAACACCCAGGCAACCGCCTAGAAACAACCCAGAATACCCTAGCAACCGCCTAGCAACACCATAACGACCACCCATAACATCCTAACAACTGCCTAGCAACCACCTAGAATACCTTAGCAACCACCTAGCAACACCATAGCAACCACACAGAACAGCCTAGCAACCGCATAGAAACACCCTAGCAACCACCCAAAATACCTTAGCCATCGCTTAGCAACACCATAGCAACCGCCTAGCAACCACCCAGAACACCCTAGAAACCACCTAGCAACCACACAAAAGACAATAGCAACCACCCAAAAGACCTTAGCAACCGCCTTGCAACCACCCAGAGTACCTTAGCAACCACCTAGCAACACCATAGCAACCACCCAGAAGACCCTAGCAACCACCCAAAATACCCTAGCAACCGCCTAGCAACCACCCAGAACACCCTAACAACCACCCAAAATACCCTAGCAACCGCCTAGCAACCACCGAAAAGACCACTGCAACACCATAGCAACCGCCTAGAAACCACCCAAAATACCTTAGCAACCGCCTTTATAGCTTATGCACTTTTCGCATTGCATTGCATTGCACACCAGAACTAACTCATTCCAATGTTAATTAAAGACATAGAGAGATTTCTCTTTAATGAACATGGCAATGAGTTATTTCTGGTGTGCAATGCAATGCAATGCGAAAAGTGCATAAGCTATAATATTGCACAACGTTAACAACACACATATCTCTTTAATGAACATGGGAAGGATTTAGTTCTGGTGTGCAATGCAATGCAATGTGAAAAGTGCATATGTTATTCTTCAGTGCACAACGTTAGATCGTTAATGCAATGCAATGCAATGCAATGCAATGCAATGCAATGCAAAGCAAAACAATGCAATGCAATGCAATGCAATGCAATGCAACCACACGTTATGTCTTTAATCAACATGAGAATGAGTTAGTTCTGGTGTGCAATGCAATGCAATGCAAAAAGTGCATAACGTATGTTAGTGCAATGCAATGCAATGCAACAACACATGTTATCTCTTTAATGAACATGGGAATGACAGTTCTGGTGTGCAATGCAATGCAAAAAGTGCATAACCTATATGTTATTCTTCAGTGCACAACGGTTAGATCGTTTGTGCAATGCAATGCAACAACACATATCTCTTTAATGAACATGGTAAGGATTTAGTTCTGGTGTGCAATGCAATGCAATGTGAAAAGTGCATATGTTATTCTTCAGTGCACAACGTTAGATCGTTAATGCAATGCAATGCAATGCAATGCAATGCAATGCAGTGCAAAGCAAAACAAGGCAATGCAATGCAATGCAATGCAATGCAATGCAATGCAATGCAATGCAATGCAATGCAATGCAATGCAATGCAATGCAATGCAATGCAATGCAATGCAATGCAATGCAATGCAATGAATGCAATGCAATGCAATGCAATGCAACCACATGTTATGTCTTCAATCAACATGGGAATGAGTTAGTTCTGGTGTGCAATGCAATGCAATGTGAAAAGTGCATATGTTATTCTTCAGTGCACAACGTTAGCTCGTTAATGCAATGCAATGCAATGAAGTGCAAAGCAAAGCAAAACAAGGCAATGCAATGCAATGCAATGCAATGCAATGCAATGCAATGCAATGCAATGCAATGCAATGCAATGCAATGCAAAGCAATGCAATGCAATGCAATGCAATGCAATGCAACCACACGTTATGTCTTTAATGAACATGGGAAGGATTTAGTTCTGGTGTGCAATGCAATGCAATGTGAAAAGTGCATATTTTATTCTTCAGTGCACAACGTTAGATCGTTAATGCAATGCAATGCAATGCAATGCAGTGCAAAGCAAAACAATGCAATGCAATGCAATGCAATGCAATGCAATGCAACCACACGTTATGGCTTTAATCAACGTGGGAATGTCAGTTAGTTCTGGTGTGCAATGCAATGCAATGTGAAAAGTGCATATGTTATGCTTCAGTGCACAACGTTAGATCGTTAATGCAATGCAATGCAATGCAGTGCAAAGCAAAACAAGGCAATGCAATGCAATGCAATGCAATGCAATGCAATGCAATGCAATGCAATGCAATGCAATGCAATGCAATGCAATGCAATGCAACCACACGTTATGTCTTTAATCAACATGAGAATGAGTTAGTTCTGGTGTGCAATGCAATGCAATGCAAAAAGTGCATAACGTATGTTAGTGCAATGCAATGCAATGCAACAACACACGTTATCTCTTTAATGAACATGGGAATGACAGTTCTGGTGTGCAATGCAATGCAAAAAGTGCATAACCTATATGTTATTCTTCAGTGCACAACGGTTAGATCGTTTGTGCAATGCAATGCAACAACACACATATCTCTTTAATGAACATGGTAAGGATTTAGTTCTGGTGTGCAATGCAATGCAATGTGAAAAGTGCATATGTTATTCTTCAGTGCACAACGTTAGATCGTTAATGCAATGCAATGCAATGCAATGCAGTGCAAAGCAAAACAAGGCAATGCAAGGCAATGCAATGCAATGCAATGCAATGCAATGCAATGCAATGCAATGCAATGCAATGCATTGCAATGCAATGCAATGCAATGCAATGCAATGCAATGCAATGCAATGCAATGCAATGCAATGCAATGCAACCACATGTTATGTCTTTAATCAACATGGGCATGAGTTAGTTCTGGTGTGCAATGCAATGCAATGTGAAAAGTGCATATGTTATTCTTCAGTGCACAACGTTAGCTCGTTAATGCAATGCAATGCAATGCAATGCAGTGCAAAGCAAAGCAAAACAAGGCAATGCAATGCAATGCAATGCAATGCAATGCAATGCAATGCAATGCAATGCAATGCAATGCAATGCAGTGCAAAGCAAAACAATGCAATGCAATGCCATACAATGCAATGCAATGCAATGCAATGCAATGCAACCACACGTTATGTCTTTAATCAACATGGGAATGAGTTAGTTCTGGTGTGCAATGCAATGCAATGCAAGAAGTGCATAACGTATGTTAGTGCAATGCAATGCAACAACACACGTTATCTCTTTAATGAACATGGGAATGACATTTTGGTGTGCAATGCAATGCAAAAAGTGCATAACCTATATGTTATTCTTCAGTGCACAACGGTTAGATCGTTTTTGCAATGCAATGCAACAACACACATATCTCTTTAATGAACATGGGAAGAATTTAGTTCTGGTGTGCAATGCAATGCAATTTGAAAAGTGCATATGTTATTCTTCAGTGCACAACGTTAGATCGTTAATGCAATGCAATGCAATGCAATGCAATGCAATGCAATGCAATGCAATGCAATGCAATGCAATGCAATGCAATGCAATGCAATGCAATGCAATGCAAAGCAATGCAATGCAATGCAATGCAATGCAATGCAATGCAACCACACGTTATGTCTTTAATCAACATGGGAATGAGTTAGTTCTGGTGTGCAATGCAATGCAATGCAATGCAATGCAATGCAATTCAATGCGAAAAGTACATGTGTTATTTTTCAGTTCACAACATTAGATCGTTAGTGCAATGCAATGCAAAGCAATGCAATACAATGCAATTTGCAATGCAACAACACACGTTATGTCTTTAATCAACAGGGGAATGAGTTAGTTCTGGTGTGCAATGTAATACAATGCAATGCGAAAAGTGCATATTGTTATTCAGTGCACAACGTCAGATCGTGTGATGTGTGTCAGATCAACACACATAGTTATGTCTTTAATGAACATGGGAATGAGTTTGATCCGGTGTGCAATGCAATGCAATGTAAGAAGTGCATAACCTATGTGTTACTCTTCAGTAAACAACGTTAGATCGTTAGTGCAATGCAATGCAACAACACACGTTATGTCTTTAATCAACATGGGAATGAGTTAGTTCTGGTGTGCAATTTAATGAATTGTAAAAAGTGCATAACTTATATGTTATTCTTCAGTGCACAACGTTAGATCTTTAGTGCAATGCAATGCAACAACACACTTTATCTCTTCTTTGAACATGGGAATGAGTTAGTTCTGGTGTGCAATTTAATGCAATGTAAAAAGTGCATAACCTGTATGTTATTCTTCAGTGCACAACGTTTGTGCAATGCAATGCAATAACACTCATAATGAACCTGGGAATGATTTTGTTCTGGTGTGCAATGCACTGCAGTGCGAGAAGTGCATAATCTGTATGTTATGCTTCAAGTTGCACAACGTTAGATCGTTAGTGTAATGCAATGCAAGAAGTGCATAACCTATGTTTCTTTAATGATGCTCAACGTTAGATCGTTTGTGCAAAGCACATAATGTTATTACAATGGTACGCTTTTGACCTACTGAACATATTTCTGGCCAAAGATGTTATTCCATCCTGACAAAAGTCCATTTTTGACATACTGAAATTTTTTCTGGCCAAGGAGTACTCGAAACTTGACCTTTCTTTATATACTAGTGGACTCTTTCTTGTGTTACACTGTAAAAAAAATTCAATTAGTCTGACGTATTTCTCATTGAGCCAATGTTAACAGACTATTGCAACAAGAATCGCACTTGGGCCATTTTAAAAATTTAGATGTGACCCGTCACTAGAAAATTTTGACGGAGAGGTTAGACATATTTATCATCAGATGGAGTCTATAATTTTACATAGTTTAAAAACTTTTTAGGGAACCTTTGACCAGAAATAATAATAGAATTATTAAGATAATAATCGTAATAATAATTAGATGCGAAAGTTCGTCGAGACAAACTTTAAGTTGGCTTGAGAAAGTTTGGACCAGAATGTTTTTTGCTATGCAGTTGCTAAGGATGTTATGGGTGGTCGTTATGGTGTTGCTAGGCAGTTGCTAGGGTATTCTGGGTGGTTTCTAGGCGGTTGCCTGGGTGTTCTGGGTGGTTGCTATGTTGTTGCTAGGCAGTTGCTAAGGTATTTTGGGTGGTTGCTAAGCGGTTGCTAGGGTGTTGCTAGGTGGTTGCTAAGGTATTCTGGGTGGTTGCTAGGCGGTTGCTATGGTGTTCTGGGTGGTTGCTAGAATATTTTCAGTGGTTGCTATGGTCTTTGGGTGGTTGAGGCGGTTGCTAGGGTATTTTGGGTGGTTGCTAGTGTGTTCTGGGTGGTTGCTAGGATATTATGGGTGGTTGCCAGGGTCTTTTGGGTGGTTGCTAGGTGGTTGCTAGATTGTTCTGGGTGGTTGCTAGGCGGTTGCTATGGTGTTGCTAAGCGGTTGCTAAGGTATTTTGGGTGGTTGCTAGGGTGTTTCTAGGCGGTTGCTAGGCTGTTCTGGGTGGTTGCTATGGTGTTGCTAGGCGGTTGCTAATGTATTCTTGGTGGTTGCTAGGCGGTTGCAATGGTGTTCTGGGTGGTTGCTAGGATATTTTCAGTGGTTGCTATGGTCTTTTGCGTGGTTGAGGCGGTTGCTAGAATATTTTGGGTTGTTGCTAGGGTCTTTTGGGTGGTTGCAAGGCTGTTGCTAGGGTATTTTGGGTGGTTGCTAGGGTGTTCTGGGTGGTTGCTATGGTGTTGCTAGGCGGTTGCTAAGGTACTCTGGGTGGTTGCAAGGCGGTTGCTAGGGTCTTTTGGGTGGTTGCTAGGTGGTTGCTAGGGTGTTCTGGGTGGTTGCTAGGCGGTTGCTATGGTGTTTGCTAAGCGATGGCTAAGGTATTTTGGGTGGTTGCTAGGGTGTTTCTATGCGGTTGCTAGGCTGTTCTGGGTGGTTGCTATGGTGTTGCTAGGTGGTTGCTAAGGTATTCTGGGTGGTTGCTAGGCAGTTGCTAGGATGTTATGGGTGGTCGTTATGGTGTTGCTAGGCGGTTTCTAGGGTATTCTGGGTTGTTTCTAGGCGGTTGCCTGGGTGTTCTGGGTGGTTGCTATGTTGTTGCTAGGCAGTTGCTAAGGTATTTTGGGTGGTTGCAATGCAAGGTTGCTAGGGTGTTCTGGGTGGTTGCTAGGCGGTTGCTATGGTGTTTGCTAAGCGATGGCTAAGGTATTTTGGGTGGTTGCTAGGGTGTTTCTATGCAGTTGCTAGGCTGTTCTGGGTGATTGCTATGGTGTTGCTAGGTGGTTGCTAAGGTATTCTGGGTGGTTGCTAGGCGGTTGCTATGGTGTTCTGGGTGGTTGCTAGAATATTTTCAGTGGTTGCTATGGTCTTTTGGGTGGTTGAGGCGGTTGCTAGGGTATTTTGGGTGGTTGCTAGTGTGTTCTGGGTGGTTGCTAGGATATTATGGGTGGTTGCCAGGGTCTTTTGGTTTGTTGCTAGGTGGTTGCTAGGGTGTTCTGGGTGGTTGCTAGGCGGTTGCCTGGGTGTTGCTATGTTGTTGCTAGGCAGTTGCTAAGGTATTTTGGGTGGTTGCTATTCGGTTGCTAGGGTGTTCTGGGTGGTTGCTATGGTGTTGCTAGGCGGTTGCTAAGGTACTCTGGGTGGTTGCAAGGCGGTTGCTAGGGTCTTTTGGGTGGTTGCTAGGGTCTTTTGGGTGGTTTCTAGGGTGTTCTGGGTGGTTGCTAGGCGGTTGCTATGGTGTTGCTAAGCGATGGCTAAGGTATTTTGGGTGGATGCTAGGGTGTTTCTATGCGGTTGCTAGGCTGTTCTGGGTGGTTGTTATGTTGTTGCTAGGCAGTTGCTAAGGTATTTTGGGTGGTTGCATGGCGGTTGCTAGGGTGTTGCTAGGAGGTTGCTAGGTTGTTCTGGGTGGTTGCTATGGTGTTGCTAGGCGGAGGCTAAGGTATTTTGGGTGGTTGCTAGGCGGTTGCTAGGTGGTTGCTAAGATATTTTGGGCGGTTGCTAGGGTTTTGTTAGCGGTTGCTAAGGTATTTTGGGTGGTTGCTAGGGTGTTGCTAGGTGGTTGCTAGGGTATTCTGGGTGGTTGCTATTGTGTTGCTAGGCGGTTGCTAAGGTATTCTGAGTGGTTGCAAGGCGGTTGCTAGGGTATTTTGGGTGGTTGCTAGGGTCTTTTGGGTGTTTTCTAGGCGGTTGCTAAGGTATTCTGGGTGGTTGCTAGGCGGTTGCTAAGATATTTTGGGTGGTTGCTAGGGTGTTGCTAGGCGGTTGCTAAGGTATTCTGGGTGGTTGCTAGGTGGTTGCTATGTTGTTCTGGGTGGTTGCTAGGATATTTTCAGTGGTTGCTATGGTCTTTTGAGTGGTTGATAGATCTATCTATCTACTTCAAACTATTTTAAACTTCAAATACTTTAAACTTCAAACTAAATTAAACTTTAAACTAATTTAAACTTTTTAAACGTCAAACTTATATAAACTTCAAACTACTAAATTTACTTCATTTTAACTTATAAACTGTAATGCATATAAACTCTGAGTGTGTAAGTGTTATCGAGTTAGTGTATGTGTGTGTGTGTATATGTATGTGAGTTAATGTGTGTGTGTGTGTGTGTGTGTGTGTAACCGCCTAGAACACAATAGCAACCACTGAGAACAACCTAGCAACCGCCTAGCAACCACCCAGAACACCCTAGCAACCATCCAGAATAACTTAGAACACCATATCAACCACTCAGAACACCCTAGCAACTGCCTAACAACCACCCAGAACACCCTAGCAACCACCTATAATACCTTAGAACACCCTAGCAACACCATAGCAACCACTCAGAACACTGTAGCAACTGCCTAACAACCACCCAGAACACCCTAGCAACCACCTATAATACCTTAGAAAACCCTAGCAACACCATAGCAACCACTCAGAACACCGTAGCAACTGCCTAACAACCACCCAGAACACCCTAGCAACCCACCAAAATACCTTAGAACACCCTAGCAACCACTCAGAACACCCTAGCAACCACCCAAAAGACCCTAGCAACCACCAAAACTATTCTAGCAACCGCCTAGCAACCACCCAAAACACCCTAGCAACCGCCTAGAAACCACCCAAAAAACCTTAGCAACGACTCAAAATATCCTAGCAACCGCCTAGCAACCACCCAGAACACTCTAGCAACCACCCAAAACAGCCTAGCAACACCATAGCAACCACCCAAAATACCGTAGCAACCGCCTAGCAACACCCTAGCAACCACCCAAAATACCTTAGAACACCATAGCAACACCACAGCAGACACTCAGAACACCCTAGCAACCACCCAAAATACATTAGAAAACCCTAGTAACTCCATAGCAACCAGTCAGAACACCCTAGCAACCACCCAGAATAACTTAGAACACCATATCAACCACCCATAACACCCTAGCAACTGCCTAGCAACCACCCAAAAGACCTTAGCAACCGCCTAGCAACACCCTAGCAACCACCCAAAATACCTTAGAACACCATAGCAACACCATAGCAACCACTCAGAACACCCTTGCAACCACCCAAAATACCTCAGAACACCCTACCAACTGCCTAACAACCACCCAGAACACCCTAGCAACCACCTAGCAACCACCCAAAAGACCCTGGCAACCACCCAAAATACCCTAGCAAACGCCTCAACCACCCAAAAGACCATAGCAACCACTGAAAATATTCTAGCAACCACCCAGAACACCATAGCAACCGCCTAGCAACCACCCAGAATACCTTAGCAACCACCTAGCAACACCATAGCAACCACCCAGAACACCCTAGCAACCTCCTAGCAACACCCTAGCAACCGCCTAGCAACCACCCAAAATACCTTAGCAACTGCCTAGCAACAACATAGCAACCACCCAGAACACACAGGCAACCGCCTAGAAACCACCCAGAATACCCTAGCAACCGCCTAGCAACACCATAACGACCACCCATAACATCATAGTAACTGCCTAGCAACCACCCAGAATACCTTAGCAACCACCTAGCAACACCATAGCAACCACCCAGAACAGCCTAGCAACCGCATAGAAACACCCTAGCAACCACCCAAAATACCTTAGCCATCGCTTAGCAACACCATAGCAACCGCCTAGCAACCACCCAGAACACCATAGCAACCACCCAGAACACCGTAGCAACCTCCTAGCAACACCCTAGCAACCGCCTAGCAACCACCCAAAATACCTTAGCAACTGCCCAGCAACAACCGCCTAGCAACCACCCAGAACACACTAGCAACCACCTAGCAACAAACCAAAAGACCCTGGCAACCACCCATAATATCCTAGCAACCACCCAGAACACACTAGCAACCACCCAAAATACCCTAGCAACCGCCTCAACCACCCAAAAGACCATAGAAACCACTGAAAATATTCTAGCAACCACCCAGAACACCATAGCAACCGCCTAGCAACCACCCAGAATACCTTAGCAACCGCATAGAAACACCCTAGCAACCACCCAAAATACCTTAGCTCTCGCTTAGCAACACCATAGCAACCGCCTTACAACCACCCAGAACACCCTAGCAACCACCCAAAAGACCCTAGCAACCACCCAAAAGACCTTAGCAACCGCCTTGCATCCACCCAGAGTACCTTAGCAACCGCCTAGCAACACCATAGCATCCACCCAGAACACCCTAGCAACCTCCTCGCAACACCCTAGCAACCGCCTAGCAACCACCCTAAATACCTTAGCAACTGCCTAGCAACAACATAGCAACCACCCAGAACACCCAGGCAACTGCCTAGAAACAACCCAGAATACCCTAGCAACCGCCTAGCAACACCATAACGACCACCCATAACATCCTAGCAACTGCCTAGCAACCACCCAGAATACCTTAGCAACACCATAGCAACCACCCAGAACAGCCTAGCAACCGCATAGAAACACCCTAGCAACCACCCAAAATACCTTAGCCAACGCTTAGCAACACCATAGCAACCGCCTAGCAACCACCCAGAACACCCTAGCAACCACCTAGCAACCACCCAAAAGACACTAGCAACCACCCAAAAGACCCTAGCAACCGCCTTGCATCCACCCAGAGTACCTTAGCAACCACCTAGCAACACCATAGCAACCACCCAGAAGACCCTAGCAACCACCCAAAATACCCTAGCAACCGCCTAGCAACCACCCAGAACACCCTAACAACCACCCAAAATACCCTAGCAACCGCCTAGCAACCACCCAAAATACCACTGCAACACCATAGCAACCGCCTAGAAACCACCCAAAATACCTTAGCAACCGCCTTTATAGCTTATGCACTTTTCGCATTGCATTGCATTGCACACCAGAACTAACTCATTCCAATGTTAATTAAAGACATAGAGAGATTTCTCTTTAATGAACATGGCAATGAGTTATTTCTGGTGTGCAATGCAATGCAATGCGAAAAGTGCATAAGCCATAATATTGCACAACGTTAACAACACACATATCTCTTTAATGAACATGGGAAGGATTTAGTTCTGGTGTGCAATGCAATGCAATGTGAAAAGTGCATATGTTATGCTTCAGTGCACAACGTTAGATCGTTAATGCAATGCAATGCAATGCAGTGCAAAGCAAAACAAGGCAATGCAATGCAATGCAATGCAACCACACGTTATGTCTTTAATCAACATGAGAATGAGTTAGTTCTGGTGTGCAATGCAATGCAATGCAAAAAGTGCATAACGTATGTTAGTGCAATGCAATGCAATGCAACAACACACGTTATCTCTTTAATGAACATGGGAATGACAGTTCTGGTGTGCAATGCAATGCAAAAAGTGCATAACCTTATGCTTATTCTTCAGTGCACAACGGTTAGATCGTTTGTGCAATGCAATGCAACAACACACATATCTCTTTAATGAACATGGTAAGGATTTAGTTCTGGTGTGCAATGCAATGCAATGTGAAAAGTGCATATGTTATTCTTCAGTGCACAACGTTAGATCGTTAATGCAATGCAATGCAATGCAATGCAGTGCAAAGCAAAGCAAAGCAAAACAAAACAATGCAATGCAATGCAATGCCATGCAACCACACGTTATGTCTTTAATCAACATGGGAATGAGTTAGTTCTGGTTTGCAATGCAATGCAATGCAAGAAGTGCATAACGTATGTTAGTGCAATGCAATGCAACAACACACGTTATCTCTTTAATGAACATGGGAATGACATTTTGGTGTGCAATGCAATGCAAAAAGTGCATAACCTATATGTTATTCTTCAGTGCACAACGGTTAGATCGTTTTTGCAATGCAATGCAACAACACACATATCTCTTTAATGAACATGGGAAGAATTTAGTTCTGGTGTGCAATGCAATGCAATTTGAAAAGTGCATATGTTATTCTTCAGTGCACAACGTTAGATCGTTAATGCAATGCAATGCAATGCAATGCAGTGCAAAGCAAAACAAGGCAATGCAATGCAATGCAATGCAATGCAATGCAATGCAATGCAATGCAATGCAATGCAATGCAATGCAATGCAACCACACGTTATGTCTTTAATCAACATGGGAATGAGTTAGTTCTGGTGTGCAATGCAATGCAATGCAATGCAAAAATTGCATATTGTTATTCAGTGCACAACGTCAGATTGTTAGTGCAGTGCAATGCCATGCAATGCAATGCAATGCAATGCAATGCAATGCAATTCAATGCGAAACGTACATGTGTTATTTTTCAGTTCACAACTTTAGATCGTTAGTGCAATGCAATGCAAAGCAATGCAATACAATGCAATTTGCAATGCAACAACACACGTTATGTCTTTAATCAACAGGGGAATGAGTTAGTTCTGGTGTGCAATGCAATGCAATGCAATGCAAAAATTGCATATTGTTATTCAGTGCACAACGTCAGATTGTTAGTGCAGTGCAATGCCATGCAATGCAATGCAATGCAATGCAATGCAATGCAATGCAATTCAATGCGAAACGTACATGTGTTATTTTTCAGTTCACAACTTTAGATCGTTAGTGCAATGCAATGCAAAGCAATGCAATACAATGCAATTTGCAATGCAACAACACACGTTATGTCTTTAATCAACAGGGGAATGAGTTAGTTCTGGTGTGCAATGCAATGCAATGTGAAAAGTGCATATGTTATTCTTCAGTGCACAACGTTAGATCGTTAATGCAATGCAATGCAATGCAATGCAGTGCAAAGCAAAACAAGGCAATGCAAGGCAATGCAATGCAATGCAATGCAATGCAATGCAATGCAATGCAATGCAATGCAATGCAATGCAATGCAATGCAATGCAATGCAATGCAATGCAATGCAATGCAATGCAATGCAATGCAATGCAATGCAATGCAACCACACGTTATGTCTTTAATCAACATGGGAATGAGTTAGTTCTGGTGTGCAATGCAATGCAATGTGAAAAGTGCATATGTTATTCTTCAGTGCACAACGTTAGATCGTAATGCAATGCAATGCAATGCAATGCAATGCAATGCAATGCAATGCAGTGCAAAGCAGTGCAAAGCAAAACAATGCAATGCAATGCAACCACACGTTATGTCTTTAATCAACATGGGAATGAGTTAGTTCTGGTGTGCAATGCAATGCAATGCAAAAATTGCATATTGTTATTCAGTGCACAACTTCAGATCGTTAGTGCAGTGCAATGCCATGCAATGCAATGCAATGCAATGCAATGCAATGCAATGCAATGCAATGCAATGCAATGCAATGCATTGCAATGCAATTCAATGCGAAAAGTACATGTGTTATTTTTCAGTTCACAACATTAGATCGTTAGTGCAATGCAATGCAATGCAATGCAATGCAATACAATGCAATTTGCAATGCAACAACACACGTTATGTCTTTAATCAACAGGGGAAGGAGTTAGTTCTGGTGTGCAATGTAATACAATGCAATGCGAAAAGTGCATATTGTTATTCAGTGCACAACGTCAGATGGTGTGTTGTGTGTCAGATCAACACACATAGTTATGTCTTTAATGAACATGGGAATGAGTTTGATCCGGTGTGCAATGCAATGCAATGTAAGAAGTGCATAACCTATGTGTTACTCTTCAGTAAACAACGTTAGATCGTTAGTGCAATGCAATGCAACAACACACGTTATGTCTTTAATCAATATGGGAATGAGTTAGTTCTGGTGTGCAATTTAATGAATAGTAAAAAGTGCATAACTTATATGTTATTCTTCAGTGCACAACGTTAGATCTTTAGTGCAATGCAATGCAACAACACACTTTATCTCTTCTTTGAACATGGGAATGAGTTAGTTCTGGTGTGCAATTTAATGCAATGTAAAAAGTGCATAACCTGTATGTTATTCTTCAGTGCACAACGTTTGTGCAGTGCAATGCAATAACACTCATAATGAACCTGGGAATGATTTTGTTCTGGTGTGCAATGCACTGCAGTGCGAGAAGTGCATAATCTGTATGTTATGCTTCAAGTTGCACAACGTTAGATCGTTAGTGTAATGCAATGCAAGAAGTGCATAACCTATGTTTCTTTAATGATGCTCAACGTTAGATCGTTTGTGCAAAGCACATAATGTTATTACAATGGTACGCTTTTGACCTACTGAACATATTTCTGGCCAAAGATGTTATTCCATCCTGACAAAAGTCCATTTTTGACATACTGAAATTTTTTCTGGCCAAGGAGTACTCGAAACTTGACCTTTCTTTATATACTAGTGGACTCTTTCTTGTGTTACACTGTAAAAAAAATTCAATTAGTCTGACGTATTTCTCATTGAGCCAATGTTAACAGACTATTGCAACAAGAATCGCACTTGGGCCATTTTAAAAATTTAGATGTGACCCGTCACTAGAAAATTTTGACGGAGAGGTTAGACATATTTATCATCAGATGGAGTCTATAATTTTACATAGTTTAAAAACTTTTTAGGGAACCTTTGACCAGAAATAATAATAGAATTATTAAGATAATAATCGTAATAATAATTAGATGCGAAAGTTCGTCGAGACAAACTTTAAGTTGGCTTGAGAAAGTTTGGACCAGAATGTTTTTTGCTATGCAGTTGCTAAGGATGTTATGGGTGGTCGTTATGGTGTTGCTAGGCAGTTGCTAGGGTATTCTGGGTGGTTTCTAGGCGGTTGCCTGGGTGTTCTGGGTGGTTGCTATGTTGTTGCTAGGCAGTTGCTAAGGTATTTTGGGTGGTTGCTAAGCGGTTGCTAGGGTGTTGCTAGGTGGTTGCTAAGGTATTCTGGGTGGTTGCTAGGCGGTTGCTATGGTGTTCTGGGTGGTTGCTAGAATATTTTCAGTGGTTGCTATGGTCTTTGGGTGGTTGAGGCGGTTGCTAGGGTATTTTGGGTGGTTGCTAGTGTGTTCTGGGTGGTTGCTAGGATATTATGGGTGGTTGCCAGGGTCTTTTGGGTGGTTGCTAGGTGGTTGCTAGATTGTTCTGGGTGGTTGCTAGGCGGTTGCTATGGTGTTGCTAAGCGGTTGCTACGGTATTTTGGGTGGTTGCTAGGGTGTTTCTAGGCGGTTGCTAGGCTGTTCTGGGTGGTTGCTATGGTGTTGCTAGGCGGTTGCTAATGTATTCTTGGTGGTTGCTAGGCGGTTGCAATGGTGTTCTGGGTGGTTGCTAGGATATTTTCAGTGGTTGCTATGGTCTTTTGCGTGGTTGAGGCGGTTGCTAGAATATTTTGGGTTGTTGCTAGGGTCTTTTGGGTGGTTGCAAGGCTGTTGCTAGGGTATTTTGGGTGGTTGCTAGGGTGTTCTGGGTGGTTGCTATGGTGTTGCTAGGCGGTTGCTAAGGTACTCTGGGTGGTTGCAAGGCGGTTGCTTGGGTCTTTTGGGTGGTTGCTAGGTGGTTGCTAGGGTGTTCTGGGTGGTTGCTAGGCGGTTGCTATGGTGTTTGCTAAGCGATGGCTAAGGTATTTTGGGTGGTTGCTAGGGTGTTTCTATGCGGTTGCTAGGCTGTTCTGGGTGGTTGCTATGGTGTTGCTAGGTGGTTGCTAAGGTATTCTGGGTGGTTGCTAGGCAGTTGCTAGGATGTTATGGGTGGTCGTTATGGTGTTGCTAGGCGGTTTCTAGGGTATTCTGGGTTGTTTCTAGGCGGTTGCCTGGGTGTTCTGGGTGGTTGCTATGTTGTTGCTAGGCAGTTGCTAAGGTATTTTGGGTGGTTGCAATGCAAGGTTGCTAGGGTGTTCTGGGTGGTTGCTAGGCGGTTGCTATGGTGTTTGCTAAGCGATGGCTAAGGTATTTTGGGTGGTTGCTAGGGTGTTTCTATGCAGTTGCTAGGCTGTTCTGGGTGGTTGCTATGGTGTTGCTAGGTGGTTGCTAAGGTATTCTGGGTGGTTGCTAGGCGGTTGCTATGGTGTTCTGGGTGGTTGCTAGAATATTTTCAGTGGTTGCTATGGTCTTTTGGGTGGTTGAGGCGGTTGCTAGGGTATTTTGGGTGGTTGCTAGTGTGTTCTGGGTGGTTGCTAGGATATTATGGGTGGTTGCCAGGGTCTTTTGGTTTGTTGCTAGGTGGTTGCTAGGGTGTTCTGGGTGGTTGCTAGGCGGTTGCCTGGGTGTTGCTATGTTGTTGCTAGGCAGTTGCTAAGGTATTTTGGGTGGTTGCTATTCGGTTGCTAGGGTGTTCTGGGTGGTTGCTATGGTGTTGCTAGGCGGTTGCTAAGGTACTCTGGGTGGTTGCAAGGCGGTTGCTAGGGTCTTTTGGGTGGTTGCTAGGGTCTTTTGGGTGGTTTCTAGGGTGTTCTGGGTGGTTGCTAGGCGGTTGCTATGGTGTTGCTAAGCGATGGCTAAGGTATTTTGGGTGGATGCTAGGGTGTTTCTATGCGGTTGCTAGGCTGTTCTGGGTGGTTGTTATGTTGTTGCTAGGCAGTTGCTAAGGTATTTTGGGTGGTTGCATGGCGGTTGCTAGGGTGTTGCTAGGAGGTTGCTAGGTTGTTCTGGGTGGTTGCTATGGTGTTGCTAGGCGGAGGCTAAGGTATTTTGGGTGGTTGCTAGGCGGTTGCTAGGTGGTTGCTAAGATATTTTGGGCGGTTGCTAGGGTTTTGTTAGCGGTTGCTAAGGTATTTTGGGTGGTTGCTAATGTGTTGCTAGGTGGTTGCTAGGGTATTCTGGGTGGTTGCTATTGTGTTGCTAGGCGGTTGCTAAGGTATTCTGAGTGGTTGCAAGGCGGTTGCTAGGGTATTTTGGGTGGTTGCTAGGGTCTTTTGGGTGATTTCTAGGCGGTTGCTAAGGTATTCTGGGTGGTTGCTAGGCGGTTGCTAAGATATTTTGGGTGGTTGCTAGGGTGTTGCTAGGCGGTTGCTAAGGTATTCTGGGTGGTTGCTAGGTGGTTGCTATGTTGTTCTGGGTGGTTGCTAGGATATTTTCAGTGGTTGCTATGGTCTTTTGAGTGGTTGATAGATCTATCTATCTACTTCAAACTATTTTAAACTTCAAATACTTTAAACTTCAAACTAAATTAAACTTTAAACTAATTTAAACTTTTTAAACGTCAAACTTATATAAACTTCAAACTACTAAATTTACTTCATTTTAACTTATAAACTGTAACGCATATAAACTCTGAGTGTGTAAGTGTTATCGAGTTAGTGTATGTGTGTGTGTGTATATGTATGTGAGTTAATGTGTGTGTGTGTGTGTGTGTGTGTGTGTAACCGCCTAGAACACAATAGCAACCACTGAGAACAACCTAGCAACCGCCTAGCAACCACCCAGAACACCCTAGCAACCATCCAGAATAACTTAGAACACCATATCAACCACTCAGAACACCCTAGCAACTGCCTAACAACCACCCAGAACACCCTAGCAACCACCTATAATACCTTAGAACACCCTAGCAACACCATAGCAACCACTCAGAACACTGTAGCAACTGCCTAACAACCACCCAAAACACCCTAGCAACCACCTATAATACCTTAGAAAACCCTAGCAACACCATAGCAACCACTCAGAACACCGTAGCAACTGCCTAACAACCACCCAGAACACCCTAGCAACCCACCAAAATACCTTAGAACACCCTAGCAACCACTCAGAACACCCTAGCAACCACCCAAAAGACCCTAGCAACCACCAAAACTATTCTAGCAACCGCCTAGCAACCACCCAAAACACCCTAGCAACCGCCTAGAAACCACCCAAAAAACCTTAGCAACGACTCAAAATATCCTAGCAACCGCCTAGCAACCACCCAGAACACTCTAGCAACCACCCAAAACAGCCTAGCAACACCATAGCAACCACCCAAAATACCGTAGCAACCGCCTAGCAACACCCTAGCAACCACCCAAAATACCTTAGAACACCATAGCAACACCACAGCAGACACTCAGAACACCCTAGCAACCACCCAAAATACATTAGAAAACTCTAGTAACTCCATAGCAACCAGTCAGAACACCCTAGCAACCACCCAGAATAACTTAGAACACCAT
Organism: Leuciscus idus; assembly: GCA_021554675.1. Taxonomy (NCBI): domain Eukaryota; kingdom Metazoa; phylum Chordata; class Actinopteri; order Cypriniformes; family Leuciscidae; genus Leuciscus; species Leuciscus idus. The sequence continues at coordinate 23,851,238 of CM038628.1, forward strand.
ATCAACCACCCATAACACCCTAGCAACTGCCTAGCAACCACCCAAAAGACCTTAGCAACCGCCTAGCAACACCCTAGCAACCACCCAAAATACCTTAGAACACCATAGCAACACCATAGCAACCACTCAGAACACCCTTGCAACCACCCAAAATACCTCAGAACACCCTAGCAACTGCCTAACAACCACCCAGAACACCCTAGCAACCACCTAGCAACCACCCAAAAGACCCTGGCAACCACCCAAAATACCCTAGCAAACGCCTCAACCACCCAAAAGACCATAGCAACCACTGAAAATATTCTAGCAACCACCCAGAACACCATAGCAACCGCCTAGCAACCACCCAGAATACCTTAGCAACCACCTAGCAACACCATAGCAACCACCCAGAACACCCTAGCAACCTCCTAGCAACACCCTAGCAACCGCCTAGCAACCACCCAAAATACCTTAGCAACTGCCTAGCAACAACATAGCAACCACCCAGAACACACAGGCAACCGCCTAGAAACCACCCAGAATACCCTAGCAACCGCCTAGCAACACCATAACGACCACCCATAACATCCTAGTAACTGCCTAGCAACCACCCAGAATACCTTAGCAACCACCTAGCAACACCATAGCAACCACCCAGAACAGCCTAGCAACCGCATAGAAACACCCTAGCAACCACCCAAAATACCTTAGCCATCGCTTAGCAACCACCCAGAACACCATAGCAACCACCCAGAACACCCTAGCAACCTCCTAGCAACACCCTAGCAACCGCCTAGCAACCACCCAAAATACCTTAGTAACTGCCCAGCAACAACATAGCAACACCCAGGCAACCGCCTAGCAACCACCCAGAACACCCTAGCAACCACCTAGCAACAAACCAAAAGACCCTGGCAACCACCCATAATATCCTAGCAACCACCCAGAACACACTAGCAACCACCCAAAATACCCTAGCAACCGCCTCAACCACCCAAAAGACCATAGCAACCACTGAAAATATTCTAGCAACCACCCAGAACACCATAGCAACCGCCTAGCAACCACCCAGAATACCTTAGCAACCGCATAGAAACACCCTAGCAACCACCCAAAATACCTTAGCTCTCGCTTAGCAACACCATAGCAACCGCCTTACAACCACCCAGAACACCCTAGCAACCACCCAAAAGACCCTAGCAACCACCCAAAATACCTTAGCAACCGCCTTGCATCCACCCAGAGTACCTTAGCAACCGCCTAGCAACACCATAGCATCCACCCAGAACACCCTAGCAACCTCCTCGCAACACCCTAGCAACCGCCTAGCAACCACCCTAAATACCTTAGCAACTGCCTAGCAACAACATAGCAACCACCCAGAACACCCAGGCAACCGCCTAGAAACAACCCAGAATACCCTAGCAACCTCCTAGCAACACCATAACGACCACCCATAACATCCTAGCAACTGCCTAGCAACCACCCAGAATACCTTAGCAACACCATAGCAACCACCCAGAACAGCCTAGCAACCGCATAGAAACACCCTAGCAACCACCCAAAATACCTTAGCCAACGCTTAGCAACACCATAGCAACCGCCTAGCAACCACCCAGAACACCCTAGCAACCACCTAGCAACCACCCAAAAGACACTAGCAACCACCCAAAAGACCCTAGCAACCGCCTTGCATCCACCCAGAGTACCTTAGCAACCACCTAGCAACACCATAGCAACCACCCAGAAGACCCTAGCAACCACCCAAAATACCCTAGCAACCGCCTAGCAACCACCCAGAACACCCTAACAACCACCCAAAATACCCTAGCAACCGCCTAGCAACCACCCAAAATACCACTGCAACACCATAGCAACCGTCTAGAAACCACCCAAAATACCTTAGCAACCGCCTTTATAGCTTATGCACTTTTCGCATTGCATTGCATTGCACACCAGAACTAACTCATTCCAATGTTAATTAAAGACATAGAGAGATTTCTCTTTAATGAACATGGCAATGAGTTATTTCTGGTGTGCAATGCAATGCAATGCGAAAAGTGCATAAGCTATAATATTGCACAACGTTAACAACACACATATCTCTTTAATGAACATGGGAAGGATTTAGTTCTGGTGTGCAATGCAATGCAATGTGAAAAGTGCATATGTTATGCTTCAGTGCACAACGTTAGATCGTTAATGCAATGCAATGCAATGCAGTGCAAAGCAAAACAAGGCAATGCAATGCAATGCAACCACACGTTATGTCTTTAATCAACATGAGAATGAGTTAGTTCTGGTGTGCAATGCAATGCAATGCAAAAAGTGCATAACGTATGTTAGTGCAATGCAATGCAATGCAATGCAATGCAATGCAATGCAACAACACACGTTATCTCTTTAATGAACATGGGAATGACAGTTCTGGTGTGCAATGCAATGCAAAAAGTGCATAACCTTATGCTTATTCTTCAGTGCACAACGGTTAGATCGTTTGTGCAATGCAATGCAACAACACATATCTCTTTAATGAACATGGTAAGGATTTAGTTCTGGTGTGCAATGCAATGCAATGTGAAAAGTGCATATGTTATTCTTCAGTGCACAACGTTAGATCGTTAATGCAATGCAATGCAATGCAATGCAGTGCAAAGCAAAGCAAAGCAAAACAATGCAATGCAATGCAATGCAAAGCAATGCAATGAAATGAAATGCAATGCAATGCAATGCAATGCAATGCAATGCAATGCCATGCAACCACACGTTATGTCTTTAATCAACATGGGAATGAGTTAGTTCTGGTTTGCAATGCAATGCAATGCAAGAAGTGCATAACGTATGTTAGTGCAATGCAATGCAACAACACACGTTATCTCTTTAATGAACATGGGAATGACATTTTGGTGTGCAATGCAATGCAAAAAGTGCATAACCTATATGTTATTCTTCAGTGCACAACGGTTAGATCGTTTTTGCAATGCAATGCAACAACACACATATCTCTTTAATGAACATGGGAAGAATTTAGTTCTGGTGTGCAATGCAATGCAATTTGAAAAGTGCATATGTTATTCTTCAGTGCACAACGTTAGATCGTTAATGCAATGCAATGCAATGCAATGCAGTGCAAAGCAAAACAAGGCAATGCAATGCAATGCAATGCAATGCAATGCAATGCAATGCAATGCAATGCAATGCAATGCAATGCAACCACACGTTATGTCTTTAATCAACATGGGAATGAGTTAGTTCTGGTGTGCAATGCAATGCAATGCAAAAATTGCATATTGTTATTCAGTGCACAACGTCAGATTGTTAGTGCAGTGCAATGCCATGCAATGCAATGCAATGCAATGCAATTCAATGCGAAACGTACATGTGTTATTTTTCAGTTCACAACGTTAGATCGTTAGTGCAATGCAATGCAAAGCAATGCAATACAATGCAATTTGCAATGCAACAACACACGTTATGTCTTTAATCAACAGGGGAATGAGTTAGTTCTGGTGTGCAATGCAATGCAATGTGAAAAGTGCATATGTTATTCTTCAGTGCACAACGTTAGATCGTTAATGCAATGCAATGCAGTGCAAAGCAAAACAAGGCAATGCAATGCAATGCAATGCAATGCAATGATGCAATGCAATGCAACCACACGTTATGTCTTTAATCAACATGGGAATGAGTTAGTTCTGGTGTGCAATGCAATGCAATGTGAAAAGTGCATATGTTATTCTTCAGTGCACAACGTTAGATCGTTAATGCAATGCAATGCAATGCAGTGCAAAGCAAAGCAAAACAAGGCAATGCAATGCAATGCAATGCAATGCAATGCAATGCAATGCAATGCAATGCAACCACACGTTATTTCTTTAATCAACATGGGAATGAGTTAGTTCTGGTGTGCAATGCAATGCAATGCAACAACACACGTTATCTCTTTAATGAACATGGGAATGACATTTTGGTGTGCAATGCAATGCAAAAAGTGCATAACCTATATGTTATTCTTCAGTGCACAACGGTTAGATCGTTTTTGCAATGCAATGCAACAACACACATATCTCTTTAATGAACATGGGAAGAATTTAGTTCTGGTGTGCAATGCAATGCAATTTGAAAAGTGCATATGTTATTCTTCAGTGCACAACGTTAGATCGTTAATGCAATGCAATGCAATGCAGTGCAAAGCAGTGCAAAGCAAAACAATGCAATGCAATGCAACCACACGTTATGTCTTTAATCAACATGGGAAAGAGTTAGTTCTGGTGTGCAATGCAATGCAATGCAAAAATTGCATATTGTTATTCAGTGCACAACTTCAGATCGTTAGTGCAGTGCAATGCCATGCAATGCAATGCAATGCAATGCAATGCAATGCAATGCAATGCAATGCAATGCATTGCAATGCAATTCAATGCGAAAAGTACATGTGTTATTTTTCAGTTCACAACATTAGATCGTTAGTGCAATGCAATGCAATGCAATGCAATGCAATACAATGCAATTTGCAATGCAACAACACACGTTATGTCTTTAATCAACAGGGGAAGGAGTTAGTTCTGGTGTGCAATGTAATACAATGCAATGCGAAAAGTGCATATTGTTATTCAGTGCACAACGTCAGATGGTGTGTTGTGTGTCAGATCAACACACATAGTTATGTCTTTAATGAACATGGGAATGAGTTTGATCCGGTGTGCAATGCAATGCAATGTAAGAAGTGCATAACCTATGTGTTACTCTTCAGTAAACAACGTTAGATCGTTAGTGCAATGCAATGCAACAACACACGTTATGTCTTTAATCAATATGGGAATGAGTTAGTTCTGGTGTGCAATTTAATGAATAGTAAAAAGTGCATAACTTATATGTTATTCTTCAGTGCACAACGTTAGATCTTTAGTGCAATGCAATGCAACAACACACTTTATCTCTTCTTTGAACATGGGAATGAGTTAGTTCTGGTGTGCAATTTAATGCAATGTAAAAAGTGCATAACCTGTATGTTATTCTTCAGTGCACAACGTTTGTGCAATGCAATGCAATAACACTCATAATGAACCTGGGAATGATTTTGTTCTGGTGTGCAATGCACTGCAGTGCGAGAAGTGCATAATCTGTATGTTATGCTTCAAGTTGCACAACGTTAGATCGTTAGTGTAATGCAATGCAAGAAGTGCATAACCTATGTTTCTTTAATGATGCTCAACGTTAGATCGTTTGTGCAAAGCACATAATGTTATTACAATGGTACGCTTTTGACCTACTGAACATATTTCTGGCCAAAGATGTTATTCCATCCTGACAAAAGTCCATTTTTGACATACTGAAATTTTTTCTGGCCAAGGAGTACTCGAAACTTGACCTTTCTTTATATACTAGTGGACTCTTTCTTGTGTTACACTGTAAAAAAAATTCAATTAGTCTGACGTATTTCTCATTGAGCCAATGTTAACAGACTATTGCAACAAGAATCGCACTTGGGCCATTTTAAAAATTTAGATGTGACCCGTCACTAGAAAATTTTGACGGAGAGGTTAGACATATTTATCATCAGATGGAGTCTATAATTTTACATAGTTTAAAAACTTTTTAGGGAACCTTTGACCAGAAATAATAATAGAATTATTAAGATAATAATCGTAATAATAATTAGATGCGAAAGTTCGTCGAGACAAACTTTAAGTTGGCTTGAGAAAGTTTGGACCAGAATGTTTTTTGCTATGCAGTTGCTAAGGATGTTATGGGTGGTCGTTATGGTGTTGCTAGGCAGTTGCTAGGGTATTCTGGGTGGTTTCTAGGCGGTTGCCTGGGTGTTCTGGGTGGTTGCTATGTTGTTGCTAGGCAGTTGCTAAGGTATTTTGGGTGGTTGCTAAGTGGTTGCTAGGGTGTTGCTAGGTGGTTGCTAAGGTATTCTGGGTGGTTGCTAGGCGGTTGCTATGGTGTTCTGGGTGGTTGCTAGAATATTTTCAGTGGTTGCTATGGTCTTTGGGTGGTTGAGGCGGTTGCTAGGGTATTTTGGGTGGTTGCTAGTGTGTTCTGGGTGGTTGCTAGGATATTATGGGTGGTTGCCAGGGTCTTTTGGGTGGTTGCTAGGTGGTTGCTAGATTGTTCTGGGTGGTTGCTAGGCGGTTGCTATGGTGTTGCTAAGCGGTTGCTAAGGTATTTTGGGTGGTTGCTAGGGTGTTTCTAGGCGGTTGCTAGGCTGTTCTGGGTGGTTGCTATGGTGTTGCTAGGCGGTTGCTAATGTATTCTTGGTGGTTGCTAGGCGGTTGCAATGGTGTTCTGGGTGGTTGCTAGGATATTTTCAGTGGTTGCTATGGTCTTTTGCGTGGTTGAGGCGGTTGCTAGAATATTTTGGGTTGTTGCTAGGGTCTTTTGGGTGGTTGCAAGGCTGTTGCTAGGGTATTTTGGGTGGTTGCTAGGGTGTTCTGGGTGGTTGCTATGGTGTTGCTAGGCGGTTGCTAGGGTCTTTTGGGTGGTTGCTAGGTGGTTGCTAGGGTGTTCTGGGTGGTTGCTAGGCGGTTGCTATGGTGTTTGCTAAGCGATGGCTAAGGTATTTTGGGTGGTTGCTAGGGTGTTTCTATGCGGTTGCTAGGCTGTTCTGGGTGGTTGCTATGGTGTTGCTAGGTGGTTGCTAAGGTATTCTGGGTGGTTGCTAGGCAGTTGCTAGGATGTAATGGGTGGTCGTTATGGTGTTGCTAGGCGGTTTCTAGGGTATTCTGGGTTGTTTCTAGGCGGTTGCCTGGGTGTTCTGGGTGGTTGCTATGTTGTTGCTAGGCAGTTGCTAAGGTATTTTGGGTGGTTGCAATGCAAAGTTGCTAGGGTGTTCTGGGTGGTTGCTAGGCGGTTGCTATGGTGTTTGCTAAGCGATGGCTAAGGTATTTTGGGTGGTTGCTAGGGTGTTTCTATGCAGTTGCTAGGCTGTTCTGGGTGGTTGCTATGGTGTTGCTAGGTGGTTGCTAAGGTATTCTGGGTGGTTGCTAGGCGGTTGCTATGGTGTTCTGGGTGGTTGCTAGAATATTTTCAGTGGTTGCTATGGTCTTTTGGGTGGTTGAGGCGGTTGCTAGGGTATTTTGGGTGGTTGCTAGTGTGTTCTGGGTGGTTGCTAGGATATTATGGGTGGTTGCCAGGGTCTTTTGGTTTGTTGCTAGGTGGTTGCTAGGGTGTTCTGGGTGGTTGCTAGGCGGTTGCCTGGGTGTTGCTATGTTGTTGCTAGGCAGTTGCTAAGGTATTTTGGGTGGTTGCTATTCGGTTGCTAGGGTGTTCTGGGTGGTTGCTATGGTGTTGCTAGGCGGTTGCTAAGGTACTCTGGGTGGTTGCAAGGCGGTTGCTAGGGTCTTTTGGGTGGTTGCTAGGGTCTTTTGGGTGGTTTCTAGGGTGTTCTGGGTGGTTGCTAGGCGGTTGCTATGGTGTTGCTAAGCGATGGCTAAGGTATTTTGGGTGGATGCTAGGGTGTTTCTATGCGGTTGCTAGGCTGTTCTGGGTGGTTGTTATGTTGTTGCTAGGCAGTTGCTAAGGTATTTTGGGTGGTTGCATGGCGGTTGCTAGGGTGTTGCTAGGAGGTTGCTAGGTTGTTCTGGGTGGTTGCTATGGTGTTGCTAGGCGGAGGCTAAGGTATTTTGGGTGGTTGCTAGGCGGTTGCTAGGTGGTTGCTAAGATATTTTGGGCGGTTGCTAGGGTTTTGTTAGCGGTTGCTAAGGTATTTTGGGTGGTTGCTAGGGTGTTGCTAGGTGGTTGCTAGGGTATTCTGGTTGGTTGCTCTTGTGTTGCTAGGCGGTTGCTAAGGTATTCTGAGTGGTTGCAAGGCGGTTGCTAGGGTATTTTGGGTGGTTGCTAGGGTCTTTTGGGTGTTTTCTAGGCGGTTGCTAAGGTATTCTGGGTGTTTGCTAGGCGGTTGCTAAGATATTTTGGGTGGTTGCTAGGGTGTTGCTAGGCGGTTGCTAAGGTATTCTGGGTGGTTGCTAGGTGGTTGCTATGTTGTTCTGGGTGGTTGCTAGGATATTTTCAGTGGTTGCTATGGTCTTTTGAGTGGTTGATAGATCTATCTATCTACTTCAAACTATTTTAAACTTCAAATACTTTAAACTTCAAACTAAATTAAACTTTAAACTAATTTAAACTTTTTAAACGTCAAACTTATATAAACTTCAAACTACTAAATTTACTTCATTTTAACTTATAAACTGTAACGCATATAAACTCTGAGTGTGTAAGTGTTATCGAGTTAGTGTATGTGTGTGTGTGTATATGTATGTGAGTTAATGTGTGTGTGTGTGTGTGTGTGTGTGTGTGTGTAACCGCCTAGAACACAATAGCAACCACTGAGAACAACCTAGCAACCGCCTAGCAACCACCCAGAACACCCTAGCAACCATCCAGAATAACTTAGAACACCATATCAACCACTCAGAACACCCTAGCAACTGCCTAACAACCACCCAGAACACCCTAGCAACCACCTATAATACCTTAGAACACCCTAGCAACACCATAGCAACCACTCAGAACACTGTAGCAACTGCCTAACAACCACCCAGAACACCCTAGCAACCACCTATAATACCTTAGAAAACCCTAGCAACACCATAGCAACCACTCAGAACACCGTAGCAACTGCCTAACAACCACCCAGAACACCCTAGCAACCCACCAAAATACCTTAGAACACCCTAGCAACCACTCAGAACACCCTAGCAACCACCCAAAAGACCCTAGCAACCACCAAAACTATTCTAGCAACCGCCTAGCAACCACCCAAAACACCCTAGCAACCGCCTAGAAACCACCCAAAAAACCTTAGCAACGACTCAAAATATCCTAGCAACCGCCTAGCAACCACCCAGAACACTCTAGCAACCACCCAAAACAGCCTAGCAACACCATAGCAACCACCCAAAATACCGTAGCAACCGCCTAGCAACACCCTAGCAACCACCCAAAATACCTTAGAACACCATAGCAACACCACAGCAGACACTCAGAACACCCTAGCAACCACCCAAAATACATTAGAAAACCCTAGTAACTCCATAGCAACCAGTCAGAACACCCTAGCAACCACCCAGAATAACTTAGAACACCATATCAACCACCCATAAAACCCTAGCAACTGCCTAGCAACCACCCAAAAGACCTTAGCAACCGCCTAGCAACACCCTAGCAACCACCCAAAATACCTTAGAACACCATAGCAACACCATAGCAACCACTCAGAACACCCTTGCAACCACCCAAAATACCTCAGAACACCCTAGCAACTGCCTAACAACCACCCAGAACACCCTAGCAACCACCTAGCAACCACCCAAAAGACCCTGGCAACCACCCAAAATACCCTAGCAAACGCCTCAACCACCCAAAAGACCATAGCAACCACTGAAAATATTCTAGCAACCACCCAGAACACCATAGCAACCGCCTAGCAACCACCCAGAATACCTTAGCAACCACCTAGCAACACCATAGCAACCACCCAGAACACCCTAGCAACCTCCTAGCAACACCCTAGCAACCGCCTAGCAACCACCCAAAATACCTTAGCAACTGCCTAGCAACAACATAGCAACCACCCAGAACACACAGGCAACCGCCTAGAAACCACCCAGAATACCCTAGCAACCGCCTAGCAACACCATAACGACCACCCATAACATCCTAGTAACTGCCTAGCAACCACCCAGAATATCTTAGCAACCACCTAGCAACACCATAGCAACCACCCAGAACAGCCTAGCAACCGCATAGAAACACCCTAGCAACCACCCAAAATACCTTAGCTCTCGCTTAGCAACACCATAGCAACCGCCTAGCAACCACCCAGAATATCTTAGCAACCACCTAGCAACACCATAGCAACCACCCAGAATACCTTAGCAACCGCATAGAAACACCCTAGCAACCACCCAAAATACCTTAGCTCTCGCTTAGCAACACCATAGCAACCGCCTTACAACCACCCAGAACACCCTAGCAACCACCCAAAAGACCCTAGCAACCACCCAAAAGACCTTAGCAACCGCCTTGCATCCACCCAGAGTACCTTAGCAACCGCCTAGCAACACCATAGCAACCACCCAGAACACCCTAGCAACCTCCTAGCAACACCCTAGCAACCGCCTAGCAACCACCCAAAATACCTTAGCAACTGCCTAGCAACAACATAGCAACACCCAGGCAACCGCCTAGCAACCACCCAGAACACCCTAGCAACCACCTAGCAACAAACCAAAAGACCCTGGCAACCACCCATAATATCCTAGCAACCACCCAGAACACACTAGCAACCACCCAAAATACCCTAGCAACCGCCTCAACCACCCAAAAGACCATAGCAACCACTGAAAATATTCTAGCAACCACCCAGAACACCATAGCAACCGCCTAGCAACCACCCAGAATACCTTAGCAACCGCATAGAAACACCCTAGCAACCACCCAAAATACCTTAGCTCTCGCTTAGCAACACCATAGCAACCGCCTTACAACCACCCAGAACACCCTAGCAACCACCCAAAAGACCCTAGCAACCACCCAAAAGACCTTAGCAACCGCCTTGCATCCACCCAGAGTACCTTAGCAACCGCCTAGCAACACCATAGCATCCACCCAGAACACCCTAGCAACCTCCTCGCAACACCCTAGCAACCGCCTAGCAACCACCCTAAATACCTTAGCAACTGCGTAGCAACAACATAGCAACCACCCAGAACACCCAGGCTACCGCCTAGAAACAACCCAGAATACCCTAGCAACCGCCTAGCAACACCATAACGACCACCCATAACATCCTAGCAACTGCCTAGCAACCACCCAGAATACCTTAGCAACACCATAGCAACCACCCAGAACAGCCTAGCAACCGCATAGAAACACCCTAGCAACCACCCAAAATACCTTAGCCAACGCTTAGCAACACCATAGCAACCGCCTAGCAACCACCCAGAACACCCTAGCAACCACCTAGCAACCACCCAAAAGACACTAGCAACCACCCAAAAGACCCTAGCAACCGCCTTGCATCCACCCAGAGTACCTTAGCAACCACCTAGCAACACCATAGCAACCACCCAGAAGACCCTAGCAACCACCCAGAAGACCCTAGCAACCGCCTAGCAACCACCCAGAACACCCTAACAACCACCCAAAATACCCTAGCAACCGCCTAGCAACCACCCAAAATACCACTGCAACACCATAGCAACCGCCTAGAAACCACCCAAAATACCTTAGCAACCGCCTTTATAGCTTATGCACTTTTCGCATTGCATTGCATTGCACACCAGAACTAACTCATTCCAATGTTAATTAAAGACATAGAGAGATTTCTCTTTAATGAACATGGCAATGAGTTATTTCTGGTGTGCAATGCAATGCAATGCGAAAAGTGCATAAGCTATAATATTGCACAACGTTAACAACACACATATCTCTTTAATGAACATGGGAAGGATTTAGTTCTGGTGTGCAATGCAATGCAATGTGAAAAGTGCATATGTTATGCTTCAGTGCACAACGTTAGATCGTTAATGCAATGCAATGCAATGCAGTGCAAAGCAAAACAAGGCAATGCAATGCAATGCAACCACACGTTATGTCTTTAATCAACATGAGAATGAGTTAGTTCTGGTGTGCAATGCAATGCAATGCAAAAAGTGCATAACGTATGTTAGTGCAATGCAATGCAATGCAACAACACACGTTATCTCTTTAATGAACATGGGAATGACAGTTCTGGTGTGCAATGCAATGCAAAAAGTGCATAACCTTATGCTTATTCTTCAGTGCACAACGGTTAGATCGTTTGTGCAATGCAATGCAACAACACACATATCTCTTTAATGAACATGGTAAGGATTTAGTTCTGGTGTGCAATGCAATGCAATGTGAAAAGTGCATATGTTATTCTTCAGTGCACAACGTTAGATCGTTAATGCAATGCAATGCAATGCAATGCAGTGCAAAGCAAAGCAAAGCAAAGCAAAACAATGCAATGCAATGCAATGCAATGCAATGCAATGCAATGCAATGCAAAGCAATGCAATGAAATGAAATGAAATGAAATGAAATGAAATGCAATGCAATGCAATGCAATGCAATGCAATGCAATGCCATGCAACCACACGTTATGTCTTTAATCAACATGGGAATGAGTTAGTTCTGGTTTGCAATGCAATGCAATGCAAGAAGTGCATAACGTATGTTAGTGCAATGCAATGCAACAACACACGTTATCTCTTTAATGAACATGGGAATGACATTTTGGTGCGCAATGCAATGCAAAAAGTGCATAACCTATATGTTATTCTTCAGTGCACAACGGTTAGATCGTTTTTGCAATGCAATGCAACAACACACATATCTCTTTAATGAACATGGGAAGAATTTAGTTCTGGTGTGCAATGCAATGCAATTTGAAAAGTGCATATGTTATTCTTCAGTGCACAACGTTAGATCGTTAAAGCAATGCAATGCAATGCAGTGCAAAGCAAAACAAGGCAATGCAATGCAATGCAATGCAATGCAATGCAATGCAATGCAATGCAATGCAATGCAATGCAATGCAATGCAACCACACGTTATGTCTTTAATCAACATGGGAATGAGTTAGTTCTGGTGTGCAATGCAATGCAATGCAAAAATTGCATATTGTTATTCAGTGCACAACGTCAGATTGTTAGTGCAGTGCAATGCCATGCCATGCAATGCAATGCAATGCAATGCAATGCAATTCAATGCGAAACGTACATGTGTTATTTTTCAGTTCACAACGTTAGATCGTTAGTGCAATGCAATGCAAAGCAATGCAATACAATGCAATTTGCAATGCAACAACACACGTTATGTCTTTAATCAACAGGGGAATGAGTTAGTTCTGGTGTGCAATGCAATGCAATGTGAAAAGTGCATATGTTATTCTTCAGTGCACAACGTTAGATCGTTAATGCAATGCAATGCAATGCAATGCAGTGCAAAGCAAAACAAGGCAATGCATGGCAATGCAATGCAATGCAATGCAATGCAATGCAATGCAATGCAATGCAACCACACGTTATGTCTTTAATCAACATGGGAATGAGTTAGTTCTGGTGTGCAATGCAATGCAATGTGAAAAGTGCATATGTTATTCTTCAGTGCACAACGTTAGATCGTTAATGCAATGCAATGCAATGCAGTGCAAAGCAAAACAAGGCAATGCAATGCAATGCAATGCAATGCAATGCAATGCAATGCAATGCAATGCAACCACACGTTATGTCTTTAATCAACATGGGAATGAGTTAGTTCTGGTGTGCAATGCAATGCAATGCAACAACACACGTTATCTCTTTAATGAACATGGGAATGACATTTTGGTGTGCAATGCAATGCAAAAAGTGCATAACCTATATGTTATTCTTCAGTGCACAACGGTTAGATCGTTTTTGCAATGCAATGCAACAACACACATATCTCTTTAATGAACATGGGAAGAATTTAGTTCTGGTGTGCAATGCAATGCAATTTGAAAAGTGCATATGTTATTCTTCAGTGCACAACGTTAGATCGTTAATGCAATGCAATGCAATGCAATGCAATGCAGTGCAAAGCAGTGCAAAGCAAAACAATGCAATGCAATGCAACCACACGTTATGTCTTCAACATAGCAACATGGGAATGAGTTAGTTCTGGTGTGCAATGCAATGCAATGCAAAAATTGCATATTGTTATTCAGTGCACAACTTCAGATCGTTAGTGCAGTGCAATGCCATGCAATGCAATGCAATGCAATGCAATGCAATGCATTGCAATGCAATTCAATGCGAAAAGTACATGTGTTATTTTTCAGTTCACAACATTAGATCGTTAGTGCAATGCAATGCAATGCAATGCAATACAATGCAATTTGCAATGCAACAACACACGTTATGTCTTTAATCAACAGGGGAAGGAGTTAGTTCTGGTGTGCAATGTAATACAATGCAATGCGAAAAGTGCATATTGTTATTCAGTGCACAACGTCAGATGGTGTGTTGTGTGTCAGATCAACACACATAGTTATGTCTTTAATGAACATGGGAATGAGTTTGATCCGGTGTGCAATGCAATGCAATGTAAGAAGTGCATAACCTATGTGTTACTCTTCAGTAAACAACGTTAGATCGTTAGTGCAATGCAATGCAACAACACACGTTATGTCTTTAATCAATATGGGAATGAGTTAGTTCTGGTGTGCAATTTAATGAATTGTAAAAAGTGCATAACTTATATGTTATTCTTCAGTGCACAACGTTAGATCTTTAGTGCAATGCAATGCAACAACACACTTTATCTCTTCTTTGAACATGGGAATGAGTTAGTTCTGGTGTGCAATTTAATGCAATGTAAAAAGTGCATAACCTGTATGTTATTCTTCAGTGCACAACGTTTGTGCAATGCAATGCAATAACACTCATAATGAACCTGGGAATGATTTTGTTCTGGTGTGCAATGCACTGCAGTGCGAGAAGTGCATAATCTGTATGTTATGCTTCAAGTTGCACAACGTTAGATCGTTAGTGTAATGCAATGCAAGAAGTGCATAACCTATGTTTCTTTAATGATGCTCAACGTTAGATCGTTTGTGCAAAGCACATAATGTTATTACAATGGTACGCTTTTGACCTACTGAACATATTTCTGGCCAAAGATGTTATTCCATCCTGACAAAAGTCCATTTTTGACATACTGAAATTTTTTCTGGCCAAGGAGTACTCGAAACTTGACCTTTCTTTATATACTAGTGGACTCTTTCTTGTGTTACACTGTAAAAAAAATTCAATTAGTCTGACGTATTTCTCATTGAGCCAATGTTAACAGACTATTGCAACAAGAATCGCACTTGGGCCATTTAAAAAATTTAGATGTGACCCGTCACTAGAAAATTTTGACGGAGAGGTTAGACATATTTATCATCAGATGGAGTCTATAATTTTACATAGTTTAAAAACTTTTTAGGGAACCTTTGACCAGAAATAATAATAGAATTATTAAGATAATAATCGTAATAATAATTAGATGCGAAAGTTCGTCGAGACAAACTTTAAGTTGGCTTGAGAAAGTTTGGACCAGAATGTTTTTTGCTATGCAGTTGCTAAGGATGTTATGGGTGGTCGTTATGGTGTTGCTAGGCAGTTGCTAGGGTATTCTGGGTGGTTTCTAGGCGGTTGCCTGGGTGTTCTGGGTGGTTTCTATGTTGTTGCTAGGCAGTTGCTAAGGTATTTTGGGTGGTTGCTAAGCGGTTGCTAGGGTGTTGCTAGGTGGTTGCTAAGGTATTCTGGGTGGTTGCTAGGCGGTTGCTATGGTGTTCTGGGTGGTTGCTAGAATATTTTCAGTGGTTGCTATGGTCTTTGGGTGGTTGAGGCGTTGCTAGGGTATTTTGGGTGGTTGCTAGTGTGTTCTGGGTGGTTGCTAGGATATTATGGGTGGTTGCCAGGGTCTTTTGGGTGGTTGCTAGGTGGTTGCTAGATTGTTCTGGGTGGTTGCTAGGCGGTTGCTATGGTGTTGCTAAGCGGTTGCTACGGTATTTTGGGTGGTTGCTAGGGTGTTTCTAGGCGGTTGCTAGGCTGTTCTGGGTGGTTGCTATGGTGTTGCTAGGCGGTTGCTAATGTATTCTTGGTGGTTGCTAGGCGGTTGCAATGGTGTTCTGGGTGGTTGCTAGGATATTTTCAGTGGTTGCTATGGTCTTTTGCGTGGTTGAGGCGGTTGCTAGAATATTTTGGGTTGTTGCTAGGGTCTTTTGGGTGGTTGCAAGGCTGTTGCTAGGGTATTTTGGGTGGTTGCTAGGGTGTTCTGGGTGGTTGCTATGGTGTTGCTAGGCGGTTGCTAAGGTACTCTGGGTGGTTGCAAGGCGGTTGCTAGGGTCTTTTGGGTGGTTGCTAGGTGGTTGCTAGGGTGTTCTGGGTGGTTGCTAGGCGGTTGCTATGGTGTTTGCTAAGCGATGGCTAAGGTATTTTGGGTGGTTGCTAGGGTGTTTCTATGCGGTTGCTAGGCTGTTCTGGGTGGTTGCTATGGTGTTGCTAGGTGGTTGCTAAGGTATTCTGGGTGGTTGCTAGGCAGTTGCTAGGATGTTATGGGTGGTCGTTATGGTGTTGCTAGGCGGTTTCTAGGGTATTCTGGGTTGTTTCTAGGCGGTTGCCTGGGTGTTCTGGGTGGTTGCTATGTTGTTGCTAGGCAGTTGCTAAGGTATTTTGGGTGGTTGCAATGCAAGGTTGCTAGGGTGTTCTGGGTGGTTGCTAGGCGGTTGCTATGGTGTTTGCTAAGCGATGGCTAAGGTATTTTGGGTGGTTGCTAGGGTTTTTCTATGCAGTTGCTAGGCTGTTCTGGGTGGTTGCTATGGTGTTGCTAGGTGGTTGCTAAGGTATTCTGGGTGGTTGCTAGGCGGTTGCTATGGTGTTCGGGGTGGTTGCTAGAATATTTTCAGTGGTTGCTATGGTCTTTTGGGTGGTTGAGGCGGTTGCTAGGGTATTTTGGGTGGTTGCTAGTGTGTTCTGGGTGGTTGCTAGGATATTATGGGTGGTTGCCAGGGTCTTTTGGTTTGTTGCTAGGTGGTTGCTAGGGTGTTCTGGGTGGTTGCTAGGCGGTTGCCTGGGTGTTGCTATGTTGTTGCTAGGCAGTTGCTAAGGTAT
The DNA here is from genome assembly GCA_021554675.1 of Leuciscus idus. Classification (NCBI taxonomy): domain Eukaryota; kingdom Metazoa; phylum Chordata; class Actinopteri; order Cypriniformes; family Leuciscidae; genus Leuciscus; species Leuciscus idus. The sequence goes on from CM038628.1 coordinate 23,867,872, forward strand.
TTTGGGTGGTTGCTATTCGGTTGCTAGGGTGTTCTGGGTGGTTGCTATGGTGTTGCTAGGCGGTTGCTAAGGTACTCTGGGTGGTTGCAAGGCGGTTGCTAGGGTCTTTTGGGTGGTTGCTAGGGTCTTTTTGGTGGTTTCTAGGGTGTTCTGGGTGGTTGCTAGGCGGTTGCTATGGTGTTGCTAAGCGATGGCTAAGGTATTTTGGGTGGATGCTAGGGTGTTTCTATGCGGTTGCTAGGCTGTTCTGGGTGGTTGTTATGTTGTTGCTAGGCAGTTGCTAAGGTATTTTGGGTGGTTGCATGGCGGTTGCTAGGGTGTTGCTAGGAGGTTGCTAGGTTGTTCTGGATGGTTGCTATGGTGTTGCTAGGCGGAGGCTAAGGTATTTTGGGTGGTTGCTAGGCGGTTGCTAGGCGGTTGCTAAGGTATTCTGAGTGGTTGCAAGGCGGTTGCTAGGGTATTTTGGGTGGTTGCTAGGGTCTTTTGGGTGTTTTCTAGGCGGTTGCTAAGGTATTCTGGGTGGTTGCTAGGCGGTTGCTAAGATATTTTGGGTGGTTGCTAGGGTGTTGCTAGGCGGTTGCTAAGGTATTCTGGGTGGTTGCTAGGTGGTTGCTATGTTGTTCTGGGTGGTTGCTAGGATATTTTCAGTGGTTGCTATGGTCTTTTGAGTGGTTGATAGATCTATCTATCTACTTCAAACTATTTTAAACTTCAAATACTTTAAACTTCAAACTAAATTAAACTTTAAACTAATTTAAACTTTTTAAACGTCAAACTTATATAAACTTCAAACTACTAAATTTACTTCATTTTAACTTATAAACTGTAACGCATATAAACTCTGAGTGTGTAAGTGTTATCGAGTTAGTGTATGTGTGTGTGTGTATATGTATGTGAGTTAATGTGTGTGTGTGTGTGTGTGTGTGTGTGTGTGTGTGTGTAACCGCCTAGAACACAATAGCAACCACTGAGAACAACCTAGCAACCGCCTAGCAACCACCCAGAACACCCTAGCAACCATCCAGAATAACTTAGAACACCATATCAACCACTCAGAACACCCTAGCAACTGCCTAACAACCACCCAGAACACCCTAGCAACCACCTATAATACCTTAGAACACCCTAGCAACACCATAGCAACCACTCAGAACACCGTAGCAACTGCCTAACAACCACCCAGAACACCCTAGCAACCCACCAAAATACCTTAGAACACCCTAGCAACCACTCAGAACACCCTAGCAACCACCCAAAAGACCCTAGCAACCACCAAAACTATTCTAGCAACCGCCTAGCAACCACCCAAAACACCCTAGCAACCGCCTAGAAACCACCCAAAAAACCTTAGCAACGACTCAAAATATCCTAGCAACCGCCTAGCAACCACCCAGAACACTCTAGCAACCACCCAAAACAGCCTAGCAACACCATAGCAACCACCCAAAATACCGTAGCAACCGCCTAGCAACACCCTAGCAACCACCCAAAATACCTTAGAACACCATAGCAACACCACAGCAGACACTCAGAACACCCTAGCAACCACCCAAAATACATTAGAAAACCCTAGTAACTCCATAGCAACCAGTCAGAACACCCTAGCAACCACCCAGAATAACTTAGAACACCATATCAACCACCCATAACACCCTAGCAACTGCCTAGCAACCACCCAAAAGACCTTAGCAACCGCCTAGCAACACCCTAGCAACCACCCAAAATACCTTAGAACACCATAGCAACACCATAGCAACCACTCAGAACACCCTTGCAACCACCCAAAATACCTCAGAACACCCTAGCAACTGCCTAACAACCACCCAGAACACCCTAGCAACCACCTAGCAACCACCCAAAAGACCCTGGCAACCACCCAAAATACCCTAGCAAACGCCTCAACCACCCAAAAGACCATAGCAACCACTGAAAATATTCTAGCAACCACCCAAAACACCATAGCAACCGCCTAGCAACCACCCAGAATACCTTAGCAACCACCTAGCAACACCATAGCAACCACCCAGAACACCCTAGCAACCTCCTAGCAACACCCTAGCAACCGCCTAGCAACCACCCAAAATACCTTAGCAACTGCCTAGCAACAACATAGCAACCACCCAGAACACACAGGCAACCGCCTAGAAACCACCCAGAATACCCTAGCAACCGCCTAGCAACACCATAACGACCACCCATAACATCCTAGTAACTGCCTAGCAACCACCCAGAATACCTTAGCAACCACCTAGCAACACCATAGCAACCACCCAGAACAGCCTAGCAACCGCATAGAAACACCCTAGCAACCACCCAAAATACCTTAGCCATCGCTTAGCAACACCATAGCAACCGCCTAGCAACCACCCAGAACACCATAGCAACCACCCAGAACACCCTAGCAACCTCCTAGCAACACCCTAGCAACCGCCTAGCAACCACCCAAAATACCTTAGCAACTGCCCAGCAACAACATAGCAACACCCAGGCAACCGCCTAGCAACCACCCAGAACACCCTAGCAACCACCTAGCAACAAACCAAAAGACCCTGGCAACCACCCATAATATCCTAGCAACCACCCAGAACACACTAGCAACCACCCAAAATACCCTAGCAACCGCCTCAACCACCCAAAAGACCATAGCAACCACTGAAAATATTCTAGCAACCACCCAGAACACCATAGCAACCGCCTAGCAACCACCCAGAATACCTTAGCAACCGCATAGAAACACCCTAGCAACCACCCAAAATACCTTAGCTCTCGCTTAGCAACACCATAGCAACCGCCTTACAACCACCCAGAACACCCTAGCAACCACCCAAAAGACCCTAGCAACCACCCAAAAGACCTTAGCAACCGCCTTGCATCCACCCAGAGTACCTTAGCAACCGCCTAGCAACACCATAGCATCCACCCAGAACACCCTAGCAACCTCCTCGCAACACCCTAGCAACCGCCTAGCAACCACCCTAAATACCTTAGCAACTGCCTAGCAACAACATAGCAACCACCCAGAACACCCAGGCAACCGCCTAGAAACAACCCAGAATACCCTAGCAACCGCCTAGCAACACCATAACGACCACCCATAACATCCTAGCAACTGCCTAGCAACCACCCAGAATACCTTAGCAACACCATAGCAACCACCCAGAACAGCCTAGCAACCGCATAGAAACACCCTAGCAACCACCCAAAATACCTTAGCCAACGCTTAGCAACACCATAGCAACCGCCTAGCAACCACCCAGAACACCCTAGCAACCACCTAGCAACCACCCAAAAGACACTAGCAACCACCCAAAAGACCCTAGCAACCGCCTTGCATCCACCCAGAGTACCTTAGCAACCACCTAGCAACACCATAGCAACCACCCAGAAGACTCTAGCAACCACCCAAAATACCCTAGCAACCGCCTAGCAACCACCCAGAACACCCTAACAACCACCCAAAATACCCTAGCAACCGCCTAGCAACCACCCAAAATACCACTGCAACACCATAGCAACCGTCTAGAAACCACCCAAAATACCTTAGCAACCGCCTTTATAGCTTATGCACTTTTCGCATTGCATTGCATTGCACACCAGAACTAACTCATTCCAATGTTAATTAAAGACATAGAGAGATTTCTCTTTAATGAACATGGCAATGAGTTATTTCTGGTGTGCAATGCAATGCAATGCGAAAAGTGCATAAGCTATAATATTGCACAAGGTTAACAACACACATATCTCTTTAATGAACATGGGAAGGATTTAGTTCTGGTGTGCAATGCAATGCAATGTGAAAAGTGCATATGTTATGCTTCAGTGCACAACGTTAGATCGTTAATGCAATGCAATGCAATGCAGTGCAAAGCAAAACAAGGCAATGCAACCACACGTTATGTCTTTAATCAACATGAGAATGAGTTAGTTCTGGTGTGCAATGCAATGCAATGCAAAAAGTGCATAACGTATGTTAGTGCAATGCAATGCAATGCAACAACACACGTTATCTCTTTAATGAACATGGGAATGACAGTTCTGGTGTGCAATGCAATGCAAAAAGTGCATAACCTTATGCTTATTCTTCAGTGCACAACGGTTAGATCGTTTGTGCAATGCAATGCAACAACACACATATCTCTTTAATGAACATGGTAAGGATTTAGTTCTGGTGTGCAATGCAATGCAATGTGAAAAGTGCATATGTTATTCTTCAGTGCACAACGTTAGATCGTTAATGCAATGCAATGCAATGCAATGCAGTGCAAAGCAAAGCAAAGCAAAACAATGCAATGCAATGCAATGCAATGCAATGCAATGCAAAGCAAAGCAATGCAATGAAATGAAATGCAATGCAATGCAATGCAATGCAATGCAATGCAATGCAATGCAATGCAATGCAATGCCATGCAACCACACGTTATGTCTTTAATCAACATTGGAATGAGTTAGTTCTGGTTTGCAATGCAATGCAATGCAAGAAGTGCATAACGTATGTTAGTGCAATGCAATGCAACAACACACGTTATCTCTTTAATGAACATGGGAATGACATTTTGGTGTGCAATGCAATGCAAAAAGTGCATAACCTACATGTTATTCTTCAGTGCACAACGGTTAGATCGTTTTTGCAATGCAATGCAACAACACACATATCTCTTTAATGAACATGGGAAGAATTTAGTTCTGGTGTGCAATGCAATGCAATTTGAAAAGTGCATATGTTATTCTTCAGTGCACAACGTTAGATCGTTAATGCAATGCAATGCAATGCAATGCAGTGCAAAGCAAAACAAGGCAATGCAATGCAATGCAATGCAATGCAATGCAATGCAATGCAATGCAACCACACGTTATTTCTTTAATCAACATGGGAATGAGTTAGTTCTGGTGTGCAATGCAATGCAATGCAAAAATTGCATATTGTTATTCAGTGCACAACGTCAGATTGTTAGTGCAGTGCAATGCCATGCAATGCAATGCAATGCAATGCAATGCAATGCAATTCAATGCGAAACGTACATGTGTTATTTTTCAGTTCACAACGTTAGATCGTTAGTGCAATGCAATGCAAAGCAATGCAATACAATAAATTTGCAATGCAACAACACACGTTATGTCTTTAATCAACAGGGGAATGAGTTAGTTCTGGTGTGCAATGCAATGCAATGTGAAAAGTGCATATGTTATTCTTCAGTGCACAACGTTAGATCGTTAATGCAATGCAATGCAGTGCAAAGCAAAACAAGGCAATGCAAGGCAATGCAATGCAATGCAATGCAATGCAATGCAATGCAATGCAATGCAACCACACGTTATGTCTTTAATCAACATGGGAATGAGTTAGTTCTGGTGTGCAATGCAATGCAATGTGAAAAGTGCATATGTTATTCTTCAGTGCACAACGTTAGATCGTTAATGCAATGCAATGCAATGCAGTGCAAAGCAAAACAAGGCAATGCAATGCAATGCAATGCAATGCAATGCAATGCAATGCAATGCAATGCAATGCAATGCAATGCAATGCAACAACACACGTTATCTCTTTAATGAACATGGGAATGACATTTTGGTGTGCAATGCAATGCAAAAAGTGCATAACCTATATGTTATTCTTCAGTGCACAACGGTTAGATCGTTTTTGCAATGCAATGCAACAACACACATATCTCTTTAATGAACATGGGAAGAATTTAGTTCTGGTGTGCAATGCAATGCAATTTGAAAAGTGCATATGTTATTCTTCAGTGCACAACGTTAGATCGTTAATGCAATGCAATGCAATGCAATGCAATGCAGTGCAAAGCAGTGCAAAGCAAAACAATGCAATGCAATGCAACCACACGTTATGTCTTTAATCAACATGGGAATGAGTTAGTTCTGGTGTGCAATGCAATGCAATGCAAAAATTGCATATTGTTATTCAGTGCACAACTTCAGATCGTTAGTGCAGTGCAATGCCATGCAATGCAATGCAATGCAATGCAATGCAATGCATTGCAATGCAATTCAATGCGAAAAGTACATGTGTTATTTTTCAGTTCACAACATTAGATCGTTAGTGCAATGCAATGCAATGCAATGCAATACAATGCAATTTGCAATGCAACAACACACGTTATGTCTTTAATCAACAGGGGAAGGAGTTAGTTCTGGTGTGCAATGTAATACAATGCAATGCGAAAAGTGCATATTGTTATTCAGTGCACAACGTCAGATGGTGTGTTGTGTGTCAGATCAACACACATAGTTATGTCTTTAATGAACATGGGAATGAGTTTGATCCGGTGTGCAATGCAATGCAATGTAAGAAGTGCATAACCTATGTGTTACTCTTCAGTAAACAACGTTAGATCGTTAGTGCAATGCAATGCAACAACACACGTTATGTCTTTAATCAATATGGGAATGAGTTAGTTCTGGTGTGCAATTTAATGAATAGTAAAAAGTGCATAACTTATATGTTATTCTTCAGTGCACAACGTTAGATCTTTAGTGCAATGCAATGCAACAACACACTTTATCTCTTCTTTGAACATGGGAATGAGTTAGTTCTGGTGTGCAATTTAATGCAATGTAAAAAGTGCATAACCTGTATGTTATTCTTCAGTGCACAACGTTTGTGCAGTGCAATGCAATAACACTCATAATGAACCTGGGAATGATTTTGTTCTGGTGTGCAATGCACTGCAGTGCGAGAAGTGCATAATCTGTATGTTATGCTTCAAGTTGCACAACGTTAGATCGTTAGTGTAATGCAATGCAAGAAGTGCATAACCTATGTTTCTTTAATGATGCTCAACGTTAGATCGTTTGTGCAAAGCACATAATGTTATTACAATGGTACGCTTTTGACCTACTGAACATATTTCTGGCCAAAGATGTTATTCCATCCTGACAAAAGTCCATTTTTGACATACTGAAATTTTTTCTGGCCAAGGAGTACTCGAAACTTGACCTTTCTTTATATACTAGTGGACTCTTTCTTGTGTTACACTGTAAAAAAAATTCAATTAGTCTGACGTATTTCTCATTGAGCCAATGTTAACAGACTATTGCAACAAGAATCGCACTTGGGCCATTTAAAAAATTTAGATGTGACCCGTCACTAGAAAATTTTGACGGAGAGGTTAGACATATTTATCATCAGATGGAGTCTATAATTTTACATAGTTTAAAAACTTTTTAGGGAACCTTTGACCAGAAATAATAATAGAATTATTAAGATAATAATCGTAATAATAATTAGATGCGAAAGTTTGTCGAGACAAACTTTAAGTTGGCTTGAGAAAGTTTGGACCAGAATGTTTTTTGCTATGCAGTTGCTAAGGATGTTATGGGTGGTCGTTATGGTGTTGCTAGGCAGTTGCTAGGGTATTCTGGGTGGTTTCTAGGCGGTTGCCTGGGTGTTCTGGGTGGTTGCTATGTTGTTGCTAGGCAGTTGCTAAGGTATTTTGGGTGGTTGCTAAGCGGTTGCTAGGGTGTTGCTAGGTGGTTGCTAAGGTATTCTGGGTGGTTGCTAGGCGGTTGCTATGGTGTTCTGGGTGGTTGCTAGAATATTTTCAGTGGTTGCTATGGTCTTTGGGTGGTTGAGGCGGTTGCTAGGGTATTTTGGGTGGTTGCTAGTGTGTTCTGGGTGGTTGCTAGGATATTATGGGTGGTTGCCAGGGTCTTTTGGGTGGTTGCTAGGTGGTTGCTAGATTGTTCTGGGTGGTTGCTAGGCGGTTGCTATGGTGTTGCTAAGCGGTTGCTACGGTATTTTGGGTGGTTGCTAGGGTGTTTCTAGGCGGTTGCTAGGCTGTTCTGGGTGGTTGCTATGGTGTTGCTAGGCGGTTGCTAATGTATTCTTGGTGGTTGCTAGGCGGTTGCAATGGTGTTCTGGGTGGTTGCTAGGATATTTTCAGTGGTTGCTATGGTCTTTTGCGTGGTTGAGGCGGTTGCTAGAATATTTTGGGTTGTTGCTAGGGTCTTTTGGGTGGTTGCAAGGCTGTTGCTAGGGTATTTTGGGTGGTTGCTAGGGTGTTCTGGGTGGTTGCTATGGTGTTGCTAGGCGGTTGCTAAGGTACTCTGGGTGGTTGCAAGGCGGTTGCTAGGGTCTTTTGGGTGGTTGCTAGGTGGTTGCTAGGGTGTTCTGGGTGGTTGCTAGGCGGTTGCTATGGTGTTTGCTAAGCGATGGCTAAGGTATTTTGGGTGGTTGCTAGGGTGTTTCTATGCGGTTGCTAGGCTGTTCTGGGTGGTTGCTATGGTGTTGCTAGGTGGTTGCTAAGGTATTCTGGGTGGTTGCTAGGCAGTTGCTAGGATGTTATGGGTGGTCGTTATGGTGTTGCTAGGCGGTTTCTAGGGTATTCTGGGTTGTTTCTAGGCGGTTGCCTGGGTGTTCTGGGTGGTTGCTATGTTGTTGCTAGGCAGTTGCTAAGGTATTTTGGGTGGTTGCAATGCAAGGTTGCTAGGGTGTTCTGGGTGGTTGCTAGGCAGTTGCTAGGATGTTATGGGTGGTCGTTATGGTGTTGCTAGGCGGTTTCTAGGGTATTCTGGGTTGTTTCTAGGCGGTTGCCTGGGTGTTCTGGGTGGTTGCTATGTTGTTGCTAGGCAGTTGCTAAGGTATTTTGGGTGGTTGCAATGCAAGGTTGCTAGGGTGTTCTGGGTGGTTGCTAGGCGGTTGCTATGGTGTTTGCTAAGCGATGGCTAAGGTATTTTGGGTGGTTGCTAGGGTTTTTCTATGCAGTTGCTAGGCTGTTCTGGGTGGTTGCTATGGTGTTGCTAGGTGGTTGCTAAGGTATTCTGGGTGGTTGCTAGGCGGTTGCTATGGTGTTCGGGGTGGTTGCTAGAATATTTTCAGTGGTTGCTATGGTCTTTTGGGTGGTTGAGGCGGTTGCTAGGGTGTTCTGGGTGGTTGCTAGGCGGTTGCCTGGGTGTTGCTATGTTGTTGCTAGGCAGTTGCTAAGGTATTTTGGGTGGTTGCTATTCGGTTGCTAGGGTGTTCTGGGTGGTTGCTATGGTGTTGCTAGGCGGTTGCTAAGGTACTCTGGGTGGTTGCAAGGCGGTTGCTAGGGTCTTTTGGGTGGTTGCTAGGGTCTTTTTGGTGGTTTCTAGGGTGTTCTGGGTGGTTGCTAGGCGGTTGCTATGGTGTTGCTAAGCGATGGCTAAGGTATTTTGGGTGGATGCTAGGGTGTTTCTATGCGGTTGCTAGGCTGTTCTGGGTGGTTGTTATGTTGTTGCTAGGCAGTTGCTAAGGTATTTTGGGTGGTTGCATGGCGGTTGCTAGGGTGTTGCTAGGAGGTTGCTAGGTTGTTCTGGATGGTTGCTATGGTGTTGCTAGGCGGAGGCTAAGGTATTTTGGGTGGTTGCTAGGCGGTTGCTAGGCGGTTGCTAAGGTATTCTGAGTGGTTGCAAGGCGGTTGCTAGGGTATTTTGGGTGGTTGCTAGGGTCTTTTGGGTGTTTTCTAGGCGGTTGCTAAGGTATTCTGGGTGGTTGCTAGGCGGTTGCTAAGATATTTTGGGTGGTTGCTAGGGTGTTGCTAGGCGGTTGCTAAGGTATTCTGGGTGGTTGCTAGGTGGTTGCTATGTTGTTCTGGGTGGTTGCTAGGATATTTTCAGTGGTTGCTATGGTCTTTTGAGTGGTTGATAGATCTATCTATCTACTTCAAACTATTTTAAACTTCAAATACTTTAAACTTCAAACTAAATTAAACTTTAAACTAATTTAAACTTTTTAAACGTCAAACTTATATAAACTTCAAACTACTAAATTTACTTCATTTTAACTTATAAACTGTAACGCATATAAACTCTGAGTGTGTAAGTGTTATCGAGTTAGTGTATGTGTGTGTGTGTATATGTATGTGAGTTAATGTGTGTGTGTGTGTGTGTGTGTGTGTGTGTGTGTGTGTAACCGCCTAGAACACAATAGCAACCACTGAGAACAACCTAGCAACCGCCTAGCAACCACCCAGAACACCCTAGCAACCATCCAGAATAACTTAGAACACCATATCAACCACTCAGAACACCCTAGCAACTGCCTAACAACCACCCAGAACACCCTAGCAACCACCTATAATACCTTAGAACACCCTAGCAACACCATAGCAACCACTCAGAACACCGTAGCAACTGCCTAACAACCACCCAGAACACCCTAGCAACCCACCAAAATACCTTAGAACACCCTAGCAACCACTCAGAACACCCTAGCAACCACCCAAAAGACCCTAGCAACCACCAAAACTATTCTAGCAACCGCCTAGCAACCACCCAAAACACCCTAGCAACCGCCTAGAAACCACCCAAAAAACCTTAGCAACGACTCAAAATATCCTAGCAACCGCCTATCAACCACCCAGAACACTCTAGCAACCACCCAAAACAGCCTAGCAACACCATAGCAACCACCCAAAATACCGTAGCAACCGCCTAGCAACACCCTAGCAACCACCCAAAATACCTTAGAACACCATAGCAACACCACAGCAGACACTCAGAACACCCTAGCAACCACCCAAAATACATTAGAAAACCCTAGTAACTCCATAGCAACCAGTCAGAACACCCTAGCAACCACCCAGAATAACTTAGAACACCATATCAACCACCCATAACACCCTAGCAACTGCCTAGCAACCACCCAAAAGACCTTAGCAACCGCCTAGCAACACCCTAGCAACCACCCAAAATACCTTAGAACACCATAGCAACACCATAGCAACCACTCAGAACACCCTTGCAACCACCCAAAATACCTCAGAACACCCTAGCAACTGCCTAACAACCACCCAGAACACCCTAGCAACCACCTAGCAACCACCCAAAAGACCCTGGCAACCACCCAAAATACCCTAGCAAACGCCTCAACCACCCAAAAGACCATAGCAACCACTGAAAATATTCTAGCAACCACCCAAAACACCATAGCAACCGCCTAGCAACCACCCAGAATACCTTAGCAACCACCTAGCAACACCATAGCAACCACCCAGAACACCCTAGCAACCTCCTAGCAACACCCTAGCAACCGCCTAGCAACCACCCAAAATACCTTAGCAACTGCCTAGCAACAACATAGCAACCACCCAGAACACACAGGCAACCGCCTAGAAACCACCCAGAATACCCTAGCAACCGCCTAGCAACACCATAACGACCACCCATAACATCCTAGTAACTGCCTAGCAACCACCCAGAATACCTTAGCAACCACCTAGCAACACCATAGCAACCACCCAGAACAGCCTAGCAACCGCATAGAAACACCCTAGCAACCACCCAAAATACCTTAGCCATCGCTTAGCAACACCATAGCAACCGCCTAGCAACCACCCAGAACACCATAGCAACCACCCAGAACACCCTAGCAACCTCCTAGCAACACCCTAGCAACCGCCTAGCAACCACCCAAAATACCTTAGCAACTGCCCAGCAACAACATAGCAACACCCAGGCAACCGCCTAGCAACCACCCAGAACACCCTAGCAACCACCTAGCAACAAACCAAAAGACCCTGGCAACCACCCATAATATCCTAGCAACCACCCAGAACACACTAGCAACCACCCAAAATACCCTAGCAACCGCCTCAACCACCCAAAAGACCATAGCAACCACTGAAAATATTCTAGCAACCACCCAGAACACCATAGCAACCGCCTAGCAACCACCCAGAATACCTTAGCAACCGCATAGAAACACCCTAGCAACCACCCAAAATACCTTAGCTCTCGCTTAGCAACACCATAGCAACCGCCTTACAACCACCCAGAACACCCTAGCAACCACCCAAAAGACCCTAGCAACCACCCAAAAGACCTTAGCAACCGCCTTGCATCCACCCAGAGTACCTTAGCAACCGCCTAGCAACACCATAGCATCCACCCAGAACACCCTAGCAACCTCCTCGCAACACCCTAGCAACCGCCTAGCAACCACCCTAAATACCTTAGCAACTGCCTAGCAACAACATAGCAACCACCCAGAACACCCAGGCAACCGCCTAGAAACAACCCAGAATACCCTAGCAACCGCCTAGCAACACCATAACGACCACCCATAACATCCTAGCAACTGCCTAGCAACCACCCAGAATACCTTAGCAACACCATAGCAACCACCCAGAACAGCCTAGCAACCGCATAGAAACACCCTAGCAACCACCCAAAATACCTTAGCCAACGCTTAGCAACACCATAGCAACCGCCTAGCAACCACCCAGAACACCCTAGCAACCACCTAGCAACCACCCAAAAGACACTAGCAACCACCCAAAAGACCCTAGCAACCGCCTTGCATCCACCCAGAGTACCTTAGCAACCACCTAGCAACACCATAGCAACCACCCAGAAGACTCTAGCAACCACCCAAAATACCCTAGCAACCGCCTAGCAACCACCCAGAACACCCTAACAACCACCCAAAATACCCTAGCAACCGCCTAGCAACCACCCAAAATACCACTGCAACACCATAGCAACCGTCTAGAAACCACCCAAAATACCTTAGCAACCGCCTTTATAGCTTATGCACTTTTCGCATTGCATTGCATTGCACACCAGAACTAACTCATTCCAATGTTAATTAAAGACATAGAGAGATTTCTCTTTAATGAACATGGCAATGAGTTATTTCTGGTGTGCAATGCAATGCAATGCGAAAAGTGCATAAGCTATAATATTGCACAAGGTTAACAACACACATATCTCTTTAATGAACATGGGAAGGATTTAGTTCTGGTGTGCAATGCAATGCAATGTGAAAAGTGCATATGTTATGCTTCAGTGCACAACGTTAGATCGTTAATGCAATGCAATGCAATGCAGTGCAAAGCAAAACAAGGCAATGCAACCACACGTTATGTCTTTAATCAACATGAGAATGAGTTAGTTCTGGTGTGCAATGCAATGCAATGCAAAAAGTGCATAACGTATGTTAGTGCAATGCAATGCAATGCAACAACACACGTTATCTCTTTAATGAACATGGGAATGACAGTTCTGGTGTGCAATGCAATGCAAAAAGTGCATAACCTTATGCTTATTCTTCAGTGCACAACGGTTAGATCGTTTGTGCAATGCAATGCAACAACACACATATCTCTTTAATGAACATGGTAAGGATTTAGTTCTGGTGTGCAATGCAATGCAATGTGAAAAGTGCATATGTTATTCTTCAGTGCACAACGTTAGATCGTTAATGCAATGCAATGCAATGCAATGCAGTGCAAAGCAAAGCAAAGCAAAACAATGCAATGCAATGCAATGCAATGCAATGCAATGCAAAGCAAAGCAATGCAATGAAATGAAATGCAATGCAATGCAATGCAATGCAATGCAATGCAATGCAATGCAATGCAATGCAATGCAATGCCATGCAACCACACGTTATGTCTTTAATCAACATTGGAATGAGTTAGTTCTGGTTTGCAATGCAATGCAATGCAAGAAGTGCATAACGTATGTTAGTGCAATGCAATGCAACAACACACGTTATCTCTTTAATGAACATGGGAATGACATTTTGGTGTGCAATGCAATGCAAAAAGTGCATAACCTACATGTTATTCTTCAGTGCACAACGGTTAGATCGTTTTTGCAATGCAATGCAACAACACACATATCTCTTTAATGAACATGGGAAGAATTTAGTTCTGGTGTGCAATGCAATGCAATTTGAAAAGTGCATATGTTATTCTTCAGTGCACAACGTTAGATCGTTAATGCAATGCAATGCAATGCAATGCAGTGCAAAGCAAAACAAGGCAATGCAATGCAATGCAATGCAATGCAATGCAATGCAATGCAATGCAATGCAACCACACGTTATTTCTTTAATCAACATGGGAATGAGTTAGTTCTGGTGTGCAATGCAATGCAATGCAAAAATTGCATATTGTTATTCAGTGCACAACGTCAGATTGTTAGTGCAGTGCAATGCCATGCAATGCAATGCAATGCAATGCAATGCAATGCAATTCAATGCGAAACGTACATGTGTTATTTTTCAGTTCACAACGTTAGATCGTTAGTGCAATGCAATGCAAAGCAATGCAATACAATGCAATTTGCAATGCAACAACACACGTTATGTCTTTAATCAACAGGGGAATGAGTTAGTTCTGGTGTGCAATGCAATGCAATGTGAAAAGTGCATATGTTATTCTTCAGTGCACAACGTTAGATCGTTAATGCAATGCAATGCAGTGCAAAGCAAAACAAGGCAATGCAAGGCAATGCAATGCAATGCAATGCAATGCAATGCAATGCAATGCAATGCAACCACACGTTATGTCTTTAATCAACATGGGAATGAGTTAGTTCTGGTGTGCAATGCAATGCAATGTGAAAAGTGCATATGTTATTCTTCAGTGCACAACGTTAGATCGTTAATGCAATGCAATGCAATGCAGTGCAAAGCAAAACAAGGCAATGCAATGCAATGCAATGCAATGCAATGCAATGCAATGCAATGCAATGCAATGCAATGCAACAACACACGTTATCTCTTTAATGAACATGGGAATGACATTTTGGTGTGCAATGCAATGCAAAAAGTGCATAACCTATATGTTATTCTTCAGTGCACAACGGTTAGATCGTTTTTGCAATGCAATGCAACAACACACATATCTCTTTAATGAACATGGGAAGAATTTAGTTCTGGTGTGCAATGCAATGCAATTTGAAAAGTGCATATGTTATTCTTCAGTGCACAACGTTAGATCGTTAATGCAATGCAATGCAATGCAATGCAATGCAGTGCAAAGCAGTGCAAAGCAAAACAATGCAATGCAATGCAACCACACGTTATGTCTTTAATCAACATGGGAATGAGTTAGTTCTGGTGTGCAATGCAATGCAATGCAAAAATTGCATATTGTTATTCAGTGCACAACTTCAGATCGTTAGTGCAGTGCAATGCCATGCAATGCAATGCAATGCAATGCAATGCAATGCATTGCAATGCAATTCAATGCGAAAAGTACATGTGTTATTTTTCAGTTCACAACATTAGATCGTTAGTGCAATGCAATGCAATGCAATGCAATACAATGCAATTTGCAATGCAACAACACACGTTATGTCTTTAATCAACAGGGGAAGGAGTTAGTTCTGGTGTGCAATGTAATACAATGCAATGCGAAAAGTGCATATTGTTATTCAGTGCACAACGTCAGATGGTGTGTTGTGTGTCAGATCAACACACATAGTTATGTCTTTAATGAACATGGGAATGAGTTTGATCCGGTGTGCAATGCAATGCAATGTAAGAAGTGCATAACCTATGTGTTACTCTTCAGTAAACAACGTTAGATCGTTAGTGCAATGCAATGCAACAACACACGTTATGTCTTTAATCAATATGGGAATGAGTTAGTTCTGGTGTGCAATTTAATGAATAGTAAAAAGTGCATAACTTATATGTTATTCTTCAGTGCACAACGTTAGATCTTTAGTGCAATGCAATGCAACAACACACTTTATCTCTTCTTTGAACATGGGAATGAGTTAGTTCTGGTGTGCAATTTAATGCAATGTAAAAAGTGCATAACCTGTATGTTATTCTTCAGTGCACAACGTTTGTGCAGTGCAATGCAATAACACTCATAATGAACCTGGGAATGATTTTGTTCTGGTGTGCAATGCACTGCAGTGCGAGAAGTGCATAATCTGTATGTTATGCTTCAAGTTGCACAACGTTAGATCGTTAGTGTAATGCAATGCAAGAAGTGCATAACCTATGTTTCTTTAATGATGCTCAACGTTAGATCGTTTGTGCAAAGCACATAATGTTATTACAATGGTACGCTTTTGACCTACTGAACATATTTCTGGCCAAAGATGTTATTCCATCCTGACAAAAGTCCATTTTTGACATACTGAAATTTTTTCTGGCCAAGGAGTACTCGAAACTTGACCTTTCTTTATATACTAGTGGACTCTTTCTTGTGTTACACTGTAAAAAAAATTCAATTAGTCTGACGTATTTCTCATTGAGCCAATGTTAACAGACTATTGCAACAAGAATCGCACTTGGGCCATTTAAAAAATTTAGATGTGACCCGTCACTAGAAAATTTTGACGGAGAGGTTAGACATATTTATCATCAGATGGAGTCTATAATTTTACATAGTTTAAAAACTTTTTAGGGAACCTTTGACCAGAAATAATAATAGAATTATTAAGATAATAATCGTAATAATAATTAGATGCGAAAGTTTGTCGAGACAAACTTTAAGTTGGCTTGAGAAAGTTTGGACCAGAATGTTTTTTGCTATGCAGTTGCTAAGGATGTTATGGGTGGTCGTTATGGTGTTGCTAGGCAGTTGCTAGGGTATTCTGGGTGGTTTCTAGGCGGTTGCCTGGGTGTTCTGGGTGGTTGCTATGTTGTTGCTAGGCAGTTGCTAAGGTATTTTGGGTGGTTGCTAAGCGGTTGCTAGGGTGTTGCTAGGTGGTTGCTAAGGTATTCTGGGTGGTTGCTAGGCGGTTGCTATGGTGTTCTGGGTGGTTGCTAGAATATTTTCAGTGGTTGCTATGGTCTTTGGGTGGTTGAGGCGGTTGCTAGGGTATTTTGGGTGGTTGCTAGTGTGTTCTGGGTGGTTGCTAGGATATTATGGGTGGTTGCCAGGGTCTTTTGGGTGGTTGCTAGGTGGTTGCTAGATTGTTCTGGGTGGTTGCTAGGCGGTTGCTATGGTGTTGCTAAGCGGTTGCTACGGTATTTTGGGTGGTTGCTAGGGTGTTTCTAGGCGGTTGCTAGGCTGTTCTGGGTGGTTGCTATGGTGTTGCTAGGCGGTTGCTAATGTATTCTTGGTGGTTGCTAGGCGGTTGCAATGGTGTTCTGGGTGGTTGCTAGGATATTTTCAGTGGTTGCTATGGTCTTTTGCGTGGTTGAGGCGGTTGCTAGAATATTTTGGGTTGTTGCTAGGGTCTTTTGGGTGGTTGCAAGGCTGTTGCTAGGGTATTTTGGGTGGTTGCTAGGGTGTTCTGGGTGGTTGCTATGGTGTTGCTAGGCGGTTGCTAAGGTACTCTGGGTGGTTGCAAGGCGGTTGCTTGGGTCTTTTGGGTGGTTGCTAGGTGGTTGCTAGGGTGTTCTGGGTGGTTGCTAGGCGGTTGCTATGGTGTTTGCTAAGCGATGGCTAAGGTATTTTGGGTGGTTGCTAGGGTGTTTCTATGCGGTTGCTAGGCTGTTCTGGGTGGTTGCTATGGTGTTGCTAGGCGGTTGCTAAGGTACTCTGGGTGGTTGCAAGGCGGTTGCTTGGGTCTTTTGGGTGGTTGCTAGGCAGTTGCTAGGATGTTATGGGTGGTCGTTATGGTGTTGCTAGGCGGTTTCTAGGGTATTCTGGGTTGTTTCTAGGCGGTTGCCTGGGTGTTCTGGGTGGTTGCTATGTTGTTGCTAGGCAGTTGCTAAGGTATTTTGGGTGGTTGCAATGCAAGGTTGCTAGGGTGTTCTGGGTGGTTGCTAGGCGGTTGCTATGGTGTTTGCTAAGCGATGGCTAAGGTATTTTGGGTGGTTGCTAGGGTGTTTCTATGCAGTTGCTAGGCTGTTCTGGGTGGTTGCTATGGTGTTGCTAGGTGGTTGCTAAGGTATTCTGGGTGGTTGCTAGGCGGTTGCTATGGTGTTCTGGGTGGTTGCTAGAATATTTTCAGTGGTTGCTATGGTCTTTTGGGTGGTTGAGGCGGTTGCTAGGGTATTTTGGGTGGTTGCTAGTGTGTTCTGGGTGGTTGCTAGGATATTATGGGTGGTTGCCAGGGTCTTTTGGTTTGTTGCTAGGTGGTTGCTAGGGTGTTCTGGGTGGTTGCTAGGCGGTTGCCTGGGTGTTGCTATGTTGTTGCTAGGCAGTTGCTAAGGTATTTTGGGTGGTTGCTATTCGGTTGCTAGGGTGTTCTGGGTGGTTGCTATGGTGTTGCTAGGCGGTTGCTAAGGTACTCTGGGTGGTTGCAAGGCGGTTGCTAGGGTCTTTTGGGTGGTTGCTAGGGTCTTTTGGGTGGTTTCTAGGGTGTTCTGGGTGGTTGCTAGGCGGTTGCTATGGTGTTGCTAAGCGATGGCTAAGGTATTTTGGGTGGATGCTAGGGTGTTTCTATGCGGTTGCTAGGCTGTTCTGGGTGGTTGTTATGTTGTTGCTAGGCAGTTGCTAAGGTATTTTGGGTGGTTGCATGGCGGTTGCTAGGGTGTTGCTAGGAGGTTGCTAGGTTGTTCTGGATGGTTGCTATGGTGTTGCTAGGCGGAGGCTAAGGTATTTTGGGTGGTTGCTAGGCGGTTGCTAGGTGGTTGCTAAGATATTTTGGGTGGTTGCTAGGGTTTTGTTAGCGGTTGCTAAGGTATTTTGGGTGGTTGCTAGGGTGTTGCTAGGTGGTTGCTAGGGTATTCTGGGTGGTTGCTATTGTGTTGCTAGGCGGTTGCTAAGGTATTCTGAGTGGTTGCAAGGCGGTTGCTAGGGTATTTTGGGTGGTTGCTAGGGTCTTTTGGGTGTTTTCTAGGCGGTTGCTAAGGTATTCTGGGTGGTTGCTAGGCGGTTGCTAAGATATTTTGGGTGGTTGCTAGGGTGTTGCTAGGCGGTTGCTAAGGTATTCTGGGTGGTTGCTAGGTGGTTGCTATGTTGTTCTGGGTGGTTGCTAGGATATTTTCAGTGGTTGCTATGGTCTTTTGAGTGGTTGATAGATCTATCTATCTACTTCAAACTATTTTAAACTTCAAATACTTTAAACTTCAAACTAAATTAAACTTTAAACTAATTTAAACTTTTTAAACGTCAAACTTATATAAACTTCAAACTACTAAATTTACTTCATTTTAACTTATAAACTGTAACGCATATAAACTCTGAGTGTGTAAGTGTTATCGAGTTAGTGTATGTGTGTGTGTGTATATGTATGTGAGTTAATGTGTGTGTGTGTGTGTGTGTGTGTGTAACCGCCTAGAACACAATAGCAACCACTGAGAACAACCTAGCAACCGCCTAGCAACCACCCAGAACACCCTAGCAACCATCCAGAATAACTTAGAACACCATATCAACCACTCAGAACACCCTAGCAACTGCCTAACAACCACCCAGAACACCCTAGCAACCACCTATAATACCTTAGAACACCCTAGCAACACCATAGCAACCACTCAGAACACTGTAGCAACTGCCTAACAACCACCCAGAACACCCTAGCAACCACCTATAATACCTTAGAAAACCCTAGCAACACCATAGCAACCACTCAGAACACCGTAGCAACTGCCTAACAACCACCCAGAACACCCTAGCAACCCACCAAAATACCTTAGAACACCCTAGCAACCACTCAGAACACCCTAGCAACCACCCAAAAGACCCTAGCAACCACCAAAACTATTCTAGCAACCGCCTAGCAACCACCCAAAACACCCTAGCAACCGCCTAGAAACCACCCAAAAAACCTTAGCAACGACTCAAAATATCCTAGCAACCGCCTAGCAACCACCCAGAACACTCTAGCAACCACCCAAAACAGCCTAGCAACACCATAGCAACCACCCAAAATACCGTAGCAACCGCCTAGCAACACCCTAGCAACCACCCAAAATACCTTAGAACACCATAGCAACACCACAGCAGACACTCAGAACACCCTAGCAACCACCCAAAATACATTAGAAAACCCTAGTAACTCCATAGCAACCAGTCAGAACACCCTAGCAACCACCCAGAATAACTTAGAACACCATATCAACCACCCATAACACCCTAGCAACTGCCTAGCAACCACCCAAAAGACCTTAGCAACCGCCTAGCAACACCCTAGCAACCACCCAAAATACCTTAGAACACCATAGCAACACCATAGCAACCACTCAGAACACCCTTGCAACCACCCAAAATACCTCAGAACACCCTAGCAACTGCCTAACAACCACCCAGAACACCCTAGCAACCACCTAGCAACCACCCAAAAGACCCTGGCAACCACCCAAAATACCCTAGCAAACGCCTCAACCACCCAAAAGACCATAGCAACCACTGAAAATATTCTAGCAACCACCCAGAACACCATAGCAACCGCCTAGCAACCACCCAGAATACCTTAGCAACCACCTAGCAACACCATAGCAACCACCCAGAACACCCTAGCAACCTCCTAGCAACACCCTAGCAACCGCCTAGCAACCACCCAAAATACCTTAGCAACTGCCTAGCAACAACATAGCAACCACCCAGAACACACAGGCAACCGCCTAGAAACCACCCAGAATACCCTAGCAACCGCCTAGCAACACCATAACGACCACCCATAACATCCTAGTAACTGCCTAGCAACCACCCAGAATACCTTAGCAACCACCTAGCAACACCATAGCAACCACCCAGAACAGCCTAGCAACCGCATAGAAACACCCTAGCAACCACCCAAAATACCTTAGCCATCGCTTAGCAACACCATAGCAACCGCCTAGCAACCACCCAGAACACCATAGCAACCACCCAGAACACCCTAGCAACCTCCTAGCAACACCCTAGCAACCGCCTAGCAACCACCCAAAATACCTTAGCAACTGCCCAGCAACAACATAGCAACACCCAGGCAACCGCCTAGCAACCACCCAGAACACCCTAGCAACCACCTAGCAACAAACCAAAAGACCCTGGCAACCACCCATAATATCCTAGCAACCACCCAGAACACACTAGCAACCACCCAAAATACCCTAGCAACCGCCTCAACCACCCAAAAGACCATAGCAACCACTGAAAATATTCTAGCAACCACCCAGAACACCATAGCAACCGCCTAGCAACCACCCAGAATACCTTAGCAACCGCATAGAAACACCCTAGCAACCACCCAAAATACCTTAGCTCTCGCTTAGCAACACCATAGCAACCGCCTTACAACCACCCAGAACACCCTAGCAACCACCCAAAAGACCCTAGCAACCACCCAAAAGACCTTAGCAACCGCCTTGCATCCACCCAGAGTACCTTAGCAACCGCCTAGCAACACCATAGCATCCACCCAGAACACCCTAGCAACCTCCTCGCAACACCCTAGCAACCGCCTAGCAACCACCCTAAATACCTTAGCAACTGCCTAGCAACAACATAGCAACCACCCAGAACACCCAGGCAACCGCCTAGAAACAACCCAGAATACCCTAGCAACCGCCTAGCAACACCATAACGACCATCCATAACATCCTAGCAACTGCCTAGCAACCACCCAGAATACCTTAGCAACACCATAGCAACCACCCAGAACAGCCTAGCAACCGCATAGAAACACCCTAGCAACCACCCAAAATACCTTAGCCAACGCTTAGCAACACCATAGCAACCGCCTAGCAACCACCCAGAACACCCTAGCAACCACCTAGCAACCACCCAAAAGACACTAGCAACCACCCAAAAGACACTAGCAACCACCCAAAAGACCCTAGCAACCGCCTTGCATCCACCCAGAGTACCTTAGCAACCACCTAGCAACACCATAGCAACCACCCAGAAGACTCTAGCAACCACCCAAAATACCCTAGCAACCGCCTAGCAACCACCCAGAACACCCTAACAACCACCCAAAATACCCTAGCAACCGCCTAGCAACCACCCAAAATACCACTGCAACACCATAGCAACCGTCTAGAAACCACCCAAAATACCTTAGCAACCGCCTTTATAGCTTATGCACTTTTCGCATTGCATTGCATTGCACACCAGAACTAACTCATTCCAATGTTAATTAAAGACATAGAGAGATTTCTCTTTAATGAACATGGCAATGAGTTATTTCTGGTGTGCAATGCAATGCAATGCGAAAAGTGCATAAGCTATAATATTGCACAAGGTTAACAACACACATATCTCTTTAATGAACATGGGAAGGATTTAGTTCTGGTGTGCAATGCAATGCAATGTGAAAAGTGCATATGTTATGCTTCAGTGCACAACGTTAGATCGTTAATGCAATGCAATGCAATGCAGTGCAAAGCAAAACAAGGCAATGCAACCACACGTTATGTCTTTAATCAACATGAGAATGAGTTAGTTCTGGTGTGCAATGCAATGCAATGCAAAAAGTGCATAACGTATGTTAGTGCAATGCAATGCAATGCAACAACACACGTTATCTCTTTAATGAACATGGGAATGACAGTTCTGGTGTGCAATGCAATGCAAAAAGTGCATAACCTTATGCTTATTCTTCAGTGCACAACGGTTAGATCGTTTGTGCAATGCAATGCAACAACACACATATCTCTTTAATGAACATGGTAAGGATTTAGTTCTGGTGTGCAATGCAATGCAATGTGAAAAGTGCATATGTTATTCTTCAGTGCACAACGTTAGATCGTTAATGCAATGCAATGCAATGCAATGCAGTGCAAAGCAAAGCAAAGCAAAACAATGCAATGCAATGCAATGCAATGCAATGCAATGCAAAGCAAAGCAATGCAATGAAATGAAATGCAATGCAATGCAATGCAATGCAATGCAATGCAATGCAATGCAATGCCATGCAACCACACGTTATGTCTTTAATCAACATTGGAATGAGTTAGTTCTGGTTTGCAATGCAATGCAATGCAAGAAGTGCATAACGTATGTTAGTGCAATGCAATGCAACAACACACGTTATCTCTTTAATGAACATGGGAATGACATTTTGGTGTGCAATGCAATGCAAAAAGTGCATAACCTACATGTTATTCTTCAGTGCACAACGGTTAGATCGTTTTTGCAATGCAATGCAACAACACACATATCTCTTTAATGAACATGGGAAGAATTTAGTTCTGGTGTGCAATGCAATGCAATTTGAAAAGTGCATATGTTATTCTTCAGTGCACAACGTTAGATCGTTAATGCAATGCAATGCAATGCAATGCAGTGCAAAGCAAAACAAGGCAATGCAATGCAATGCAATGCAATGCAATGCAATGCAATGCAATGCAACCACACGTTATTTCTTTAATCAACATGGGAATGAGTTAGTTCTGGTGTGCAATGCAATGCAATGCAAAAATTGCATATTGTTATTCAGTGCACAACGTCAGATTGTTAGTGCAGTGCAATGCCATGCAATGCAATGCAATGCAATGCAATGCAATGCAATTCAATGCGAAACGTACATGTGTTATTTTTCAGTTCACAACGTTAGATCGTTAGTGCAATGCAATGCAAAGCAATGCAATACAATGCAATTTGCAATGCAACAACACACGTTATGTCTTTAATCAACAGGGGAATGAGTTAGTTCTGGTGTGCAATGCAATGCAATGTGAAAAGTGCATATGTTATTCTTCAGTGCACAACGTTAGATCGTTAATGCAATGCAATGCAGTGCAAAGCAAAACAAGGCAATGCAAGGCAATGCAATGCAATGCAATGCAATGCAATGCAATGCAACCACACGTTATGTCTTTAATCAACATGGGAATGAGTTAGTTCTGGTGTGCAATGCAATGCAATGTGAAAAGTGCATATGTTATTCTTCAGTGCACAACGTTAGATCGTTAATGCAATGCAATGCAATGCAGTGCAAAGCAAAACAAGGCAATGCAATGCAATGCAATGCAATGCAATGCAATGCAATGCAATGCAATGCAATGCAATGCAATGCAACAACACACGTTATCTCTTTAATGAACATGGGAATGACATTTTGGTGTGCAATGCAATGCAAAAAGTGCATAACCTATATGTTATTCTTCAGTGCACAACGGTTAGATCGTTTTTGCAATGCAATGCAACAACACACATATCTCTTTAATGAACATGGGAAGAATTTAGTTCTGGTGTGCAATGCAATGCAATTTGAAAAGTGCATATGTTATTCTTCAGTGCACAACGTTAGATCGTTAATGCAATGCAATGCAATGCAATGCAATGCAGTGCAAAGCAGTGCAAAGCAAAACAATGCAATGCAATGCAACCACACGTTATGTCTTTAATCAACATGGGAATGAGTTAGTTCTGGTGTGCAATGCAATGCAATGCAAAAATTGCATATTGTTATTCAGTGCACAACTTCAGATCGTTAGTGCAGTGCAATGCCATGCAATGCAATGCAATGCAATGCAATGCAATGCATTGCAATGCAATTCAATGCGAAAAGTACATGTGTTATTTTTCAGTTCACAACATTAGATCGTTAGTGCAATGCAATGCAATGCAATGCAATACAATGCAATTTGCAATGCAACAACACACGTTATGTCTTTAATCAACAGGGGAAGGAGTTAGTTCTGGTGTGCAATGTAATACAATGCAATGCGAAAAGTGCATATTGTTATTCAGTGCACAACGTCAGATGGTGTGTTGTGTGTCAGATCAACACACATAGTTATGTCTTTAATGAACATGGGAATGAGTTTGATCCGGTGTGCAATGCAATGCAATGTAAGAAGTGCATAACCTATGTGTTACTCTTCAGTAAACAACGTTAGATCGTTAGTGCAATGCAATGCAACAACACACGTTATGTCTTTAATCAATATGGGAATGAGTTAGTTCTGGTGTGCAATTTAATGAATAGTAAAAAGTGCATAACTTATATGTTATTCTTCAGTGCACAACGTTAGATCTTTAGTGCAATGCAATGCAACAACACACTTTATCTCTTCTTTGAACATGGGAATGAGTTAGTTCTGGTGTGCAATTTAATGCAATGTAAAAAGTGCATAACCTGTATGTTATTCTTCAGTGCACAACGTTTGTGCAGTGCAATGCAATAACACTCATAATGAACCTGGGAATGATTTTGTTCTGGTGTGCAATGCACTGCAGTGCGAGAAGTGCATAATCTGTATGTTATGCTTCAAGTTGCACAACGTTAGATCGTTAGTGTAATGCAATGCAAGAAGTGCATAACCTATGTTTCTTTAATGATGCTCAACATTAGATCGTTTGTGCAAAGCACATAATGTTATTACAATGGTACGCTTTTGACCTACTGAACATATTTCTGGCCAAAGATGTTATTCCATCCTGACAAAAGTCCATTTTTGACATACTGAAATTTTTTCTGGCCAAGGAGTACTCGAAACTTGACCTTTCTTTATATACTAGTGGACTCTTTCTTGTGTTACACTGTAAAAAAAATTCAATTAGTCTGACGTATTTCTCATTGAGCCAATGTTAACAGACTATTGCAACAAGAATCGCACTTGGGCCATTTAAAAAATTTAGATGTGACCCGTCACTAGAAAATTTTGACGGAGAGGTTAGACATATTTATCATCAGATGGAGTCTATAATTTTACATAGTTTAAAAACTTTTTAGGGAACCTTTGACCAGAAATAATAATAGAATTATTAAGATAATAATCGTAATAATAATTAGATGCGAAAGTTTGTCGAGACAAACTTTAAGTTGGCTTGAGAAAGTTTGGACCAGAATGTTTTTTGCTATGCAGTTGCTAAGGATGTTATGGGTGGTCGTTATGGTGTTGCTAGGCAGTTGCTAGGGTATTCTGGGTGGTTTCTAGGCGGTTGCCTGGGTGTTCTGGGTGGTTGCTATGTTGTTGCTAGGCAGTTGCTAAGGTATTTTGGGTGGTTGCTAAGCGGTTGCTAGGGTGTTGCTAGGTGGTTGCTAAGGTATTCTGGGTGGTTGCTAGGCGGTTGCTATGGTGTTCTGGGTGGTTGCTAGAATATTTTCAGTGGTTGCTATGGTCTTTGGGTGGTTGAGGCGGTTGCTAGGGTATTTTGGGTGGTTGCTAGTGTGTTCTGGGTGGTTGCTAGGATATTATGGGTGGTTGCCAGGGTCTTTTGGGTGGTTGCTAGGTGGTTGCTAGATTGTTCTGGGTGGTTGCTAGGCGGTTGCTATGGTGTTGCTAAGCGGTTGCTACGGTATTTTGGGTGGTTGCTAGGGTGTTTCTAGGCGGTTGCTAGGCTGTTCTGGGTGGTTGCTATGGTGTTGCTAGGCGGTTGCTAATGTATTCTTGGTGGTTGCTAGGCGGTTGCAATGGTGTTCTGGGTGGTTGCTAGGATATTTTCAGTGGTTGCTATGGTCTTTTGCGTGGTTGAGGCGGTTGCTAGAATATTTTGGGTTGTTGCTAGGGTCTTTTGGGTGGTTGCAAGGCTGTTGCTAGGGTATTTTGGGTGGTTGCTAGGGTGTTCTGGGTGGTTGCTATGGTGTTGCTAGGCGGTTGCTAAGGTACTCTGGGTGGTTGCAAGGCGGTTGCTTGGGTCTTTTGGGTGGTTGCTAGGTGGTTGCTAGGGTGTTCTGGGTGGTTGCTAGGCGGTTGCTATGGTGTTTGCTAAGCGATGGCTAAGGTATTTTGGGTGGTTGCTAGGGTGTTTCTATGCGGTTGCTAGGCTGTTCTGGGTGGTTGCTATGGTGTTGCTAGGCGGTTGCTAAGGTACTCTGGGTGGTTGCAAGGCGGTTGCTTGGGTCTTTTGGGTGGTTGCTAGGCAGTTGCTAGGATGTTATGGGTGGTCGTTATGGTGTTGCTAGGCGGTTTCTAGGGTATTCTGGGTTGTTTCTAGGCGGTTGCCTGGGTGTTCTGGGTGGTTGCTATGTTGTTGCTAGGCAGTTGCTAAGGTATTTTGGGTGGTTGCAATGCAAGGTTGCTAGGGTGTTCTGGGTGGTTGCTAGGCGGTTGCTATGGTGTTTGCTAAGCGATGGCTAAGGTATTTTGGGTGGTTGCTAGGGTGTTTCTATGCAGTTGCTAGGCTGTTCTGGGTGGTTGCTATGGTGTTGCTAGGTGGTTGCTAAGGTATTCTGGGTGGTTGCTAGGCGGTTGCTATGGTGTTCTGGGTGGTTGCTAGAATATTTTCAGTGGTTGCTATGGTCTTTTGGGTGGTTGAGGCGGTTGCTAGGGTATTTTGGGTGGTTGCTAGTGTGTTCTGGGTGGTTGCTAGGATATTATGTGTGGTTGCCAGGGTCTTTTGGTTTGTTGCTAGGTGGTTGCTAGGGTGTTCTGGGTGGTTGCTAGGCGGTTGCCTGGGTGTTGCTATGTTGTTGCTAGGCAGTTGCTAAGGTATTTTGGGTGGTTGCTATTCGGTTGCTAGGGTGTTCTGGGTGGTTGCTATGGTGTTGCTAGGCGGTTGCTAAGGTACTCTGGGTGGTTGCAAGGCGGTTGCTAGGGTCTTTTGGGTGGTTGCTAGGGTCTTTTGGGTGGTTTCTAGGGTGTTCTGGGTGGTTGCTAGGCGGTTGCTATGGTGTTGCTAAGCGATGGCTAAGGTATTTTGGGTGGATGCTAGGGTGTTTCTATGCGGTTGCTAGGCTGTTCTGGGTGGTTGTTATGTTGTTGCTAGGCAGTTGCTAAGGTATTTTGGGTGGTTGCATGGCGGTTGCTAGGGTGTTGCTAGGAGGTTGCTAGGTTGTTCTGGATGGTTGCTATGGTGTTGCTAGGCGGAGGCTAAGGTATTTTGGGTGGTTGCTAGGCGGTTGCTAGGTGGTTGCTAAGATATTTTGGGTGGTTGCTAGGGTTTTGTTAGCGGTTGCTAAGGTATTTTGGGTGGTTGCTAGGGTGTTGCTAGGTGGTTGCTAGGGTATTCTGGGTGGTTGCTATTGTGTTGCTAGGCGGTTGCTAAGGTATTCTGAGTGGTTGCAAGGCGGTTGCTAGGGTATTTTGGGTGGTTGCTAGGGTCTTTTGGGTGTTTTCTAGGCGGTTGCTAAGGTATTCTGGGTGGTTGCTAGGCGGTTGCTAAGATATTTTGGGTGGTTGCTAGGGTGTTGCTAGGCGGTTGCTAAGGTATTCTGGGTGGTTGCTAGGTGGTTGCTATGTTGTTCTGGGTGGTTGCTAGGATATTTTCAGTGGTTGCTATGGTCTTTTGAGTGGTTGATAGATCTATCTATCTACTTCAAACTATTTTAAACTTCAAATACTTTAAACTTCAAACTAAATTAAACTTTAAACTAATTTAAACTTTTTAAACGTCAAACTTATATAAACTTCAAACTACTAAATTTACTTCATTTTAACTTATAAACTGTAACGCATATAAACTCTGAGTGTGTAAGTGTTATCGAGTTAGTGTATGTGTGTGTGTGTATATGTATGTGAGTTAATGTGTGTGTGTGTGTGTGTGTGTGTGTAACCGCCTAGAACACAATAGCAACCACTGAGAACAACCTAGCAACCGCCTAGCAACCACCCAGAACACCCTAGCAACCATCCAGAATAACTTAGAACACCATATCAACCACTCAGAACACCCTAGCAACTGCCTAACAACCACCCAGAACACCCTAGCAACCACCTATAATACCTTAGAACACCCTAGCAACACCATAGCAACCACTCAGAACACTGTAGCAACTGCCTAACAACCACCCAGAACACCCTAGCAACCACCTATAATACCTTAGAAAACCCTAGCAACACCATAGCAACCACTCAGAACACCGTAGCAACTGCCTAACAACCACCCAGAACACCCTAGCAACCCACCAAAATACCTTAGAACACCCTAGCAACCACTCAGAACACCCTAGCAACCACCCAAAAGACCCTAGCAACCACCAAAACTATTCTAGCAACCGCCTAGCAACCACCCAAAACACCCTAGCAACCGCCTAGAAACCACCCAAAAAACCTTAGCAACGACTCAAAATATCCTAGCAACCGCCTAGCAACCACCCAGAACACTCTAGCAACCACCCAAAACAGCCTAGCAACACCATAGCAACCACCCAAAATACCGTAGCAACCGCCTAGCAACACCCTAGCAACCACCCAAAATACCTTAGAACACCATAGCAACACCACAGCAGACACTCAGAACACCCTAGCAACCACCCAAAATACATTAGAAAACCCTAGTAACTCCATAGCAACCAGTCAGAACACCCTAGCAACCACCCAGAATAACTTAGAACACCATATCAACCACCCATAACACCCTAGCAACTGCCTAGCAACCACCCAAAAGACCTTAGCAACCGCCTAGCAACACCCTAGCAACCACCCAAAATACCTTAGAACACCATAGCAACACCATAGCAACCACTCAGAACACCCTTGCAACCACCCAAAATACCTCAGAACACCCTAGCAACTGCCTAACAACCACCCAGAACACCCTAGCAACCACCTAGCAACCACCCAAAAGACCCTGGCAACCACCCAAAATACCCTAGCAAACGCCTCAACCACCCAAAAGACCATAGCAACCACTGAAAATATTCTAGCAACCACCCAGAACACCATAGCAACCGCCTAGCAACCACCCAGAATACCTTAGCAACCACCTAGCAACACCATAGCAACCACCCAGAACACCCTAGCAACCTCCTAGCAACACCCTAGCAACCGCCTAGCAACCACCCAAAATACCTTAGCAACTGCCTAGCAACAACATAGCAACCACCCAGAACACACAGGCAACCGCCTAGAAACCACCCAGAATACCCTAGCAACCGCCTAGCAACACCATAACGACCACCCATAACATCCTAGTAACTGCCTAGCAACCACCCAGAATACCTTAGCAACCACCTAGCAACACCATAGCAACCACCCAGAACAGCCTAGCAACCGCATAGAAACACCCTAGCAACCACCCAAAATACCTTAGCCATCGCTTAGCAACACCATAGCAACCGCCTAG
Organism: Leuciscus idus; assembly: GCA_021554675.1. NCBI lineage: Eukaryota > Metazoa > Chordata > Actinopteri > Cypriniformes > Leuciscidae > Leuciscus > Leuciscus idus. The sequence goes on from CM038628.1 coordinate 23,897,376, forward strand.
CAACCACCCAGAACACCATAGCAACCACCCAGAACACCCTAGCAACCTCCTAGCAACACCCTAGCAACCGCCTAGCAACCACCCAAAATACCTTAGCAACTGCCCAGCAACAACATAGCAACACCCAGGCAACCGCCTAGCAACCACCCAGAACACCCTAGCAACCACCTAGCAACAAACCAAAAGACCCTGGCAACCACCCATAATATCCTAGCAACCACCCAGAACACACTAGCAACCACCCAAAATACCCTAGCAACCGCCTCAACCACCCAAAAGACCATAGCAACCACTGAAAATATTCTAGCAACCACCCAGAACACCATAGCAACCGCCTAGCAACCACCCAGAATACCTTAGCAACCGCATAGAAACACCCTAGCAACCACCCAAAATACCTTAGCTCTCGCTTAGCAACACCATAGCAACCGCCTTACAACCACCCAGAACACCCTAGCAACCACCCAAAAGACCCTAGCAACCACCCAAAAGACCTTAGCAACCGCCTTGCATCCACCCAGAGTACCTTAGCAACCGCCTAGCAACACCATAGCATCCACCCAGAACACCCTAGCAACCTCCTCGCAACACCCTAGCAACCGCCTAGCAACCACCCTAAATACCTTAGCAACTGCCTAGCAACAACATAGCAACCACCCAGAACACCCAGGCAACCGCCTAGAAACAACCCAGAATACCCTAGCAACCGCCTAGCAACACCATAACGACCACCCATAACATCCTAGCAACTGCCTAGCAACCACCCAGAATACCTTAGCAACACCATAGCAACCACCCAGAACAGCCTAGCAACCGCATAGAAACACCCTAGCAACCACCCAAAATACCTTAGCCAACGCTTAGCAACACCATAGCAACCGCCTAGCAACCACCCAGAACACCCTAGCAACCACCTAGCAACCACCCAAAAGACACTAGCAACCACCCAAAAGACCCTAGCAACCGCCTTGCATCCACCCAGAGTACCTTAGCAACCACCTAGCAACACCATAGCAACCACCCAGAAGACCCTAGCAACCACCCAAAATACCCTAGCAACCGCCTAGCAACCACCCAGAACACCCTAACAACCACCCAAAATACCCTAGCAACCGCCTAGCAACCACCCAAAATACCACTGCAACACCATAGCAACCGTCTAGAAACCACCCAAAATACCTTAGCAACCGCCTTTATAGCTTATGCACTTTTCGCATTGCATTGCATTGCATTGCACACCAGAACTAACTCATTCCAATGTTAATTAAAGACATAGAGAGATTTCTCTTTAATGAACATGGCAATGAGTTATTTCTGGTGTGCAATGCAATGCAATGCGAAAAGTGCATAAGCTATAATATTGCACAACGTTAACAACACACATATCTCTTTAATGAACATGGGAAGGATTTAGTTCTGGTGTGCAATGCAATGCAATGTGAAAAGTGCATATGTTATGCTTCAGTGCACAACGTTAGATCGTTAATGCAATGCAATGCAATGCAGTGCAAAGCAAAACAAGGCAATGCAACCACACGTTATGTCTTTAATCAACATGAGAATGAGTTAGTTCTGGTGTGCAATGCAATGCAATGCAAAAAGTGCATAACGTATGTTAGTGCAATGCAATGCAATGCAACAACACACGTTATCTCTTTAATGAACATGGGAATGACAGTTCTGGTGTGCAATGCAATGCAAAAAGTGCATAACCTTATGCTTATTCTTCAGTGCACAACGGTTAGATCGTTTGTGCAATGCAATGCAACAACACACATATCTCTTTAATGAACATGGTAAGGATTTAGTTCTGGTGTGCAATGCAATGCAATGTGAAAAGTGCATATGTTATTCTTCAGTGCACAACGTTAGATCGTTAATGCAATGCAATGCAATGCAATGCAGTGCAAAGCAAAGCAAAGCAAAACAATGCAATGCAATGCAATGCAATGCAATGCAATGCAAAGCAATGCAATGAAATGAAATGCAATGCAATGCAATGCAATGCAATGCAATGCAATGCAATGCAATGCAATGCAATGCAATGCAATGCAATGCAACCACACGTTATGTCTTTAATCAACATTGGAATGAGTTAGTTCTGGTTTGCAATGCAATGCAATGCAAGAAGTGCATAACGTATGTTAGTGCAATGCAATGCAACAACACACGTTATCTCTTTAATGAACATGGGAATGACATTTTGGTGTGCAATGCAATGCAAAAAGTGCATAACCTACATGTTATTCTTCAGTGCACAACGGTTAGATCGTTTTTGCAATGCAATGCAACAACACACATATCTCTTTAATGAACATGGGAAGAATTTAGTTCTGGTGTGCAATGCAATGCAATTTGAAAAGTGCATATGTTATTCTTCAGTGCACAACGTTAGATCGTTAATGCAATGCAATGCAATGCAATGCAGTGCAAAGCAAAACAAGGCAATGCAATGCAATGCAACCACACGTTATGTCTTTAATCAACATGGGAATGAGTTAGTTCTGGTGTGCAATGCAATGCAATGCAAAAATTGCATATTGTTATTCAGTGCACAACGTCAGATTGTTAGTGCAGTGCAATGCCATGCAATGCAATGCAATGCAATGCAATGCAATGCAATGCAATGCAATTCAATGCGAAACGTACATGTGTTATTTTTCAGTTCACAACGTTAGATCGTTAGTGCAATGCAATGCAAAGCAATGCAATACAATGCAATTTGCAATGCAACAACACACGTTATGTCTTTAATCAACAGGGGAATGAGTTAGTTCTGGTGTGCAATGCAATGCAATGTGAAAAGTGCATATGTTATTCTTCAGTGCACAACGTTAGATCGTTAATGCAATGCAATGCAGTGCAAAGCAAAACAAGGCAATGCAAGGCAATGCAATGCAATGCAATGCAATGCAATGCAATGCAATGCAACCACACGTTATGTCTTTAATCAACATGGGAATGAGTTAGTTCTGGTGTGCAATGCAATGCAATGTGAAAAGTGCATATGTTATTCTTCAGTGCACAACGTTAGATCGTTAATGCAATGCAATGCAATGCAGTGCAAAGCAAAACAAGGCAATGCAATGCAATGCAATGCAATGCAATGCAATGCAATGCAATGCAATGCAATGCAATGCAACAACACACGTTATCTCTTTAATGAACATGGGAATGACATTTTGGTGTGCAATGCAATGCAAAAAGTGCATAACCTATATGTTATTCTTCAGTGCACAACGGTTAGATCGTTTTTGCAATGCAATGCAACAACACACATATCTCTTTAATGAACATGGGAAGAATTTAGTTCTGGTGTGCAATGCAATGCAATTTGAAAAGTGCATATGTTATTCTTCAGTGCACAACGTTAGATCGTTAATGCAATGCAATGCAATGCAATGCAATGCAGTGCAAAGCAGTGCAAAGCAAAACAATGCAATGCAATGCAACCACACGTTATGTCTTTAATCAACATGGGAATGAGTTAGTTCTGGTGTGCAATGCAATGCAATGCAAAAATTGCATATTGTTATTCAGTGCACAACTTCAGATCGTTAGTGCAGTGCAATGCCATGCAATGCAATGCAATGCAATGCAATGCAATGCAATGCATTGCAATGCAATTCAATGCGAAAAGTACATGTGTTATTTTTCAGTTCACAACATTAGATCGTTAGTGCAATGCAATGCAATGCAATGCAATACAATGCAATTTGCAATGCAACAACACACGTTATGTCTTTAATCAACAGGGGAAGGAGTTAGTTCTGGTGTGCAATGTAATACAATGCAATGCGAAAAGTGCATATTGTTATTCAGTGCACAACGTCAGATGGTGTGTTGTGTGTCAGATCAACACACATAGTTATGTCTTTAATGAACATGGGAATGAGTTTGATCCGGTGTGCAATGCAATGCAATGTAAGAAGTGCATAACCTATGTGTTACTCTTCAGTAAACAACGTTAGATCGTTAGTGCAATGCAATGCAACAACACACGTTATGTCTTTAATCAATATGGGAATGAGTTAGTTCTGGTGTGCAATTTAATGAATAGTAAAAAGTGCATAACTTATATGTTATTCTTCAGTGCACAACGTTAGATCTTTAGTGCAATGCAATGCAACAACACACTTTATCTCTTCTTTGAACATGGGAATGAGTTAGTTCTGGTGTGCAATTTAATGCAATGTAAAAAGTGCATAACCTGTATGTTATTCTTCAGTGCACAACGTTTGTGCAGTGCAATGCAATAACACTCATAATGAACCTGGGAATGATTTTGTTCTGGTGTGCAATGCACTGCAGTGCGAGAAGTGCATAATCTGTATGTTATGCTTCAAGTTGCACAACGTTAGATCGTTAGTGTAATGCAATGCAAGAAGTGCATAACCTATGTTTCTTTAATGATGCTCAACGTTAGATCGTTTGTGCAAAGCACATAATGTTATTACAATGGTACGCTTTTGACCTACTGAACATATTTCTGGCCAAAGATGTTATTCCATCCTGACAAAAGTCCATTTTTGACATACTGAAATTTTTTCTGGCCAAGGAGTACTCGAAACTTGACCTTTCTTTATATACTAGTGGACTCTTTCTTGTGTTACACTGTAAAAAAAATTCAATTAGTCTGACGTATTTCTCATTGAGCCAATGTTAACAGACTATTGCAACAAGAATCGCACTTGGGCCATTTAAAAAATTTAGATGTGACCCGTCACTAGAAAATTTTGACGGAGAGGTTAGACATATTTATCATCAGATGGAGTCTATAATTTTACATAGTTTAAAAACTTTTTAGGGAACCTTTGACCAGAAATAATAATAGAATTATTAAGATAATAATCGTAATAATAATTAGATGCGAAAGTTTGTCGAGACAAACTTTAAGTTGGCTTGAGAAAGTTTGGACCAGAATGTTTTTTGCTATGCAGTTGCTAAGGATGTTATGGGTGGTCGTTATGGTGTTGCTAGGCAGTTGCTAGGGTATTCTGGGTGGTTTCTAGGCGGTTGCCTGGGTGTTCTGGGTGGTTGCTATGTTGTTGCTAGGCAGTTGCTAAGGTATTTTGGGTGGTTGCTAAGCGGTTGCTAGGGTGTTGCTAGGTGGTTGCTAAGGTATTCTGGGTGGTTGCTAGGCGGTTGCTATGGTGTTCTGGGTGGTTGCTAGAATATTTTCAGTGGTTGCTATGGTCTTTGGGTGGTTGAGGCGGTTGCTAGGGTATTTTGGGTGGTTGCTAGTGTGTTCTGGGTGGTTGCTAGGATATTATGGGTGGTTGCCAGGGTCTTTTGGGTGGTTGCTAGGTGGTTGCTAGATTGTTCTGGGTGGTTGCTAGGCGGTTGCTATGGTGTTGCTAAGCGGTTGCTACGGTATTTTGGGTGGTTGCTAGGGTGTTTCTAGGCGGTTGCTAGGCTGTTCTGGGTGGTTGCTATGGTGTTGCTAGGCGGTTGCTAATGTATTCTTGGTGGTTGCTAGGCGGTTGCAATGGTGTTCTGGGTGGTTGCTAGGATATTTTCAGTGGTTGCTATGGTCTTTTGCGTGGTTGAGGCGGTTGCTAGAATATTTTGGGTTGTTGCTAGGGTCTTTTGGGTGGTTGCAAGGCTGTTGCTAGGGTATTTTGGGTGGTTGCTAGGGTGTTCTGGGTGGTTGCTATGGTGTTGCTAGGCGGTTGCTAAGGTACTCTGGGTGGTTGCAAGGCGGTTGCTTGGGTCTTTTGGGTGGTTGCTAGGTGGTTGCTAGGGTGTTCTGGGTGGTTGCTAGGCGGTTGCTATGGTGTTTGCTAAGCGATGGCTAAGGTATTTTGGGTGGTTGCTAGGGTGTTTCTATGCGGTTGCTAGGCTGTTCTGGGTGGTTGCTATGGTGTTGCTAGGCGGTTGCTAAGGTACTCTGGGTGGTTGCAAGGCGGTTGCTTGGGTCTTTTGGGTGGTTGCTAGGCAGTTGCTAGGATGTTATGGGTGGTCGTTATGGTGTTGCTAGGCGGTTTCTAGGGTATTCTGGGTTGTTTCTAGGCGGTTGCCTGGGTGTTCTGGGTGGTTGCTATGTTGTTGCTAGGCAGTTGCTAAGGTATTTTGGGTGGTTGCAATGCAAGGTTGCTAGGGTGTTCTGGGTGGTTGCTAGGCGGTTGCTATGGTGTTTGCTAAGCGATGGCTAAGGTATTTTGGGTGGTTGCTAGGGTGTTTCTATGCAGTTGCTAGGCTGTTCTGGGTGGTTGCTATGGTGTTGCTAGGTGGTTGCTAAGGTATTCTGGGTGGTTGCTAGGCGGTTGCTATGGTGTTCTGGGTGGTTGCTAGAATATTTTCAGTGGTTGCTATGGTCTTTTGGGTGGTTGAGGCGGTTGCTAGGGTATTTTGGGTGGTTGCTAGTGTGTTCTGGGTGGTTGCTAGGATATTATGGGTGGTTGCCAGGGTCTTTTGGTTTGTTGCTAGGTGGTTGCTAGGGTGTTCTGGGTGGTTGCTAGGCGGTTGCCTGGGTGTTGCTATGTTGTTGCTAGGCAGTTGCTAAGGTATTTTGGGTGGTTGCTATTCGGTTGCTAGGGTGTTCTGGGTGGTTGCTATGGTGTTGCTAGGCGGTTGCTAAGGTACTCTGGGTGGTTGCAAGGCGGTTGCTAGGGTCTTTTGGGTGGTTGCTAGGGTCTTTTGGGTGGTTTCTAGGGTGTTCTGGGTGGTTGCTAGGCGGTTGCTATGGTGTTGCTAAGCGATGGCTAAGGTATTTTGGGTGGATGCTAGGGTGTTTCTATGCGGTTGCTAGGCTGTTCTGGGTGGTTGTTATGTTGTTGCTAGGCAGTTGCTAAGGTATTTTGGGTGGTTGCATGGCGGTTGCTAGGGTGTTGCTAGGAGGTTGCTAGGTTGTTCTGGATGGTTGCTATGGTGTTGCTAGGCGGAGGCTAAGGTATTTTGGGTGGTTGCTAGGCGGTTGCTAGGTGGTTGCTAAGATATTTTGGGTGGTTGCTAGGGTTTTGTTAGCGGTTGCTAAGGTATTTTGGGTGGTTGCTAGGGTGTTGCTAGGTGGTTGCTAGGGTATTCTGGGTGGTTGCTATTGTGTTGCTAGGCGGTTGCTAAGGTATTCTGAGTGGTTGCAAGGCGGTTGCTAGGGTATTTTGGGTGGTTGCTAGGGTCTTTTGGGTGTTTTCTAGGCGGTTGCTAAGGTATTCTGGGTGGTTGCTAGGCGGTTGCTAAGATATTTTGGGTGGTTGCTAGGGTGTTGCTAGGCGGTTGCTAAGGTATTCTGGGTGGTTGCTAGGTGGTTGCTATGTTGTTCTGGGTGGTTGCTAGGATATTTTCAGTGGTTGCTATGGTCTTTTGAGTGGTTGATAGATCTATCTATCTACTTCAAACTATTTTAAACTTCAAATACTTTAAACTTCAAACTAAATTAAACTTTAAACTAATTTAAACTTTTTAAACGTCAAACTTATATAAACTTCAAACTACTAAATTTACTTCATTTTAACTTATAAACTGTAACGCATATAAACTCTGAGTGTGTAAGTGTTATCGAGTTAGTGTATGTGTGTGTGTGTATATGTATGTGAGTTAATGTGTGTGTGTGTGTGTGTGTGTGTGTAACCGCCTAGAACACAATAGCAACCACTGAGAACAACCTAGCAACCGCCTAGCAACCACCCAGAACACCCTAGCAACCATCCAGAATAACTTAGAACACCATATCAACCACTCAGAACACCCTAGCAACTGCCTAACAACCACCCAGAACACCCTAGCAACCACCTATAATACCTTAGAACACCCTAGCAACACCATAGCAACCACTCAGAACACTGTAGCAACTGCCTAACAACCACCCAGAACACCCTAGCAACCACCTATAATACCTTAGAAAACCCTAGCAACACCATAGCAACCACTCAGAACACCGTAGCAACTGCCTAACAACCACCCAGAACACCCTAGCAACCCACCAAAATACCTTAGAACACCCTAGCAACCACTCAGAACACCCTAGCAACCACCCAAAAGACCCTAGCAACCACCAAAACTATTCTAGCAACCGCCTAGCAACCACCCAAAACACCCTAGCAACCGCCTAGAAACCACCCAAAAAACCTTAGCAACGACTCAAAATATCCTAGCAACCGCCTAGCAACCACCCAGAACACTCTAGCAACCACCCAAAACAGCCTAGCAACACCATAGCAACCACCCAAAATACCGTAGCAACCGCCTAGCAACACCCTAGCAACCACCCAAAATACCTTAGAACACCATAGCAACACCACAGCAGACACTCAGAACACCCTAGCAACCACCCAAAATACATTAGAAAACCCTAGTAACTCCATAGCAACCAGTCAGAACACCCTAGCAACCACCCAGAATAACTTAGAACACCATATCAACCACCCATAACACCCTAGCAACTGCCTAGCAACCACCCAAAAGACCTTAGCAACCGCCTAGCAACACCCTAGCAACCACCCAAAATACCTTAGAACACCATAGCAACACCATAGCAACCACTCAGAACACCCTTGCAACCACCCAAAATACCTCAGAACACCCTAGCAACTGCCTAACAACCACCCAGAACACCCTAGCAACCACCTAGCAACCACCCAAAAGACCCTGGCAACCACCCAAAATACCCTAGCAAACGCCTCAACCACCCAAAAGACCATAGCAACCACTGAAAATATTCTAGCAACCACCCAGAACACCATAGCAACCGCCTAGCAACCACCCAGAATACCTTAGCAACCACCTAGCAACACCATAGCAACCACCCAGAACACCCTAGCAACCTCCTAGCAACACCCTAGCAACCGCCTAGCAACCACCCAAAATACCTTAGCAACTGCCTAGCAACAACATAGCAACCACCCAGAACACACAGGCAACCGCCTAGAAACCACCCAGAATACCCTAGCAACCGCCTAGCAACACCATAACGACCACCCATAACATCCTAGTAACTGCCTAGCAACCACCCAGAATACCTTAGCAACCACCTAGCAACACCATAGCAACCACCCAGAACAGCCTAGCAACCGCATAGAAACACCCTAGCAACCACCCAAAATACCTTAGCCATCGCTTAGCAACACCATAGCAACCGCCTAGCAACCACCCAGAACACCATAGCAACCACCCAGAACACCCTAGCAACCTCCTAGCAACACCCTAGCAACCGCCTAGCAACCACCCAAAATACCTTAGCAACTGCCCAGCAACAACATAGCAACACCCAGGCAACCGCCTAGCAACCACCCAGAACACCCTAGCAACCACCTAGCAACAAACCAAAAGACCCTGGCAACCACCCATAATATCCTAGCAACCACCCAGAACACACTAGCAACCACCCAAAATACCCTAGCAACCGCCTCAACCACCCAAAAGACCATAGCAACCACTGAAAATATTCTAGCAACCACCCAGAACACCATAGCAACCGCCTAGCAACCACCCAGAATACCTTAGCAACCGCATAGAAACACCCTAGCAACCACCCAAAATACCTTAGCTCTCGCTTAGCAACACCATAGCAACCGCCTTACAACCACCCAGAACACCCTAGCAACCACCCAAAAGACCTTAGCAACCACCCAAAAGACCTTAGCAACCGCCTTGCATCCACCCAGAGTACCTTAGCAACCGCCTAGCAACACCATAGCATCCACCCAGAACACCCTAGCAACCTCCTCGCAACACCCTAGCAACCGCCTAGCAACCACCCTAAATACCTTAGCAACTGCCTAGCAACAACATAGCAACCACCCAGAACACCCAGGCAACCGCCTAGAAACAACCCAGAATACCCTAGCAACCGCCTAGCAACACCATAACGACCACCCATAACATCCTAGCAACTGCCTAGCAACCACCCAGAATACCTTAGCAACACCATAGCAACCACCCAGAACAGCCTAGCAACCGCATAGAAACACCCTAGCAACCACCCAAAATACCTTAGCCAACGCTTAGCAACACCATAGCAACCGCCTAGCAACCACCCAGAACACCCTAGCAACCACCTAGCAACCACCCAAAAGACACTAGCAACCACCCAAAAGACCCTAGCAACCGCCTTGCATCCACCCAGAGTACCTTAGCAACCACCTAGCAACACCATAGCAACCACCCAGAAGACCCTAGCAACCACCCAAAATACCCTAGCAACCGCCTAGCAACCACCCAGAACACCCTAACAACCACCCAAAATACCCTAGCAACCGCCTAGCAACCACCCAAAATACCACTGCAACACCATAGCAACCGTCTAGAAACCACCCAAAATACCTTAGCAACCGCCTTTATAGCTTATGCACTTTTCGCATTGCATTGCATTGCATTGCACACCAGAACTAACTCATTCCAATGTTAATTAAAGACATAGAGAGATTTCTCTTTAATGAACATGGCAATGAGTTATTTCTGGTGTGCAATGCAATGCAATGCGAAAAGTGCATAAGCTATAATATTGCACAACGTTAACAACACACATATCTCTTTAATGAACATGGGAAGGATTTAGTTCTGGTGTGCAATGCAATGCAATGTGAAAAGTGCATATGTTATGCTTCAGTGCACAACGTTAGATCGTTAATGCAATGCAATGCAATGCAGTGCAAAGCAAAACAAGGCAATGCAACCACACGTTATGTCTTTAATCAACATGAGAATGAGTTAGTTCTGGTGTGCAATGCAATGCAATGCAAAAAGTGCATAACGTATGTTAGTGCAATGCAATGCAATGCAACAACACACGTTATCTCTTTAATGAACATGGGAATGACAGTTCTGGTGTGCAATGCAATGCAAAAAGTGCATAACCTTATGCTTATTCTTCAGTGCACAACGGTTAGATCGTTTGTGCAATGCAATGCAACAACACACATATCTCTTTAATGAACATGGTAAGGATTTAGTTCTGGTGTGCAATGCAATGCAATGTGAAAAGTGCATATGTTATTCTTCAGTGCACAACGTTAGATCGTTAATGCAATGCAATGCAATGCAATGCAGTGCAAAGCAAAGCAAAGCAAAACAATGCAATGCAATGCAATGCAATGCAATGCAATGCAAAGCAATGCAATGAAATGAAATGCAATGAAATGAAATGCAATGCAATGCAATGCAATGCAATGCAATGCAATGCAATGCAATGCAATGCAATGCAATGCAACCACACGTTATGTCTTTAATCAACATTGGAATGAGTTAGTTCTGGTTTGCAATGCAATGCAATGCAAGAAGTGCATAACGTATGTTAGTGCAATGCAATGCAACAACACACGTTATCTCTTTAATGAACATGGGAATGACATTTTGGTGTGCAATGCAATGCAAAAAGTGCATAACCTACATGTTATTCTTCAGTGCACAACGGTTAGATCGTTTTTGCAATGCAATGCAACAACACACATATCTCTTTAATGAACATGGGAAGAATTTAGTTCTGGTGTGCAATGCAATGCAATTTGAAAAGTGCATATGTTATTCTTCAGTGCACAACGTTAGATCGTTAATGCAATGCAATGCAATGCAATGCAGTGCAAAGCAAAACAAGGCAATGCAATGCAATGCAATGCAATGCAATGCAATGCAATGCAATGCAACCACACGTTATGTCTTTAATCAACATGGGAATGAGTTAGTTCTGGTGTGCAATGCAATGCAATGCAAAAATTGCATATTGTTATTCAGTGCACAACGTCAGATTGTTAGTGCAGTGCAATGCCATGCAATGCAATGCAATGCAATGCAATGCAATGCAATGCAATTCAATGCGAAACGTACATGTGTTATTTTTCAGTTCACAACGTTAGATCGTTAGTGCAATGCAATGCAAAGCAATGCAATACAATGCAATTTGCAATGCAACAACACACGTTATGTCTTTAATCAACAGGGGAATGAGTTAGTTCTGGTGTGCAATGCAATGCAATGTGAAAAGTGCATATGTTATTCTTCAGTGCACAACGTTAGATCGTTAATGCAATGCAGTGCAAAGCAAAACAAGGCAATGCAAGGCAATGCAATGCAATGCAATGCAATGCAATGCAATGCAACCACACGTTATGTCTTTAATCAACATGGGAATGAGTTAGTTCTGGTGTGCAATGCAATGCAATGTGAAAAGTGCATATGTTATTCTTCAGTGCACAACGTTAGATCGTTAATGCAATGCAATGCAATGCAGTGCAAAGCAAAACAAGGCAATGCAATGCAATGCAATGCAATGCAATGCAATGCAATGCAATGCAATGCAATGCAATGCAATGCAATGCAATGCAATGCAACCACACGTTATTTCTTTAATCAACATGGGAATGAGTTAGTTCTGGTGTGCAATGCAATGCAATGCAACAACACACGTTATCTCTTTAATGAACATGGGAATGACATTTTGGTGTGCAATGCAATGCAAAAAGTGCATAACCTATATGTTATTCTTCAGTGCACAACGGTTAGATCGTTTTTGCAATGCAATGCAACAACACACATATCTCTTTAATGAACATGGGAAGAATTTAGTTCTGGTGTGCAATGCAATGCAATTTGAAAAGTGCATATGTTATTCTTCAGTGCACAACGTTAGATCGTTAATGCAATGCAATGCAATGCAATGCAATGCAGTGCAAAGCAGTGCAAAGCAAAACAATGCAATGCAATGCAACCACACGTTATGTCTTTAATCAACATGGGAATGAGTTAGTTCTGGTGTGCAATGCAATGCAATGCAAAAATTGCATATTGTTATTCAGTGCACAACTTCAGATCGTTAGTGCAGTGCAATGCCATGCAATGCAATGCAATGCAATGCATTGCAATGCAATTCAATGCGAAAAGTACATGTGTTATTTTTCAGTTCACAACATTAGATCGTTAGTGCAATGCAATGCAATGCAATGCAATACAATGCAATTTGCAATGCAACAACACACGTTATGTCTTTAATCAACAGGGGAAGGAGTTAGTTCTGGTGTGCAATGTAATACAATGCAATGCGAAAAGTGCATATTGTTATTCAGTGCACAACGTCAGATGGTGTGTTGTGTGTCAGATCAACACACATAGTTATGTCTTTAATGAACATGGGAATGAGTTTGATCCGGTGTGCAATGCAATGCAATGTAAGAAGTGCATAACCTATGTGTTACTCTTCAGTAAACAACGTTAGATCGTTAGTGCAATGCAATGCAACAACACACGTTATGTCTTTAATCAATATGGGAATGAGTTAGTTCTGGTGTGCAATTTAATGAATAGTAAAAAGTGCATAACTTATATGTTATTCTTCAGTGCACAACGTTAGTTCTGGTGTGCAATTTAATGCAATGTAAAAAGTGCATAACCTGTATGTTATTCTTCAGTGCACAACGTTTGTGCAGTGCAATGCAATAACACTCATAATGAACCTGGGAATGATTTTGTTCTGGTGTGCAATGCACTGCAGTGCGAGAAGTGCATAATCTGTATGTTATGCTTCAAGTTGCACAACGTTAGATCGTTAGTGTAATGCAATGCAAGAAGTGCATAACCTATGTTTCTTTAATGATGCTCAACGTTAGATCGTTTGTGCAAAGCACATAATGTTATTACAATGGTACGCTTTTGACCTACTGAACATATTTCTGGCCAAAGATGTTATTCCATCCTGACAAAAGTCCATTTTTGACATACTGAAATTTTTTCTGGCCAAGGAGTACTCGAAACTTGACCTTTCTTTATATACTAGTGGACTCTTTCTTGTGTTACACTGTAAAAAAAATTCAATTAGTCTGACGTATTTCTCATTGAGCCAATGTTAACAGACTATTGCAACAAGAATCGCACTTGGGCCATTTTAAAAATTTAGATGTGACCCGTCACTAGAAAATTTTGACGGAGAGGTTAGACATATTTATCATCAGATGGAGTCTATAATTTTACATAGTTTAAAAACTTTTTAGGGAACCTTTGACCAGAAATAATAATAGAATTATTAAGATAATAATCGTAATAATAATTAGATGCGAAAGTTCGTCGAGACAAACTTTAAGTTGGCTTGAGAAAGTTTGGACCAGAATGTTTTTTGCTATGCAGTTGCTAAGGATGTTATGGGTGGTCGTTATGGTGTTGCTAGGCAGTTGCTAGGGTATTCTGGGTGGTTTCTAGGCGGTTGCCTGGGTGTTCTGGGTGGTTGCTATGTTGTTGCTAGGCAGTTGCTAAGGTATTTTGGGTGGTTGCTAAGTGGTTGCTAGGGTGTTGCTAGGTGGTTGCTAAGGTATTCTGGGTGGTTGCTAGGCGGTTGCTATGGTGTTCTGGGTGGTTGCTAGAATATTTTCAGTGGTTGCTATGGTCTTTGGGTGGTTGAGGCGGTTGCTAGGGTATTTTGGGTGGTTGCTAGTGTGTTCTGGGTGGTTGCTAGGATATTATGGGTGGTTGCCAGGGTCTTTTGGGTGGTTGCTAGGTGGTTGCTAGATTGTTCTGGGTGGTTGCTAGGCGGTTGCTATGGTGTTGCTAAGCGGTTGCTAAGGTATTTTGGGTGGTTGCTAGGGTGTTTCTAGGCGGTTGCTAGGCTGTTCTGGGTGGTTGCTATGGTGTTGCTAGGCGGTTGCTAATGTATTCTTGGTGGTTGCTAGGCGGTTGCAATGGTGTTCTGGGTGGTTGCTAGGATATTTTCAGTGGTTGCTATGGTCTTTTGCGTGGTTGAGGCGGTTGCTAGAATATTTTGGGTTGTTGCTAGGGTCTTTTGGGTGGTTGCAAGGCTGTTGCTAGGGTATTTTGGGTGGTTGCTAGGGTGTTCTGGGTGGTTGCTATGGTGTTGCTAGGCGGTTGCTAGGGTCTTTTGGGTGGTTGCTAGGTGGTTGCTAGGGTGTTCTGGGTGGTTGCTAGGCGGTTGCTATGGTGTTTGCTAAGCGATGGCTAAGGTATTTTGGGTGGTTGCTAGGGTGTTTCTATGCGGTTGCTAGGCTGTTCTGGGTGGTTGCTATGGTGTTGCTAGGTGGTTGCTAAGGTATTCTGGGTGGTTGCTAGGCAGTTGCTAGGATGTTATGGGTGGTCGTTATGGTGTTGCTAGGCGGTTTCTAGGGTATTCTGGGTTGTTTCTAGGCGGTTGCCTGGGTGTTCTGGGTGGTTGCTATGTTGTTGCTAGGCAGTTGCTAAGGTATTTTGGGTGGTTGCAATGCAAGGTTGCTAGGGTGTTCTGGGTGGTTGCTAGGCGGTTGCTATGGTGTTTGCTAAGCGATGGCTAAGGTATTTTGGGTGGTTGCTAGGGTGTTTCTATGCAGTTGCTAGGCTGTTCTGGGTGGTTGCTATGGTGTTGCTAGGTGGTTGCTAAGGTATTCTGGGTGGTTGCTAGGCGGTTGCTATGGTGTTCTGGGTGGTTGCTAGAATATTTTCAGTGGTTGCTATGGTCTTTTGGGTGGTTGAGGCGGTTGCTAGGGTATTTTGGGTGGTTGCTAGTGTGTTCTGGGTGGTTGCTAGGATATTATGGGTGGTTGCCATGGTCTTTTGGTTTGTTGCTAGGTGGTTGCTAGGGTGTTCTGGGTGGTTGCTAGGCGGTTGCCTGGGTGTTGCTATGTTGTTGCTAGGCAGTTGCTAAGGTATTTTGGGTGGTTGCTATTCGGTTGCTAGGGTGTTCTGGGTGGTTGCTATGGTGTTGCTAGGCGGTTGCTAAGGTACTCTGGGTGGTTGCAAGGCGGTTGCTAGGGTCTTTTGGGTGGTTGCTAGGGTCTTTTGGGTGGTTTCTAGGGTGTTCTGGGTGGTTGCTAGGCGGTTGCTATGGTGTTGCTAAGCGATGGCTAAGGTATTTTGGGTGGATGCTAGGGTGTTTCTATGCGGTTGCTAGGCTGTTCTGGGTGGTTGTTATGTTGTTGCTAGGCAGTTGCTAAGGTATTTTGGGTGGTTGCATGGCGGTTGCTAGGGTGTTGCTAGGAGGTTGCTAGGTTGTTCTGGGTGGTTGCTATGGTGTTGCTAGGCGGAGGCTAAGGTATTTTGGGTGGTTGCTAGGCGGTTGCTAGGTGGTTGCTAAGATATTTTGGGCGGTTGCTAGGGTTTTGTTAGCGGTTGCTAAGGTATTTTGGGTGGTTGCTAGGGTGTTGCTAGGTGGTTGCTAGGGTATTCTGGTTGGTTGCTCTTGTGTTGCTAGGCGGTTGCTAAGGTATTCTGAGTGGTTGCAAGGCGGTTGCTAGGGTATTTTGGGTGGTTGCTAGGGTCTTTTGGGTGTTTTCTAGGCGGTTGCTAAGGTATTCTGGGTGGTTGCTAGGCGGTTGCTAAGATATTTTGGGTGGTTGCTAGGGTGTTGCTAGGCGGTTGCTAAGGTATTCTGGGTGGTTGCTAGGTGGTTGCTATGTTGTTCTGGGTGGTTGCTAGGATATTTTCAGTGGTTGCTATGGTCTTTTGAGTGGTTGATAGATCTATCTATCTACTTCAAACTATTTTAAACTTCAAATACTTTAAACTTCAAACTAAATTAAACTTTAAACTAATTTAAACTTTTTAAACGTCAAACTTATATAAACTTCAAACTACTAAATTTACTTCATTTTAACTTATAAACTGTAATGCTGCGTTCACACCAAACGCGAATCTGCGTCAAAATTCGCGCCTGCCGCGTCTAGTTATACGCGTGACCACTTTGTGTGCATTCGCGCGTCAAGAGCGAAATAAGTTTGAAGCGAAATTTACGCGCGTCACGCGCGTCAGAGGCGAAAGTTTCAAAAGTTTCGAACCCCGTTGGCGGCCATCTTTTTACAAGATGTCTGTTATTGATCGGTCATTTATCGAGAGAGTCGCCGCTCTGTATTTGCTCTGGAGAGCAGAACAGCGGCGTAGGGATCATCGTCGCTGTACTCGGGTCCACCAGACCCTCCGGAGGGTTTCAGGAGTTTCACAATTTGCTCCAGGAGCTAGGTTTGGTGGACCTAACGGTGAGGACGCTGACGAGGACCGCGTAGGCCGTAAGGCCTCGGCCTCGAGTGGTCGCTGCCTGACGAGCCCGCGCTCTACAGCCCGGCGCGAGGTTCACCCTCGCCCGCACCCACCTAATCTGTCATTTATTTTTGTTTTGATAATAAATGGAGTCAGCCTCCAAAGGTGAAACCTGTCCTGTGATTTTTGTTTTTATACACTAAATTGTGTTTGTTGTCTTTACATTAGAATAATAATGTTTCATTATAATCTAGAATAGATATGGAATAAATAGCATTCAATACAAAATGATTATCTCTCATATATTGAAATCGAGTTTTTATGTGAAAGATTTGCTTTGTTGTGCATTTTAGTCATATTACAAAATAATTTATTGAGGCCAAACATAAAATAACATTGTAAACTGTCACTTCACCACGTGACAGCAGCAAGCAGGCTTCTGATTGGTTAACGCGGCGCGAATTGACGCAGAAGTTCAGATTTTTCAACTCGGGCGGCAGACGCGAATTCGCGTCAAACGCGTGAATGCACAAATAGCACTAATAAATTTCGCGCGTAACCAAACGCTCAATTCGCGCGAATGAGGCGAATTCGCGTCTACCGCGCCGCGCTAAACGCCTCATTCGCGCCGCAAGACCTCCAGACGCGCGTAAACGCGTCTTACCATTGACTTAACATTGAAATCACTCGCGCCAGACGCATATTCGCGTTTGGTGTGAACGCACCATAACGCATATAAACTCTGAGTGTGTAAGTGTTATCGAGTTAGTGTATGTGTGTGTGTGTATATGTATGTGAGTTAATGTGTGTGTGTGTGTGTGTGTGTGTGTGTGTGTGTGTAACCGCCTAGAACACAATAGCAACCACTGAGAACAACCTAGCAACCGCCTAGCAACCACCCAGAACACCCTAGCAACCATCCAGAATAACTTAGAACACCATATCAACCACTCAGAACACCCTAGCAACTGCCTAACAACCACCCAGAACACCCTAGCAACCACCTATAATACCTTAGAACACCCTAGCAACACCATAGCAACCACTCAGAACACTGTAGCAACTGCCTAACAACCACCCAGAACACCCTAGCAACCACCTATAATACCTTAGAAAACCCTAGCAACACCATAGCAACCACTCAGAACACCGTAGCAACTGCCTAACAACCACCCAGAACACCCTAGCAACCCACCAAAATACCTTAGAACACCCTAGCAACCACTCAGAACACCCTAGCAACCACCCAAAAGACCCTAGCAACCACCAAAACTATTCTAGCAACCGCCTAGCAACCACCCAAAACACCCTAGCAACCGCCTAGAAACCACCCAAAAAACCTTAGCAACGACTCAAAATATCCTAGCAACCGCCTAGCAACCACCCAGAACACTCTAGCAACCACCCAAAACAGCCTAGCAACACCATAGCAACCACCCAAAATACCGTAGCAACCGCCTAGCAACACCCTAGCAACCACCCAAAATACCTTAGAACACCATAGCAACACCACAGCAGACACTCAGAACACCCTAGCAACCACCCAAAATACATTAGAAAACCCTAGTAACTCCATAGCAACCAGTCAGAACACCCTAGCAACCACCCAGAATAACTTAGAACACCATATCAACCACCCATAACACCCTAGCAACTGCCTAGCAACCACCCAAAAGACCTTAGCAACCGCCTAGCAACACCCTAGCAACCACCCAAAATACCTTAGAACACCATAGCAACACCATAGCAACCACTCAGAACACCCTTGCAACCACCCAAAATACCTCAGAACACCCTAGCAACTGCCTAACAACCACCCAGAACACCCTAGCAACCACCTAGCAACCACCCAAAAGACCCTGGCAACCACCCAAAATACCCTAGCAAACGCCTCAACCACCCAAAAGACCATAGCAACCACTGAAAATATTCTAGCAACCACCCAGAACACCATAGCAACCGCCTAGCAACCACCCAGAATACCTTAGCAACCACCTAGCAACACCATAGCAACCACCCAGAACACCCTAGCAACCTCCTAGCAACACCCTAGCAACCGCCTAGCAACCACCCAAAATACCTTAGCAACTGCCTAGCAACAACATAGCAACCACCCAGAACACACAGGCAACCGCCTAGAAACCACCCAGAATACCCTAGCAACCGCCTAGCAACACCATAACGACCACCCATAACATCCTAGTAACTGCCTAGCAACCACCCAGAATACCTTAGCAACCACCTAGCAACACCATAGCAACCACCCAGAACAGCCTAGCAACCGCATAGAAACACCCTAGCAACCACCCAAAATACCTTAGCCATCGCTTAGCAACACCATAGCAACCGCCTAGCAACCACCCAGAACACCATAGCAACCACCCAGAACACCCTAGCAACCTCCTAGCAACACCCTAGCAACCGCCTAGCAACCACCCAAAATACCTTAGCAACTGCCCAGCAACAACATAGCAACACCCAGGCAACCGCCTAGCAACCACCCAGAACACCCTAGCAACCACCTAGCAACAAACCAAAAGACCCTGGCAACCACCCATAATATCCTAGCAACCACCCAGAACACACTAGCAACCACCCAAAATACCCTAGCAACCGCCTCAACCACCCAAAAGACCATAGCAACCACTGAAAATATTCTAGCAACCACCCAGAACACCATAGCAACCGCCTAGCAACCACCCAGAATACCTTAGCAACCGCATAGAAACACCCTAGCAACCACCCAAAATACCTTAGCTCTCGCTTAGCAACACCATAGCAACCGCCTTACAACCACCCAGAACACCCTAGCAACCACCCAAAAGACCTTAGCAACCACCCAAAAGACCTTAGCAACCGCCTTGCATCCACCCAGAGTACCTTAGCAACCGCCTAGCAACACCATAGCATCCACCCAGAACACCCTAGCAACCTCCTCGCAACACCCTAGCAACCGCCTAGCAACCACCCTAAATACCTTAGCAACTGCCTAGCAACAACATAGCAACCACCCAGAACACCCAGGCAACCGCCTAGAAACAACCCAGAATACCCTAGCAACCGCCTAGCAACACCATAACGACCACCCATAACATCCTAGCAACTGCCTAGCAACCACCCAGAATACCTTAGCAACACCATAGCAACCACCCAGAACAGCCTAGCAACCGCATAGAAACACCCTAGCAACCACCCAAAATACCTTAGCCAACGCTTAGCAACACCATAGCAACCGCCTAGCAACCACCCAGAACACCCTAGCAACCACCTAGCAACCACCCAAAAGACACTAGCAACCACCCAAAAGACCCTAGCAACCGCCTTGCATCCACCCAGAGTACCTTAGCAACCACCTAGCAACACCATAGCAACCACCCAGAAGACCCTAGCAACCACCCAAAATACCCTAGCAACCGCCTAGCAACCACCCAGAACACCCTAACAACCACCCAAAATACCCTAGCAACCGCCTAGCAACCACCCAAAATACCACTGCAACACCATAGCAACCGTCTAGAAACCACCCAAAATACCTTAGCAACCGCCTTTATAGCTTATGCACTTTTCGCATTGCATTGCATTGCATTGCACACCAGAACTAACTCATTCCAATGTTAATTAAAGACATAGAGAGATTTCTCTTTAATGAACATGGCAATGAGTTATTTCTGGTGTGCAATGCAATGCAATGCGAAAAGTGCATAAGCTATAATATTGCACAACGTTAACAACACACATATCTCTTTAATGAACATGGGAAGGATTTAGTTCTGGTGTGCAATGCAATGCAATGTGAAAAGTGCATATGTTATGCTTCAGTGCACAACGTTAGATCGTTAATGCAATGCAATGCAATGCAGTGCAAAGCAAAACAAGGCAATGCAACCACACGTTATGTCTTTAATCAACATGAGAATGAGTTAGTTCTGGTGTGCAATGCAATGCAATGCAAAAAGTGCATAACGTATGTTAGTGCAATGCAATGCAATGCAACAACACACGTTATCTCTTTAATGAACATGGGAATGACAGTTCTGGTGTGCAATGCAATGCAAAAAGTGCATAACCTTATGCTTATTCTTCAGTGCACAACGGTTAGATCGTTTGTGCAATGCAATGCAACAACACACATATCTCTTTAATGAACATGGTAAGGATTTAGTTCTGGTGTGCAATGCAATGCAATGTGAAAAGTGCATATGTTATTCTTCAGTGCACAACGTTAGATCGTTAATGCAATGCAATGCAATGCAATGCAGTGCAAAGCAAAGCAAAGCAAAACAATGCAATGCAATGCAATGCAATGCAATGCAATGCAATGCAATGCAATGCAATGCAATGCAAAGCAATGCAATGAAATGAAATGCAATGCAATGCAATGCAATGCAATGCAATGCAATGCAATGCAATGCAATGCAATGCAATGCAATGCAATGCAATGCCATGCAACCACACGTTATGTCTTTAATCAACATTGGAATGAGTTAGTTCTGGTTTGCAATGCAATGCAATGCAAGAAGTGCATAACGTATGTTAGTGCAATGCAATGCAACAACACACGTTATCTCTTTAATGAACATGGGAATGACATTTTGGTGTGCAATGCAATGCAAAAAGTGCATAACCTATATGTTATTCTTCAGTGCACAACGGTTAGATCGTTTTTGCAATGCAATGCAACAACACACATATCTCTTTAATGAACATGGGAAGAATTTAGTTCTGGTGTGCAATGCAATGCAATTTGAAAAGTGCATATGTTATTCTTCAGTGCACAACGTTAGATCGTTAATGCAATGCAATGCAATGCAATGCAGTGCAAAGCAAAACAAGGCAATGCAATGCAATGCAATGCAATGCAATGCAATGCAATGCAACCACACGTTATGTCTTTAATCAACATGGGAATGAGTTAGTTCTGGTGTGCAATGCAATGCAATGCAAAAATTGCATATTGTTATTCAGTGCACAACGTCAGATTGTTAGTGCAGTGCAATGCCATGCAATGCAATGCAATGCAGTGCAATGCAATGCAATGCAATTCAATGCGAAACGTACATGTGTTATTTTTCAGTTCACAACGTTAGATCGTTAGTGCAATGCAATGCAAAGCAATGCAATACAATGCAATTTGCAATGCAACAACACACGTTATGTCTTTAATCAACAGGGGAATGAGTTAGTTCTGGTGTGCAATGCAATGCAATGTGAAAAGTGCATATGTTATTCTTCAGTGCACAACGTTAGATCGTTAATGCAATGCAATGCAGTGCAAAGCAAAACAAGGCAATGCAAGGCAATGCAATGCAATGCAATGCAATGCAATGCAATGCAATGCAACCACACGTTATGTCTTTAATCAACATGGGAATGAGTTAGTTCTGGTGTGCAATGCAATGCAATGTGAAAAGTGCATATGTTATTCTTCAGTGCACAACGTTAGATCGTTAATGCAATGCAATGCAATGCAGTGCAAAGCAAAGCAAAACAAGGCAATGCAATGCAATGCAATGCAATGCAATGCAATGCAATGCAATGCAATGCAATGCAATGCAATGCAATGCAATGCAATGCAATGCAACCACACGTTATTTCTTTAATCAACATGGGAATGAGTTAGTTCTGGTGTGCAATGCAATGCAATGCAACAACACACGTTATCTCTTTAATGAACATGGGAATGACATTTTGGTGTGCAATGCAATGCAAAAAGTGCATAACCTACATGTTATTCTTCAGTGCACAACGGTTAGATCGTTTTTGCAATGCAATGCAACAACACACATATCTCTTTAATGAACATGGGAAGAATTTAGTTCTGGTGTGCAATGCAATGCAATTTGAAAAGTGCATATGTTATTCTTCAGTGCACAACGTTAGATCGTTAATGCAATGCAATGCAATGCAATGTAATGCAGTGCAAAGCAGTGCAAAGCAAAACAATGCAATGCAATGCAACCACACGTTATGTCTTTAATCAACATGGGAATGAGTTAGTTCTGGTGTGCAATGCAATGCAATGCAAAAATTGCATATTGTTATTCAGTGCACAACTTCAGATCGTTAGTGCAGTGCAATGCCATGCAATGCAATGCAATGCAATGCATTGCAATGCAATTCAATGCGAAAAGTACATGTGTTATTTTTCAGTTCACAACATTAGATCGTTAGTGCAATGCAATGCAATGCAATGCAATACAATGCAATTTGCAATGCAACAACACACGTTATGTCTTTAATCAACAGGGGAAGGAGTTAGTTCTGGTGTGCAATGTAATACAATGCAATGCGAAAAGTGCATATTGTTATTCAGTGCACAACGTCAGATGGTGTGTTGTGTGTCAGATCAACACACATAGTTATGTCTTTAATGAACATGGGAATGAGTTTGATCCGGTGTGCAATGCAATGCAATGTAAGAAGTGCATAACCTATGTGTTACTCTTCAGTAAACAACGTTAGATCGTTAGTGCAATGCAATGCAACAACACACGTTATGTCTTTAATCAATATGGGAATGAGTTAGTTCTGGTGTGCAATTTAATGAATTGTAAAAAGTGCATAACTTATATGTTATTCTTCAGTGCACAACGTTAGATCTTTAGTGCAATGCAATGCAACAACACACTTTATCTCTTCTTTGAACATGGGAATGAGTTAGTTCTGGTGTGCAATTTAATGCAATGTAAAAAGTGCATAACCTGTATGTTATTCTTCAGTGCACAACGTTTGTGCAATGCAATGCAATAACACTCATAATGAACCTGGGAATGATTTTGTTCTGGTGTGCAATGCACTGCAGTGCGAGAAGTGCATAATCTGTATGTTATGCTTCAAGTTGCACAACGTTAGATCGTTAGTGTAATGCAATGCAAGAAGTGCATAACCTATGTTTCTTTAATGATGCTCAACGTTAGATCGTTTGTGCAAAGCACATAATGTTATTACAATGGTACGCTTTTGACCTACTGAACATATTTCTGGCCAAAGATGTTATTCCATCCTGACAAAAGTCCATTTTTGACATACTGAAATTTTTTCTGGCCAAGGAGTACTCGAAACTTGACCTTTCTTTATATACTAGTGGACTCTTTCTTGTGTTACACTGTAAAAAAAATTCAATTAGTCTGACGTATTTCTCATTGAGCCAATGTTAACAGACTATTGCAACAAGAATCGCACTTGGGCCATTTTAAAAATTTAGATGTGACCCGTCACTAGAAAATTTTGACGGAGAGGTTAGACATATTTATCATCAGATGGAGTCTATAATTTTACATAGTTTAAAAACTTTTTAGGGAACCTTTGACCAGAAATAATAATAGAATTATTAAGATAATAATCGTAATAATAATTAGATGCGAAAGTTCGTCGAGACAAACTTTAAGTTGGCTTGAGAAAGTTTGGACCAGAATGTTTTTTGCTATGCAGTTGCTAAGGATGTTATGGGTGGTCGTTATGGTTTTGCTAGGCAGTTGCTAGGGTATTCTGGGTGGTTTCTAGGCGGTTGCCTGGGTGTTCTGGGTGGTTTCTATGTTGTTGCTAGGCAGTTGCTAAGGTATTTTGGGTGGTTGCTAAGCGGTTGCTAGGGTGTTGCTAGGTGGTTGCTAAGGTATTCTGGGTGGTTGCTAGGCGGTTGCTATGGTGTTCTGGGTGGTTGCTAGAATATTTTCAGTGGTTGCTATGGTCTTTGGGTGGTTGAGGCGGTTGCTAGGGTATTTTGGGTGGTTGCTAGTGTGTTCTGGGTGGTTGCTAGGATATTATGGGTGGTTGCCAGGGTCTTTTGGGTGGTTGCTAGGTGGTTGCTAGATTGTTCTGGGTGGTTGCTAGGCGGTTGCTATGGTGTTGCTAAGCGGTTGCTACGGTATTTTGGGTGGTTGCTAGGGTGTTTCTAGGCGGTTGCTAGGCTGTTCTGGGTGGTTGCTATGGTGTTGCTAGGCGGTTGCTAATGTATTCTTGGTGGTTGCTAGGCGGTTGCAATGGTGTTCTGGGTGGTTGCTAGGATATTTTCAGTGGTTGCTATGGTCTTTTGCGTGGTTGAGGCGGTTGCTAGAATATTTTGGGTTGTTGCTAGGGTCTTTTGGGTGGTTGCAAGGCTGTTGCTAGGGTATTTTGGGTGGTTGCTAGGGTGTTCTGGGTGGTTGCTATGGTGTTGCTAGGCGGTTGCTAAGGTACTCTGGGTGGTTGCAAGGCGGTTGCTAGGGTCTTTTGGGTGGTTGCTAGGTGGTTGCTAGGGTGTTCTGGGTGGTTGCTAGGCGGTTGCTATGGTGTTTGCTAAGCGATGGCTAAGGTATTTTGGGTGGTTGCTAGGGTGTTTCTATGCGGTTGCTAGGCTGTTCTGGGTGGTTGCTATGGTGTTGCTAGGTGGTTGCTAAGGTATTCTGGGTGGTTGCTAGGCAGTTGCTAGGATGTTATGGGTGGTCGTTATGGTGTTGCTAGGCGGTTTCTAGGGTATTCTGGGTTGTTTCTAGGCGGTTGCCTGGGTGTTCTGGGTGGTTGCTATGTTGTTGCTAGGCAGTTGCTAAGGTATTTTGGGTGGTTGCAATGCAAGGTTGCTAGGGTGTTCTGGGTGGTTGCTAGGCGGTTGCTATGGTGTTTGCTAAGCGATGGCTAAGGTATTTTGGGTGGTTGCTAGGGTGTTTCTATGCAGTTGCTAGGCTGTTCTGGGTGGTTGCTATGGTGTTGCTAGGTGGTTGCTAAGGTATTCTGGGTGGTTGCTAGGCGGTTGCTATGGTGTTCGGGGTGGTTGCTAGAATATTTTCAGTGGTTGCTATGGTCTTTTGGGTGGTTGAGGCGGTTGCTAGGGTATTTTGGGTGGTTGCTAGTGTGTTCTGGGTGGTTGCTAGGATATTATGGGTGGTTGCCAGGGTCTTTTGGTTTGTTGCTAGGTGGTTGCTAGGGTGTTCTGGGTGGTTGCTAGGCGGTTGCCTGGGTGTTGCTATGTTGTTGCTAGGCAGTTGCTAAGGTATTTTGGGTGGTTGCTATTCGGTTGCTAGGGTGTTCTGGGTGGTTGCTATGGTGTTGCTAGGCGGTTGCTAAGGTACTCTGGGTGGTTGCAAGGCGGTTGCTAGGGTCTTTTGGGTGGTTGCTAGGGTCTTTTTGGTGGTTTCTAGGGTGTTCTGGGTGGTTGCTAGGCGGTTGCTATGGTGTTGCTAAGCGATGGCTAAGGTATTTTGGGTGGATGCTAGGGTGTTTCTATGCGGTTGCTAGGCTGTTCTGGGTGGTTGTTATGTTGTTGCTAGGCAGTTGCTAAGGTATTTTGGGTGGTTGCATGGCGGTTGCTAGGGTGTTGCTAGGAGGTTGCTAGGTTGTTCTGGATGGTTGCTATGGTGTTGCTAGGCGGAGGCTAAGGTATTTTGGGTGGTTGCTAGGCGGTTGCTAGGTGGTTGCTAAGATATTTTGGGTGGTTGCTAGGGTTTTGTTAGCGGTTGCTAAGGTATTTTGGGTGGTTGCTAGGGTGTTGCTAGGTGGTTGCTAGGGTATTCTGGGTGGTTGCTATTGTGTTGCTAGGCGGTTGCTAAGGTATTCTGAGTGGTTGCAAGGCGGTTGCTAGGGTATTTTGGGTGGTTGCTAGGGTCTTTTGGGTGTTTTCTAGGCGGTTGCTAAGGTATTCTGGGTGGTTGCTAGGCGGTTGCTAAGATATTTTGGGTGGTTGCTAGGGTGTTGCTAGGCGGTTGCTAAGGTATTCTGGGTGGTTGCTAGGTGGTTGCTATGTTGTTCTGGGTGGTTGCTAGGATATTTTCAGTGGTTGCTATGGTCTTTTGAGTGGTTGATAGATCTATCTATCTACTTCAAACTATTTTAAACTTCAAATACTTTAAACTTCAAACTAAATTAAACTTTAAACTAATTTAAACTTTTTAAACGTCAAACTTATATAAACTTCAAACTACTAAATTTACTTCATTTTAACTTATAAACTGTAACGCATATAAACTCTGAGTGTGTAAGTGTTATCGAGTTAGTGTATGTGTGTGTGTGTATATGTATGTGAGTTAATGTGTGTGTGTGTGTGTGTGTGTGTGTGTGTAACCGCCTAGAACACAATAGCAACCACTGAGAACAACCTAGCAACCGCCTAGCAACCACCCAGAACACCCTAGCAACCATCCAGAATAACTTAGAACACCATATCAACCACTCAGAACACCCTAGCAACTGCCTAACAACCACCCAGAACACCCTAGCAACCACCTATAATACCTTAGAACACCCTAGCAACACCATAGCAACCACTCAGAACACTGTAGCAACTGCCTAACAACCACCCAGAACACCCTAGCAACCACCTATAATACCTTAGAAAACCCTAGCAACACCATAGCAACCACTCAGAACACCGTAGCAACTGCCTAACAACCACCCAGAACACCCTAGCAACCCACCAAAATACCTTAGAACACCCTAGCAACCACTCAGAACACCCTAGCAACCACCCAAAAGACCCTAGCAACCACCAAAACTATTCTAGCAACCGCCTAGCAACCACCCAAAACACCCTAGCAACCGCCTAGAAACCACCCAAAAAACCTTAGCAACGACTCAAAATATCCTAGCAACCGCCTAGCAACCACCCAGAACACTCTAGCAACCACCCAAAACAGCCTAGCAACACCATAGCAACCACCCAAAATACCGTAGCAACCGCCTAGCAACACCCTAGCAACCACCCAAAATACCTTAGAACACCATAGCAACACCACAGCAGACACTCAGAACACCCTAGCAACCACCCAAAATACATTAGAAAACCCTAGTAACTCCATAGCAACCAGTCAGAACACCCTAGCAACCACCCAGAATAACTTAGAACACCATATCAACCACCCATAACACCCTAGCAACTGCCTAGCAACCACCCAAAAGACCTTAGCAACCGCCTAGCAACACCCTAGCAACCACCCAAAATACCTTAGAACACCATAGCAACACCATAGCAACCACTCAGAACACCTTTGCAACCACCCAAAATACCTCAGAACACCCTAGCAACTGCCTAACAACCACCCAGAACACCCTAGCAACCACCTAGCAACCACCCAAAAGACCCTGGCAACCACCCAAAATACCCTAGCAAACGCCTCAACCACCCAAAAGACCATAGCAACCACTGAAAATATTCTAGCAACCACCCAAAACACCATAGCAACCGCCTAGCAACCACCCAGAATACCTTAGCAACCACCTAGCAACACCATAGCAACCACCCAGAACGCCCTAGCAACCTCCTAGCAACACCCTAGCAACCGCCTAGCAACCACCCAAAATACCTTAGCAACTGCCTAGCAACAACATAGCAACCACCCAGAACACACAGGCAACCGCCTAGAAACCACCCAGAATACCCTAGCAACCGCCTAGCAACACCATAACGACCACCCATAACATCCTAGTAACTGCCTAGCAACCACCCAGAATACCTTAGCAACCACCTAGCAACACCATAGCAACCACCCAGAACAGCCTAGCAACCGCATAGAAACACCCTAGCAACCACCCAAAATACCTTAGCCATCGCTTAGCAACACCATAGCAACCGCCTAGCAACCACCCAGAACACCATAGCAACCACCCAGAACACCCTAGCAACCTCCTAGCAACACCCTAGCAACCGCCTAGCAACCACCCAAAATACCTTAGCAACTGCCCAGCAACAACATAGCAACACCCAGGCAACCGCCTAGCAACCACCCAGAACACCCTAGCAACCACCTAGCAACAAACCAAAAGACCCTGGCAACCACCCATAATATCCTAGCAACCACCCAGAACACACTAGCAACCACCCAAAATACCCTAGCAACCGCCTCAACCACCCAAAAGACCATAGCAACCACTGAAAATATTCTAGCATCACCCAGAACACCATAGCAACCGCCTAGCAACCACCCAGAATACCTTAGCAACCGCATAGAAACACCCTAGCAACCACCCAAAATACCTTAGCTCTCGCTTAGCAACACCATAGCAACCGCCTTACAACCACCCAGAACACCCTAGCAACCACCCAAAAGACCCTAGCAACCACCCAAAAGACCTTAGCAACCGCCTTGCATCCACCCAGAGTACCTTAGCAACCGCCTAGCAACACCATAGCATCCACCCAGAACACCCTAGCAACCTCCTCGCAACACCCTAGCAACCGCCTAGCAACCACCCTAAATACCTTAGCAACTGCCTAGCAACAACATAGCAACCACCCAGAACACCCAGGCAACCGCCTAGAAACAACCCAGAATACCCTAGCAACCGCCTAGCAACACCATAACGACCACCCATAACATCCTAGCAACTGCCTAGCAACCACCCAGAATACCTTAGCAACACCATAGCAACCACCCAGAACAGCCTAGCAACCGCATAGAAACACCCTAGCAACCACCCAAAATACCTTAGCCAACGCTTAGCAACACCATAGCAACCGCCTAGCAACCACCCAGAACACCCTAGCAACCACCTAGCAACCACCCAAAAGACACTAGCAACCACCCAAAAGACCCTAGCAACCGCCTTGCATCCACCCAGAGTACCTTAGCAACCACCTAGCAACACCATAGCAACCACCCAGAAGACCCTAGCAACCACCCAAAATACCCTAGCAACCGCCTAGCAACCACCCAGAACACCCTAACAACCACCCAAAATACCCTAGCAACCGCCTAGCAACCACCCAAAATACCACTGCAACACCATAGCAACCGTCTAGAAACCACCCAAAATACCTTAGCAACCGCCTTTATAGCTTATGCACTTTTCGCATTGCATTGCATTGCACACCAGAACTAACTCATTCCAATGTTAATTAAAGACATAGAGAGATTTCTCTTTAATGAACATGGCAATGAGTTATTTCTGGTGTGCAATGCAATGCAATGCGAAAAGTGCATAAGCTATAATATTGCACAACGTTAACAACACACATATCTCTTTAATGAACATGGGAAGGATTTAGTTCTGGTGTGCAATGCAATGCAATGTGAAAAGTGCATATGTTATGCTTCAGTGCACAACGTTAGATCGTTAATGCAATGCAATGCAATGCAGTGCAAAGCAAAACAAGGCAATGCAACCACACGTTGTGTCTTTAATCAACATGAGAATGAGTTAGTTCTGGTGTGCAATGCAATGCAATGCAATGCAAAAAGTGCATAACGTATGTTAGTGCAATGCAATGCAATGCAACAACACACGTTATCTCTTTAATGAACATGGGAATGACAGTTCTGGTGTGCAATGCAATGCAAAAAGTGCATAACCTTATGCTTATTCTTCAGTGCACAACGGTTAGATCGTTTGTGCAATGCAATGCAACAACACACATATCTCTTTAATGAACATGGTAAGGATTTAGTTCTGGTGTGCAATGCAATGCAATGTGAAAAGTGCATATGTTATTCTTCAGTGCACAACGTTAGATCGTTAATGCAATGCAATGCAATGCAATGCAGTGCAAAGCAAAGCAAAGCAAAGCAAAACAATGCAATGCAATGCAATGCAATGCAATGCAATGCAAAGCAATGCAATGAAATGAAATGCAATGCAATGCAATGCAATGCAATGCAATGCAATGCAATGCAATGCAATGCAATGCAATGCAATGCCATGCAACCACACGTTATGTCTTTAATCAACATTGGAATGAGTTAGTTCTGGTTTGCAATGCAATGCAATGCAAGAAGTGCATAACGTATGTTAGTGCAATGCAATGCAACAACACACGTTATCTCTTTAATGAACATGGGAATGACATTTTGGTGTGCAATGCAATGCAAAAAGTGCATAACCTACATGTTATTCTTCAGTGCACAACGGTTAGATCGTTTTTGCAATGCAATGCAACAACACACATATCTCTTTAATGAACATGGGAAGAATTTAGTTCTGGTGTGCAATGCAATGCAATTTGAAAAGTGCATATGTTATTCTTCAGTGCACAACGTTAGATCGTTAATGCAATGCAATGCAATGCAATGCAGTGCAAAGCAAAACAAGGCAATGCAATGCAATGCAATGCAATGCAATGCAATGCAATGCAACCACACGTTATGTCTTTAATCAACATGGGAATGAGTTAGTTCTGGTGTGCAATGCAATGCAATGCAAAAATTGCATATTGTTATTCAGTGCACAACGTCAGATTGTTAGTGCAGTGCAATGCCATGCAATGCAATGCAATGCAATGCAATGCAATGCAATGCAATGCAATTCAATGCGAAACGTACATGTGTTATTTTTCAGTTCACAACGTTAGATCGTTAGTGCAATGCAATGCAAAGCAATGCAATACAATGCAATTTGCAATGCAACAACACACGTTATGTCTTTAATCAACAGGGGAATGAGTTAGTTCTGGTGTGCAATGCAATGCAATGTGAAAAGTGCATATGTTATTCTTCAGTGCACAACGTTAGATCGTTAATGCAATGCAATGCAGTGCAAAGCAAAACAAGGCAATGCAATGCAATGCAATGCAATGCAATGCAACCACACGTTATGTCTTTAATCAACATGGGAATGAGTTAGTTCTGGTGTGCAATGCAATGCAATGTGAAAAGTGCATATGTTATTCTTCAGTGCACAACGTTAGATCGATAATGCAATGCAATGCAATGCAGTG
Organism: Leuciscus idus; assembly: GCA_021554675.1. NCBI lineage: Eukaryota > Metazoa > Chordata > Actinopteri > Cypriniformes > Leuciscidae > Leuciscus > Leuciscus idus. Next base: position 23,928,871 of record CM038628.1, read on the forward strand.
CAAAGCAAAACAAGGCAATGCAATGCAATGCAATGCAATGCAATGCAATGCAATGCAATGCAATGCAATGCAATGCAATGCAATGCAATGCAATGCAACCACACGTTATTTCTTTAATCAACATGGGAATGAGTTAGTTCTGGTGTGCAATGCAATGCAATGCAACAACACACGTTATCTCTTTAATGAACATGGGAATGACATTTTGGTGTGCAATGCAATGCAAAAAGTGCATAACCTATATGTTATTCTTCAGTGCACAACGGTTAGATCGTTTTTGCAATGCAATGCAACAACACACATATCTCTTTAATGAACATGGGAAGAATTTAGTTCTGGTGTGCAATGCAATGCAATTTGAAAAGTGCATATGTTATTCTTCAGTGCACAACGTTAGATCGTTAATGCAATGCAATGCAATGCAATGCAATGCAATGCAGTGCAAAGCAGTGCAAAGCAAAACAATGCAATGCAATGCAACCACACGTTATGTCTTTAATCAACATGGGAATGAGTTAGTTCTGGTGTGCAATGCAATGCAATGCAAAAATTGCATATTGTTATTCAGTGCACAACTTCAGATCGTTAGTGCAGTGCAATGCCATGCAATGCAATGCAATGCAATGCATTGCAATGCAATTCAATGCGAAAAGTACATGTGTTATTTTTCAGTTCACAACATTAGATCGTTAGTGCAATGCAATGCAATGCAATGCAATACAATGCAATTTGCAATGCAACAACACACGTTATGTCTTTAATCAACAGGGGAAGGAGTTAGTTCTGGTGTGCAATGTAATACAATGCAATGCGAAAAGTGCATATTGTTATTCAGTGCACAACGTCAGATGGTGTGTTGTGTGTCAGATCAACACACATAGTTATGTCTTTAATGAACATGGGAATGAGTTTGATCCGGTGTGCAATGCAATGCAATGTAAGAAGTGCATAACCTATGTGTTACTCTTCAGTAAACAACGTTAGATCGTTAGTGCAATGCAATGCAACAACACACGTTATGTCTTTAATCAATATGGGAATGAGTTAGTTCTGGTGTGCAATTTAATGAATAGTAAAAAGTGCATAACTTATATGTTATTCTTCAGTGCACAACGTTAGATCTTTAGTGCAATGCAATGCAACAACACACTTTATCTCTTCTTTGAACATGGGAATGAGTTAGTTCTGGTGTGCAATTTAATGCAATGTAAAAAGTGCATAACCTGTATGTTATTCTTCAGTGCACAACGTTTGTGCAGTGCAATGCAATAACACTCATAATGAACCTGGGAATGATTTTGTTCTGGTGTGCAATGCACTGCAGTGCGAGAAGTGCATAATCTGTATGTTATGCTTCAAGTTGCACAACGTTAGATCGTTAGTGTAATGCAATGCAAGAAGTGCATAACCTATGTTTCTTTAATGATGCTCAACGTTAGATCGTTTGTGCAAAGCACATAATGTTATTACAATGGTACGCTTTTGACCTACTGAACATATTTCTGGCCAAAGATGTTATTCCATCCTGACAAAAGTCCATTTTTGACATACTGAAATTTTTTCTGGCCAAGGAGTACTCGAAACTTGACCTTTCTTTATATACTAGTGGACTCTTTCTTGTGTTACACTGTAAAAAAAATTCAATTAGTCTGACGTATTTCTCATTGAGCCAATGTTAACAGACTATTGCAACAAGAATCGCACTTGGGCCATTTAAAAAATTTAGATGTGACCCGTCACTAGAAAATTTTGACGGAGAGGTTAGACATATTTATCATCAGATGGAGTCTATAATTTTACATAGTTTAAAAACTTTTTAGGGAACCTTTGACCAGAAATAATAATAGAATTATTAAGATAATAATCGTAATAATAATTAGATGCGAAAGTTTGTCGAGACAAACTTTAAGTTGGCTTGAGAAAGTTTGGACCAGAATGTTTTTTGCTATGCAGTTGCTAAGGATGTTATGGGTGGTCGTTATGGTGTTGCTAGGCAGTTGCTAGGGTATTCTGGGTGGTTTCTAGGCGGTTGCCTGGGTGTTCTGGGTGGTTGCTATGTTGTTGCTAGGCAGTTGCTAAGGTATTTTGGGTGGTTGCTAAGCGGTTGCTAGGGTGTTGCGAGGTGGTTGCTAAGGTATTCTGGGTGGTTGCTAGGCGGTTGCTATGGTGTTCTGGGTGGTTGCTAGAATATTTTCAGTGGTTGCTATGGTCTTTGGGTGGTTGAGGCGGTTGCTAGGGTATTTTGGGTGGTTGCTAGTGTGTTCTGGGTGGTTGCTAGGATATTATGGGTGGTTGCCAGGGTCTTTTGGGTGGTTGCTAGGTGGTTGCTAGATTGTTCTGGGTGGTTGCTAGGCGGTTGCTATGGTGTTGCTAAGCGGTTGCTACGGTATTTTGGGTGGTTGCTAGGGTGTTTCTAGGCGGTTGCTAGGCTGTTCTGGGTGGTTGCTATGGTGTTGCTAGGCGGTTGCTAATGTATTCTTGGTGGTTGCTAGGCGGTTGCAATGGTGTTCTGGGTGGTTGCTAGGATATTTTCAGTGGTTGCTATGGTCTTTTGCGTGGTTGAGGCGGTTGCTAGAATATTTTGGGTTGTTGCTAGGGTCTTTTGGGTGGTTGCAAGGCTGTTGCTAGGGTATTTTGGGTGGTTGCTAGGGTGTTCTGGGTGGTTGCTATGGTGTTGCTAGGCGGTTGCTAAGGTACTCTGGGTGGTTGCAAGGCGGTTGCTTGGGTCTTTTGGGTGGTTGCTAGGTGGTTGCTAGGGTGTTCTGGGTGGTTGCTAGGCGGTTGCTATGGTGTTTGCTAAGCGATGGCTAAGGTATTTTGGGTGGTTGCTAGGGTGTTTCTATGCGGTTGCTAGGCTGTTCTGGGTGGTTGCTATGGTGTTGCTAGGTTGTTGCTAAGGTATTCTGGGTGGTTGCTAGGCAGTTGCTAGGATGTTATGGGTGGTCGTTATGGTGTTGCTAGGCGGTTTCTAGGGTATTCTGGGTTGTTTCTAGGCGGTTGCCTGGGTGTTCTGGGTGGTTGCTATGTTGTTGCTAGGCAGTTGCTAAGGTATTTTGGGTGGTTGCAATGCAAGGTTGCTAGGGTGTTCTGGGTGGTTGCTAGGCGGTTGCTATGGTGTTTGCTAAGCGATGGCTAAGGTATTTTGGGTGGTTGCTAGGGTGTTTCTAGGCGGTTGCTAGGCTGTTCTGGGTGGTTGCTATGGTGTTGCTAGGCGGTTGCTAATGTATTCTTGGTGGTTGCTAGGCGGTTGCAATGGTGTTCTGGGTGGTTGCTAGGATATTTTCAGTGGTTGCTATGGTCTTTTGCGTGGTTGAGGCGGTTGCTAGAATATTTTGGGTTGTTGCTAGGGTCTTTTGGGTGGTTGCAAGGCTGTTGCTAGGGTATTTTGGGTGGTTGCTAGGGTGTTCTGGGTGGTTGCTATGGTGTTGCTAGGCGGTTGCTAAGGTACTCTGGGTGGTTGCAAGGCGGTTGCTTGGGTCTTTTGGGTGGTTGCTAGGTGGTTGCTAGGGTGTTCTGGGTGGTTGCTAGGCGGTTGCTATGGTGTTTGCTAAGCGATGGCTAAGGTATTTTGGGTGGTTGCTAGGGTGTTTCTATGCGGTTGCTAGGCTGTTCTGGGTGGTTGCTATGGTGTTGCTAGGTGGTTGCTAAGGTATTCTGGGTGGTTGCTAGGCAGTTGCTAGGATGTTATGGGTGGTCGTTATGGTGTTGCTAGGCGGTTTCTAGGGTATTCTGGGTTGTTTCTAGGCGGTTGCCTGGGTGTTCTGGGTGGTTGCTATGTTGTTGCTAGGCAGTTGCTAAGGTATTTTGGGTGGTTGCAATGCAAGGTTGCTAGGGTGTTCTGGGTGGTTGCTAGGCGGTTGCTATGGTGTTTGCTAAGCGATGGCTAAGGTATTTTGGGTGGTTGCTAGGGTGTTTCTATGCAGTTGCTAGGCTGTTCTGGGTGGTTGCTATGGTGTTGCTAGGTGGTTGCTAAGGTATTCTGGGTGGTTGCTAGGCGGTTGCTATGGTGTTCTGGGTGGTTGCTAGAATATTTTCAGTGGTTGCTATGGTCTTTTGGGTGGTTGAGGCGGTTGCTAGGGTATTTTGGGTGGTTGCTAGTGTGTTCTGGGTGGTTGCTAGGATATTATGGGTGGTTGCCAGGGTCTTTTGGTTTGTTGCTAGGTGGTTGCTAGGGTGTTCTGGGTGGTTGCTAGGCGGTTGCCTGGGTGTTGCTATGTTGTTGCTAGGCAGTTGCTAAGGTATTTTGGGTGGTTGCTATTCGGTTGCTAGGGTGTTCTGGGTGGTTGCTATGGTGTTGCTAGGCGGTTGCTAAGGTACTCTGGGTGGTTGCAAGGCGGTTGCTAGGGTCTTTTGGGTGGTTGCTAGGGTCTTTTGGGTGGTTTCTAGGGTGTTCTGGGTGGTTGCTAGGCGGTTGCTATGGTGTTGCTAAGCGATGGCTAAGGTATTTTGGGTGGATGCTAGGGTGTTTCTATGCGGTTGCTAGGCTGTTCTGGGTGGTTGTTATGTTGTTGCTAGGCAGTTGCTAAGGTATTTTGGGTGGTTGCATGGCGGTTGCTAGGGTGTTGCTAGGAGGTTGCTAGGTTGTTCTGGATGGTTGCTATGGTGTTGCTAGGCGGAGGCTAAGGTATTTTGGGTGGTTGCTAGGCGGTTGCTAGGTGGTTGCTAAGATATTTTGGGTGGTTGCTAGGGTTTTGTTAGCGGTTGCTAAGGTATTTTGGGTGGTTGCTAGGGTGTTGCTAGGTGGTTGCTAGGGTATTCTGGGTGGTTGCTATTGTGTTGCTAGGCGGTTGCTAAGGTATTCTGAGTGGTTGCAAGGCGGTTGCTAGGGTATTTTGGGTGGTTGCTAGGGTCTTTTGGGTGTTTTCTAGGCGGTTGCTAAGGTATTCTGGGTGGTTGCTAGGCGGTTGCTAAGATATTTTGGGTGGTTGCTAGGGTGTTGCTAGGCGGTTGCTAAGGTATTCTGGGTGGTTGCTAGGTGGTTGCTATGTTGTTCTGGGTGGTTGCTAGGATATTTTCAGTGGTTGCTATGGTCTTTTGAGTGGTTGATAGATCTATCTATCTACTTCAAACTATTTTAAACTTCAAATACTTTAAACTTCAAACTAAATTAAACTTTAAACTAATTTAAACTTTTTAAACGTCAAACTTATATAAACTTCAAACTACTAAATTTACTTCATTTTAACTTATAAACTGTAACGCATATAAACTCTGAGTGTGTAAGTGTTATCGAGTTAGTGTATGTGTGTGTGTGTATATGTATGTGAGTTAATGTGTGTGTGTGTGTGTGTGTGTGTGTAACCGCCTAGAACACAATAGCAACCACTGAGAACAACCTAGCAACCGCCTAGCAACCACCCAGAACACCCTAGCAACCATCCAGAATAACTTAGAACACCATATCAACCACTCAGAACACCCTAGCAACTGCCTAACAACCACCCAGAACACCCTAGCAACCACCTATAATACCTTAGAACACCCTAGCAACACCATAGCAACCACTCAGAACACTGTAGCAACTGCCTAACAACCACCCAGAACACCCTAGCAACCACCTATAATACCTTAGAAAACCCTAGCAACACCATAGCAACCACTCAGAACACCGTAGCAACTGCCTAACAACCACCCAGAACACCCTAGCAACCCACCAAAATACCTTAGAACACCCTAGCAACCACTCAGAACACCCTAGCAACCACCCAAAAGACCCTAGCAACCACCAAAACTATTCTAGCAACCGCCTAGCAACCACCCAAAACACCCTAGCAACCGCCTAGAAACCACCCAAAAAACCTTAGCAACGACTCAAAATATCCTAGCAACCGCCTAGCAACCACCCAGAACACTCTAGCAACCACCCAAAACAGCCTAGCAACACCATAGCAACCACCCAAAATACCGTAGCAACCGCCTAGCAACACCCTAGCAACCACCCAAAATACCTTAGAACACCATAGCAACACCACAGCAGACACTCAGAACACCCTAGCAACCACCCAAAATACATTAGAAAACCCTAGTAACTCCATAGCAACCATTCAGAACACCCTAGCAACCACCCAGAATAACTTAGAACACCATATCAACCACCCATAACACCCTAGCAACTGCCTAGCAACCACCCAAAAGACCTTAGCAACCGCCTAGCAACACCCTAGCAACCACCCAAAATACCTTAGAACACCATAGCAACACCATAGCAACCACTCAGAACACCCTTGCAACCACCCAAAATACCTCAGAACACCCTAGCAACTGCCTAACAACCACCCAGAACACCCTAGCAACCACCTAGCAACCACCCAAAAGACCCTGGCAACCACCCAAAATACCCTAGCAAACGCCTCAACCACCCAAAAGACCATAGCAACCACTGAAAATATTCTAGCAACCACCCAGAACACCATAGCAACCGCCTAGCAACCACCCAGAATACCTTAGCAACCACCTAGCAACACCATAGCAACCACCCAGAACACCCTAGCAACCTCCTAGCAACACCCTAGCAACCGCCTAGCAACCACCCAAAATACCTTAGCAACTGCCTAGCAACAACATAGCAACCACCCAGAACACACAGGCAACCGCCTAGAAACCACCCAGAATACCCTAGCAACCGCCTAGCAACACCATAACGACCACCCATAACATCCTAGTAACTGCCTAGCAACCACCCAGAATACCTTAGCAACCACCTAGCAACACCATAGCAACCACCCAGAACAGCCTAGCAACCGCATAGAAACACCCTAGCAACCACCCAAAATACCTTAGCCATCGCTTAGCAACACCATAGCAACCGCCTAGCAACCACCCAGAACACCATAGCAACCACCCAGAACACCCTAGCAACCTCCTAGCAACACCCTAGCAACCGCCTAGCAACCACCCAAAATACCTTAGCAACTGCCCAGCAACAACATAGCAACACCCAGGCAACCGCCTAGCAACCACCCAGAACACCCTAGCAACCACCTAGCAACAAACCAAAAGACCCTGGCAACCACCCATAATATCCTAGCAACCACCCAGAACACACTAGCAACCACCCAAAATACCCTAGCAACCGCCTCAACCACCCAAAAGACCATAGCAACCACTGAAAATATTCTAGCAACCACCCAGAACACCATAGCAACCGCCTAGCAACCACCCAGAATACCTTAGCAACCGCATAGAAACACCCTAGCAACCACCCAAAATACCTTAGCTCTCGCTTAGCAACACCATAGCAACCGCCTTACAACCACCCAGAACACCCTAGCAACCACCCAAAAGACCCTAGCAACCACCCAAAAGACCTTAGCAACCGCCTTGCATCCACCCAGAGTACCTTAGCAACCGCCTAGCAACACCATAGCAACCACCCAAAACACCCTAGCAACCGCCTAGAAACCACCCAAAAAACCTTAGCAACGACTCAAAATATCCTAGCAACCGCCTAGCAACCACCCAGAACACTCTAGCAACCACCCAAAACAGCCTAGCAACACCATAGCAACCACCCAAAATACCGTAGCAACCGCCTAGCAACACCCTAGCAACCACCCAAAATACCTTAGAACACCATAGCAACACCACAGCAGACACTCAGAACACCCTAGCAACCACCCAAAATACATTAGAAAACCCTAGTAACTCCATAGCAACCATTCAGAACACCCTAGCAACCACCCAGAATAACTTAGAACACCATATCAACCACCCATAACACCCTAGCAACTGCCTAGCAACCACCCAAAAGACCTTAGCAACCGCCTAGCAACACCCTAGCAACCACCCAAAATACCTTAGAACACCATAGCAACACCATAGCAACCACTCAGAACACCCTTGCAACCACCCAAAATACCTCAGAACACCCTAGCAACTGCCTAACAACCACCCAGAACACCCTAGCAACCACCTAGCAACCACCCAAAAGACCCTGGCAACCACCCAAAATACCCTAGCAAACGCCTCAACCACCCAAAAGACCATAGCAACCACTGAAAATATTCTAGCAACCACCCAGAACACCATAGCAACCGCCTAGCAACCACCCAGAATACCTTAGCAACCACCTAGCAACACCATAGCAACCACCCAGAATAACTTAGAACACCATATCAACCACCCATAACACCCTAGCAACTGCCTAGCAACCACCCAAAAGACCTTAGCAACCGCCTAGCAACACCCTAGCAACCACCCAAAATACCTTAGAACACCATAGCAACACCATAGCAACCACTCAGAACACCCTTGCAACCACCCAAAATACCTCAGAACACCCTAGCAACTGCCTAACAACCACCCAGAACACCCTAGCAACCACCTAGCAACCACCCAAAAGACCCTGGCAACCACCCAAAATACCCTAGCAAACGCCTCAACCACCCAAAAGACCATAGCAACCACTGAAAATATTCTAGCAACCACCCAGAACACCATAGCAACCGCCTAGCAACCACCCAGAATACCTTAGCAACCACCTAGCAACACCATAGCAACCACCCAGAACACCCTAGCAACCTCCTAGCAACACCCTAGCAACCGCCTAGCAACCACCCAAAATACCTTAGCAACTGCCTAGCAACAACATAGCAACCACCCAGAACACACAGGCAACCGCCTAGAAACCACCCAGAATACCCTAGCAACCGCCTAGCAACACCATAACGACCACCCATAACATCCTAGTAACTGCCTAGCAACCACCCAGAATACCTTAGCAACCACCTAGCAACACCATAGCAACCACCCAGAACAGCCTAGCAACCGCATAGAAACACCCTAGCAACCACCCAAAATACCTTAGCCATCGCTTAGCAACACCATAGCAACCGCCTAGCAACCACCCAGAACACCATAGCAACCACCCAGAACACCCTAGCAACCTCCTAGCAACACCCTAGCAACCGCCTAGCAACCACCCAAAATACCTTAGCAACTGCCTAGCAACAACATAGCAACACCCAGGCAACCGCCTAGCAACCACCCAGAACACCCTAGCAACCACTTAGCAACAAACCAAAAGACCCTGGCAACCACCCATAATATCCTAGCAACCACCCAGAACACACTAGCAACCACCCAAAATACCCTAGCAACCGCCTCAACCACCCAAAAGACCATAGCAACCACTGAAAATATTCTAGCAACCACCCAGAACACCATAGCAACCGCCTAGCAACCACCCAGAATACCTTAGCAACCGCATAGAAACACCCTAGCAACCACCCAAAATACCTTAGCTCTCGCTTAGCAACACCATAGCAACCGCCTTACAACCACCCAGAACACCCTAGCAACCACCCAAAAGACCCTAGCAACCACCCAAAAGACCTTAGCAACCGCCTTGCATCCACCCAGAGTACCTTAGCAACCGCCTAGCAACACCATAGCATCCACCCAGAACACCCTAGCAACCTCCTCGCAACACCCTAGCAACCGCCTAGCAACCACCCTAAATACCTTAGCAACTGCCTAGCAACAACATAGCAACCACCCAGAACACCCAGGCAACCGCCTAGAAACAACCCAGAATACCCTAGCAACCGCCTAGCAACACCATAACGACCACCCATAACATCCTAGCAACTGCCTAGCAACCACCCAGAATACCTTAGCAACACCATAGCAACCACCCAGAACAGCCTAGCAACCGCATAGAAACACCCTAGCAACCACCCAAAATACCTTAGCCAACGCTTAGCAACACCATAGCAACCGCCTAGCAACCACCCAGAACACCCTAGCAACCACCTAGCAACCACCCAAAAGACACTAGCAACCACCCAAAAGACCCTAGCAACCGCCTTGCATCCACCCAGAGTACCTTAGCAACCACCTAGCAACACCATAGCAACCACCCAGAAGACCCTAGCAACCACCCAAAATACCCTAGCAACCGCCTAGCAACCACCCAGAACACCCTAACAACCACCCAAAATACCCTAGCAACCGCCTAGCAACCACCCAAAATACCACTGCAACACCATAGCAACCGCCTAGAAACCACCCAAAATACCTTAGCAACCGCCTTTATAGCTTATGCACTTTTCGCATTGCATTGCATTGCACACCAGAACTAACTCATTCCAATGTTAATTAAAGACATAGAGAGATTTCTCTTTAATGAACATGGCAATGAGTTATTTCTGGTGTGCAATGCAATGCAATGCGAAAAGTGCATAAGCCATAATATTGCACAACGTTAACAACACACATATCTCTTTAATGAACATGGGAAGGATTTAGTTCTGGTGTGCAATGCAATGCAATGTGAAAAGTGCATATGTTATGCTTCAGTGCACAACGTTAGATCGTTAATGCAATGCAATGCAATGCAGTGCAAAGCAAAACAAGGCAATGCAATGCAATGCAACCACACGTAATGTCTTTAATCAACATGAGAATGAGTTAGTTCTGGTGTGCAATGCAATGCAATGCAAAAAGTGCATAACGTATGTTAGTGCAATGCAATGCAATGCAACAACACACGTTATCTCTTTAATGAACATGGGAATGACAGTTCTGGTGTGCAATGCAATGCAAAAAGTGCATAACCTTATGCTTATTCTTCAGTGCACAACGGTTAGATCGTTTGTGCAATGCAATGCAACAACACACATATCTCTTTAATGAACATGGTAAGGATTTAGTTCTGGTGTGCAATGCAATGCAATGTGAAAAGTGCATATGTTATTCTTCAGTGCACAACGTTAGATCGTTAATGCAATGCAATGCAATGCAATGCAATGCAGTGCAAAGCAAAGCAAAGCAAAACAATGCAATGCAATGCAATGCAAAGCAATGCAATGAAATGAAATGCAATGCAATGCAATGCAATGCAATGCAATGCAATGCAATGCAATGCCATGCAACCACACGTTATGTCTTTAATCAACATGGGAATGAGTTAGTTCTGGTTTGCAATGCAATGCAATGCAAGAAGTGCATAACGTATGTTAGTGCAATGCAATGCAACAACACACGTTATCTCTTTAATGAACATGGGAAGAATTTAGTTCTGGTGTGCAATGCAATGCAATTTGAAAAGTGCATATGTTATTCTTCAGTGCACAACGTTAGATCGTTAATGCAATGCAATGCAATGCAATGCAGTGCAAAGCAAAGCAAAGCAAAACAATGCAATGCAATGCAATGCAATGCAATGCAATGCAATGCAATGCAATGCAATGCAATGCAATGCAATGCAAAGCAATGCAATGAAATGAAATGCAATGCAATGCAACCACACGTTATGTCTTTAATCAACATTGGAATGAGTTAGTTCTGGTTTGCAATGCAATGCAAGAAGTGCATAACGTATGTTAGTGCAATGCAATGCAACAACACACGTTATCTCTTTAATGAACATGGGAATGACATTTTGGTGTGCAATGCAATGCAAAAAGTGCATAACCTATATGTTATTCTTCAGTGCACAACGGTTAGATCGTTTTTGCAATGCAATGCAACAACACACATATCTCTTTAATGAACATGGGAAGAATTTAGTTCTGGTGTGCAATGCAATGCAATTTGAAAAGTGCATATGTTATTCTTCAGTGCACAACGTTAGATCGTTAATGCAATGCAATGCAATGCAATGCAGTGCAAAGCAAAACAAGGCAATGCAATGCAATGCAATGCAATGCAATGCAATGCAATGCAATGCAATGCAATGCAATGCAACCACACGTTATGTCTTTAATCAACATGGGAATGAGTTAGTTCTGGTGTGCAATGCAATGCAATGCAAAAATTGCATATTGTTATTCAGTGCACAACGTCAGATTGTTAGTGCAGTGCAATGCCATGCCATGCAATGCAATGCAATTCAATGCGAAACGTACATGTGTTATTTTTCAGTTCACAACGTTAGATCGTTAGTGCAATGCAATGCAAAGCAATGCAATACAATGCAATTTGCAATGCAACAACACACGTTATGTCTTTAATCAACAGGGGAATGAGTTAGTTCTGGTGTGCAATGCAATGCAATGTGAAAAGTGCATATGTTATTCTTCAGTGCACAACGTTAGATCGTTAATGCAATGCAATGCAGTGCAAAGCAAAACAAGGCAATGCAAGGCAATGCAATGCAATGCAATGCAATGCAATGCAATGCAACCACACGTTATGTCTTTAATCAACATGGGAATGAGTTAGTTCTGGTGTGCAATGCAATGCAATGTGAAAAGTGCATATGTTATTCTTCAGTGCACAACGTTAGATCGTTAATGCAATGCAATGCAATGCAGTGCAAAGCAAAGCAAAACAAGGCAATGCAATGCAATGCAATGCAATGCAATGCAATGCAATGCAATGCAATGCAATGCAATGCAATGCAATGCAATGCAATGCAATGCAATGCAATGCAACCACAAGTTATTTCTTTAATCAACATGGGAATGAGTTAGTTCTGGTGTGCAATGCAATGCAATGCAACAACACACGTTATCTCTTTAATGAACATGGGAATGACATTTTGGTGTGCAATGCAATGCAAAAAGTGCATAACCTATATGTTATTCTTCAGTGCACAACGGTTAGATCGTTTTTGCAATGCAATGCAACAACACACATATCTCTTTAATGAACATGGGAAGAATTTAGTTCTGGTGTGCAATGCAATGCAATTTGAAAAGTGCATATGTTATTCTTCAGTGCACAACGTTAGATCGTTAATGCAATGCAATGCAATGCAATGCAATGCAATGCAATGCAGTGCAAAGCAGTGCAAAGCAAAACAATGCAATGCAATGCAACCACACGTTATGTCTTTAATCAACATGGGAATGAGTTAGTTCTGGTGTGCAATGCAATGCAATGCAAAAATTGCATATTGTTATTCAGTGCACAACTTCAGATCGTTAGTGCAGTGCAATGCCATGCAATGCAATGCAATGCAATGCATTGCAATGCAATTCAATGCGAAAAGTACATGTGTTATTTTTCAGTTCACAACATTAGATCGTTAGTGCAATGCAATGCAATGCAATGCAATACAATGCAATTTGCAATGCAACAACACACGTTATGTCTTTAATCAACAGGGGAAGGAGTTAGTTCTGGTGTGCAATGTAATACAATGCAATGCGAAAAGTGCATATTGTTATTCAGTGCACAACGTCAGATGGTGTGTTGTGTGTCAGATCAACACACATAGTTATGTCTTTAATGAACATGGGAATGAGTTTGATCCGGTGTGCAATGCAATGCAATGTAAGAAGTGCATAACCTATGTGTTACTCTTCAGTAAACAACGTTAGATCGTTAGTGCAATGCAATGCAACAACACACGTTATGTCTTTAATCAATATGGGAATGAGTTAGTTCTGGTGTGCAATTTAATGAATTGTAAAAAGTGCATAACTTATATGTTATTCTTCAGTGCACAACGTTAGATCTTTAGTAAAATGCAATGCAACAACACACTTTATCTCTTCTTTGAACATGGGAATGAGTTAGTTCTGGTGTGCAATTTAATGCAATGTAAAAAGTGCATAACCTGTATGTTATTCTTCAGTGCACAACGTTTGTGCAATGCAATGCAATAACACTCATAATGAACCTGGGAATGATTTTGTTCTGGTGTGCAATGCACTGCAGTGCGAGAAGTGCATAATCTGTATGTTATGCTTCAAGTTGCACAACGTTAGATCGTTAGTGTAATGCAATGCAAGAAGTGCATAACCTATGTTTCTTTAATGATGCTCAACGTTAGATCGTTTGTGCAAAGCACATAATGTTATTACAATGGTACGCTTTTGACCTACTGAACATATTTCTGGCCAAAGATGTTATTCCATCCTGACAAAAGTCCATTTTTGACATACTGAAATTTTTTCTGGCCAAGGAGTACTCGAAACTTGACCTTTCTTTATATACTAGTGGACTCTTTCTTGTGTTACACTGTAAAAAAAATTCAATTAGTCTGACGTATTTCTCATTGAGCCAATGTTAACAGACTATTGCAACAAGAATCGCACTTGGGCCATTTTAAAAATTTAGATGTGACCCGTCACTAGAAAATTTTGACGGAGAGGTTAGACATATTTATCATCAGATGGAGTCTATAATTTTACATAGTTTAAAAACTTTTTAGGGAACCTTTGACCAGAAATAATAATAGAATTATTAAGATAATAATCGTAATAATAATTAGATGCGAAAGTTCGTCGAGACAAACTTTAAGTTGGCTTGAGAAAGTTTGGACCAGAATGTTTTTTGCTATGCAGTTGCTAAGGATGTTATGGGTGGTCGTTATGGTTTTGCTAGGCAGTTGCTAGGGTATTCTGGGTGGTTTCTAGGCAGTTGCCTGGGTGTTCTGGGTGGTTTCTATGTTGTTGCTAGGCAGTTGCTAAGGTATTTTGGGTGGTTGCTAAGCGGTTGCTAGGGTGTTGCTAGGTGGTTGCTAAGGTATTCTGGGTGGTTGCTAGGCGGTTGCTATGGTGTTCTGGGTGGTTGCTAGAATATTTTCAGTGGTTGCTATGGTCTTTGGGTGGTTGAGGCGGTTGCTAGGGTATTTTGGGTGGTTGCTAGTGTGTTCTGGGTGGTTGCTAGGATATTATGGGTGGTTGCCAGGGTCTTTTGGGTGGTTGCTAGGTGGTTGCTAGATTGTTCTGGGTGGTTGCTAGGCGGTTGCTATGGTGTTGCTAAGCGGTTGCTACGGTATTTTGGGTGGTTGCTAGGGTGTTTCTAGGCGGTTGCTAGGCTGTTCTGGGTGGTTGCTATGGTGTTGCTAGGCGGTTGCTAATGTATTCTTGGTGGTTGCTAGGCGGTTGCAATGGTGTTCTGGGTGGTTGCTAGGATATTTTCAGTGGTTGCTATGGTCTTTTGCGTGGTTGAGGCGGTTGCTAGAATATTTTGGGTTGTTGCTAGGGTCTTTTGGGTGGTTGCAAGGCTGTTGCTAGGGTATTTTGGGTGGTTGCTAGGGTGTTCTGGGTGGTTGCTATGGTGTTGCTAGGCGGTTGCTAAGGTACTCTGGGTGGTTGCAAGGCGGTTGCTTGGGTCTTTTGGGTGGTTGCTAGGTGGTTGCTAGGGTGTTCTGGGTGGTTGCTAGGCGGTTGCTATGGTGTTTGCTAAGCGATGGCTAAGGTATTTTGGGTGGTTGCTAGGGTGTTTCTATGCGGTTGCTAGGCTGTTCTGGGTGGTTGCTATGGTGTTGCTAGGTGGTTGCTAAGGTATTCTGGGTGGTTGCTAGGCAGTTGCTAGGATGTTATGGGTGGTCGTTATGGTGTTGCTAGGCGGTTTCTAGGGTATTCTGGGTTGTTTCTAGGCGGTTGCCTGGGTGTTCTGGGTGGTTGCTATGTTGTTGCTAGGCAGTTGCTAAGGTATTTTGGGTGGTTGCAATGCAAGGTTGCTAGGGTGTTCTGGGTGGTTGCTAGGCGGTTGCTATGGTGTTTGCTAAGCGATGGCTAAGGTATTTTGGGTGGTTGCTAGGGTGTTTCTATGCAGTTGCTAGGCTGTTCTGGGTGGTTGCTATGGTGTTGCTAGGTGGTTGCTAAGGTATTCTGGGTGGTTGCTAGGCGGTTGCTATGGTGTTCTGGGTGGTTGCTAGAATATTTTCAGTGGTTGCTATGGTCTTTTGGGTGGTTGAGGCGGTTGCTAGGGTATTTTGTTGCTAGGGTGTTCTGGGTGGTTGCTAGGCGGTTGCCTGGGTGTTGCTATGTTGTTGCTAGGCAGTTGCTAAGGTATTTTGGGTGGTTGCTATTCGGTTGCTAGGGTGTTCTGGGTGGTTGCTATGGTGTTGCTAGGCGGTTGCTAAGGTACTCTGGGTGGTTGCAAGGCGGTTGCTAGGGTCTTTTGGGTGGTTGCTAGGGTCTTTTGGGTGGTTTCTAGGGTGTTCTGGGTGGTTGCTAGGCGGTTGCTATGGTGTTGCTAAGCGATGGCTAAGGTATTTTGGGTGGATGCTAGGGTGTTTCTATGCGGTTGCTAGGCTGTTCTGGGTGGTTGTTATGTTGTTGCTAGGCAGTTGCTAAGGTATTTTGGGTGGTTGCATGGCGGTTGCTAGGGTGTTGCTAGGAGGTTGCTAGGTTGTTCTGGATGGTTGCTATGGTGTTGCTAGGCGGAGGCTAAGGTATTTTGGGTGGTTGCTAGGCGGTTGCTAGGTGGTTGCTAAGATATTTTGGGTGGTTGCTAGGGTTTTGTTAGCGGTTGCTAAGGTATTTTGGGTGGTTGCTAGGGTGTTGCTAGGTGGTTGCTAGGGTATTCTGGGTGGTTGCTATTGTGTTGCTAGGCGGTTGCTAAGGTATTCTGAGTGGTTGCAAGGCGGTTGCTAGGGTATTTTGGGTGGTTGCTAGGGTCTTTTGGGTGTTTTCTAGGCGGTTGCTAAGGTATTCTGGGTGGTTGCTAGGCGGTTGCTAAGATATTTTGGGTGGTTGCTAGGGTGTTGCTAGGCGGTTGCTAAGGTATTCTGGGTGGTTGCTAGGTGGTTGCTATGTTGTTCTGGGTGGTTGCTAGGATATTTTCAGTGGTTGCTATGGTCTTTTGAGTGGTTGATAGATCTATCTATCTACTTCAAACTATTTTAAACTTCAAATACTTTAAACCAAACTAAATTAAACTTTAAACTAATTTAAACTTTTTAAACGTCAAACTTATATAAACTTCAAACTACTAAATTTACTTCATTTTAACTTATAAACTGTAACGCATATAAACTCTGAGTGTGTAAGTGTTATCGAGTTAGTGTATGTGTGTGTGTGTATATGTATGTGAGTTAATGTGTGTGTGTGTGTGTGTGTGTGTGTGTAACCGCCTAGAACACAATAGCAACCACTGAGAACAACCTAGCAACCGCCTAGCAACCACCCAGAACACCCTAGCAACCATCCAGAATAACTTAGAACACCATATCAACCACTCAGAACACCCTAGCAACTGCCTAACAACCACCCAGAACACCCTAGCAACCACCTATAATACCTTAGAACACCCTAGCAACACCATAGCAACCACTCAGAACACTGTAGCAACTGCCTAACAACCACCCAGAACACCCTAGCAACCACCTATAATACCTTAGAAAACCCTAGCAACACCATAGCAACCACTCAGAACACCGTAGCAACTGCCTAACAACCACCCAGAACACCCTAGCAACCCACCAAAATACCTTAGAACACCCTAGCAACCACTCAGAACACCCTAGCAACCACCCAAAAGACCCTAGCAACCACCAAAACTATTCTAGCAACCGCCTAGCAACCACCCAAAACACCCTAGCAACCGCCTAGAAACCACCCAAAAAACCTTAGCAACGACTCAAAATATCCTAGCAACCGCCTAGCAACCACCCAGAACACTCTAGCAACCACCCAAAACAGCCTAGCAACACCATAGCAACCACCCAAAATACCGTAGCAACCGCCTAGCAACACCCTAGCAACCACCCAAAATACCTTAGAACACCATAGCAACACCACAGCAGACACTCAGAACACCCTAGCAACCACCCAAAATACATTAGAAAACCCTAGTAACTCCATAGCAACCAGTCAGAACACCCTAGCAACCACCCAGAATAACTTAGAACACCATATCAACCACCCATAACACCCTAGCAACTGCCTAGCAACCACCCAAAAGACCTTAGCAACCGCCTAGCAACACCCTAGCAACCACCCAAAATACCTTAGAACACCATAGCAACACCATAGCAACCACTCAGAACACCCTTGCAACCACCCAAAATACCTCAGAACACCCTAGCAACTGCCTAACAACCACCCAGAACACCCTAGCAACCACCTAGCAACCACCCAAAAGACCCTGGCAACCACCCAAAATACCCTAGCAAACGCCTCAACCACCCAAAAGACCATAGCAACCACTGAAAATATTCTAGCAACCACCCAGAACACCATAGCAACCGCCTAGCAACCACCCAGAATACCTTAGCAACCACCTAGCAACACCATAGCAACCACCCAGAACACCCTAGCAACCTCCTAGCAACACCCTAGCAACCGCCTAGCAACCACCCAAAATACCTTAGCAACTGCCTAGCAACAACATAGCAACCACCCAGAACACACAGGCAACCGCCTAGAAACCACCCAGAATACCCTAGCAACCGCCTAGCAACACCATAACGACCACCCATAACATCCTAGTAACTGCCTAGCAACCACCCAGAATACCTTAGCAACCACCTAGCAACACCATAGCAACCACCCAGAACAGCCTAGCAACCGCATAGAAACACCCTAGCAACCACCCAAAATACCTTAGCCATCGCTTAGCAACACCATAGCAACCGCCTAGCAACCACCCAGAACACCATAGCAACCACCCAGAACACCCTAGCAACCTCCTAGCAACACCCTAGCAACCGCCTAGCAACCACCCAAAATACCTTAGCAACTGCCCAGCAACAACATAGCAACACCCAGGCAACCGCCTAGCAACCACCCAGAACACCCTAGCAACCACCTAGCAACAAACCAAAAGACCCTGGCAACCACCCATAATATCCTAGCAACCACCCAGAACACACTAGCAACCACCCAAAATACCCTAGCAACCGCCTCAACCACCCAAAAGACCATAGCAACCACTGAAAATATTCTAGCAACCACCCAGAACACCATAGCAACCGCCTAGCAACCACCCAGAATACCTTAGCAACCGCATAGAAACACCCTAGCAACCACCCAAAATACCTTAGCTCTCGCTTAGCAACACCATAGCAACCGCCTTACAACCACCCAGAACACCCTAGCAACCACCCAAAAGACCTTAGCAACCACCCAAAAGACCTTAGCAACCGCCTTGCATCCACCCAGAGTACCTTAGCAACCGCCTAGCAACACCATAGCATCCACCCAGAACACCCTAGCAACCTCCTCGCAACACCCTAGCAACCGCCTAGCAACCACCCTAAATACCTTAGCAACTGCCTAGCAACAACATAGCAACCACCCAGAACACCCAGGCAACCGCCTAGAAACAACCCAGAATACCCTAGCAACCGCCTAGCAACACCATAACGACCACCCATAACATCCTAGCAACTGCCTAGCAACCACCCAGAATACCTTAGCAACACCATAGCAACCACCCAGAACAGCCTAGCAACCGCATAGAAACACCCTAGCAACCACCCAAAATACCTTAGCCAACGCTTAGCAACACCATAGCAACCGCCTAGCAACCACCCAGAACACCCTAGCAACCACCTAGCAACCACCCAAAAGACACTAGCAACCACCCAAAAGACCCTAGCAACCGCCTTGCATCCACCCAGAGTACCTTAGCAACCACCTAGCAACACCATAGCAACCACCCAGAAGACCCTAGCAACCACCCAAAATACCCTAGCAACCGCCTAGCAACCACCCAGAACACCCTAACAACCACCCAAAATACCCTAGCAACCGCCTAGCAACCACCCAAAATACCACTGCAACACCATAGCAACCGTCTAGAAACCACCCAAAATACCTTAGCAACCGCCTTTATAGCTTATGCACTTTTCGCATTGCATTGCATTGCACACCAGAACTAACTCATTCCAATGTTAATTAAAGACATAGAGAGATTTCTCTTTAATGAACATGGCAATGAGTTATTTCTGGTGTGCAATGCAATGCAATGCGAAAAGTGCATAAGCTATAATATTGCACAACGTTAACAACACACATATCTCTTTAATGAACATGGGAAGGATTTAGTTCTGGTGTGCAATGCAATGCAATGTGAAAAGTGCATATGTTAT
The DNA here is from genome assembly GCA_021554675.1 of Leuciscus idus. Taxonomy (NCBI): domain Eukaryota; kingdom Metazoa; phylum Chordata; class Actinopteri; order Cypriniformes; family Leuciscidae; genus Leuciscus; species Leuciscus idus. The sequence continues at coordinate 23,948,591 of CM038628.1, forward strand.
GCTTCAGTGCACAACGTTAGATCGTTAATGCAATGCAATGCAATGCAGTGCAAAGCAAAACAAGGCAATGCAACCACACGTTATGTCTTTAATCAACATGAGAATGAGTTAGTTCTGGTGTGCAATGCAATGCAATGCAAAAAGTGCATAACGTATGTTAGTGCAATGCAATGCAATGCAACAACACACGTTATCTCTTTAATGAACATGGGAATGACAGTTCTGGTGTGCAATGCAATGCAAAAAGTGCATAACCTTATGCTTATTCTTCAGTGCACAACGGTTAGATCGTTTGTGCAATGCAATGCAACAACACACATATCTCTTTAATGAACATGGTAAGGATTTAGTTCTGGTGTGCAATGCAATGCAATGTGAAAAGTGCATATGTTATTCTTCAGTGCACAACGTTAGATCGTTAATGCAATGCAATGCAATGCAATGCAGTGCAAAGCAAAGCAAAGCAAAACAATGCAATGCAATGCAAAGCAATGCAATGAAATGAAATGCAATGCAATGCAATGCAATGCAATGCAATGCAATGCAATGCAATGCAATGCAATGCAATGCCATGCAACCACACGTTATGTCTTTAATCAACATTGGAATGAGTTAGTTCTGGTTTGCAATGCAATGCAATGCAATGCAAGAAGTGCATAACGTATGTTAGTGCAATGCAATGCAACAACACACGTTATCTCTTTAATGAACATGGGAATGACATTTTGGTGTGCAATGCAATGCAAAAAGTGCATAACCTACATGTTATTCTTCAGTGCACAACGGTTAGATCGTTTTTGCAATGCAATGCAACAACACACATATCTCTTTAATGAACATGGGAAGAATTTAGTTCTGGTGTGCAATGCAATGCAATTTGAAAAGTGCATATGTTATTCTTCAGTGCACAACGTTAGATCGTTAATGCAATGCAATGCAATGCAATGCAGTGCAAAGCAAAACAAGGCAATGCAATGCAATGCAATGCAATGCAATGCAATGCAACCACACGTTATGTCTTTAATCAACATGGGAATGAGTTAGTTCTGGTGTGCAATGCAATGCAATGCAAAAATTGCATATTGTTATTCAGTGCACAACGTCAGATTGTTAGTGCAGTGCAATGCCATGCAATGCAATGCAATGCAATGCAATGCAATGCAATGCAATGCAATGCAATTCAATGCGAAACGTACATGTGTTATTATTCAGTTCACAACGTTAGATCGTTAGTGCAATGCAATGCAAAGCAATGCAATACAATGCAATTTGCAATGCAACAACACACGTTATGTCTTTAATCAACAGGGGAATGAGTTAGTTCTGGTGTGCAATGCAATGCAATGTGAAAAGTGCATATGTTATTCTTCAGTGCACAACGTTAGATCGTTAATGCAATGCAATGCAGTGCAAAGCAAAACAAGGCAATGCAAGGCAATGCAATGCAATGCAATGCAATGCAATGCAACCACACGTTATGTCTTTAATCAACATGGGAATGAGTTAGTTCTGGTGTGCAATGCAATGCAATGTGAAAAGTGCATATGTTATTCTTCAGTGCACAACGTTAGATCGTTAATGCAATGCAATGCAATGCAGTGCAAAGCAAAACAAGGCAATGCAATGCAATGCAATGCAATGCAATGCAATGCAATGCAATGCAATGCAATGCAATGCAATGCAATGCAATGCAATGCAACCACACGTTATTTCTTTAATCAACATGGGAATGAGTTAGTTCTGGTGTGCAATGCAATGCAATGCAACAACACACGTTATCTCTTTAATGAACATGGGAATGACATTTTGGTGTGCAATGCAATGCAAAAAGTGCATAACCTATATGTTATTCTTCAGTGCACAACGGTTAGATCGTTTTTGCAATGCAATGCAACAACACACATATCTCTTTAATGAACATGGGAAGAATTTAGTTCTGGTGTGCAATGCAATGCAATTTGAAAAGTGCATATGTTATTCTTCAGTGCACAACGTTAGATCGTTAATGCAATGCAATGCAATGCAATGCAATGCAGTGCAAAGCAGTGCAAAGCAAAACAATGCAATGCAATGCAACCACACGTTATGTCTTTAATCAACATGGGAATGAGTTAGTTCTGGTGTGCAATGCAATGCAATGCAAAAATTGCATATTGTTATTCAGTGCACAACTTCAGATCGTTAGTGCAGTGCAATGCCATGCAATGCAATGCAATGCAATGCATTGCAATGCAATTCAATGCGAAAAGTACATGTGTTATTTTTCAGTTCACAACATTAGATCGTTAGTGCAATGCAATGCAATGCAATGCAATACAATGCAATTTGCAATGCAACAACACACGTTATGTCTTTAATCAACAGGGGAAGGATTTAGTTCTGGTGTGCAATGTAATACAATGCAATGCGAAAAGTGCATATTGTTATTCAGTGCACAACGTCAGATGGTGTGTTGTGTGTCAGATCAACACACATAGTTATGTCTTTAATGAACATGGGAATGAGTTTGATCCGGTGTGCAATGCAATGCAATGTAAGAAGTGCATAACCTATGTGTTACTCTTCAGTAAACAACGTTAGATCGTTAGTGCAATGCAATGCAACAACACACGTTATGTCTTTAATCAATATGGGAATGAGTTAGTTCTGGTGTGCAATTTAATGAATAGTAAAAAGTGCATAACTTATATGTTATTCTTCAGTGCACAACGTTAGATCTTTAGTGCAATGCAATGCAACAACACACTTTATCTCTTCTTTGAACATGGGAATGAGTTAGTTCTGGTGTGCAATTTAATGCAATGTAAAAAGTGCATAACCTGTATGTTATTCTTCAGTGCACAACGTTTGTGCAATGCAATGCAATAACACTCATAATGAACCTGGGAATGATTTTGTTCTGGTGTGCAATGCACTGCAGTGCGAGAAGTGCATAATCTGTATGTTATGCTTCAAGTTGCACAACGTTAGATCGTTAGTGTAATGCAATGCAAGAAGTGCATAACCTATGTTTCTTTAATGATGCTCAACGTTAGATCGTTTGTGCAAAGCACATAATGTTATTACAATGGTACGCTTTTGACCTACTGAACATATTTCTGGCCAAAGATGTTATTCCATCCTGACAAAAGTCCATTTTTGACATACTGAAATTTTTTCTGGCCAAGGAGTACTCGAAACTTGACCTTTCTTTATATACTAGTGGACTCTTTCTTGTGTTACACTGGAAAAAAAATTCAATTAGTCTGACGTATTTCTCATTGAGCCAATGTTAACAGACTATTGCAACAAGAATCGCACTTGGGCCATTTTAAAAATTTAGATGTGACCCGTCACTAGAAAATTTTGACGGAGAGGTTAGACATATTTATCATCAGATGGAGTCTATAATTTTACATAGTTTAAAAACTTTTTAGGGAACCTTTGACCAGAAATAATAATAGAATTATTAAGATAATAATCGTAATAATAATTAGATGCGAAAGTTCGTCGAGACAAACTTTAAGTTGGCTTGAGAAAGTTTGGACCAGAATGTTTTTTGCTATGCAGTTGCTAAGGATGTTATGGGTGGTCGTTATGGTGTTGCTAGGCAGTTGCTAGGGTATTCTGGGTGGTTTCTAGGTGGTTGCCTGGGTGTTCTGGGTGGTTGCTATGTTGTTGCTAGGCAGTTGCTAAGGTATTTTGGGTGGTTGCTAAGTGGTTGCTAGGGTGTTGCTAGGTGGTTGCTAAGGTATTCTGGGTGGTTGCTAGGCGGTTGCTATGGTGTTCTGGGTGGTTGCTAGAATATTTTCAGTGGTTGCTATGGTCTTTGGGTGGTTGAGGCGGTTGCTAGGGTATTTTGGGTGGTTGCTAGTGTGTTCTGGGTGGTTGCTAGGATATTATGGGTGGTTGCCAGGGTCTTTTGGGTGGTTGCTAGGTGGTTGCTAGATTGTTCTGGGTGGTTGCTAGGCGGTTGCTATGGTGTTGCTAAGCGGTTGCTAAGGTATTTTGGGTGGTTGCTAGGGTGTTTCTAGGCGGTTGCTAGGCTGTTCTGGGTGGTTGCTATGGTGTTGCTAGGCGGTTGCTAATGTATTCTTGGTGGTTGCTAGGCGGTTGCAATGGTGTTCTGGGTGGTTGCTAGGATATTTTCAGTGGTTGCTATGGTCTTTTGCGTGGTTGAGGCGGTTGCTAGAATATTTTGGGTTGTTGCTAGGGTCTTTTGGGTGGTTGCAAGGCTGTTGCTAGGGTATTTTGGGTGGTTGCTAGGGTGTTCTGGGTGGTTGCTATGGTGTTGCTAGGCGGTTGCTAGGGTCTTTTGGGTGGTTGCTAGGTGGTTGCTAGGGTGTTCTGGGTGGTTGCTAGGCGGTTGCTATGGTGTTTGCTAAGCGATGGCTAAGGTATTTTGGGTGGTTGCTAGGGTGTTTCTATGCGGTTGCTAGGCTGTTCTGGGTGGTTGCTATGGTGTTGCTAGGTGGTTGCTAAGGTATTCTGGGTGGTTGCTAGGCAGTTGCTAGGATGTTATGGGTGGTCGTTATGGTGTTGCTAGGCGGTTTCTAGGGTATTCTGGGTTGTTTCTAGGCGGTTGCCTGGGTGTTCTGGGTGGTTGCTATGTTGTTGCTAGGCAGTTGCTAAGGTATTTTGGGTGGTTGCAATGCAAGGTTGCTAGGGTGTTCTGGGTGGTTGCTAGGCGGTTGCTATGGTGTTTGCTAAGCGATGGCTAAGGTATTTTGGGTGGTTGCTAGGGTGTTTCTATGCAGTTGCTAGGCTGTTCTGGGTGGTTGCTATGGTGTTGCTAGGTGGTTGCTAAGGTATTCTGGGTGGTTGCTAGGCGGTTGCTATGGTGTTCTGGGTGGTTGCTAGAATATTTTCAGTGGTTGCTATGGTCTTTTGGGTGGTTGAGGCGGTTGCTAGGGTATTTTGGGTGGTTGCTAGTGTGTTCTGGGTGGTTGCTAGGATATTATGGGTGGTTGCCATGGTCTTTTGGTTTGTTGCTAGGTGGTTGCTAGGGTGTTCTGGGTGGTTGCTAGGCGGTTGCCTGGGTGTTGCTATGTTGTTGCTAGGCAGTTGCTAAGGTATTTTGGGTGGTTGCTATTCGGTTGCTAGGGTGTTCTGGGTGGTTGCTATGGTGTTGCTAGGCGGTTGCTAAGGTACTCTGGGTGGTTGCAAGGCGGTTGCTAGGGTCTTTTGGGTGGTTGCTAGGGTCTTTTGGGTGGTTTCTAGGGTGTTCTGGGTGGTTGCTAGGCGGTTGCTATGGTGTTGCTAAGCGATGGCTAAGGTATTTTGGGTGGATGCTAGGGTGTTTCTATGCGGTTGCTAGGCTGTTCTGGGTGGTTGTTATGTTGTTGCTAGGCAGTTGCTAAGGTATTTTGGGTGGTTGCATGGCGGTTGCTAGGGTGTTGCTAGGAGGTTGCTAGGTTGTTCTGGGTGGTTGCTATGGTGTTGCTAGGCGGAGGCTAAGGTATTTTGGGTGGTTGCTAGGCGGTTGCTAGGTGGTTGCTAAGATATTTTGGGCGGTTGCTAGGGTTTTGTTAGCGGTTGCTAAGGTATTTTGGGTGGTTGCTAGGGTGTTGCTAGGTGGTTGCTAGGGTATTCTGGTTGGTTGCTCTTGTGTTGCTAGGCGGTTGCTAAGGTATTCTGAGTGGTTGCAAGGCGGTTGCTAGGGTATTTTGGGTGGTTGCTAGGGTCTTTTGGGTGTTTTCTAGGCGGTTGCTAAGGTATTCTGGGTGGTTGCTAGGCGGTTGCTAAGATATTTTGGGTGGTTGCTAGGGTGTTGCTAGGCGGTTGCTAAGGTATTCTGGGTGGTTGCTAGGTGGTTGCTATGTTGTTCTGGGTGGTTGCTAGGATATTTTCAGTGGTTGCTATGGTCTTTTGAGTGGTTGATAGATCTATCTATCTACTTCAAACTATTTTAAACTTCAAATACTTTAAACTTCAAACTAAATTAAACTTTAAACTAATTTAAACTTTTTAAACGTCAAACTTATATAAACTTCAAACTACTAAATTTACTTCATTTTAACTTATAAACTGTAATGCTGCGTTCACACCAAACGCGAATCTGCGTCAAAATTCGCGCCTGCCGCGTCTAGTTATACGCGTGACCACTTTGTGTGCATTCGCGCGTCAAGAGCGAAATAAGTTTGAAGCGAAATTTACGCGCGTCACGCGCGTCAGAGGCGAAAGTTTCAAAAGTTTCGAACCCCGTTGGCGGCCATCTTTTTACAAGATGTCTGTTATTGATCGGTCATTTATCGAGAGAGTCGCCGCTCTGTATTTGCTCTGGAGAGCAGAACAGCGGCGTAGGGATCATCGTCGCTGTACTCGGGTCCACCAGACCCTCCGGAGGGTTTCAGGAGTTTCACAATTTGCTCCAGGAGCTAGGTTTGGTGGACCTAACGGTGAGGACGCTGACGAGGACCGCGTAGGCCGTAAGGCCTCGGCCTCGAGTGGTCGCTGCCTGACGAGCCCGCGCTCTACAGCCCGGCGCGAGGTTCACCCTCGCCCGCACCCACCTAATCTGTCATTTATTTTTGTTTTGATAATAAATGGAGTCAGCCTCCAAAGGTGAAACCTGTCCTGTGATTTTTGTTTTTATACACTAAATTGTGTTTGTTGTCTTTACATTAGAATAATAATGTTTCATTATAATCTAGAATAGATATGGAATAAATAGCATTCAATACAAAATGATTATCTCTCATATATTGAAATCGAGTTTTTATGTGAAAGATTTGCTTTGTTGTGCATTTTAGTCATATTACAAAATAATTTATTGAGGCCAAACATAAAATAACATTGTAAACTGTCACTTCACCACGTGACAGCAGCAAGCAGGCTTCTGATTGGTTAACGCGGCGCGAATTGACGCAGAAGTTCAGATTTTTCAACTCGGGCGGCAGACGCGAATTCGCGTCAAACGCGTGAATGCACAAATAGCACTAATAAATTTCGCGCGTAACCAAACGCTCAATTCGCGCGAATGAGGCGAATTCGCGTCTACCGCGCCGCGCTAAACGCCTCATTCGCGCCGCAAGACCTCCAGACGCGCGTAAACGCGTCTTACCATTGACTTAACATTGAAATCACTCGCGCCAGACGCATATTCGCGTTTGGTGTGAACGCACCATAACGCATATAAACTCTGAGTGTGTAAGTGTTATCGAGTTAGTGTATGTGTGTGTGTGTATATGTATGTGAGTTAATGTGTGTGTGTGTGTGTGTGTGTGTGTGTGTGTGTGTGTGTGTAACCGCCTAGAACACAATAGCAACCACTGAGAACAACCTAGCAACCGCCTAGCAACCACCCAGAACACCCTAGCAACCATCCAGAATAACTTAGAACACCATATCAACCACTCAGAACACCCTAGCAACTGCCTAACAACCACCCAGAACACCCTAGCAACCACCTATAATACCTTAGAACACCCTAGCAACACCATAGCAACCACTCAGAACACTGTAGCAACTGCCTAACAACCACCCAGAACACCCTAGCAACCACCTATAATACCTTAGAAAACCCTAGCAACACCATAGCAACCACTCAGAACACCGTAGCAACTGCCTAACAACCACCCAGAACACCCTAGCAACCCACCAAAATACCTTAGAACACCCTAGCAACCACTCAGAACACCCTAGCAACCACCCAAAAGACCCTAGCAACCACCAAAACTATTCTAGCAACCGCCTAGCAACCACCCAAAACACCCTAGCAACCGCCTAGAAACCACCCAAAAAACCTTAGCAACGACTCAAAATATCCTAGCAACCGCCTAGCAACCACCCAGAACACTCTAGCAACCACCCAAAACAGCCTAGCAACACCATAGCAACCACCCAAAATACCGTAGCAACCGCCTAGCAACACCCTAGCAACCACCCAAAATACCTTAGAACACCATAGCAACACCACAGCAGACACTCAGAACACCCTAGCAACCACCCAAAATACATTAGAAAACCCTAGTAACTCCATAGCAACCAGTCAGAACACCCTAGCAACCACCCAGAATAACTTAGAACACCATATCAACCACCCATAACACCCTAGCAACTGCCTAGCAACCACCCAAAAGACCTTAGCAACCGCCTAGCAACACCCTAGCAACCACCCAAAATACCTTAGAACACCATAGCAACACCATAGCAACCACTCAGAACACCCTTGCAACCACCCAAAATACCTCAGAACACCCTAGCAACTGCCTAACAACCACCCAGAACACCCTAGCAACCACCTAGCAACCACCCAAAAGACCCTGGCAACCACCCAAAATACCCTAGCAAACGCCTCAACCACCCAAAAGACCATAGCAACCACTGAAAATATTCTAGCAACCACCCAGAACACCATAGCAACCGCCTAGCAACCACCCAGAATACCTTAGCAACCACCTAGCAACACCATAGCAACCACCCAGAACACCCTAGCAACCTCCTAGCAACACCCTAGCAACCGCCTAGCAACCACCCAAAATACCTTAGCAACTGCCTAGCAACAACATAGCAACCACCCAGAACACACAGGCAACCGCCTAGAAACCACCCAGAATACCCTAGCAACCGCCTAGCAACACCATAACGACCACCCATAACATCCTAGTAACTGCCTAGCAACCACCCAGAATACCTTAGCAACCACCTAGCAACACCATAGCAACCACCCAGAACAGCCTAGCAACCGCATAGAAACACCCTAGCAACCACCCAAAATACCTTAGCCATCGCTTAGCAACACCATAGCAACCGCCTAGCAACCACCCAGAACACCATAGCAACCACCCAGAACACCCTAGCAACCTCCTAGCAACACCCTAGCAACCGCCTAGCAACCACCCAAAATACCTTAGCAACTGCCCAGCAACAACATAGCAACACCCAGGCAACCGCCTAGCAACCACCCAGAACACCCTAGCAACCACCTAGCAACAAACCAAAAGACCCTGGCAACCACCCATAATATCCTAGCAACCACCCAGAACACACTAGCAACCACCCAAAATACCCTAGCAACCGCCTCAACCACCCAAAAGACCATAGCAACCACTGAAAATATTCTAGCAACCACCCAGAACACCATAGCAACCGCCTAGCAACCACCCAGAATACCTTAGCAACCGCATAGAAACACCCTAGCAACCACCCAAAATACCTTAGCTCTCGCTTAGCAACACCATAGCAACCGCCTTACAACCACCCAGAACACCCTAGCAACCACCCAAAAGACCTTAGCAACCACCCAAAAGACCTTAGCAACCGCCTTGCATCCACCCAGAGTACCTTAGCAACCGCCTAGCAACACCATAGCATCCACCCAGAACACCCTAGCAACCTCCTCGCAACACCCTAGCAACCGCCTAGCAACCACCCTAAATACCTTAGCAACTGCCTAGCAACAACATAGCAACCACCCAGAACACCCAGGCAACCGCCTAGAAACAACCCAGAATACCCTAGCAACCGCCTAGCAACACCATAACGACCACCCATAACATCCTAGCAACTGCCTAGCAACCACCCAGAATACCTTAGCAACACCATAGCAACCACCCAGAACAGCCTAGCAACCGCATAGAAACACCCTAGCAACCACCCAAAATACCTTAGCCAACGCTTAGCAACACCATAGCAACCGCCTAGCAACCACCCAGAACACCCTAGCAACCACCTAGCAACCACCCAAAAGACACTAGCAACCACCCAAAAGACCCTAGCAACCGCCTTGCATCCACCCAGAGTACCTTAGCAACCACCTAGCAACACCATAGCAACCACCCAGAAGACCCTAGCAACCACCCAAAATACCCTAGCAACCGCCTAGCAACCACCCAGAACACCCTAACAACCACCCAAAATACCCTAGCAACCGCCTAGCAACCACCCAAAATACCACTGCAACACCATAGCAACCGTCTAGAAACCACCCAAAATACCTTAGCAACCGCCTTTATAGCTTATGCACTTTTCGCATTGCATTGCATTGCACACCAGAACTAACTCATTCCAATGTTAATTAAAGACATAGAGAGATTTCTCTTTAATGAACATGGCAATGAGTTATTTCTGGTGTGCAATGCAATGCAATGCGAAAAGTGCATAAGCTATAATATTGCACAACGTTAACAACACACATATCTCTTTAATGAACATGGGAAGGATTTAGTTCTGGTGTGCAATGCAATGCAATGTGAAAAGTGCATATGTTATGCTTCAGTGCACAACGTTAGATCGTTAATGCAATGCAATGCAATGCAGTGCAAAGCAAAACAAGGCAATGCAACCACACGTTATGTCTTTAATCAACATGAGAATGAGTTAGTTCTGGTGTGCAATGCAATGCAATGCAAAAAGTGCATAACGTATGTTAGTGCAATGCAATGCAATGCAACAACACACGTTATCTCTTTAATGAACATGGGAATGACAGTTCTGGTGTGCAATGCAATGCAAAAAGTGCATAACCTTATGCTTATTCTTCAGTGCACAACGGTTAGATCGTTTGTGCAATGCAATGCAACAACACACATATCTCTTTAATGAACATGGTAAGGATTTAGTTCTGGTGTGCAATGCAATGCAATGTGAAAAGTGCATATGTTATTCTTCAGTGCACAACGTTAGATCGTTAATGCAATGCAATGCAATGCAATGCAGTGCAAAGCAAAGCAAAGCAAAACAATGCAATGCAATGCAATGCAATGCAATGCAATGCAAAGCAATGCAATGAAATGAAATGCAATGCAATGCAATGCAATGCAATGCAATGCAATGCAATGCAATGCAATGCAATGCAATGCAATGCCATGCAACCACACGTTATGTCTTTAATCAACATTGGAATGAGTTAGTTCTGGTTTGCAATGCAATGCAATGCAAGAAGTGCATAACGTATGTTAGTGCAATGCAATGCAACAACACACGTTATCTCTTTAATGAACATGGGAATGACATTTTGGTGTGCAATGCAATGCAAAAAGTGCATAACCTACATGTTATTCTTCAGTGCACAACGGTTAGATCGTTTTTGCAATGCAATGCAACAACACACATATCTCTTTAATGAACATGGGAAGAATTTAGTTCTGGTGTGCAATGCAATGCAATTTGAAAAGTGCATATGTTATTCTTCAGTGCACAACGTTAGATCGTTAATGCAATGCAATGCAATGCAATGCAGTGCAAAGCAAAACAAGGCAATGCAATGCAATGCAATGCAATGCAATGCAATGCAATGCAACCACACGTTATGTCTTTAATCAACATGGGAATGAGTTAGTTCTGGTGTGCAATGCAATGCAATGCAAAAATTGCATATTGTTATTCAGTGCACAACGTCAGATTGTTAGTGCAGTGCAATGCCATGCAATGCAATGCAATGCAATGCAATGCAATGCAATGCAATGCAATGCAATGCAATTCAATGCGAAACGTACATGTGTTATTTTTCAGTTCACAACGTTAGATCGTTAGTGCAATGCAATGCAAAGCAATGCAATACAATGCAATTTGCAATGCAACAACACACGTTATGTCTTTAATCAACAGGGGAATGAGTTAGTTCTGGTGTGCAATGCAATGCAATGTGAAAAGTGCATATGTTATTCTTCAGTGCACAACGTTAGATCGTTAATGCAATGCAATGCAGTGCAAAGCAAAACAAGGCAATGCAATGCAATGCAATGCAATGCAATGCAATGCAATGCAACCACACGTTATGTCTTTAATCAACATGGGAATGAGTTAGTTCTGGTGTGCAATGCAATGCAATGTGAAAAGTGCATATGTTATTCTTCAGTGCACAACGTTAGATCGATAATGCAATGCAATGCAATGCAGTGCAAAGCAAAACAAGGCAATGCAATGCAATGCAATGCAATGCAATGCAATGCAATGCAATGCAATGCAATGCAATGCAATGCAATGCAATGCAATGCAATGCAATGCAATGCAACCACACGTTATTTCTTTAATCAACATGGGAATGAGTTAGTTCTGGTGTGCAATGCAATGCAATGCAACAACACACGTTATCTCTTTAATGAACATGGGAATGACATTTTGGTGTGCAATGCAATGCAAAAAGTGCATAACCTATATGTTATTCTTCAGTGCACAACGGTTAGATCGTTTTTGCAATGCAATGCAACAACACACATATCTCTTTAATGAACATGGGAAGAATTTAGTTCTGGTGTGCAATGCAATGCAATTTGAAAAGTGCATATGTTATTCTTCAGTGCACAACGTTAGATCGTTAATGCAATGCAATGCAATGCAATGCAATGCAGTGCAAAGCAGTGCAAAGCAAAACAATGCAATGCAATGCAACCACACGTTATGTCTTTAATCAACATGGGAATGAGTTAGTTCTGGTGTGCAATGCAATGCAATGCAAAAATTGCATATTGTTATTCAGTGCACAACTTCAGATCGTTAGTGCAGTGCAATGCCATGCAATGCAATGCAATGCAATGCATTGCAATGCAATTCAATGCGAAAAGTACATGTGTTATTTTTCAGTTCACAACATTAGATCGTTAGTGCAATGCAATGCAATGCAATGCAATACAATGCAATTTGCAATGCAACACCACACGTTATGTCTTTAATCAACAGGGGAAGGAGTTAGTTCTGGTGTGCAATGTAATACAATGCAATGCGAAAAGTGCATATTGTTATTCAGTGCACAACGTCAGATGGTGTGTTGTGTGTCAGATCAACACACATAGTTATGTCTTTAATGAACATGGGAATGAGTTTGATCCGGTGTGCAATGCAATGCAATGTAAGAAGTGCATAACCTATGTGTTACTCTTCAGTAAACAACGTTAGATCGTTAGTGCAATGCAATGCAACAACACACGTTATGTCTTTAATCAATATGGGAATGAGTTAGTTCTGGTGTGCAATTTAATGAATAGTAAAAAGTGCATAACTTATATGTTATTCTTCAGTGCACAACGTTAGATCTTTAGTGCAATGCAATGCAACAACACACTTTATCTCTTCTTTGAACATGGGAATGAGTTAGTTCTGGTGTGCAATTTAATGCAATGTAAAAAGTGCATAACCTGTATGTTATTCTTCAGTGCACAACGTTTGTGCAGTGCAATGCAATAACACTCATAATGAACCTGGGAATGATTTTGTTCTGGTGTGCAATGCACTGCAGTGCGAGAAGTGCATAATCTGTATGTTATGCTTCAAGTTGCACAACGTTAGATCGTTAGTGTAATGCAATGCAAGAAGTGCATAACCTATGTTTCTTTAATGATGCTCAACGTTAGATCGTTTGTGCAAAGCACATAATGTTATTACAATGGTACGCTTTTGACCTACTGAACATATTTCTGGCCAAAGATGTTATTCCATCCTGACAAAAGTCCATTTTTGACATACTGAAATTTTTTCTGGCCAAGGAGTACTCGAAACTTGACCTTTCTTTATATACTAGTGGACTCTTTCTTGTGTTACACTGTAAAAAAAATTCAATTAGTCTGACGTATTTCTCATTGAGCCAATGTTAACAGACTATTGCAACAAGAATCGCACTTGGGCCATTTAAAAAATTTAGATGTGACCCGTCACTAGAAAATTTTGACGGAGAGGTTAGACATATTTATCATCAGATGGAGTCTATAATTTTACATAGTTTAAAAACTTTTTAGGGAACCTTTGACCAGAAATAATAATAGAATTATTAAGATAATAATCGTAATAATAATTAGATGCGAAAGTTTGTCGAGACAAACTTTAAGTTGGCTTGAGAAAGTTTGGACCAGAATGTTTTTTGCTATGCAGTTGCTAAGGATGTTATGGGTGGTCGTTATGGTGTTGCTAGGCAGTTGCTAGGGTATTCTGGGTGGTTTCTAGGCGGTTGCCTGGGTGTTCTGGGTGGTTGCTATGTTGTTGCTAGGCAGTTGCTAAGGTATTTTGGGTGGTTGCTAAGCGGTTGCTAGGGTGTTGCGAGGTGGTTGCTAAGGTATTCTGGGTGGTTGCTAGGCGGTTGCTATGGTGTTCTGGGTGGTTGCTAGAATATTTTCAGTGGTTGCTATGGTCTTTGGGTGGTTGAGGCGGTTGCTAGGGTATTTTGGGTGGTTGCTAGTGTGTTCTGGGTGGTTGCTAGGATATTATGGGTGGTTGCCAGGGTCTTTTGGGTGGTTGCTAGGTGGTTGCTAGATTGTTCTGGGTGGTTGCTAGGCGGTTGCTATGGTGTTGCTAAGCGGTTGCTACGGTATTTTGGGTGGTTGCTAGGGTGTTTCTAGGCGGTTGCTAGGCTGTTCTGGGTGGTTGCTATGGTGTTGCTAGGCGGTTGCTAATGTATTCTTGGTGGTTGCTAGGCGGTTGCAATGGTGTTCTGGGTGGTTGCTAGGATATTTTCAGTGGTTGCTATGGTCTTTTGCGTGGTTGAGGCGGTTGCTAGAATATTTTGGGTTGTTGCTAGGGTCTTTTGGGTGGTTGCAAGGCTGTTGCTAGGGTATTTTGGGTGGTTGCTAGGGTGTTCTGGGTGGTTGCTATGGTGTTGCTAGGCGGTTGCTAAGGTACTCTGGGTGGTTGCAAGGCGGTTGCTTGGGTCTTTTGGGTGGTTGCTAGGTGGTTGCTAGGGTGTTCTGGGTGGTTGCTAGGCGGTTGCTATGGTGTTTGCTAAGCGATGGCTAAGGTATTTTGGGTGGTTGCTAGGGTGTTTCTATGCGGTTGCTAGGCTGTTCTGGGTGGTTGCTATGGTGTTGCTAGGTGGTTGCTAAGGTATTCTGGGTGGTTGCTAGGCAGTTGCTAGGATGTTATGGGTGGTCGTTATGGTGTTGCTAGGCGGTTTCTAGGGTATTCTGGGTTGTTTCTAGGCGGTTGCCTGGGTGTTCTGGGTGGTTGCTATGTTGTTGCTAGGCAGTTGCTAAGGTATTTTGGGTGGTTGCAATGCAAGGTTGCTAGGGTGTTCTGGGTGGTTGCTAGGCGGTTGCTATGGTGTTTGCTAAGCGATGGCTAAGGTATTTTGGGTGGTTGCTAGGGTGTTTCTAGGCGGTTGCTAGGCTGTTCTGGGTGGTTGCTATGGTGTTGCTAGGCGGTTGCTAATGTATTCTTGGTGGTTGCTAGGCGGTTGCAATGGTGTTCTGGGTGGTTGCTAGGATATTTTCAGTGGTTGCTATGGTCTTTTGCGTGGTTGAGGCGGTTGCTAGAATATTTTGGGTTGTTGCTAGGGTCTTTTGGGTGGTTGCAAGGCTGTTGCTAGGGTATTTTGGGTGGTTGCTAGGGTGTTCTGGGTGGTTGCTATGGTGTTGCTAGGCGGTTGCTAAGGTACTCTGGGTGGTTGCAAGGCGGTTGCTTGGGTCTTTTGGGTGGTTGCTAGGTGGTTGCTAGGGTGTTCTGGGTGGTTGCTAGGCGGTTGCTATGGTGTTTGCTAAGCGATGGCTAAGGTATTTTGGGTGGTTGCTAGGGTGTTTCTATGCGGTTGCTAGGCTGTTCTGGGTGGTTGCTATGGTGTTGCTAGGTGGTTGCTAAGGTATTCTGGGTGGTTGCTAGGCAGTTGCTAGGATGTTATGGGTGGTCGTTATGGTGTTGCTAGGCGGTTTCTAGGGTATTCTGGGTTGTTTCTAGGCGGTTGCCTGGGTGTTCTGGGTGGTTGCTATGTTGTTGCTAGGCAGTTGCTAAGGTATTTTGGGTGGTTGCAATGCAAGGTTGCTAGGGTGTTCTGGGTGGTTGCTAGGCGGTTGCTATGGTGTTTGCTAAGCGATGGCTAAGGTATTTTGGGTGGTTGCTAGGGTGTTTCTATGCAGTTGCTAGGCTGTTCTGGGTGGTTGCTATGGTGTTGCTAGGTGGTTGCTAAGGTATTCTGGGTGGTTGCTAGGCGGTTGCTATGGTGTTCTGGGTGGTTGCTAGAATATTTTCAGTGGTTGCTATGGTCTTTTGGGTGGTTGAGGCGGTTGCTAGGGTATTTTGGGTGGTTGCTAGTGTGTTCTGGGTGGTTGCTAGGATATTATGGGTGGTTGCCAGGGTCTTTTGGTTTGTTGCTAGGTGGTTGCTAGGGTGTTCTGGGTGGTTGCTAGGCGGTTGCCTGGGTGTTGCTATGTTGTTGCTAGGCAGTTGCTAAGGTATTTTGGGTGGTTGCTATTCGGTTGCTAGGGTGTTCTGGGTGGTTGCTATGGTGTTGCTAGGCGGTTGCTAAGGTACTCTGGGTGGTTGCAAGGCGGTTGCTAGGGTCTTTTGGGTGGTTGCTAGGGTCTTTTGGGTGGTTTCTAGGGTGTTCTGGGTGGTTGCTAGGCGGTTGCTATGGTGTTGCTAAGCGATGGCTAAGGTATTTTGGGTGGATGCTAGGGTGTTTCTATGCGGTTGCTAGGCTGTTCTGGGTGGTTGTTATGTTGTTGCTAGGCAGTTGCTAAGGTATTTTGGGTGGTTGCATGGCGGTTGCTAGGGTGTTGCTAGGAGGTTGCTAGGTTGTTCTGGATGGTTGCTATGGTGTTGCTAGGCGGAGGCTAAGGTATTTTGGGTGGTTGCTAGGCGGTTGCTAGGTGGTTGCTAAGATATTTTGGGTGGTTGCTAGGGTTTTGTTAGCGGTTGCTAAGGTATTTTGGGTGGTTGCTAGGGTGTTGCTAGGTGGTTGCTAGGGTATTCTGGGTGGTTGCTATTGTGTTGCTAGGCGGTTGCTAAGGTATTCTGAGTGGTTGCAAGGCGGTTGCTAGGGTATTTTGGGTGGTTGCTAGGGTCTTTTGGGTGTTTTCTAGGCGGTTGCTAAGGTATTCTGGGTGGTTGCTAGGCGGTTGCTAAGATATTTTGGGTGGTTGCTAGGGTGTTGCTAGGCGGTTGCTAAGGTATTCTGGGTGGTTGCTAGGTGGTTGCTATGTTGTTCTGGGTGGTTGCTAGGATATTTTCAGTGGTTGCTATGGTCTTTTGAGTGGTTGATAGATCTATCTATCTACTTCAAACTATTTTAAACTTCAAATACTTTAAACTTCAAACTAAATTAAACTTTAAACTAATTTAAACTTTTTAAACGTCAAACTTATATAAACTTCAAACTACTAAATTTACTTCATTTTAACTTATAAACTGTAACGCATATAAACTCTGAGTGTGTAAGTGTTATCGAGTTAGTGTATGTGTGTGTGTGTATATGTATGTGAGTTAATGTGTGTGTGTGTGTGTGTGTGTGTGTGTGTGTGTAACCGCCTAGAACACAATAGCAACCACTGAGAACAACCTAGCAACCGCCTAGCAACCACCCAGAACACCCTAGCAACCATCCAGAATAACTTAGAACACCATATCAACCACTCAGAACACCCTAGCAACTGCCTAACAACCACCCAGAACACCCTAGCAACCACCTATAATACCTTAGAACACCCTAGCAACACCATAGCAACCACTCAGAACACTGTAGCAACTGCCTAACAACCACCCAGAACACCCTAGCAACCACCTATAATACCTTAGAAAACCCTAGCAACACCATAGCAACCACTCAGAACACCGTAGCAACTGCCTAACAACCACCCAGAACACCCTAGCAACCCACCAAAATACCTTAGAACACCCTAGCAACCACTCAGAACACCCTAGCAACCACCCAAAAGACCCTAGCAACCACCAAAACTATTCTAGCAACCGCCTAGCAACCACCCAAAACACCCTAGCAACCGCCTAGAAACCACCCAAAAAACCTTAGCAACGACTCAAAATATCCTAGCAACCGCCTAGCAACCACCCAGAACACTCTAGCAACCACCCAAAACAGCCTAGCAACACCATAGCAACCACCCAAAATACCGTAGCAACCGCCTAGCAACACCCTAGCAACCACCCAAAATACCTTAGAACACCATAGCAACACCACAGCAGACACTCAGAACACCCTAGCAACCACCCAAAATACATTAGAAAACCCTAGTAACTCCATAGCAACCATTCAGAACACCCTAGCAACCACCCAGAATAACTTAGAACACCATATCAACCACCCATAACACCCTAGCAACTGCCTAGCAACCACCCAAAAGACCTTAGCAACCGCCTAGCAACACCCTAGCAACCACCCAAAATACCTTAGAACACCATAGCAACACCATAGCAACCACTCAGAACACCCTTGCAACCACCCAAAATACCTCAGAACACCCTAGCAACTGCCTAACAACCACCCAGAACACCCTAGCAACCACCTAGCAACCACCCAAAAGACCCTGGCAACCACCCAAAATACCCTAGCAAACGCCTCAACCACCCAAAAGACCATAGCAACCACTGAAAATATTCTAGCAACCACCCAGAACACCATAGCAACCGCCTAGCAACCACCCAGAATACCTTAGCAACCACCTAGCAACACCATAGCAACCACCCAGAACACCCTAGCAACCTCCTAGCAACACCCTAGCAACCGCCTAGCAACCACCCAAAATACCTTAGCAACTGCCTAGCAACAACATAGCAACCACCCAGAACACACAGGCAACCGCCTAGAAACCACCCAGAATACCCTAGCAACCGCCTAGCAACACCATAACGACCACCCATAACATCCTAGTAACTGCCTAGCAACCACCCAGAATACCTTAGCAACCACCTAGCAACACCATAGCAACCACCCAGAACAGCCTAGCAACCGCATAGAAACACCCTAGCAACCACCCAAAATACCTTAGCCATCGCTTAGCAACACCATAGCAACCGCCTAGCAACCACCCAGAACACCATAGCAACCACCCAGAACACCCTAGCAACCTCCTAGCAACACCCTAGCAACCGCCTAGCAACCACCCAAAATACCTTAGCAACTGCCCAGCAACAACATAGCAACACCCAGGCAACCGCCTAGCAACCACCCAGAACACCCTAGCAACCACCTAGCAACAAACCAAAAGACCCTGGCAACCACCCATAATATCCTAGCAACCACCCAGAACACACTAGCAACCACCCAAAATACCCTAGCAACCGCCTCAACCACCCAAAAGACCATAGCAACCACTGAAAATATTCTAGCAACCACCCAGAACACCATAGCAACCGCCTAGCAACCACCCAGAATACCTTAGCAACCGCATAGAAACACCCTAGCAACCACCCAAAATACCTTAGCTCTCGCTTAGCAACACCATAGCAACCGCCTTACAACCACCCAGAACACCCTAGCAACCACCCAAAAGACCCTAGCAACCACCCAAAAGACCTTAGCAACCGCCTTGCATCCACCCAGAGTACCTTAGCAACCGCCTAGCAACACCATAGCATCCACCCAGAACACCCTAGCAACCTCCTCGCAACACCCTAGCAACCGCCTAGCAACCACCCTAAATACCTTAGCAACTGCCTAGCAACAACATAGCAACCACCCAGAACACCCAGGCAACCGCCTAGAAACAACCCAGAATACCCTAGCAACCGCCTAGCAACACCATAACGACCACCCATAACATCCTAGCAACTGCCTAGCAACCACCCAGAATACCTTAGCAACACCATAGCAACCACCCAGAACAGCCTAGCAACCGCATAGAAACACCCTAGCAACCACCCAAAATACCTTAGCCAACGCTTAGCAACACCATAGCAACCGCCTAGCAACCACCCAGAACACCCTAGCAACCACCTAGCAACCACCCAAAAGACACTAGCAACCACCCAAAAGACCCTAGCAACCGCCTTGCATCCACCCAGAGTACCTTAGCAACCACCTAGCAACACCATAGCAACCACCCAGAAGACCCTAGCAACCACCCAAAATACCCTAGCAACCGCCTAGCAACCACCCAGAACACCCTAACAACCACCCAAAATACCCTAGCAACCGCCTAGCAACCACCCAAAATACCACTGCAACACCATAGCAACCGTCTAGAAACCACCCAAAATACCTTAGCAACCGCCTTTATAGCTTATGCACTTTTCGCATTGCATTGCATTGCATTGCACACCAGAACTAACTCATTCCAATGTTAATTAAAGACATAGAGAGATTTCTCTTTAATGAACATGGCAATGAGTTATTTCTGGTGTGCAATGCAATGCAATGCGAAAAGTGCATAAGCTATAATATTGCACAACGTTAACAACACACATATCTCTTTAATGAACATGGGAAGGATTTAGTTCTGGTGTGCAATGCAATGCAATGTGAAAAGTGCATATGTTATGCTTCAGTGCACAACGTTAGATCGTTAATGCAATGCAATGCAATGCAGTGCAAAGCAAAACAAGGCAATGCAACCACACGTTATGTCTTTAATCAACATGAGAATGAGTTAGTTCTGGTGTGCAATGCAATGCAATGCAAAAAGTGCATAACGTATGTTAGTGCAATGCAATGCAATGCAACAACACACGTTATCTCTTTAATGAACATGGGAATGACAGTTCTGGTGTGCAATGCAATGCAAAAAGTGCATAACCTTATGCTTATTCTTCAGTGCACAACGGTTAGATCGTTTGTGCAATGCAATGCAACAACACACATATCTCTTTAATGAACATGGTAAGGATTTAGTTCTGGTGTGCAATGCAATGCAATGTGAAAAGTGCATATGTTATTCTTCAGTGCACAACGTTAGATCGTTAATGCAATGCAATGCAATGCAATGCAGTGCAAAGCAAAGCAAAGCAAAACAATGCAATGCAATGCAATGCAATGCAATGCAATGCAAAGCAATGCAATGAAATGCAATGCAATGCAATGCAATGCAATGCAATGCAATGCAATGCAATGCAATGCAATGCAATGCAATGCAATGCAATGCAATGCCATGCAACCACACGTTATGTCTTTAATCAACATTGGAATGAGTTAGTTCTGGTTTGCAATGCAATGCAATGCAAGAAGTGCATAACGTATGTTAGTGCAATGCAATGCAACAACACACGTTATCTCTTTAATGAACATGGGAATGACATTTTGGTGTGCAATGCAATGCAAAAAGTGCATAACCTATATGTTATTCTTCAGTGCACAACGGTTAGATCGTTTTTGCAATGCAATGCAACAACACACATATCTCTTTAATGAACATGGGAAGAATTTAGTTCTGGTGTGCAATGCAATGCAATTTGAAAAGTGCATATGTTATTCTTCAGTGCACAACGTTAGATCGTTAATGCAATGCAATGCAATGCAATGCAGTGCAAAGCAAAACAAGGCAATGCAATGCAATGCAATGCAATGCAATGCAATGCAATGCAACCACACGTTATGTCTTTAATCAACATGGGAATGAGTTAGTTCTGGTGTGCAATGCAATGCAATGCAAAAATTGCATATTGTTATTCAGTGCACAACGTCAGATTGTTAGTGCAGTGCAGTGCAATGCCATGCAATGCAATGCAATGCAATGCAATGCAATGCAATGCAATTCAATGCGAAACGTACATGTGTTATTTTTCAGTTCACAACGTTAGATCGTTAGTGCAATGCAATGCAAAGCAATGCAATACAATGCAATTTGCAATGCAACAACACACGTTATGTCTTTAATCAACAGGGGAATGAGTTAGTTCTGGTGTGCAATGCAATGCAATGTGAAAAGTGCATATGTTATTCTTCAGTGCACAACGTTAGATCGTTAATGCAATGCAATGCAGTGCAAAGCAAAACAAGGCAATGCAAGGCAATGCAATGCAATGCAATGCAATGCAATGCAATGCAATGCAATGCAATGCAATGCAACCACACGTTATGTCTTTAATCAACATGGGAATGAGTTAGTTCTGGTGTGCAATGCAATGCAATGTGAAAAGTGCATATGTTATTCTTCAGTGCACAACGTTAGATCGTTAATGCAATGCAATGCAATGCAGTGCAAAGCAAAGCAAAACAAGGCAATGCAATGCAATGCAATGCAATGCAATGCAATGCAATGCAATGCAATGCAATGCAATGCAATGCAATGCAATGCAATGCAATGCAATGCAATGCAATGCAATGCAATGCAATGCAATGCAACCACAAGTTATTTCTTTAATCAACATGGGAATGAGTTAGTTCTGGTGTGCAATGCAATGCAATGCAACAACACACGTTATCTCTTTAATGAACATGGGAATGACATTTTGGTGTGCAATGCAATGCAAAAAGTGCATAACCTATATGTTATTCTTCAGTGCACAACGGTTAGATCGTTTTTGCAATGCAATGCAACAACACACATATCTCTTTAATGAACATGGGAAGAATTTAGTTCTGGTGTGCAATGCAATGCAATTTGAAAAGTGCATATGTTATTCTTCAGTGCACAACGTTAGATCGTTAATGCAATGCAATGCAATGCAATGCAATGCAATGCAATGCAATGCAGTGCAAAGCAGTGCAAAGCAAAACAATGCAATGCAATGCAACCACACGTTATGTCTTTAATCAACATGGGAATGAGTTAGTTCTGGTGTGCAATGCAATGCAATGCAAAAATTGCATATTGTTATTCAGTGCACAACTTCAGATCGTTAGTGCAGTGCAATGCCATGCAATGCAATGCAATGCAATGCATTGCAATGCAATTCAATGCGAAAAGTACATGTGTTATTTTTCAGTTCACAACATTAGATCGTTAGTGCAATGCAATGCAATACAATGCAATTTGCAATGCAACAACACACGTTATGTCTTTAATCAACAGGGGAAGGAGTTAGTTCTGGTGTGCAATGTAATACAATGCAATGCGAAAAGTGCATATTGTTATTCAGTGCACAACGTCAGATGGTGTGTTGTGTGTCAGATCAACACACATAGTTATGTCTTTAATGAACATGGGAATGAGTTTGATCCGGTGTGCAATGCAATGCAATGTAAGAAGTGCATAACCTATGTGTTACTCTTCAGTAAACAACGTTAGATCGTTAGTGCAATGCAATGCAACAACACACGTTATGTCTTTAATCAATATGGGAATGAGTTAGTTCTGGTGTGCAATTTAATGAATTGTAAAAAGTGCATAACTTATATGTTATTCTTCAGTGCACAACGTTAGATCTTTAGTAAAATGCAATGCAACAACACACTTTATCTCTTCTTTGAACATGGGAATGAGTTAGTTCTGGTGTGCAATTTAATGCAATGTAAAAAGTGCATAACCTGTATGTTATTCTTCAGTGCACAACGTTTGTGCAATGCAATGCAATAACACTCATAATGAACCTGGGAATGATTTTGTTCTGGTGTGCAATGCACTGCAGTGCGAGAAGTGCATAATCTGTATGTTATGCTTCAAGTTGCACAACGTTAGATCGTTAGTGTAATGCAATGCAAGAAGTGCATAACCTATGTTTCTTTAATGATGCTCAACGTTAGATCGTTTGTGCAAAGCACATAATGTTATTACAATGGTACGCTTTTGACCTACTGAACATATTTCTGGCCAAAGATGTTATTCCATCCTGACAAAAGTCCATTTTTGACATACTGAAATTTTTTCTGGCCAAGGAGTACTCGAAACTTGACCTTTCTTTATATACTAGTGGACTCTTTCTTGTGTTACACTGTAAAAAAAATTCAATTAGTCTGACGTATTTCTCATTGAGCCAATGTTAACAGACTATTGCAACAAGAATCGCACTTGGGCCATTTTAAAAATTTAGATGTGACCCGTCACTAGAAAATTTTGACGGAGAGGTTAGACATATTTATCATCAGATGGAGTCTATAATTTTACATAGTTTAAAAACTTTTTAGGGAACCTTTGACCAGAAATAATAATAGAATTATTAAGATAATAATCGTAATAATAATTAGATGCGAAAGTTCGTCGAGACAAACTTTAAGTTGGCTTGAGAAAGTTTGGACCAGAATGTTTTTTGCTATGCAGTTGCTAAGGATGTTATGGGTGGTCGTTATGGTTTTGCTAGGCAGTTGCTAGGGTATTCTGGGTGGTTTCTAGGCGGTTGCCTGGGTGTTCTGGGTGGTTTCTATGTTGTTGCTAGGCAGTTGCTAAGGTATTTTGGGTGGTTGCTAAGCGGTTGCTAGGGTGTTGCTAGGTGGTTGCTAAGGTATTCTGGGTGGTTGCTAGGCGGTTGCTATGGTGTTCTGGGTGGTTGCTAGAATATTTTCAGTGGTTGCTATGGTCTTTGGGTGGTTGAGGCGGTTGCTAGGGTATTTTGGGTGGTTGCTAGTGTGTTCTGGGTGGTTGCTAGGATATTATGGGTGGTTGCCAGGGTCTTTTGGGTGGTTGCTAGGTGGTTGCTAGATTGTTCTGGGTGGTTGCTAGGCGGTTGCTATGGTGTTGCTAAGCGGTTGCTACGGTATTTTGGGTGGTTGCTAGGGTGTTTCTAGGCGGTTGCTAGGCTGTTCTGGGTGGTTGCTATGGTGTTGCTAGGCGGTTGCTAATGTATTCTTGGTGGTTGCTAGGCGGTTGCAATGGTGTTCTGGGTGGTTGCTAGGATATTTTCAGTGGTTGCTATGGTCTTTTGCGTGGTTGAGGCGGTTGCTAGAATATTTTGGGTTGTTGCTAGGGTCTTTTGGGTGGTTGCAAGGCTGTTGCTAGGGTATTTTGGGTGGTTGCTAGGGTGTTCTGGGTGGTTGCTATGGTGTTGCTAGGCGGTTGCTAAGGTACTCTGGGTGGTTGCAAGGCGGTTGCTAGGGTCTTTTGGGTGGTTGCTAGGTGGTTGCTAGGGTGTTCTGGGTGGTTGCTAGGCGGTTGCTATGGTGTTTGCTAAGCGATGGCTAAGGTATTTTGGGTGGTTGCTAGGGTGTTTCTATGCGGTTGCTAGGCTGTTCTGGGTGGTTGCTATGGTGTTGCTAGGTGGTTGCTAAGGTATTCTGGGTGGTTGCTAGGCAGTTGCTAGGATGTTATGGGTGGTCGTTATGGTGTTGCTAGGCGGTTTCTAGGGTATTCTGGGTTGTTTCTAGGCGGTTGCCTGGGTGTTCTGGGTGGTTGCTATGTTGTTGCTAGGCAGTTGCTAAGGTATTTTGGGTGGTTGCAATGCAAGGTTGCTAGGGTGTTCTGGGTGGTTGCTAGGCGGTTGCTATGGTGTTTGCTAAGCGATGGCTAAGGTATTTTGGGTGGTTGCTAGGGTGTTTCTATGCAGTTGCTAGGCTGTTCTGGGTGGTTGCTATGGTGTTGCTAGGTGGTTGCTAAGGTATTCTGGGTGGTTGCTAGGCGGTTGCTATGGTGTTCGGGGTGGTTGCTAGAATATTTTCAGTGGTTGCTATGGTCTTTTGGGTGGTTGAGGCGGTTGCTAGGGTATTTTGGGTGGTTGCTAGTGTGTTCTGGGTGGTTGCTAGGATATTATGGGTGGTTGCCAGGGTCTTTTGGTTTGTTGCTAGGTGGTTGCTAGGGTGTTCTGGGTGGTTGCTAGGCGGTTGCCTGGGTGTTGCTATGTTGTTGCTAGGCAGTTGCTAAGGTATTTTGGGTGGTTGCTATTCGGTTGCTAGGGTGTTCTGGGTGGTTGCTATGGTGTTGCTAGGCGGTTGCTAAGGTACTCTGGGTGGTTGCAAGGCGGTTGCTAGGGTCTTTTGGGTGGTTGCTAGGGTCTTTTTGGTGGTTTCTAGGGTGTTCTGGGTGGTTGCTAGGCGGTTGCTATGGTGTTGCTAAGCGATGGCTAAGGTATTTTGGGTGGATGCTAGGGTGTTTCTATGCGGTTGCTAGGCTGTTCTGGGTGGTTGTTATGTTGTTGCTAGGCAGTTGCTAAGGTATTTTGGGTGGTTGCATGGCGGTTGCTAGGGTGTTGCTAGGAGGTTGCTAGGTTGTTCTGGATGGTTGCTATGGTGTTGCTAGGCGGAGGCTAAGGTATTTTGGGTGGTTGCTAGGCGGTTGCTAGGTGGTTGCTAAGATATTTTGGGTGGTTGCTAGGGTTTTGTTAGCGGTTGCTAAGGTATTTTGGGTGGTTGCTAGGGTGTTGCTAGGTGGTTGCTAGGGTATTCTGGGTGGTTGCTATTGTGTTGCTAGGCGGTTGCTAAGGTATTCTGAGTGGTTGCAAGGCGGTTGCTAGGGTATTTTGGGTGGTTGCTAGGGTCTTTTGGGTGTTTTCTAGGCGGTTGCTAAGGTATTCTGGGTGGTTGCTAGGCGGTTGCTAAGATATTTTGGGTGGTTGCTAGGGTGTTGCTAGGCGGTTGCTAAGGTATTCTGGGTGGTTGCTAGGTGGTTGCTATGTTGTTCTGGGTGGTTGCTAGGATATTTTCAGTGGTTGCTATGGTCTTTTGAGTGGTTGATAGATCTATCTATCTACTTCAAACTATTTTAAACTTCAAATACTTTAAACTTCAAACTAAATTAAACTTTAAACTAATTTAAACTTTTTAAACGTCAAACTTATATAAACTTCAAACTACTAAATTTACTTCATTTTAACTTATAAACTGTAACGCATATAAACTCTGAGTGTGTAAGTGTTATCGAGTTAGTGTATGTGTGTGTGTGTATATGTATGTGAGTTAATGTGTGTGTGTGTGTGTGTGTGTGTGTGTGTAACCGCCTAGAACACAATAGCAACCACTGAGAACAACCTAGCAACCGCCTAGCAACCACCCAGAACACCCTAGCAACCATCCAGAATAACTTAGAACACCATATCAACCACTCAGAACACCCTAGCAACTGCCTAACAACCACCCAGAACACCCTAGCAACCACCTATAATACCTTAGAACACCCTAGCAACACCATAGCAACCACTCAGAACACTGTAGCAACTGCCTAACAACCACCCAGAACACCCTAGCAACCACCTATAATACCTTAGAAAACCCTAGCAACACCATAGCAACCACTCAGAACACCGTAGCAACTGCCTAACAACCACCCAGAACACCCTAGCAACCCACCAAAATACCTTAGAACACCCTAGCAACCACTCAGAACACCCTAGCAACCACCCAAAAGACCCTAGCAACCACCAAAACTATTCTAGCAACCGCCTAGCAACCACCCAAAACACCCTAGCAACCGCCTAGAAACCACCCAAAAAACCTTAGCAACGACTCAAAATATCCTAGCAACCGCCTAGCAACCACCCAGAACACTCTAGCAACCACCCAAAACAGCCTAGCAACACCATAGCAACCACCCAAAATACCGTAGCAACCGCCTAGCAACACCCTAGCAACCACCCAAAATACCTTAGAACACCATAGCAACACCACAGCAGACACTCAGAACACCCTAGCAACCACCCAAAATACATTAGAAAACCCTAGTAACTCCATAGCAACCAGTCAGAACACCCTAGCAACCACCCAGAATAACTTAGAACACCATATCAACCACCCATAACACCCTAGCAACTGCCTAGCAACCACCCAAAAGACCTTAGCAACCGCCTAGCAACACCCTAGCAACCACCCAAAATACCTTAGAACACCATAGCAACACCATAGCAACCACTCAGAACACCCTTGCAACCACCCAAAATACCTCAGAACACCCTAGCAACTGCCTAACAACCACCCAGAACACCCTAGCAACCACCTAGCAACCACCCAAAAGACCCTGGCAACCACCCAAAATACCCTAGCAAACGCCTCAACCACCCAAAAGACCATAGCAACCACTGAAAATATTCTAGCAACCACCCAGAACACCATAGCAACCGCCTAGCAACCACCCAGAATACCTTAGCAACCACCTAGCAACACCATAGCAACCACCCAGAACACCCTAGCAACCTCCTAGCAACACCCTAGCAACCGCCTAGCAACCACCCAAAATACCTTAGCAACTGCCTAGCAACAACATAGCAACCACCCAGAACACACAGGCAACCGCCTAGAAACCACCCAGAATACCCTAGCAACCGCCTAGCAACACCATAACGACCACCCATAACATCCTAGTAACTGCCTAGCAACCACCCAGAATACCTTAGCAACCACCTAGCAACACCATAGCAACCACCCAGAACAGCCTAGCAACCGCATAGAAACACCCTAGCAACCACCCAAAATACCTTAGCCATCGCTTAGCAACACCATAGCAACCGCCTAGCAACCACCCAGAACACCATAGCAACCACCCAGAACACCCTAGCAACCTCCTAGCAACACCCTAGCAACCGCCTAGCAACCACCCAAAATACCTTAGCAACTGCCCAGCAACAACATAGCAACACCCAGGCAACCGCCTAGCAACCACCCAGAACACCCTAGCAACCACCTAGCAACAAACCAAAAGACCCTGGCAACCACCCATAATATCCTAGCAACCACCCAGAACACACTAGCAACCACCCAAAATACCCTAGCAACCGCCTCAACCACCCAAAAGACCATAGCAACCACTGAAAATATTCTAGCAACCACCCAGAACACCATAGCAACCGCCTAGCAACCACCCAGAATACCTTAGCAACCGCATAGAAACACCCTAGCAACCACCCAAAATACCTTAGCTCTCGCTTAGCAACACCATAGCAACCGCCTTACAACCACCCAGAACACCCTAGCAACCACCCAAAAGACCTTAGCAACCACCCAAAAGACCTTAGCAACCGCCTTGCATCCACCCAGAGTACCTTAGCAACCGCCTAGCAACACCATAGCATCCACCCAGAACACCCTAGCAACCTCCTCGCAACACCCTAGCAACCGCCTAGCAACCACCCTAAATACCTTAGCAACTGCCTAGCAACAACATAGCAACCACCCAGAACACCCAGGCAACCGCCTAGAAACAACCCAGAATACCCTAGCAACCGCCTAGCAACACCATAACGACCACCCATAACATCCTAGCAACTGCCTAGCAACCACCCAGAATACCTTAGCAACACCATAGCAACCACCCAGAACAGCCTAGCAACCGCATAGAAACACCCTAGCAACCACCCAAAATACCTTAGCCAACGCTTAGCAACACCATAGCAACCGCCTAGCAACCACCCAGAACACCCTAGCAACCACCTAGCAACCACCCAAAAGACACTAGCAACCACCCAAAAGACCCTAGCAACCGCCTTGCATCCACCCAGAGTACCTTAGCAACCACCTAGCAACACCATAGCAACCACCCAGAAGACCCTAGCAACCACCCAAAATACCCTAGCAACCGCCTAGCAACCACCCAGAACACCCTAACAACCACCCAAAATACCCTAGCAACCGCCTAGCAACCACCCAAAATACCACTGCAACACCATAGCAACCGTCTAGAAACCACCCAAAATACCTTAGCAACCGCCTTTATAGCTTATGCACTTTTCGCATTGCATTGCATTGCACACCAGAACTAACTCATTCCAATGTTAATTAAAGACATAGAGAGATTTCTCTTTAATGAACATGGCAATGAGTTATTTCTGGTGTGCAATGCAATGCAATGCGAAAAGTGCATAAGCTATAATATTGCACAACGTTAACAACACACATATCTCTTTAATGAACATGGGAAGGATTTAGTTCTGGTGTGCAATGCAATGCAATGTGAAAAGTGCATATGTTATGCTTCAGTGCACAACGTTAGATCGTTAATGCAATGCAATGCAATGCAGTGCAAAGCAAAACAAGGCAATGCAACCACACGTTATGTCTTTAATCAACATGAGAATGAGTTAGTTCTGGTGTGCAATGCAATGCAATGCAAAAAGTGCATAACGTATGTTAGTGCAATGCAATGCAATGCAACAACACACGTTATCTCTTTAATGAACATGGGAATGACAGTTCTGGTGTGCAATGCAATGCAAAAAGTGCATAACCTTATGCTTATTCTTCAGTGCACAACGGTTAGATCGTTTGTGCAATGCAATGCAACAACACACATATCTCTTTAATGAACATGGTAAGGATTTAGTTCTGGTGTGCAATGCAATGCAATGTGAAAAGTGCATATGTTATTCTTCAGTGCACAACGTTAGATCGTTAATGCAATGCAATGCAATGCAATGCAGTGCAAAGCAAAGCAAAGCAAAACAATGCAATGCAATGCAATGCAATGCAATGCAATGCAAAGCAATGCAATGAAATGAAATGCAATGAAATGCAATGCAATGCAATGCAATGCAATGCAATGCCATGCAACCACACGTTATGTCTTTAATCAACATGGGAATGAGTTAGTTCTGGTTTGCAATGCAATGCAATGCAAGAAGTGCATAACGTATGTTAGTGCAATGCAATGCAACAACACACGTTATCTCTTTAATGAACATGGGAATGACAGTTCTGGTGTGCAATGCAATGCAAAAAGTGCATAACCTTATGCTTATTCTTCAGTGCACAACGGTTAGATCGTTTGTGCAATGCAATGCAACAACACACATATCTCTTTAATGAACATGGTAAGGATTTAGTTCTGGTGTGCAATGCAATGCAATTTGAAAAGTGCATATGTTATTCTTCAGTGCACAACGTTAGATCGTTAATGCAATGCAATGCAAAGCAAAACAAGGCAATGCAAGGCAATGCAATGCAATGCAATGCAATGCAATGCAATGCAATGCAACCACACGTTATGTCTTTAATCAACATGGGAATGAGTTAGTTCTGGTGTGCAATGCAATGCAATGTGAAAAGTGCATATGTTATTCTTCAGTGCACAACGTTAGATCGTTAATGCAATGCAATGCAATGCAGTGCAAAGCAAAGCAAAGCAAAGCAAAACAAGGCAATGCAATGCAATGCAATGCAATGCAATGCAATGCAATGCAATGCAATGCAATGCAATGCAATGCAATGCAATGCAATGCAATGCAATGCAATGCAATGCAATGCAAAGCAATGCAATGCAATGCAATGCAATGCAATGCAACCACACGTTATGTCTTTAATCAACATGGGAATGAGTTAGTTCTGGTGTGCAATGCAATGCAATGCAACAACACACGTTATCTCTTTAATGAACATGGGAATGACATTTTGGTGTGCAATGCAATGCAAAAAGTGCATAACCTATATGTTATTCTTCAGTGCACAACGGTTAGATCGTTTTTGCAATGCAATGCAACAACACACATATCTCTTTAATGAACATGGGAAGAATTTAGTTCTGGTGTGCAATGCAATACAATTTGAAAAGTGCATATGTTATTCTTCAGTGCACAACGTTAGATCGTTAATGCAATGCAATGCAAAGCAATGCAATACAATGCAATTTGCAATGCAACAACACACGTTATGTCTTTAATCAACAGGTGGAATTGCAGTTAGTTCTGGTGTGCAATGCAATGCAATTTGAAAAGTGCATATGTTATTCTTCAGTGCACAACGTTAGATCGTTAATGCAATGCAAAGCAAAACAAGGCAATGCAAGGCAATGCAATGCAATGCAATGCAATGCAATGCAATGCAACCACACGTTATGTCTTTAATCAACATGGGAATGAGTTAGTTCTGGTGTGCAATGCAATGCAATGTGAAAAGTGCATATGTTATTCTTCAGTGCACAACGTTAGATCGTTAATGCAATGCAATGCAATGCAGTGCAAAGCAAAGCAAAGCAAAACAAGGCAATGCAATGCAATGCAATGCAATGCAATGCAATGCAATGCAATGCAATGCAATGCAATGCAAAGCAATGCAATGCAATGCAATGCAATGCAATGCAACCACACGTTATGTCTTTAATCAACATGGGAATGAGTTAGTTCTGGTGTGCAATGCAATGCAATGCAACAACACACGTTATCTCTTTAATGAACATGGGAATGACATTTTGGTGTGCAATGCAATGCAAAAAGTGCATAACCTATATGTTATTCTTCAGTGCACAACGGTTAGATCGTTTTTGCAATGCAATGCAACAACACACATATCTCTTTAATGAACATGGGAAGAATTTAGTTCTGGTGTGCAATGCAATACAATTTGAAAAGTGCATATGTTATTCTTCAGTGCACAACGTTAGATCGTTAATGCAATGCAATGCAATGCAATGCAATGCAGTGCAAAGCAGTGCAAAGCAAAACAATGCAATGCAATGCAACCACACGTTATGTCTTTAATCAACATGGGAATGAGTTAGTTCTGGTGTGCAATGCAATGCAATGCAAAAATTGCATATTGTTATTCAGTGCACAACTTCAGATCGTTAGTGCAGTGCAATGCCATGCAATGCAATGCAATGCAATGCAATGCAATGCAATGCAATGCAATGCAATGCAATGCAATGCAATGCAATGCATTGCAATGCAATTCAATGCGAAAAGTACATGTGTTATTTTTCAGTTCACAACATTAGATCGTTAGTGCAATGCAATGCAATGCAATGCAATACAATGCAATTTGCAATGCAACAACACACGTTATGTCTTTAATCAACAGGGGAAGGAGTTAGTTCTGGTGTGCAATGTAATACAATGCAATGCGAAAAGTGCATATTGTTATTCAGTGCACAACGTCAGATGGTGTGTTGTGTGTCAGATCAACACACATAGTTATGTCTTTAATGAACATGGGAATGAGTTTGATCCGGTGTGCAATGCAATGCAATGTAAGAAGTGCATAACCTATGTGTTACTCTTCAGTAAACAACGTTAGATCGTTAGTGCAATGCAATGCAACAACACACGTTATGTCTTTAATCAATATGGGAATGAGTTAGTTCTGGTGTGCAATTTAATGAATAGTAAAAAGTGCATAACTTATATGTTATTCTTCAGTGCACAACGTTAGATCTTTAGTGCAATGCAATGCAACAACACACTTTATCTCTTCTTTGAACATGGGAATGAGTTAGTTCTGGTGTGCAATTTAATGCAATGTAAAAAGTGCATAACCTGTATGTTATTCTTCAGTGCACAACGTTTGTGCAATGCAATGCAATAACACTCATAATGAACCTGGGAATGATTTTGTTCTGGTGTGCAATGCACTGCAGTGCGAGAAGTGCATAATCTGTATGTTATGCTTCAAGTTGCACAACGTTAGATCGTTAGTGTAATGCAATGCAAGAAGTGCATAACCTATGTTTCTTTAATGATGCTCAACGTTAGATCGTTTGTGCAAAGCACATAATGTTATTACAATGGTACGCTTTTGACCTACTGAACATATTTCTGGCCAAAGATGTTATTCCATCCTGACAAAAGTCCATTTTTGACATACTGAAATTTTTTCTGGCCAAGGAGTACTCGAAACTTGACCTTTCTTTATATACTAGTGGACTCTTTCTTGTGTTACACTGTAAAAAAAATTCAATTAGTCTGACGTATTTCTCATTGAGCCAATTTTAACAGACTATTGCAACAAGAATCGCACTTGGGCCATTTTAAAAATTTAGATGTGACCCGTCACTAGAAAATTTTGACGGAGAGGTTAGACATATTTATCATCAGATGGAGTCTATAATTTTACATAGTTTAAAAACTTTTTAGGGAACCTTTGACCAGAAATAATAATAGAATTATTAAGATAATAATCGTAATAATAATTAGATGCGAAAGTTCGTCGAGACAAACTTTAAGTTGGCTTGAGAAAGTTTGGACCAGAATGTTTTTTGCTATGCAGTTGCTAAGGATGTTATGGGTGGTCGTTATGGTGTTGCTAGGCAGTTGCTAGGGTATTCTGGGTGGTTTCTAGGCGGTTGCCTGGGTGTTCTGGGTGGTTGCTATGTTGTTGCTAGGCAGTTGCTAAGGTATTTTGGGTGGTTGCTAAGTGGTTGCTAGGGTGTTGCTAGGTGGTTGCTAAGGTATTCTGGGTGGTTGCTAGGCGGTTGCTATGGTGTTCTGGGTGGTTGCTAGAATATTTTCAGTGGTTGCTATGGTCTTTGGGTGGTTGAGGCGGTTGCTAGGGTATTTTGGGTGGTTGCTAGTGTGTTCTGGGTGGTTGCTAGGATATTATGGGTGGTTGCCAGGGTCTTTTGGGTGGTTGCTAGGTGGTTGCTAGATTGTTCTGGGTGGTTGCTAGGCGGTTGCTATGGTGTTGCTAAGCGGTTGCTAAGGTATTTTGGGTGGTTGCTAGGGTGTTTCTAGGCGGTTGCTAGGCTGTTCTGGGTGGTTGCTATGGTGTTGCTAGGCGGTTGCTAATGTATTCTTGGTGGTTGCTAGGCGGTTGCAATGGTGTTCTGGGTGGTTGCTAGGATATTTTCAGTGGTTGCTATGGTCTTTTGCGTGGTTGAGGCGGTTGCTAGAATATTTTGGGTTGTTGCTAGGGTCTTTTGGGTGGTTGCAAGGCTGTTGCTAGGGTATTTTGGGTGGTTGCTAGGGTGTTCTGGGTGGTTGCTATGGTGTTGCTAGGCGGTTGCTAGGGTCTTTTGGGTGGTTGCTAGGTGGTTGCTAGGGTGTTCTGGGTGGTTGCTAGGCGGTTGCTATGGTGTTTGCTAAGCGATGGCTAAGGTATTTTGGGTGGTTGCTAGGGTGTTTCTATGCGGTTGCTAGGCTGTTCTGGGTGGTTGCTATGGTGTTGCTAGGTGGTTGCTAAGGTATTCTGGGTGGTTGCTAGGCAGTTGCTAGGATGTTATGGGTGGTCGTTATGGTGTTGCTAGGCGGTTTCTAGGGTATTCTGGGTTGTTTCTAGGCGGTTGCCTGGGTGTTCTGGGTGGTTGCTATGTTGTTGCTAGGCAGTTGCTAAGGTATTTTGGGTGGTTGCAATGCAAGGTTGCTAGGGTGTTCTGGGTGGTTGCTAGGCGGTTGCTATGGTGTTTGCTAAGCGATGGCTAAGGTATTTTGGGTGGTTGCTAGGGTGTTTCTATGCAGTTGCTAGGCTGTTCTGGGTGGTTGCTATGGTGTTGCTAGGTGGTTGCTAAGGTATTCTGGGTGGTTGCTAGGCGGTTGCTATGGTGTTCTGGGTGGTTGCTAGAATATTTTCAGTGGTTGCTATGGTCTTTTGGGTGGTTGAGGCGGTTGCTAGGGTATTTTGGGTGGTTGCTAGTGTGTTCTGGGTGGTTGCTAGGATATTATGGGTGGTTGCCATGGTCTTTTGGTTTGTTGCTAGGTGGTTGCTAGGGTGTTCTGGGTGGTTGCTAGGCGGTTGCCTGGGTGTTGCTATGTTGTTGCTAGGCAGTTGCTAAGGTATTTTGGGTGGTTGCTATTCGGTTGCTAGGGTGTTCTGGGTGGTTGCTATGGTGTTGCTAGGCGGTTGCTAAGGTACTCTGGGTGGTTGCAAGGCGGTTGCTAGGGTCTTTTGGGTGGTTGCTAGGGTCTTTTGGGTGGTTTCTAGGGTGTTCTGGGTGGTTGCTAGGCGGTTGCTATGGTGTTGCTAAGCGATGGCTAAGGTATTTTGGGTGGATGCTAGGGTGTTTCTATGCGGTTGCTAGGCTGTTCTGGGTGGTTGTTATGTTGTTGCTAGGCAGTTGCTAAGGTATTTTGGGTGGTTGCATGGCGGTTGCTAGGGTGTTGCTAGGAGGTTGCTAGGTTGTTCTGGGTGGTTGCTATGGTGTTGCTAGGCGGAGGCTAAGGTATTTTGGGTGGTTGCTAGGCGGTTGCTAGGTGGTTGCTAAGATATTTTGGGCGGTTGCTAGGGTTTTGTTAGCGGTTGCTAAGGTATTTTGGGTGGTTGCTAGGGTGTTGCTAGGTGGTTGCTAGGGTATTCTGGTTGGTTGCTCTTGTGTTGCTAGGCGGTTGCTAAGGTATTCTGAGTGGTTGCAAGGCGGTTGCTAGGGTATTTTGGGTGGTTGCTAGGGTCTTTTGGGTGTTTTCTAGGCGGTTGCTAAGGTATTCTGGGTGGTTGCTAGGCGGTTGCTAAGATATTTTGGGTGGTTGCTAGGGTGTTGCTAGGCGGTTGCTAAGGTATTCTGGGTGGTTGCTAGGTGGTTGCTATGTTGTTCTGGGTGGTTGCTAGGATATTTTCAGTGGTTGCTATGGTCTTTTGAGTGGTTGATAGATCTATCTATCTACTTCAAACTATTTTAAACTTCAAATACTTTAAACTTCAAACTAAATTAAACTTTAAACTAATTTAAACTTTTTAAACGTCAAACTTATATAAACTTCAAACTACTAAATTTACTTCATTTTAACTTATAAACTGTAATGCTGCGTTCACACCAAACGCGAATCTGCGTCAAAATTCGCGCCTGCCGCGTCTAGTTATACGCGTGACCACTTTGTGTGCATTCGCGCGTCAAGAGCGAAATAAGTTTGAAGCGAAATTTACGCGCGTCACGCGCGTCAGAGGCGAAAGTTTCAAAAGTTTCGAACCCCGTTGGCGGCCATCTTTTTACAAGATGTCTGTTATTGATCGGTCATTTATCGAGAGAGTCGCCGCTCTGTATTTGCTCTGGAGAGCAGAACAGCGGCGTAGGGATCATCGTCGCTGTACTCGGGTCCACCAGACCCTCCGGAGGGTTTCAGGAGTTTCACAATTTGCTCCAGGAGCTAGGTTTGGTGGACCTAACGGTGAGGACGCTGACGAGGACCGCGTAGGCCGTAAGGCCTCGGCCTCGAGTGGTCGCTGCCTGACGAGCCCGCGCTCTACAGCCCGGCGCGAGGTTCACCCTCGCCCGCACCCACCTAATCTGTCATTTATTTTTGTTTTGATAATAAATGGAGTCAGCCTCCAAAGGTGAAACCTGTCCTGTGATTTTTGTTTTTATACACTAAATTGTGTTTGTTGTCTTTACATTAGAATAATAATGTTTCATTATAATCTAGAATAGATATGGAATAAATAGCATTCAATACAAAATGATTATCTCTCATATATTGAAATCGAGTTTTTATGTGAAAGATTTGCTTTGTTGTGCATTTTAGTCATATTACAAAATAATTTATTGAGGCCAAACATAAAATAACATTGTAAACTGTCACTTCACCACGTGACAGCAGCAAGCAGGCTTCTGATTGGTTAACGCGGCGCGAATTGACGCAGAAGTTCAGATTTTTCAACTCGGGCGGCAGACGCGAATTCGCGTCAAACGCGTGAATGCACAAATAGCACTAATAAATTTCGCGCGTAACCAAACGCTCAATTCGCGCGAATGAGGCGAATTCGCGTCTACCGCGCCGCGCTAAACGCCTCATTCGCGCCGCAAGACCTCCAGACGCGCGTAAACGCGTCTTACCATTGACTTAACATTGAAATCACTCGCGCCAGACGCATATTCGCGTTTGGTGTGAACGCACCATAACGCATATAAACTCTGAGTGTGTAAGTGTTATCGAGTTAGTGTATGTGTGTGTGTGTATATGTATGTGAGTTAATGTGTGTGTGTGTGTGTGTGTGTGTGTGTGTGTGTGTAACCGCCTAGAACACAATAGCAACCACTGAGAACAACCTAGCAACCGCCTAGCAACCACCCAGAACACCCTAGCAACCATCCAGAATAACTTAGAACACCATATCAACCACTCAGAACACCCTAGCAACTGCCTAACAACCACCCAGAACACCCTAGCAACCACCTATAATACCTTAGAACACCCTAGCAACACCATAGCAACCACTCAGAACACTGTAGCAACTGCCTAACAACCACCCAGAACACCCTAGCAACCACCTATAATACCTTAGAAAACCCTAGCAACACCATAGCAACCACTCAGAACACCGTAGCAACTGCCTAACAACCACCCAGAACACCCTAGCAACCCACCAAAATACCTTAGAACACCCTAGCAACCACTCAGAACACCCTAGCAACCACCCAAAAGACCCTAGCAACCACCAAAACTATTCTAGCAACCGCCTAGCAACCACCCAAAACACCCTAGCAACCGCCTAGAAACCACCCAAAAAACCTTAGCAACGACTCAAAATATCCTAGCAACCGCCTAGCAACCACCCAGAACACTCTAGCAACCACCCAAAACAGCCTAGCAACACCATAGCAACCACCCAAAATACCGTAGCAACCGCCTAGCAACACCCTAGCAACCACCCAAAATACCTTAGAACACCATAGCAACACCACAGCAGACACTCAGAACACCCTAGCAACCACCCAAAATACATTAGAAAACCCTAGTAACTCCATAGCAACCAGTCAGAACACCCTAGCAACCACCCAGAATAACTTGGAACACCATATCAACCACCCATAACACCCTAGCAACTGCCTAGCAACCACCCAAAAGACCTTAGCAACCGCCTAGCAACACCCTAGCAACCACCCAAAATACCTTAGAACACCATAGCAACACCATAGCAACCACTCAGAACACCCTTGCAACCACCCAAAATACCTCAGAACACCCTAGCAACTGCCTAACAACCACCCAGAACACCCTAGCAACCACCTAGCAACCACCCAAAAGACCCTGGCAACCACCCAAAATACCCTAGCAAACGCCTCAACCACCCAAAAGACCATAGCAACCACTGAAAATATTCTAGCAACCACCCAGAACACCATAGCAACCGCCTAGCAACCACCCAGAATACCTTAGCAACCACCTAGCAACACCATAGCAACCACCCAGAACACCCTAGCAACCTCCTAGCAACACCCTAGCAACCGCCTAGCAACCACCCAAAATACCTTAGCAACTGCCTAGCAACAACATAGCAACCACCCAGAACACACAGGCAACCGCCTAGAAACCACCCAGAATACCCTAGCAACCGCCTAGCAACACCATAACGACCACCCATAACATCCTAGTAACTGCCTAGCAACCACCCAGAATACCTTAGCAACCACCTAGCAACACCATAGCAACCACCCAGAACAGCCTAGCAACCGCATAGAAACACCCTAGCAACCACCCAAAATACCTTAGCCATCGCTTAGCAACACCATAGCAACCGCCTAGCAACCACCCAGAACACCATAGCAACCACCCAGAACACCCTAGCAACCTCCTAGCAACACCCTAGCAACCGCCTAGCAACCACCCAAAATACCTTAGCAACTGCCTAGCAACAACATAGCAACACCCAGGCAACCGCCTAGCAACCACCCAGAACACCCTAGCAACCACTTAGCAACAAACCAAAAGACCCTGGCAACCACCCATAATATCCTAGCAACCACCCAGAACACACTAGCAACCACCCAAAATACCCTAGCAACCGCCTCAACCACCCAAAAGACCATAGCAACCACTGAAAATATTCTAGCAACCACCCAGAACACCATAGCAACCGCCTAGCAACCACCCAGAATACCTTAGCAACCGCATAGAAACACCCTAGCAACCACCCAAAATACCTTAGCTCTCGCTTAGCAACACCATAGCAACCGCCTTACAACCACCCAGAACACCCTAGCAACCACCCAAAAGACCCTAGCAACCACCCAAAAGACCTTAGCAACCGCCTTGCATCCACCCAGAGTACCTTAGCAACCGCCTAGCAACACCATAGCATCCACCCAGAACACCCTAGCAACCTCCTCGCAACACCCTAGCAACCGCCTAGCAACCACCCTAAATACCTTAGCAACTGCCTAGCAACAACATAGCAACCACCCAGAACACCCAGGCAACCGCCTAGAAACAACCCAGAATACCCTAGCAACCGCCTAGCAACACCATAACGACCACCCATAACATCCTAGCAACTGCCTAGCAACCACCCAGAATACCTTAGCAACACCATAGCAACCACCCAGAACAGCCTAGCAACCGCATAGAAACACCCTAGCAACCACCCAAAATACCTTAGCCAACGCTTAGCAACACCATAGCAACCGCCTAGCAACCACCCAGAACACCCTAGCAACCACCTAGCAACCACCCAAAAGACACTAGCAACCACCCAAAAGACCCTAGCAACCGCCTTGCATCCACCCAGAGTACCTTAGCAACCACCTAGCAACACCATAGCAACCACCCAGAAGACCCTAGCAACCACCCAAAATACCCTAGCAACCGCCTAGCAACCACCCAGAACACCCTAACAACCACCCAAAATACCCTAGCAACCGCCTAGCAACCACCCAAAATACCACTGCAACACCATAGCAACCGCCTAGAAACCACCCAAAATACCTTAGCAACCGCCTTTATAGCTTATGCACTTTTCGCATTGCATTGCATTGCACACCAGAACTAACTCATTCCAATGTTAATTAAAGACATAGAGAGATTTCTCTTTAATGAACATGGCAATGAGTTATTTCTGGTGTGCAATGCAATGCAATGCGAAAAGTGCATAAGCCATAATATTGCACAACGTTAACAACACACATATCTCTTTAATGAACATGGGAAGGATTTAGTTCTGGTGTGCAATGCAATGCAATGTGAAAAGTGCATATGTTATGCTTCAGTGCACAACGTTAGATCGTTAATGCAATGCAATGCAATGCAGTGCAAAGCAAAACAAGGCAATGCAATGCAATGCAACCACACGTAATGTCTTTAATCAACATGAGAATGAGTTAGTTCTGGTGTGCAATGCAATGCAATGCAAAAAGTGCATAACGTATGTTAGTGCAATGCAATGCAATGCAACAACACACGTTATCTCTTTAATGAACATGGGAATGACAGTTCTGGTGTGCAATGCAATGCAAAAAGTGCATAACCTTATGCTTATTCTTCAGTGCACAACGGTTAGATCGTTTGTGCAATGCAATGCAACAACACACATATCTCTTTAATGAACATGGTAAGGATTTAGTTCTGGTGTGCAATGCAATGCAATGTGAAAAGTGCATATGTTATTCTTCAGTGCACAACGTTAGATCGTTAATGCAATGCAATGCAATGCAATGCAATGCAGTGCAAAGCAAAGCAAAGCAAAACAATGCAATGCAATGCAATGCAAAGCAATGCAATGAAATGAAATGCAATGCAATGCAATGCAATGCAATGCAATGCAATGCCATGCAACCACACGTTATGTCTTTAATCAACATGGGAATGAGTTAGTTCTGGTTTGCAATGCAATGCAATGCAAGAAGTGCATAACGTATGTTAGTGCAATGCAATGCAACAACACACGTTATCTCTTTAATGAACATGGGAAGAATTTAGTTCTGGTGTGCAATGCAATGCAATTTGAAAAGTGCATATGTTATTCTTCAGTGCACAACGTTAGATCGTTAATGCAATGCAATGCAATGCAATGGAGTGCAAAGCAAAACAAGGAAATGCAATGCAATGCAATGCAATGCAATGCAATGCAATGCAATGCAATGCAATGCAATGCAATGCAATGCAACCACACGTTATGTCTTTAATCAACATGGGAATGAGTTAGTTCTGGTGTGCAATGCAATGCAATGCAAAAATTGCATATTGTTATTCAGTGCACAACGTCAGATTGTTAGTGCAGTGCAATGCCATGCAATGCAATGCAATGCAATGCAATTCAATGCGAAACGTACATGTGTTATTTTTCAGTTCACAACGTTAGATCGTTAGTGCAATGCAATGCAAAGCAATGCAATACAATGCAATTTGCAATGCAACAACACACGTTATGTCTTTAATCAACAGGGGAATGAGTTAGTTCTGGTGTGCAATGCAATGCAATGTGAAAAGTGCATATGTTATGCTTCAGTGCACAACGTTAGATCGTTAATGCAATGCAATGCAATGCAGTGCAAAGCAAAACAAGGCAATGCAATGCAATGCAAAGCAAAACAAGGCAATGCAAGGCAATGCAATGCAATGCAATGCAATGCAATGCAATGCAATGCAATGCAATGCAATGCAATGCAATGCAATGCAATGCAATGCAATGCAACCACACGTTATGTCTTTTAATCAACATGGGAATGAGTTAGTTCTGGTGTGCAATGCAATGCAATGTGAAAAGTGCATATGTTATTCTTCAGTGCACAACGTTAGATCGTTAATGCAATGCAATGCAATGCAGTGCAAAGCAAAGCAAAACAAGGCAATGCAATGCAATGCAATGCAATGCAATGCAATGCAATGCAATGCAATGCAATGCAATGCAATGCAATGCAATGCAATGCAATGCAATGCAATGCAACCACACGTTATTTCTTTAATCAACATGGGAATGAGTTAGTTCTGGTGTGCAATGCAATGCAATGCAACAACACACGTTATCTCTTTAATGAACATGGGAATGACATTTTGGTGTGCAATGCAATGCAAAAAGTGCATAACCTATATGTTATTCTTCAGTGCACAACGGTTAGATCGTTTTTGCAATGCAATGCAACAACACACATATCTCTTTAATGAACATGGGAAGAATTTAGTTCTGGTGTGCAATGCAATGCAATATGAAAAGTG
The DNA here is from genome assembly GCA_021554675.1 of Leuciscus idus. Classification (NCBI taxonomy): domain Eukaryota; kingdom Metazoa; phylum Chordata; class Actinopteri; order Cypriniformes; family Leuciscidae; genus Leuciscus; species Leuciscus idus. The sequence continues at coordinate 23,990,513 of CM038628.1, forward strand.
CATATGTTATTCTTCAGTGCACAACGTTAGATCGTTAATGCAATGCAATGCAATGCAGTGCAAAGCAGTGCAAAGCAAAACAATGCAATGCAATGCAACCACACGTTATGTCTTTAATCAACATGGGAATGAGTTAGTTCTGGTGTGCAATGCAATGCAATGCAAAAATTGCATATTGTTATTCAGTGCACAACTTCAGATCGTTAGTGCAGTGCAATGCCATGCAATGCAATGCAATGCCATGCAATGCAATGCAATGCAATGCAATGCAATGCATTGCAATGCAATTCAATGCGAAAAGTACATGTGTTATTTTTCAGTTCACAACATTAGATCGTTAGTGCAATGCAATGCAATGCAATGCAATACAATGCAATTTGCAATGCAACAACACACGTTATGTCTTTAATCAACAGGGGAAGGAGTTAGTTCTGGTGTGCAATGTAATACAATGCAATGCGAAAAGTGCATATTGTTATTCAGTGCACAACGTCAGATGGTGTGTTGTGTGTCAGATCAACACACATAGTTATGTCTTTAATGAACATGGGAATGAGTTTGATCCGGTGTGCAATGCAATGCAATGTAAGAAGTGCATAACCTATGTGTTACTCTTCAGTAAACAACGTTAGATCGTTAGTGCAATGCAATGCAACAACACACGTTATGTCTTTAATCAATATGGGAATGAGTTAGTTCTGGTGTGCAATTTAATGAATTGTAAAAAGTGCATAACTTATATGTTATTCTTCAGTGCACAACTTTAGATCTTTAGTGCAATGCAATGCAACAACACACTTTATCTCTTCTTTGAACATGGGAATGACATTTTGGTGTGCAATGCAATGCAAAAAGTGCATAACCTATATGTTATTCTTCAGTGCACAACGGTTAGATCGTTTTTGCAATGCAATGCAACAACACACATATCTCTTTAATGAACATGGGAAGAATTTAGTTCTGGTGTGCAATGCAATGCAATATGAAAAGTGCATATGTTATTCTTCAGTGCACAACGTTAGATCGTTAATGCAATGCAATGCAATGCAGTGCAAAGCAGTGCAAAGCAAAACAATGCAATGCAATGCAACCACACGTTATGTCTTTAATCAACATGGGAATGAGTTAGTTCTGGTGTGCAATGCAATGCAATGCAAAAATTGCATATTGTTATTCAGTGCACAACTTCAGATCGTTAGTGCAGTGCAATGCCATGCAATGCAATGCAATGCCATGCAATGCAATGCAATGCAATGCAATGCAATGCATTGCAATGCAATTCAATGCGAAAAGTACATGTGTTATTTTTCAGTTCACAACATTAGATCGTTAGTGCAATGCAATGCAATGCAATGCAATACAATGCATAACGTATGTTAGTGCAATGCAATGCAACAACACACGTTATCTCTTTAATGAACATGGGAAGAATTTAGTTCTGGTGTGCAATGCAATGCAATTTGAAAAGTGCATATGTTATTCTTCAGTGCACAACGTTAGATCGTTAATGCAATGCAATGCAATGCAATGCAGTGCAAAGCAAAACAAGGCAATGCAATGCAATGCAATGCAATGCAATGCAATGCAATGCAATGCAATGCAATGCAATGCAATGCAATGCAACCACACGTTATGTCTTTAATCAACATGGGAATGAGTTAGTTCTGGTGTGCAATGCAATGCAATGCAAAAATTGCATATTGTTATTCAGTGCACAACGTCAGATTGTTAGTGCAGTGCAATGCCATGCAATGCAATGCAATGCAATTCAATGCGAAACGTACATGTGTTATTTTTCAGTTCACAACGTTAGATCGTTAGTGCAATGCAATGCAAAGCAATGCAATACAATGCAATTTGCAATGCAACAACACACGTTATGTCTTTAATCAACAGGGGAATGAGTTAGTTCTGGTGTGCAATGCAATGCAATGTGAAAAGTGCATATGTTATTCTTCAGTGCACAACGTTAGATCGTTAATGCAATGCAATGCAGTGCAAAGCAAAACAAGGCAATGCAAGGCAATGCAATGCAATGCAATGCAATGCAATGCAATGCAATGCAATGCAATGCAATGCAATGCAATGCAATGCAATGCAATGCAATGCAATGCAATGCAACCACACGTTATGTCTTTAATCAACATGGGAATGAGTTAGTTCTGGTGTGCAATGCAATGCAATGTGAAAAGTGCATATGTTATTCTTCAGTGCACAACGTTAGATCGTTAATGCAATGCAATGCAATGCAGTGCAAAGCAAAGCAAAACAAGGCAATGCAATGCAATGCAATGCAATGCAATGCAATGCAATGCAATGCAATGCAATGCAATGCAATGCAATGCAATGCAACCACACGTTATTTCTTTAATCAACATGGGAATGAGTTAGTTCTGGTGTGCAATGCAATGCAATGCAACAACACACGTTATCTCTTTAATGAACATGGGAATGACATTTTGGTGTGCAATGCAATGCAAAAAGTGCATAACCTATATGTTATTCTTCAGTGCACAACGGTTAGATCGTTTTTGCAATGCAATGCAACAACACACATATCTCTTTAATGAACATGGGAAGAATTTAGTTCTGGTGTGCAATGCAATGCAATATGAAAAGTGCATATGTTATTCTTCAGTGCACAACGTTAGATCGTTAATGCAATGCAATGCAATGCAGTGCAAAGCAGTGCAAAGCAAAACAATGCAATGCATTGCAACCACACGTTATGTCTTTAATCAACATGGGAATGAGTTAGTTCTGGTGTGCAATGCAATGCAATGCAAAAATTGCATATTGTTATTCAGTGCACAACTTCAGATCGTTAGTGCAGTGCAATGCCATGCAATGCAATGCAATGCAATGCAATGCAATGCAATGCAATGCAATGCATTGCAATGCAATTCAATGCGAAAAGTACATGTGTTATTTTTCAGTTCACAACATTAGATCGTTAGTGCAATGCAATGCAATGCAATGCAATGCAATACAATGCAATTTGCAATGCAACAACACACGTTATGTCTTTAATCAACAGGGGAAGGAGTTAGTTCTGGTGTGCAATGTAATACAATGCAATGCGAAAAGTGCATATTGTTATTCAGTGCACAACGTCAGATGGTGTGTTGTGTGTCAGATCAACACACATAGTTATGTCTTTAATGAACATGGGAATGAGTTTGATCCGGTGTGCAATGCAATGCAATGTAAGAAGTGCATAACCTATGTGTTACTCTTCAGTAAACAACGTTAGATCGTTAGTGCAATGCAATGCAACAACACACGTTATGTCTTTAATCAATATGGGAATGAGTTAGTTCTGGTGTGCAATTTAATGAATAGTAAAAAGTGCATAACTTATATGTTATTCTTCAGTGCACAACGTTAGATCTTTAGTGCAATGCAATGCAACAACACACTTTATCTCTTCTTTGAACATGGGAATGAGTTAGTTCTGGTGTGCAATTTAATGCAATGTAAAAAGTGCATAACCTGTATGTTATTCTTCAGTGCACAACGTTTGTGCAGTGCAATGCAATAACACTCATAATGAACCTGGGAATGATTTTGTTCTGGTGTGCAATGCACTGCAGTGCGAGAAGTGCATAATCTGTATGTTATGCTTCAAGTTGCACAACGTTAGATCGTTAGTGTAATGCAATGCAAGAAGTGCATAACCTATGTTTCTTTAATGATGCTCAACGTTAGATCGTTTGTGCAAAGCACATAATGTTATTACAATGGTACGCTTTTGACCTACTGAACATATTTCTGGCCAAAGATGTTATTCCATCCTGACAAAAGTCCATTTTTGACATACTGAAATTTTTTCTGGCCAAGGAGTACTCGAAACTTGACCTTTCTTTATATACTAGTGGACTCTTTCTTGTGTTACACTGTAAAAAAAATTCAATTAGTCTGACGTATTTCTCATTGAGCCAATGTTAACAGACTATTGCAACAAGAATCGCACTTGGGCCATTAAAAAAATTTAGATGTGACCCGTCACTAGAAAATTTTGACGGAGAGGTTAGACATATTTATCATCAGATGGAGTCTATAATTTTACATAGTTTAAAAACTTTTTAGGGAACCTTTGACCAGAAATAATAATAGAATTATTAAGATAATAATCGTAATAATAATTAGATGCGAAAGTTTGTCGAGACAAACTTTAAGTTGGCTTGAGAAAGTTTGGACCAGAATGTTTTTTGCTATGCAGTTGCTAAGGATGTTATGGGTGGTCGTTATGGTGTTGCTAGGCAGTTGCTAGGGTATTCTGGGTGGTTTCTAGGCGGTTGCCTGGGTGTTCTGGGTGGTTGCTATGTTGTTGCTAGGCAGTTGCTAAGGTATTTTGGGTGGTTGCTAAGCGGTTGCTAGGGTGTTGCTAGGTGGTTGCTAAGGTATTCTGGGTGGTTGCTAGGCGGTTGCTATGGTGTTCTGGGTGGTTGCTAGAATATTTTCAGTGGTTGCTATGGTCTTTGGGTGGTTGAGGCGGTTGCTAGGGTATTTTGGGTGGTTGCTAGTGTGTTCTGGGTGGTTGCTAGGATATTATGGGTGGTTGCCAGGGTCTTTTGGGTGGTTGCTAGGTGGTTGCTAGATTGTTCTGGGTGGTTGCTAGGCGGTTGCTATGGTGTTGCTAAGCGGTTGCTACGGTATTTTGGGTGGTTGCTAGGGTGTTTCTAGGCGGTTGCTAGGCTGTTCTGGGTGGTTGCTATGGTGTTGCTAGGCGGTTGCTAATGTATTCTTGGTGGTTGCTAGGCGGTTGCAATGGTGTTCTGGGTGGTTGCTAGGATATTTTCAGTGGTTGCTATGGTCTTTTGCGTGGTTGAGGCGGTTGCTAGAATATTTTGGGTTGTTGCTAGGGTCTTTTGGGTGGTTGCAAGGCTGTTGCTAGGGTATTTTGGGTGGTTGCTAGGGTGTTCTGGGTGGTTGCTATGGTGTTGCTAGGCGGTTGCTAAGGTACTCTGGGTGGTTGCAAGGCGGTTGCTTGGGTCTTTTGGGTGGTTGCTAGGTGGTTGCTAGGGTGTTCTGCTTGGTTGCTAGGCGGTTGCTATGGTGTTTGCTAAGCGATGGCTAAGGTATTTTGGGTGGTTGCTAGGGTGTTTCTATGCGGTTGCTAGGCTGTTCTGGGTGGTTGCTATGGTGTTGCTAGGTGGTTGCTAAGGTATTCTGGGTGGTTGCTAGGCAGTTGCTAGGATGTTATGGGTGGTCGTTATGGTGTTGCTAGGCGGTTTCTAGGGTATTCTGGGTTGTTTCTAGGCGGTTGCCTGGGTGTTCTGGGTGGTTGCTATGTTGTTGCTAGGCAGTTGCTAAGGTATTTTGGGTGGTTGCAATGCAAGGTTGCTAGGGTGTTCTGGGTGGTTGCTAGGCGGTTGCTATGGTGTTTGCTAAGCGATGGCTAAGGTATTTTGGGTGGTTGCTAGGGTGTTTCTATGCAGTTGCTAGGCTGTTCTGGGTGGTTGCTATGGTGTTGCTAGGTGGTTGCTAAGGTATTCTGGGTGGTTGCTAGGCGGTTGCTATGGTGTTCTGGGTGGTTGCTAGAATATTTTCAGTGGTTGCTATGGTCTTTTGGGTGGTTGAGGCGGTTGCTAGGGTATTTTGGGTGGTTGCTAGTGTGTTCTGGGTGGTTGCTAGGATATTATGGGTGGTTGCCAGGGTCTTTTGGTTTGTTGCTAGGTGGTTGCTAGGGTGTTCTGGGTGGTTGCTAGGCGGTTGCCTGGGTGTTGCTATGTTGTTGCTAGGCAGTTGCTAAGGTATTTTGGGTGGTTGCTATTCGGTTGCTAGGGTGTTCTGGGTGGTTGCTATGGTGTTGCTAGGCGGTTGCTAAGGTACTCTGGGTGGTTGCAAGGCGGTTGCTAGGGTCTTTTGGGTGGTTGCTAGGGTCTTTTGGGTGGTTTCTAGGGTGTTCTGGGTGGTTGCTAGGCGGTTGCTATGGTGTTGCTAAGCGATGGCTAAGGTATTTTGGGTGGATGCTAGGGTGTTTCTATGCGGTTGCTAGGCTGTTCTGGGTGGTTGTTATGTTGTTGCTAGGCAGTTGCTAAGGTATTTTGGGTGGTTGCATGGCGGTTGCTAGGGTGTTGCTAGGAGGTTGCTAGGTTGTTCTGGATGGTTGCTATGGTGTTGCTAGGCGGAGGCTAAGGTATTTTGGGTGGTTGCTAGGCGGTTGCTAGGTGGTTGCTAAGATATTTTGGGTGGTTGCTAGGGTTTTGTTAGCGGTTGCTAAGGTATTTTGGGTGGTTGCTAGGGTGTTGCTAGGTGGTTGCTAGGGTATTCTGGGTGGTTGCTATTGTGTTGCTAGGCGGTTGCTAAGGTATTCTGAGTGGTTGCAAGGCGGTTGCTAGGGTATTTTGGGTGGTTGCTAGGGTCTTTTGGGTGTTTTCTAGGCGGTTGCTAAGGTATTCTGGGTGGTTGCTAGGCGGTTGCTAAGATATTTTGGGTGGTTGCTAGGGTGTTGCTAGGCGGTTGCTAAGGTATTCTGGGTGGTTGCTAGGTGGTTGCTATGTTGTTCTGGGTGGTTGCTAGGATATTTTCAGTGGTTGCTATGGTCTTTTGAGTGGTTGATAGATCTATCTATCTACTTCAAACTATTTTAAACTTCAAATACTTTAAACTTCAAACTAAATTAAACTTTAAACTAATTTAAACTTTTTAAACGTCAAACTTATATAAACTTCAAACTACTAAATTTACTTCATTTTAACTTATAAACTGTAACGCATATAAACTCTGAGTGTGTAAGTGTTATCGAGTTAGTGTATGTGTGTGTGTGTATATGTATGTGAGTTAATGTGTGTGTGTGTGTGTGTGTGTAACCGCCTAGAACACAATAGCAACCACTGAGAACAACCTAGCAACCGCCTAGCAACCACCCAGAACACCCTAGCAACCATCCAGAATAACTTAGAACACCATATCAACCACTCAGAACACCCTAGCAACTGCCTAACAACCACCCAGAACACCCTAGCAACCACCTATAATACCTTAGAACACCCTAGCAACACCATAGCAACCACTCAGAACACTGTAGCAACTGCCTAACAACCACCCAGAACACCCTAGCAACCACCTATAATACCTTAGAAAACCCTAGCAACACCATAGCAACCACTCAGAACACCGTAGCAACTGCCTAACAACCACCCAGAACACCCTAGCAACCCACCAAAATACCTTAGAACACCCTAGCAACCACTCAGAACACCCTAGCAACCACCCAAAAGACCCTAGCAACCACCAAAACTATTCTAGCAACCGCCTAGCAACCACCCAAAACACCCTAGCAACCGCCTAGAAACCACCCAAAAAACCTTAGCAACGACTCAAAATATCCTAGCAACCGCCTAGCAACCACCCAGAACACTCTAGCAACCACCCAAAACAGCCTAGCAACACCATAGCAACCACCCAAAATACCGTAGCAACCGCCTAGCAACACCCTAGCAACCACCCAAAATACCTTAGAACACCATAGCAACACCACAGCAGACACTCAGAACACCCTAGCAACCACCCAAAATACATTAGAAAACCCTAGTAACTCCATAGCAACCAGTCAGAACACCCTAGCAACCACCCAGAATAACTTAGAACACCATATCAACCACCCATAACACCCTAGCAACTGCCTAGCAACCACCCAAAAGACCTTAGCAACCGCCTAGCAACACCCTAGCAACCACCCAAAATACCTTAGAACACCATAGCAACACCATAGCAACCACTCAGAACACCCTTGCAACCACCCAAAATACCTCAGAACACCCTAGCAACTGCCTAACAACCACCCAGAACACCCTAGCAACCACCTAGCAACCACCCAAAAGACCCTGGCAACCACCCAAAATACCCTAGCAAACGCCTCAACCACCCAAAAGACCATAGCAACCACTGAAAATATTCTAGCAACCACCCAGAACACCATAGCAACCGCCTAGCAACCACCCAGAATACCTTAGCAACCACCTAGCAACACCATAGCAACCACCCAGAACACCCTAGCAACCTCCTAGCAACACCCTAGCAACCGCCTAGCAACCACCCAAAATACCTTAGCAACTGCCTAGCAACAACATAGCAACCACCCAGAACACACAGGCAACCGCCTAGAAACCACCCAGAATACCCTAGCAACCGCCTAGCAACACCATAACGACCACCCATAACATCCTAGTAACTGCCTAGCAACCACCCAGAATACCTTAGCAACCACCTAGCAACACCATAGCAACCACCCAGAACAGCCTAGCAACCGCATAGAAACACCCTAGCAACCACCCAAAATACCTTAGCCATCGCTTAGCAACACCATAGCAACCGCCTAGCAACCACCCAGAACACCATAGCAACCACCCAGAACACCCTAGCAACCTCCTAGCAACACCCTAGCAACCGCCTAGCAACCACCCAAAATACCTTAGCAACTGCCCAGCAACAACATAGCAACACCCAGGCAACCGCCTAGCAACCACCCAGAACACCCTAGCAACCACCTAGCAACAAACCAAAAGACCCTGGCAACCACCCATAATATCCTAGCAACCACCCAGAACACACTAGCAACCACCCAAAATACCCTAGCAACCGCCTCAACCACCCAAAAGACCATAGCAACCACTGAAAATATTCTAGCAACCACCCAGAACACCATAGCAACCGCCTAGCAACCACCCAGAATACCTTAGCAACCGCATAGAAACACCCTAGCAACCACCCAAAATACCTTAGCTCTCGCTTAGCAACACCATAGCAACCGCCTTACAACCACCCAGAACACCCTAGCAACCACCCAAAAGACCCTAGCAACCACCCAAAAGACCTTAGCAACCGCCTTGCATCCACCCAGAGTACCTTAGCAACCGCCTAGCAACACCATAGCATCCACCCAGAACACCCTAGCAACCTCCTCGCAACACCCTAGCAACCGCCTAGCAACCACCCTAAATACCTTAGCAACTGCCTAGCAACAACATAGCAACCACCCAGAACACCCAGGCAACCGCCTAGAAACAACCCAGAATACCCTAGCAACCGCCTAGCAACACCATAACGACCACCCATAACATCCTAGCAACTGCCTAGCAACCACCCAGAATACCTTAGCAACACCATAGCAACTACCCAGAACAGCCTAGCAACCGCATAGAAACACCCTAGCAACCACCCAAAATACCTTAGCCAACGCTTAGCAACACCATAGCAACCGCCTAGCAACCACCCAGAACACCCTAGCAACCACCTAGCAACCACCCAAAAGACACTAGCAACCACCCAAAAGACCCTAGCAACCGCCTTGCATCCACCCAGAGTACCTTAGCAACCACCTAGCAACACCATAGCAACCACCCAGAAGACCCTAGCAACCACCCAAAATACCCTAGCAACCGCCTAGCAACCACCCAGAACACCCTAACAACCACCCAAAATACCCTAGCAACCGCCTAGCAACCACCCAAAATACCACTGCAACACCATAGCAACCGTCTAGAAACCACCCAAAATACCTTAGCAACCGCCTTTATAGCTTATGCACTTTTCGCATTGCATTGCATTGCACACCAGAACTAACTCATTCCAATGTTAATTAAAGACATAGAGAGATTTCTCTTTAATGAACATGGCAATGAGTTATTTCTGGTGTGCAATGCAATGCAATGCGAAAAGTGCATAAGCTATAATATTGCACAACGTTAACAACACACATATCTCTTTCATGAACATGGGAAGGATTTAGTTCTGGTGTGCAATGCAATGCAATGTGAAAAGTGCATATGTTATGCTTCAGTGCACAACGTTAGATCGTTAATGCAATGCAATGCAATGCAGTGCAAAGCAAAACAAGGCAATGCAACCACACGTTATGTCTTTAATCAACATGAGAATGAGTTAGTTCTGGTGTGCAATGCAATGCAATGCAAAAAGTGCATAACGTATGTTAGTGCAATGCAATGCAATGCAACAACACACGTTATCTCTTTAATGAACATGGGAATGACAGTTCTGGTGTGCAATGCAATGCAAAAAGTGCATAACCTTATGCTTATTCTTCAGTGCACAACGGTTAGATCGTTTGTGCAATGCAATGCAACAACACACATATCTCTTTAATGAACATGGTAAGGATTTAGTTCTGGTGTGCAATGCAATGCAATGTGAAAAGTGCATATGTTATTCTTCAGTGCACAACGTTAGATCGTTAATGCAATGCAATGCAATGCAATGCAGTGCAAAGCAAAGCAAAGCAAAACAATGCAATGCAATGCAATGCAATGCAATGCAATGCAATGCAATGCAAAGCAATGCAATGAAATGAAATGAAATGCAATGCAATGCAATGCAATGCAATGCAATGCAATGCAATGCCATGCAACCACACGTTATGTCTTTAATCAACATTGGAATGAGTTAGTTCTGGTTTGCAATGCAATGCAATGCAAGAAGTGCATAACGTATGTTAGTGCAATGCAATGCAACAACACACGTTATCTCTTTAATGAACATGGGAATGACATTTTGGTGTGCAATGCAATGCAAAAAGTGCATAACCTATATGTTATTCTTCAGTGCACAACGGTTAGATCGTTTTTGCAATGCAATGCAACAACACACATATCTCTTTAATGAACATGGGAAGAATTTAGTTCTGGTGTGCAATGCAATGCAATTTGAAAAGTGCATATGTTATTCTTCAGTGCACAACGTTAGATCGTTAATGCAATGCAATGCAATGCAATGCAGTGCAAAGCAAAACAAGGCAATGCAATGCAATGCAATGCAATGCAATGCAATGCAATGCAATGCAATGCAATGCAATGCAATGCAATGCAATGCAATGCAACCACACGTTATGTCTTTAATCAACATGGGAATGAGTTAGTTCTGGTGTGCAATGCAATGCAATGCAAAAATTGCATATTGTTATTCAGTGCACAACGTCAGATTGTTAGTGCAGTGCAATGCCATGCAATGCAATGCAATGCAATGCAATGCAATGCAATGCAATTCAATGCGAAACGTACATGTGTTATTTTTCAGTTCACAACGTTAGATCGTTAGTGCAATGCAATGCAAAGCAATGCAATACAATGCAATTTGCAATGCAACAACACACGTTATGTCTTTAATCAACAGGGGAATGAGTTAGTTCTGGTGTGCAATGCAATGTGAAAAGTGCATATGTTATTCTTCAGTGCACAACGTTAGATCGTTAATGCAATGCAATGCAGTGCAAAGCAAAACAAGGCAATGCAAGGCAATGCAATGCAATGCAATGCAATGCAATGCAATGCAATGCAATGCAATGCAATGCAATGCAATGCAATGCAACCACACGTTATGTCTTTAATCAACATGGGAATGAGTTAGTTCTGGTGTGCAATGCAATGCAATGTGAAAAGTGCATATGTTATTCTTCAGTGCACAACGTTAGATCGTTAATGCAATGCAATGCAATGCAGTGCAAAGCAAAGCAAAACAAGGCAATGCAATGCAATGCAATGCAATGCAATGCAATGCAATGCAATGCAATGCAATGCAATGCAATGCAATGCAATGTAATGCAATGCAACCACACGTTATTTCTTTAATCAACATGGGAATGAGTTAGTTCTGGTGTGCAATGCAATGCAATGCAACAACACACGTTATCTCTTTAATGAACATCGGAATGACATTTTGGTGTGCAATGCAATGCAAAAAGTGCATAACCTATATGTTATTCTTCAGTGCACAACGGTTAGATCGTTTTTGCAATGCAATGCAACAACACACATATCTCTTTAATGAACATGGGAAGAATTTAGTTCTGGTGTGCAATGCAATGCAATTTGAAAAGTGCATATGTTATTCTTCAGTGCACAACGTTAGATCGTTAATGCAATGCAATGCAATGCAATGCAATGCAGTGCAAAGCAGTGCAAAGCAAAACAATGCAATGCAATGCAACCACACGTTATGTCTTTAATCAACATGGGAATGAGTTAGTTCTGGTGTGCAATGCAATGCAATGCAAAAATTGCATATTGTTATTCAGTGCACAACTTCAGATCGTTAGTGCAGTGCAATGCCATGCAATGCAATGCAATGCAATGCAATGCAATGCAATGCAATGCATTGCAATGCAATTCAATGCGAAAAGTACATGTGTTATTTTTCAGTTCACAACATTAGATCGTTAGTGCAATGCAATGCAATGCAATGCAATACAATGCAATTTGCAATGCAACAACACACGTTATGTCTTTAATCAACAGGGGAAGGAGTTAGTTCTGGTGTGCAATGTAATACAATGCAATGCGAAAAGTGCATATTGTTATTCAGTGCACAACGTCAGATGGTGTGTTGTGTGTCAGATCAACACACATAGTTATGTCTTTAATGAACATGGGAATGAGTTTGATCCGGTGTGCAATGCAATGCAATGTAAGAAGTGCATAACCTATGTGTTACTCTTCAGTAAACAACGTTAGATCGTTAGTGCAATGCAATGCAACAACACACGTTATGTCTTTAATCAATATGGGAATGAGTTAGTTCTGGTGTGCAATTTAATGAATAGTAAAAAGTGCATAACTTATATGTTATTCTTCAGTGCACAACGTTAGATCTTTAGTGCAATGCAATGCAACAACACACTTTATCTCTTCTTTGAACATGGGAATGAGTTAGTTCTGGTGTGCAATTTAATGCAATGTAAAAAGTGCATAACCTGTATGTTATTCTTCAGTGCACAACGTTTGTGCAGTGCAATGCAATAACACTCATAATGAACCTGGGAATGATTTTGTTCTGGTGTGCAATGCACTGCAGTGCGAGAAGTGCATAATCTGTATGTTATGCTTCAAGTTGCACAACGTTAGATCGTTAGTGTAATGCAATGCAAGAAGTGCATAACCTATGTTTCTTTAATGATGCTCAACGTTAGATCGTTTGTGCAAAGCACATAATGTTATTACAATGGTACGCTTTTGACCTACTGAACATATTTCTGGCCAAAGATGTTATTCCATCCTGACAAAAGTCCATTTTTGACATACTGAAATTTTTTCTGGCCAAGGAGTACTCGAAACTTGACCTTTCTTTATATACTAGTGGACTCTTTCTTGTGTTACACTGTAAAAAAAATTCAATTAGTCTGACGTATTTCTCATTGAGCCAATGTTAACAGACTATTGCAACAAGAATCGCACTTGGGCCATTTAAAAAATTTAGATGTGACCCGTCACTAGAAAATTTTGACGGAGAGGTTAGACATATTTATCATCAGATGGAGTCTATAATTTTACATAGTTTAAAAACTTTTTAGGGAACCTTTGACCAGAAATAATAATAGAATTATTAAGATAATAATCGTAATAATAATTAGATGCGAAAGTTTGTCGAGACAAACTTTAAGTTGGCTTGAGAAAGTTTGGACCAGAATGTTTTTTGCTATGCAGTTGCTAAGGATGTTATGGGTGGTCGTTATGGTGTTGCTAGGCAGTTGCTAGGGTATTCTGGGTGGTTTCTAGGCGGTTGCCTGGGTGTTCTGGGTGGTTGCTATGTTGTTGCTAGGCAGTTGCTAAGGTATTTTGGGTGGTTGCTAAGCGGTTGCTAGGGTGTTGCTAGGTGGTTGCTAAGGTATTCTGGGTGGTTGTTAGGCGGTTGCTATGGTGTTCTGGGTGGTTGCTAGAATATTTTCAGTGGTTGCTATGGTCTTTGGGTGGTTGAGGCGGTTGCTAGGGTATTTTGGGTGGTTGCTAGTGTGTTCTGGGTGGTTGCTAGGATATTATGGGTGGTTGCCAGGGTCTTTTGGGTGGTTGCTAGGTGGTTGCTAGATTGTTCTGGGTGGTTGCTAGGCGGTTGCTATGGTGTTGCTAAGCGGTTGCTACGGTATTTTGGGTGGTTGCTAGGGTGTTTCTAGGCGGTTGCTAGGCTGTTCTGGGTGGTTGCTATGGTGTTGCTAGGCGGTTGCTAATGTATTCTTGGTGGTTGCTAGGCGGTTGCAATGGTGTTCTGGGTGGTTGCTAGGATATTTTCAGTGGTTGCTATGGTCTTTTGCGTGGTTGAGGCGGTTGCTAGAATATTTTGGGTTGTTGCTAGGGTCTTTTGGGTGGTTGCAAGGCTGTTGCTAGGGTATTTTGGGTGGTTGCTAGGGTGTTCTGGGTGGTTGCTATGGTGTTGCTAGGCGGTTGCTAAGGTACTCTGGGTGGTTGCAAGGCGGTTGCTTGGGTCTTTTGGGTGGTTGCTAGGTGGTTGCTAGGGTGTTCTGGGTGGTTGCTAGGCGGTTGCTATGGTGTTTGCTAAGCGATGGCTAAGGTATTTTGGGTGGTTGCTAGGGTGTTTCTATGCGGTTGCTAGGCTGTTCTGGGTGGTTGCTATGGTGTTGCTAGGTGGTTGCTAAGGTATTCTGGGTGGTTGCTAGGCAGTTGCTAGGATGTTATGGGTGGTCGTTATGGTGTTGCTAGGCGGTTTCTAGGGTATTCTGGGTTGTTTCTAGGCGGTTGCCTGGGTGTTCTGGGTGGTTGCTATGTTGTTGCTAGGCAGTTGCTAAGGTATTTTGGGTGGTTGCAATGCAAGGTTGCTAGGGTGTTCTGGGTGGTTGCTAGGCGGTTGCTATGGTGTTTGCTAAGCGATGGCTAAGGTATTTTGGGTGGTTGCTAGGGTGTTTCTATGCAGTTGCTAGGCTGTTCTGGGTGGTTGCTATGGTGTTGCTAGGTGGTTGCTAAGGTATTCTGGGTGGTTGCTAGGCGGTTGCTATGGTGTTCTGGGTGGTTGCTAGAATATTTTCAGTGGTTGCTATGGTCTTTTGGGTGGTTGAGGCGGTTGCTAGGGTATTTTGGGTGGTTGCTAGTGTGTTCTGGGTGGTTGCTAGGATATTATGGGTGGTTGCCAGGGTCTTTTGGTTTGTTGCTAGGTGGTTGCTAGGGTGTTCTGGGTGGTTGCTAGGCGGTTGCCTGGGTGTTGCTATGTTGTTGCTAGGCAGTTGCTAAGGTATTTTGGGTGGTTGCTATTCGGTTGCTAGGGTGTTCTGGGTGGTTGCTATGGTGTTGCTAGGCGGTTGCTAAGGTACTCTGGGTGGTTGCAAGGCGGTTGCTAGGGTCTTTTGGGTGGTTGCTAGGGTCTTTTGGGTGGTTTCTAGGGTGTTCTGGGTGGTTGCTAGGCGGTTGCTATGGTGTTGCTAAGCGATGGCTAAGGTATTTTGGGTGGATGCTAGGGTGTTTCTATGCGGTTGCTAGGCTGTTCTGGGTGGTTGTTATGTTGTTGCTAGGCAGTTGCTAAGGTATTTTGGGTGGTTGCATGGCGGTTGCTAGGGTGTTGCTAGGAGGTTGCTAGGTTGTTCTGGATGGTTGCTATGGTGTTGCTAGGCGGAGGCTAAGGTATTTTGGGTGGTTGCTAGGCGGTTGCTAGGTGGTTGCTAAGATATTTTGGGTGGTTGCTAGGGTTTTGTTAGCGGTTGCTAAGGTATTTTGGGTGGTTGCTAGGGTGTTGCTAGGTGGTTGCTAGGGTATTCTGGGTGGTTGCTATTGTGTTGCTAGGCGGTTGCTAAGGTATTCTGAGTGGTTGCAAGGCGGTTGCTAGGGTATTTTGGGTGGTTGCTAGGGTCTTTTGGGTGTTTTCTAGGCGGTTGCTAAGGTATTCTGGGTGGTTGCTAGGCGGTTGCTAAGATATTTTGGGTGGTTGCTAGGGTGTTGCTAGGCGGTTGCTAAGGTATTCTGGGTGGTTGCTAGGTGGTTGCTATGTTGTTCTGGGTGGTTGCTAGGATATTTTCAGTGGTTGCTATGGTCTTTTGAGTGGTTGATAGATCTATCTATCTACTTCAAACTATTTTAAACTTCAAATACTTTAAACTTCAAACTAAATTAAACTTTGAACTAATTTAAACTAATTTAAACTTTTTAAACGTCAAACTTATATAAACTTCAAACTACTAAATTTACTTCATTTTAACTTATAAACTGTAACGCATATAAACTCTGAGTGTGTAAGTGTTATCGAGTTAGTGTATGTGTGTGTGTGTATATGTATGTGAGTTAATGTGTGTGTGTGTGTGTGTGTGTGTGTAACCGCCTAGAACACAATAGCAACCACTGAGAACAACCTAGCAACCGCCTAGCAACCACCCAGAACACCCTAGCAACCATCCAGAATAACTTAGAACACCATATCAACCACTCAGAACACCCTAGCAACTGCCTAACAACCACCCAGAACACCCTAGCAACCACCTATAATACCTTAGAACACCCTAGCAACACCATAGCAACCACTCAGAACACTGTAGCAACTGCCTAACAACCACCCAGAACACCCTAGCAACCACCTATAATACCTTAGAAAACCCTAGCAACACCATAGCAACCACTCAGAACACCGTAGCAACTGCCTAACAACCACCCAGAACACCCTAGCAACCCACCAAAATACCTTAGAACACCCTAGCAACCACTCAGAACACCCTAGCAACCACCCAAAAGACCCTAGCAACCACCAAAACTATTCTAGCAACCGCCTAGCAACCACCCAAAACACCCTAGCAACCGCCTAGAAACCACCCAAAAAACCTTAGCAACGACTCAAAATATCCTAGCAACCGCCTAGCAACCACCCAGAACACTCTAGCAACCACCCAAAACAGCCTAGCAACACCATAGCAACCACCCAAAATACCGTAGCAACCGCCTAGCAACACCCTAGCAACCACCCAAAATACCTTAGAACACCATAGCAACACCACAGCAGACACTCAGAACACCCTAGCAACCACCCAAAATACATTAGAAAACCCTAGTAACTCCATAGCAACCAGTCAGAACACCCTAGCAACCACCCAGAATAACTTAGAACACCATATCAACCACCCATAACACCCTAGCAACTGCCTAGCAACCACCCAAAAGACCTTAGCAACCGCCTAGCAACACCCTAGCAACCACCCAAAATACCTTAGAACACCATAGCAACACCATAGCAACCACTCAGAACACCCTTGCAACCACCCAAAATACCTCAGAACACCCTAGCAACTGCCTAACAACCACCCAGAACACCCTAGCAACCACCTAGCAACCACCCAAAAGACCCTGGCAACCACCCAAAATACCCTAGCAAACGCCTCAACCACCCAAAAGACCATAGCAACCACTGAAAATATTCTAGCAACCACCCAGAACACCATAGCAACCGCCTAGCAACCACCCAGAATACCTTAGCAACCACCTAGCAACACCATAGCAACCACCCAGAACACCCTAGCAACCTCCTAGCAACACCCTAGCAACCGCCTAGCAACCACCCAAAATACCTTAGCAACTGCCTAGCAACAACATAGCAACCACCCAGAACACACAGGCAACCGCCTAGAAACCACCCAGAATACCCTAGCAACCGCCTAGCAACACCATAACGACCACCCATAACATCCTAGTAACTGCCTAGCAACCACCCAGAATACCTTAGCAACCACCTAGCAACACCATAGCAACCACCCAGAACAGCCTAGCAACCGCATAGAAACACCCTAGCAACCACCCAAAATACCTTAGCCATCGCTTAGCAACACCATAGCAACCGCCTAGCAACCACCCAGAACACCATAGCAACCACCCAGAACACCCTAGCAACCTCCTAGCAACACCCTAGCAACCGCCTAGCAACCACCCAAAATACCTTAGCAACTGCCCAGCAACAACATAGCAACACCCAGGCAACCGCCTAGCAACCACCCAGAACACCCTAGCAACCACCTAGCAACAAACCAAAAGACCCTGGCAACCACCCATAATATCCTAGCAACCACCCAGAACACACTAGCAACCACCCAAAATACCCTAGCAACCGCCTCAACCACCCAAAAGACCATAGCAACCACTGAAAATATTCTAGCAACCACCCAGAACACCATAGCAACCGCCTAGCAACCACCCAGAATACCTTAGCAACCGCATAGAAACACCCTAGCAACCACCCAAAATACCTTAGCTCTCGCTTAGCAACACCATAGCAACCGCCTTACAACCACCCAGAACACCCTAGCAACCACCCAAAAGACCCTAGCAACCACCCAAAAGACCTTAGCAACCGCCTTGCATCCACCCAGAGTACCTTAGCAACCGCCTAGCAACACCATAGCATCCACCCAGAACACCCTAGCAACCTCCTCGCAACACCCTAGCAACCGCCTAGCAACCACCCTAAATACCTTAGCAACTGCCTAGCAACAACATAGCAACCACCCAGAACACCCAGGCAACCGCCTAGAAACAACCCAGAATACCCTAGCAACCGCCTAGCAACACCATAACGACCACCCATAACATCCTAGCAACTGCCTAGCAACCACCCAGAATACCTTAGCAACACCATAGCAACTACCCAGAACAGCCTAGCAACCGCATAGAAACACCCTAGCAACCACCCAAAATACCTTAGCCAACGCTTAGCAACACCATAGCAACCGCCTAGCAACCACCCAGAACACCCTAGCAACCACCTAGCAACCACCCAAAAGACACTAGCAACCACCCAAAAGACCCTAGCAACCGCCTTGCATCCACCCAGAGTACCTTAGCAACCACCTAGCAACACCATAGCAACCACCCAGAAGACCCTAGCAACCACCCAAAATACCCTAGCAACCGCCTAGCAACCACCCAGAACACCCTAACAACCACCCAAAATACCCTAGCAACCGCCTAGCAACCACCCAAAATACCACTGCAACACCATAGCAACCGTCTAGAAACCACCCAAAATACCTTAGCAACCGCCTTTATAGCTTATGCACTTTTCGCATTGCATTGCATTGCACACCAGAACTAACTCATTCCAATGTTAATTAAAGACATAGAGAGATTTCTCTTTAATGAACATGGCAATGAGTTATTTCTGGTGTGCAATGCAATGCAATGCGAAAAGTGCATAAGCTATAATATTGCACAACGTTAACAACACACATATCTCTTTCATGAACATGGGAAGGATTTAGTTCTGGTGTGCAATGCAATGCAATGTGAAAAGTGCATATGTTATGCTTCAGTGCACAACGTTAGATCGTTAATGCAATGCAATGCAATGCAGTGCAAAGCAAAACAAGGCAATGCAACCACACGTTATGTCTTTAATCAACATGAGAATGAGTTAGTTCTGGTGTGCAATGCAATGCAATGCAAAAAGTGCATAACGTATGTTAGTGCAATGCAATGCAATGCAACAACACACGTTATCTCTTTAATGAACATGGGAATGACAGTTCTGGTGTGCAATGCAATGCAAAAAGTGCATAACCTTATGCTTATTCTTCAGTGCACAACGGTTAGATCGTTTGTGCAATGCAATGCAACAACACACATATCTCTTTAATGAACATGGTAAGGATTTAGTTCTGGTGTGCAATGCAATGCAATGTGAAAAGTGCATATGTTATTCTTCAGTGCACAACGTTAGATCGTTAATGCAATGCAATGCAATGCAATGCAGTGCAAAGCAAAGCAAAGCAAAACAATGCAATGCAATGCAATGCAATGCAATGCAATGCAATGCAATGCAAAGCAATGCAATGAAATGAAATGCAATGCAATGCAATGCAATGCAATGCAATGCAATGCAATGCAATGCCATGCAACCACACGTTATGTCTTTAATCAACATTGGAATGAGTTAGTTCTGGTTTGCAATGCAATGCAATGCAAGAAGTGCATAACGTATGTTAGTGCAATGCAATGCAACAACACACGTTATCTCTTTAATGAACATGGGAATGACATTTTGGTGTGCAATGCAATGCAAAAAGTGCATAACCTATATGTTATTCTTCAGTGCACAACGGTTAGATCGTTTTTGCAATGCAATGCAACAACACACATATCTCTTTAATGAACATGGGAAGAATTTAGTTCTGGTGTGCAATGCAATGCAATTTGAAAAGTGCATATGTTATTCTTCAGTGCACAACGTTAGATCGTTAATGCAATGCAATGCAATGCAATGCAGTGCAAAGCAAAACAAGGCAATGCAATGCAATGCAATGCAATGCAATGCAATGCAATGCAATGCAATGCAATGCAATGCAATGCAATGCAATGCAACCACACGTTATGTCTTTAATCAACATGGGAATGAGTTAGTTCTGGTGTGCAATGCAATGCAATGCAAAAATTGCATATTGTTATTCAGTGCACAACGTCAGATTGTTAGTGCAGTGCAATGCCATGCAATGCAATGCAATGCAATGCAATGCAATGCAATGCAATTCAATGCGAAACGTACATGTGTTATTTTTCAGTTCACAACGTTAGATCGTTAGTGCAATGCAATGCAAAGCAATGCAATACAATGCAATTTGCAATGCAACAACACACGTTATGTCTTTAATCAACAGGGGAATGAGTTAGTTCTGGTGTGCAATGCAATGTGAAAAGTGCATATGTTATTCTTCAGTGCACAACGTTAGATCGTTAATGCAATGCAATGCAGTGCAAAGCAAAACAAGGCAATGCAAGGCAATGCAATGCAATGCAATGCAATGCAATGCAATGCAATGCAATGCAATGCAATGCAATGCAATGCAATGCAATGCAATGCAACCACACGTTATGTCTTTAATCAACATGGGAATGAGTTAGTTCTGGTGTGCAATGCAATGCAATGTGAAAAGTGCATATGTTATTCTTCAGTGCACAACGTTAGATCGTTAATGCAATGCAATGCAATGCAGTGCAAAGCAAAGCAAAACAAGGCAATGCAATGCAATGCAATGCAATGCAATGCAATGCAATGCAATGCAATGCAATGCAATGCAATGCAATGTAATGCAATGCAACCACACGTTATTTCTTTAATCAACATGGGAATGAGTTAGTTCTGGTGTGCAATGCAATGCAATGCAACAACACACGTTATCTCTTTAATGAACATCGGAATGACATTTTGGTGTGCAATGCAATGCAAAAAGTGCATAACCTATATGTTATTCTTCAGTGCACAACGGTTAGATCGTTTTTGCAATGCAATGCAACAACACACATATCTCTTTAATGAACATGGGAAGAATTTAGTTCTGGTGTGCAATGCAATGCAATTTGAAAAGTGCATATGTTATTCTTCAGTGCACAACGTTAGATCGTTAATGCAATGCAATGCAATGCAATGCAATGCAGTGCAAAGCAGTGCAAAGCAAAACAATGCAATGCAATGCAACCACACGTTATGTCTTTAATCAACATGGGAATGAGTTAGTTCTGGTGTGCAATGCAATGCAATGCAAAAATTGCATATTGTTATTCAGTGCACAACTTCAGATCGTTAGTGCAGTGCAATGCCATGCAATGCAATGCAATGCAATGCAATGCAATGCATTGCAATGCAATTCAATGCGAAAAGTACATGTGTTATTTTTCAGTTCACAACATTAGATCGTTAGTGCAATGCAATGCAATGCAATGCAATACAATGCAATTTGCAATGCAACAACACACGTTATGTCTTTAATCAACAGGGGAAGGAGTTAGTTCTGGTGTGCAATGTAATACAATGCAATGCGAAAAGTGCATATTGTTATTCAGTGCACAACGTCAGATGGTGTGTTGTGTGTCAGATCAACACACATAGTTATGTCTTTAATGAACATGGGAATGAGTTTGATCCGGTGTGCAATGCAATGCAATGTAAGAAGTGCATAACCTATGTGTTACTCTTCAGTAAACAACGTTAGATCGTTAGTGCAATGCAATGCAACAACACACGTTATGTCTTTAATCAATATGGGAATGAGTTAGTTCTGGTGTGCAATTTAATGAATAGTAAAAAGTGCATAACTTATATGTTATTCTTCAGTGCACAACGTTAGATCTTTAGTGCAATGCAATGCAACAACACACTTTATCTCTTCTTTGAACATGGGAATGAGTTAGTTCTGGTGTGCAATTTAATGCAATGTAAAAAGTGCATAACCTGTATGTTATTCTTCAGTGCACAACGTTTGTGCAGTGCAATGCAATAACACTCATAATGAACCTGGGAATGATTTTGTTCTGGTGTGCAATGCACTGCAGTGCGAGAAGTGCATAATCTGTATGTTATGCTTCAAGTTGCACAACGTTAGATCGTTAGTGTAATGCAATGCAAGAAGTGCATAACCTATGTTTCTTTAATGATGCTCAACGTTAGATCGTTTGTGCAAAGCACATAATGTTATTACAATGGTACGCTTTTGACCTACTGAACATATTTCTGGCCAAAGATGTTATTCCATCCTGACAAAAGTCCATTTTTGACATACTGAAATTTTTTCTGGCCAAGGAGTACTCGAAACTTGACCTTTCTTTATATACTAGTGGACTCTTTCTTGTGTTACACTGTAAAAAAAATTCAATTAGTCTGACGTATTTCTCATTGAGCCAATGTTAACAGACTATTGCAACAAGAATCGCACTTGGGCCATTTAAAAAATTTAGATGTGACCCGTCACTAGAAAATTTTGACGGAGAGGTTAGACATATTTATCATCAGATGGAGTCTATAATTTTACATAGTTTAAAAACTTTTTAGGGAACCTTTGACCAGAAATAATAATAGAATTATTAAGATAATAATCGTAATAATAATTAGATGCGAAAGTTTGTCGAGACAAACTTTAAGTTGGCTTGAGAAAGTTTGGACCAGAATGTTTTTTGCTATGCAGTTGCTAAGGATGTTATGGGTGGTCGTTATGGTGTTGCTAGGCAGTTGCTAGGGTATTCTGGGTGGTTTCTAGGCGGTTGCCTGGGTGTTCTGGGTGGTTGCTATGTTGTTGCTAGGCAGTTGCTAAGGTATTTTGGGTGGTTGCTAAGCGGTTGCTAGGGTGTTGCTAGGTGGTTGCTAAGGTATTCTGGGTGGTTGTTAGGCGGTTGCTATGGTGTTCTGGGTGGTTGCTAGAATATTTTCAGTGGTTGCTATGGTCTTTGGGTGGTTGAGGCGGTTGCTAGGGTATTTTGGGTGGTTGCTAGTGTGTTCTGGGTGGTTGCTAGGATATTATGGGTGGTTGCCAGGGTCTTTTGGGTGGTTGCTAGGTGGTTGCTAGATTGTTCTGGGTGGTTGCTAGGCGGTTGCTATGGTGTTGCTAAGCGGTTGCTACGGTATTTTGGGTGGTTGCTAGGGTGTTTCTAGGCGGTTGCTAGGCTGTTCTGGGTGGTTGCTATGGTGTTGCTAGGCGGTTGCTAATGTATTCTTGGTGGTTGCTAGGCGGTTGCAATGGTGTTCTGGGTGGTTGCTAGGATATTTTCAGTGGTTGCTATGGTCTTTTGCGTGGTTGAGGCGGTTGCTAGAATATTTTGGGTTGTTGCTAGGGTCTTTTGGGTGGTTGCAAGGCTGTTGCTAGGGTATTTTGGGTGGTTGCTAGGGTGTTCTGGGTGGTTGCTATGGTGTTGCTAGGCGGTTGCTAAGGTACTCTGGGTGGTTGCAAGGCGGTTGCTTGGGTCTTTTGGGTGGTTGCTAGGTGGTTGCTAGGGTGTTCTGGGTGGTTGCTAGGCGGTTGCTATGGTGTTTGCTAAGCGATGGCTAAGGTATTTTGGGTGGTTGCTAGGGTGTTTCTATGCGGTTGCTAGGCTGTTCTGGGTGGTTGCTATGGTGTTGCTAGGTGGTTGCTAAGGTATTCTGGGTGGTTGCTAGGCAGTTGCTAGGATGTTATGGGTGGTCGTTATGGTGTTGCTAGGCGGTTTCTAGGGTATTCTGGGTTGTTTCTAGGCGGTTGCCTGGGTGTTCTGGGTGGTTGCTATGTTGTTGCTAGGCAGTTGCTAAGGTATTTTGGGTGGTTGCAATGCAAGGTTGCTAGGGTGTTCTGGGTGGTTGCTAGGCGGTTGCTATGGTGTTTGCTAAGCGATGGCTAAGGTATTTTGGGTGGTTGCTAGGGTGTTTCTATGCAGTTGCTAGGCTGTTCTGGGTGGTTGCTATGGTGTTGCTAGGTGGTTGCTAAGGTATTCTGGGTGGTTGCTAGGCGGTTGCTATGGTGTTCTGGGTGGTTGCTAGAATATTTTCAGTGGTTGCTATGGTCTTTTGGGTGGTTGAGGCGGTTGCTAGGGTATTTTGGGTGGTTGCTAGTGTGTTCTGGGTGGTTGCTAGGATATTATGGGTGGTTGCCAGGGTCTTTTGGTTTGTTGCTAGGTGGTTGCTAGGGTGTTCTGGGTGGTTGCTAGGCGGTTGCCTGGGTGTTGCTATGTTGTTGCTAGGCAGTTGCTAAGGTATTTTGGGTGGTTGCTATTCGGTTGCTAGGGTGTTCTGGGTGGTTGCTATGGTGTTGCTAGGCGGTTGCTAAGGTACTCTGGGTGGTTGCAAGGCGGTTGCTAGGGTCTTTTGGGTGGTTGCTAGGGTCTTTTGGGTGGTTTCTAGGGTGTTCTGGGTGGTTGCTAGGCGGTTGCTATGGTGTTGCTAAGCGATGGCTAAGGTATTTTGGGTGGATGCTAGGGTGTTTCTATGCGGTTGCTAGGCTGTTCTGGGTGGTTGTTATGTTGTTGCTAGGCAGTTGCTAAGGTATTTTGGGTGGTTGCATGGCGGTTGCTAGGGTGTTGCTAGGAGGTTGCTAGGTTGTTCTGGATGGTTGCTATGGTGTTGCTAGGCGGAGGCTAAGGTATTTTGGGTGGTTGCTAGGCGGTTGCTAGGTGGTTGCTAAGATATTTTGGGTGGTTGCTAGGGTTTTGTTAGCGGTTGCTAAGGTATTTTGGGTGGTTGCTAGGGTGTTGCTAGGTGGTTGCTAGGGTATTCTGGGTGGTTGCTATTGTGTTGCTAGGCGGTTGCTAAGGTATTCTGAGTGGTTGCAAGGCGGTTGCTAGGGTATTTTGGGTGGTTGCTAGGGTCTTTTGGGTGTTTTCTAGGCGGTTGCTAAGGTATTCTGGGTGGTTGCTAGGCGGTTGCTAAGATATTTTGGGTGGTTGCTAGGGTGTTGCTAGGCGGTTGCTAAGGTATTCTGGGTGGTTGCTAGGTGGTTGCTATGTTGTTCTGGGTGGTTGCTAGGATATTTTCAGTGGTTGCTATGGTCTTTTGAGTGGTTGATAGATCTATCTATCTACTTCAAACTATTTTAAACTTCAAATACTTTAAACTTCAAACTAAATTAAACTTTGAACTAATTTAAACTAATTTAAACTTTTTAAACGTCAAACTTATATAAACTTCAAACTACTAAATTTACTTCATTTTAACTTATAAACTGTAACGCATATAAACTCTGAGTGTGTAAGTGTTATCGAGTTAGTGTATGTGTGTGTGTGTATATGTATGTGAGTTAATGTGTGTGTGTGTGTGTGTGTGTGTGTAACCGCCTAGAACACAATAGCAACCACTGAGAACAACCTAGCAACCGCCTAGCAACCACCCAGAACACCCTAGCAACCATCCAGAATAACTTAGAACACCATATCAACCACTCAGAACACCCTAGCAACTGCCTAACAACCACCCAGAACACCCTAGCAACCACCTATAATACCTTAGAACACCCTAGCAACACCATAGCAACCACTCAGAACACTGTAGCAACTGCCTAACAACCACCCAGAACACCCTAGCAACCACCTATAATACCTTAGAAAACCCTAGCAACACCATAGCAACCACTCAGAACACCGTAGCAACTGCCTAACCACCCAGAACACCCTAGCAACCCACCAAAATACCTTAGAACACCCTAGCAACCACTCAGAACACCCTAGCAACCACCCAAAAGACCCTAGCAACCACCAAAACTATTCTAGCAACCGCCTAGCAACCACCCAAAACACCCTAGCAACCGCCTAGAAACCACCCAAAAAACCTTAGCAACGACTCAAAATATCCTAGCAACCGCCTAGCAACCACCCAGAACACTCTAGCAACCACCCAAAACAGCCTAGCAACACCATAGCAACCACCCAAAATACCGTAGCAACCGCCTAGCAACACCCTAGCAACCACCCAAAATACCTTAGAACACCATAGCAACACCACAGCAGACACTCAGAACACCCTAGCAACCACCCAAAATACATTAGAAAACCCTAGTAACTCCATAGCAACCAGTCAGAACACCCTAGCAACCACCCAGAATAACTTAGAACACCATATCAACCACCCATAACACCCTAGCAACTGCCTAGCAACCACCCAAAAGACCTTAGCAACCGCCTAGCAACACCCTAGCAACCACCCAAAATACCTTAGAACACCATAGCAACACCATAGCAACCACTCAGAACACCCTTGCAACCACCCAAAATACCTCAGAACACCCTAGCAACTGCCTAACAACCACCCAGAACACCCTAGCAACCACCTAGCAACCACCCAAAAGACCCTGGCAACCACCCAAAATACCCTAGCAAACGCCTCAACCACCCAAAAGACCATAGCAACCACTGAAAATATTCTAGCAACCACCCAGAACACCATAGCAACCGCCTAGCAACCACCCAGAATACCTTAGCAACCACCTAGCAACACCATAGCAACCACCCAGAACACCCTAGCAACCTCCTAGCAACACCCTAGCAACCGCCTAGCAACCACCCAAAATACCTTAGCAACTGCCTAGCAACAACATAGCAACCACCCAGAACACACAGGCAACCGCCTAGAAACCACCCAGAATACCCTAGCAACCGCCTAGCAACACCATAACGACCACCCATAACATCCTAGTAACTGCCTAGCAACCACCCAGAATACCTTAGCAACCACCTAGCAACACCATAGCAACCACCCAGAACAGCCTAGCAACCGCATAGAAACACCCTAGCAACCACCCAAAATACCTTAGCCATCGCTTAGCAACACCATAGCAACCGCCTAGCAACCACCCAGAACACCATAGCAACCACCCAGAACACCCTAGCAACCTCCTAGCAACACCCTAGCAACCGCCTAGCAACCACCCAAAATACCTTAGCAACTGCCCAGCAACAACATAGCAACACCCAGGCAACCGCCTAGCAACCACCCAGAACACCCTAGCAACCACCTAGCAACAAACCAAAAGACCCTGGCAACCACCCATAATATCCTAGCAACCACCCAGAACACACTAGCAACCACCCAAAATACCCTAGCAACCGCCTCAACCACCCAAAAGACCATAGCAACCACTGAAAATATTCTAGCAACCACCCAGAACACCATAGCAACCGCCTAGCAACCACCCAGAATACCTTAGCAACCGCATAGAAACACCCTAGCAACCACCCAAAATACCTTAGCTCTCGCTTAGCAACACCATAGCAACCGCCTTACAACCACCCAGAACACCCTAGCAACCACCCAAAAGACCCTAGCAACCACCCAAAAGACCTTAGCAACCGCCTTGCATCCACCCAGAGTACCTTAGCAACCGCCTAGCAACACCATAGCATCCACCCAGAACACCCTAGCAACCTCCTCGCAACACCCTAGCAACCGCCTAGCAACCACCCTAAATACCTTAGCAACTGCCTAGCAACAACATAGCAACCACCCAGAACACCCAGGCAACCGCCTAGAAACAACCCAGAATACCCTAGCAACCGCCTAGCAACACCATAACGACCACCCATAACATCCTAGCAACTGCCTAGCAACCACCCAGAATACCTTAGCAACACCATAGCAACCACCCAGAACAGCCTAGCAACCGCATAGAAACACCCTAGCAACCACCCAAAATACCTTAGCCAACGCTTAGCAACACCATAGCAACCGCCTAGCAACCACCCAAAAGACACTAGCAACCACCCAAAAGACCCTAGCAACCGCCTTGCATCCACCCAGAGTACCTTAGCAACCACCTAGCAACACCATAGCAACCACCCAGAAGACCCTAGCAACCACCCAAAATACCCTAGCAACCGCCTAGCAACCACCCAGAACACCCTAACAACCACCCAAAATACCCTAGCAACCGCCTAGCAACCACCCAAAATACCACTGCAACACCATAGCAACCGTCTAGAAACCACCCAAAATACCTTAGCAACCGCCTTTATAGCTTATGCACTTTTCGCATTGCATTGCATTGCACACCAGAACTAACTCATTCCAATGTTAATTAAAGACATAGAGAGATTTCTCTTTAATGAACATGGCAATGAGTTATTTCTGGTGTGCAATGCAATGCAATGCGAAAAGTGCATAAGCTATAATATTGCACAACGTTAACAACACACATATCTCTTTAATGAACATGGGAAGGATTTAGTTCTGGTGTGCAATGCAATGCAATGTGAAAAGTGCATATGTTATGCTTCAGTGCACAACGTTAGATCGTTAATGCAATGCAATGCAATGCAGTGCAAAGCAAAACAAGGCAATGCAACCACACGTTATGTCTTTAATCAACATGAGAATGAGTTAGTTCTGGTGTGCAATGCAATGCAATGCAAAAAGTGCATAACGTATGTTAGTGCAATGCAATGCAATGCAACAACACACGTTATCTCTTTAATGAACATGGGAATGACAGTTCTGCTGTGCAATGCAATGCAAAAAGTGCATAACCTTATGCTTATTCTTCAGTGCACAACGGTTAGATCGTTTGTGCAATGCAATGCAACAACACACATATCTCTTTAATGAACATGGTAAGGATTTAGTTCTGGTGTGCAATGCAATGCAATGTGAAAAGTGCATATGTTATTCTTCAGTGCACAACGTTAGATCGTTAATGCAATGCAATGCAATGCAGTGCAAAGCAAAGCAAAGCAAAACAATGCAATGCAATGCAATGCAATGCAATGCAAAGCAATGCAATGAAATGAAATGCAATGCAATGCAATGCAATGCAATGCAATGCAATGCAATGCAATGCAATGCAATGCAATGCAATGCAATGCAATGCAATGCCATGCAACCACACGTTATGTCTTTAATCAACATTGGAATGAGTTAGTTCTGGTTTGCAATGCAATGCAATGCAAGAAGTGCATAACGTATGTTAGTGCAATGCAATGCAACAACACACGTTATCTCTTTAATGAACATGGGAATGACATTTTGGTGTGCAATGCAATGCAAAAAGTGCATAACCTATATGTTATTCTTCAGTGCACAACGGTTAGATCGTTTTTGCAATGCAATGCAACAACACACATATCTCTTTAATGAACATGGGAAGAATTTAGTTCTGGTGTGCAATGCAATGCAATTTGAAAAGTGCATATGTTATTCTTCAGTGCACAACGTTAGATCGTTAATGCAATGCAATGCAATGCAATGCAGTGCAAAGCAAAACAAGGCAATGCAATGCAATGCAATGCAATGCAATGCAATGCAATGCAATGCAATGCAACCACACGTTATGTCTTTAATCAACATGGGAATGAGTTAGTTCTGGTGTGCAATGCAATGCAATGCAAAAATTGCATATTGTTATTCAGTGCACAACGTCAGATTGTTAGTGCAGTGCAATGCCATGCAATGCAATGCAATGCAATGCAATGCAATGCAATGCAATGCAATGCAATGCAATGCAATGCAATTCAATGCGAAACGTACATGTGTTATTTTTCAGTTCACAACGTTAGATCGTTAGTGCAATGCAATGCAAAGCAATGCAATACAATGCAATTTGCAATGCAACAACACACGTTATGTCTTTAATCAACAGGGGAATGAGTTAGTTCTGGTGTGCAATGCAATGTGAAAAGTGCATATGTTATTCTTCAGTGCACAACGTTAGATCGTTAATGCAATGCAATGCAGTGCAAAGCAAAACAAGGCAATGCAAGGCAATGCAAGGCAATGCAATGCAATGCAATGCAATGCAATGCAATGCAATGCAATGCAATGCAATGCAATGCAATGCAATGCAACCACACGTTATGTCTTTAATCAACATGGGAATGAGTTAGTTCTGGTGTGCAATGCAATGCAATGTGAAAAGTGCATATGTTATTCTTCAGTGCACAACGTTAGATCGTTAATGCAATGCAATGCAGTGCAAAGCAAAGCAAAACAAGGCAATGCAATGCAATGCAATGCAATGCAATGCAATGCAATGCAATGCAATGCAATGCAATGCAATGCAATGCAATGCAATGCAATGCAATGCAATGCAACCACACGTTATTTCTTTAATCAACATGGGAATGAGTTAGTTCTGGTGTGCAATGCAATGCAATGCAACAACACACGTTATCTCTTTAATGAACATGGGAATGACATTTTGGTGTGCAATGCAATGCAAAAAGTGCATAACCTATATGTTATTCTTCAGTGCACAACGGTTAGATCGTTTTTGCAATGCAATGCAACAACACACATATCTCTTTAATGAACATGGGAAGAATTTAGTTCTGGTGTGCAATGCAATGCAATTTGAAAAGTGCATATGTTATTCTTCGGTGCACAACGTTAGATCGTTAATGCAATGCAATGCAATGCAATGCAGTGCAAAGCAGTGCAAAGCAGTGCAAAGCAAAACAATGCAATGCAATGCAATGCAAAAATTGCATATTGTTATTCAGTGCACAACTTCAGATCGTTAGTGCAGTGCAATGCCATGCAATGCAATGCAATGCAATGCCATGCAATGCAATGCAATGCCATGCAATGCAATGCAATGCATTGCAATGCAATTCAATGCGAAAAGTACATGTGTTATTTTTCAGTTCACAACATTAGATCGTTAGTGCAATGCAATGCAATGCAATGCAATACAATGCAATTTGCAATGCAACAACACACGTTATGTCTTTAATCAACAGGGGAAGGAGTTAGTTCTGGTGTGCAATGTAATACAATGCAATGCGAAAAGTGCATATTGTTATTCAGTGCACAACGTCAGATGGTGTGTTGTGTGTCAGATCAACACACATAGTTATGTCTTTAATGAACATGGGAATGAGTTTGATCCGGTGTGCAATGCAATGCAATGTAAGAAGTGCATAACCTATGTGTTACTCTTCAGTAAACAACGTTAGATCGTTAGTGCAATGCAATGCAACAACACACGTTATGTCTTTAATCAATATGGGAATGAGTTAGTTCTGGTGTGCAATTTAATGAATTGTAAAAAGTGCATAACTTATATGTTATTCTTCAGTGCACAACGTTAGATCTTTAGTGCAATGCAATGCAACAACACACTTTATCTCTTCTTTGAACATGGGAATGAGTTAGTTCTGGTGTGCAATTTAATGCAATGTAAAA
This sequence comes from Leuciscus idus, assembly GCA_021554675.1. Taxonomy (NCBI): domain Eukaryota; kingdom Metazoa; phylum Chordata; class Actinopteri; order Cypriniformes; family Leuciscidae; genus Leuciscus; species Leuciscus idus. The sequence goes on from CM038628.1 coordinate 24,021,617, forward strand.
AGTGCATAACCTGTATGTTATTCTTCAGTGCACAACGTTTGTGCAATGCAATGCAATAACACTCATAATGAACCTGGGAATGATTTTGTTCTGGTGTGCAATGCACTGCAGTGCGAGAAGTGCATAATCTGTATGTTATGCTTCAAGTTGCACAACGTTAGATCGTTAGTGTAATGCAATGCAAGAAGTGCATAACCTATGTTTCTTTAATGATGCTCAACGTTAGATCGTTTGTGCAAAGCACATAATGTTATTACAATGGTACGCTTTTGACCTACTGAACATATTTCTGGCCAAAGATGTTATTCCATCCTGACAAAAGTCCATTTTTGACATACTGAAATTTTTTCTGGCCAAGGAGTACTCGAAACTTGACCTTTCTTTATATACTAGTGGACTCTTTCTTGTGTTACACTGGAAAAAAAATTCAATTAGTCTGACGTATTTCTCATTGAGCCAATGTTAACAGACTATTGCAACAAGAATCGCACTTGGGCCATTTTAAAAATTTAGATGTGACCCGTCACTAGAACATTTTGACGGAGAGGTTAGACATATTTATCATCAGATGGAGTCTATAATTTTACATAGTTTAAAAACTTTTTAGGGAACCTTTGACCAGAAATAATAATAGAATTATTAAGATAATAATCGTAATAATAATTAGATGCGAAAGTTCGTCGAGACAAACTTTAAGTTGGCTTGAGAAAGTTTGGACCAGAATGTTTTTTGCTATGCAGTTGCTAAGGATGTTATGGGTGGTCGTTATGGTGTTGCTAGGCAGTTGCTAGGGTATTCTGGGTGGTTTCTAGGCGGTTGCCTGGGTGTTCTGGGTGGTTGCTATGTTGTTGCTAGGAAGTTGCTAAGGTATTTTGGGTGGTTGCTAAGCGGTTGCTAGGGTGTTGCTAGGTGGTTGCTAAGGTATTCTGGGTGATTGCTAGGCGGTTGCTATGGTGTTCTGGGTGGTTGCTAGAATATTTTCAGTGGTTGCTATGGTCTTTGGGTGGTTGAGGCGGTTGCTAGGGTATTTTGGGTGGTTGCTAGTGTGTTCTGGGTGGTTGCTAGGATATTATGGGTGGTTGCCAGGGTCTTTTGGGTGGTTGCTAGGTGGTTGCTAGATTGTTCTGGGTGGTTGCTAGGCGGTTGCTATGGTGTTGCTAAGCGGTTGCTACGGTATTTTGGGTGGTTGCTAGGGTGTTTCTAGGCGGTTGCTAGGCTGTTCTGGGTGGTTGCTATGGTGTTGCTAGGCGGTTGCTAATGTATTCTTGGTGGTTGCTAGGCGGTTGCAATGGTGTTCTGGGTGGTTGCTAGGATATTTTCAGTGGTTGCTATGGTCTTTTGCGTGGTTGAGGCGGTTGCTAGAATATTTTGGGTTGTTGCTAGGGTCTTTTGGGTGGTTGCAAGGCTGTTGCTAGGGTATTTTGGGTGGTTGCTAGGGTGTTCTGGGTGGTTGCTATGGTGTTGCTAGGTGGTTGCTAAGGTACTCTGGGTGGTTGCAAGGCGGTTGCTAGGGTCTTTTGGGTGGTTGCTAGGTGGTTGCTAGGGTGTTCTGGGTGGTTGCTAGGCGGTTGCTATGGTGTTTGCTAAGCGATGGCTAAGGTATTTTGGGTGGTTGCTAGGGTGTTTCTATGCGGTTGCTAGGCTGTTCTGGGTGGTTGCTATGGTGTTGCTAGGTGGTTGCTAAGGTATTCTGGGTGGTTGCTAGGCAGTTGCTAGGATGTTATGGGTGGTCGTTATGGTGTTGCTAGGCGGTTTCTAGGGTATTCTGGGTTGTTTCTAGGCGGTTGCCTGGGTGTTCTGGGTGGTTGCTATGTTGTTGCTAGGCAGTTGCTAAGGTATTTTGGGTGGTTGCAATGCAAGGTTGCTAGGGTGTTCTGGGTGGTTGCTAGGCGGTTGCTATGGTGTTTGCTAAGCGATGGCTAAGGTATTTTGGGTGGTTGCTAGGGTGTTTCTATGCAGTTGCTAGGCTGTTCTGGGTGGTTGCTATGGTGTTGCTAGGTGGTTGCTAAGGTATTCTGGGTGGTTGCTAGGCGGTTGCTATGGTGTTCTGGGTGGTTGCTAGAATATTTTCAGTGGTTGCTCTGGTCTTTTGGGTGGTTGAGGCGGTTGCTAGGGTATTTTGGGTGGTTGCTAGTGTGTTCTGGGTGGTTGCTAGGATATTATGGGTGGTTGCCAGGGTCTTTTGGTTTGTTGCTAGGTGGTTGCTAGGGTGTTCTGGGTGGTTGCTAGGCGGTTGCCTGGGTGTTGCTATGTTGTTGCTAGGCAGTTGCTAAGGTATTTTGGGTGGTTGCTATTCGGTTGCTAGGGTGTTCTGGGTGGTTGCTATGGTGTTGCTAGGCGGTTGCTAAGGTACTCTGGGTGGTTGCAAGGCGGTTGCTAGGGTCTTTTGGGTGGTTGCTAGGGTCTTTTGGGTGGTTTCTAGGGTGTTCTGGGTGGTTGCTAGGCGGTTGCTATGGTGTTGCTAAGCGATGGCTAAGGTATTTTGGGTGGATGCTAGGGTGTTTCTATGCGGTTGCTAGGCTGTTCTGGGTGGTTGTTATGTTGTTGCTAGGCAGTTGCTAAGGTATTTTGGGTGGTTGCATGGCGGTTGCTAGGGTGTTGCTAGGAGGTTGCTAGGTTGTTCTGGATGGTTGCTATGGTGTTGCTAGGCGGAGGCTAAGGTATTTTGGGTGGTTGCTAGGCGGTTGCTAGGTGGTTGCTAAGATATTTTGGGCGGTTGCTAGGGTTTTGTTAGCGGTTGCTAAGGTATTTTGGGTGGTTGCTAGGGTGTTGCTAGGTGGTTGCTAGGGTATTCTGGGTGGTTGCTATTGTGTTGCTAGGCGGTTGCTAAGGTATTCTGAGTGGTTGCAAGGCGGTTGCTAGGGTATTTTGGGTGGTTGCTAGGGTCTTTTGGGTGTTTTCTAGGCGGTTGCTAAGGTATTCTGGGTGGTTGCTAGGCGGTTGCTAAGATATTTTGGGTGGTTGCTAGGGTGTTGCTAGGCGGTTGCTAAGGTATTCTGGGTGGTTGCTAGGTGGTTGCTATGTTGTTCTGGGTGGTTGCTAGGATATTTTCAGTGGTTGCTATGGTCTTTTGAGTAGTTGATAGATCTATCTATCTACTTCAAACTATTTTAAACTTCAAATACTTTAAACTTCAAACTAAATTAAACTTTAAACTAATTTAAACTTTTTAAACGTCAAACTTATATAAACTTCAAACTACTAAATTTACTTCATTTTAACTTATAAACTGTAACGCATATAAACTCTGAGTGTGTAAGTGTTATCGAGTTAGTGTATGTGTGTGTGTGTATATGTATGTGAGTTAATGTGTGTGTGTGTGTGTGTGTGTGTGTGTGTAACCGCCTAGAACACAATAGCAACCACTGAGAACAACCTAGCAACCGCCTAGCAACCACCCAGAACACCCTAGCAACCATCCAGAATAACTTAGAACACCATATCAACCACTCAGAACACCCTAGCAACTGCCTAACAACCACCCAGAACACCCTAGCAACCACCTATAATACCTTAGAACACCCTAGCAACACCATAGCAACCACTCAGAACACTGTAGCAACTGCCTAACAACCACCCAGAACACCCTAGCAACCACCTATAATACCTTAGAAAACCCTAGCAACACCATAGCAACCACTCAGAACACCGTAGCAACTGCCTAACAACCACCCAGAACACCCTAGCAACCCACCAAAATACCTTAGAACACCCTAGCAACCACTCAGAACACCCTAGCAACCACCCAAAAGACCCTAGCAACCACCAAAACTATTCTAGCAACCGCCTAGCAACCACCCAAAAAACCCTAGCAACCGCCTAGAAACCACCCAAAAAACCTTAGCAACGACTCAAAATATCCTAGCAACCGCCTAGCAACCACCCAGAACACTCTAGCAACCACCCAAAACAGCCTAGCAACACCATAGCAACCACCCAAAATACCGTAGCAACCGCCTAGCAACACCCTAGCAACCACCCAAAATACCTTAGAACACCATAGCAACACCACAGCAGACACTCAGAACACCCTAGCAACCACCCAAAATACATTAGAAAACCCTAGTAACTCCATAGCAACCAGTCAGAACACCCTAGCAACCACCCAGAATAACTTAGAACACCATATCAACCACCCATAACACCCTAGCAACTGCCTAGCAACCACCCAAAAGACCTTAGCAACCGCCTAGCAACACCCTAGCAACCACCCAAAATACCTTAGAAAACCATAGCAACACCATAGCAACCACTCAGAACACCCTTGCAACCACCCAAAATACCTCAGAACACCCTAGCAACTGCCTAACAACCACCCAGAACACCCTAGCAACCACCTAGCAACCACCCAAAAGACCCTGGCAACCACCCAAAATACCCTAGCAAACGCCTCAACCACCCAAAAGACCATAGCAACCACTGAAAATATTCTAGCAACCACCCAGAACACCATAGCAACCGCCTAGCAACCACCCAGAATACCTTAGCAACCACCTAGCAACACCATAGCAACCACCCAGAACACCCTAGCAACCTCCTAGCAACACCCTAGCAACCGCCTAGCAACCACCCAAAATACCTTAGCAACTGCCTAGCAACAACATAGCAACCACCCAGAACACACAGGCAACCGCCTAGAAACCACCCAGAATACCCTAGCAACCGCCTAGCAACACCATAACGACCACCCATAACATCCTAGTAACTGCCTAGCAACCACCCAGAATACCTTAGCAACCACCTAGCAACACCATAGCAACCACCCAGAACAGCCTAGCAACCGCATAGAAACACCCTAGCAACCACCCAAAATACCTTAGCCATCGCTTAGCAACACCATAGCAACCGCCTAGCAACCACCCAGAACACCATAGCAACCACCCAGAACACCCTAGCAACCTCCTAGCAACACCCTAGCAACCGCCTAGCAACCACCCAAAATACCTTAGCAACTGCCCAGCAACAACATAGCAACACCCAGGCAACCGCCTAGCAACCACCCAGAACACCCTAGCAACCACCTAGCAACAAACCAAAAGACCCTGGCAACCACCCATAATATCCTAGCAACCACCCAGAACACACTAGCAACCACCCAAAATACCCTAGCAACCGCCTCAACCACCCAAAAGACCATAGCAACCACTGAAAATATTCTAGCAACCACCCAGAACACCATAGCAACCGCCTAGCAACCACCCAGAATACCTTAGCAACCGCATAGAAACACCCTAGCAACCACCCAAAATACCTTAGCTCTCGCTTAGCAACACCATAGCAACCGCCTTACAACCACCCAGAACACCCTAGCAACCACCCAAAAGACCCTAGCAACCACCCAAAAGACCTTAGCAACCGCCTTGCATCCACCCAGAGTACCTTAGCAACCACCTAGCAACACCATAGCATCCACCCAGAACACCCTAGCAACCTCCTCGCAACACCCTAGCAACCGCCTAGCAACCACCCTAAATACCTTAGCAACTGCCTAGCAACAACATAGCAACCACCCAGAACACCCAGGCAACCGCCTAGAAACAACCCAGAATACCCTAGCAACCGCCTAGCAACACCATAACGACCACCCATAACATCCTAGCAACTGCCTAGCAACCACCCAGAATACCTTAGCAACACCATAGCAACCACCCAGAACAGCCTAGCAACCGCATAGAAACACCCTAGCAACCACCCAAAATACCTTAGCCAACGCTTAGCAACACCATAGCAACCGCCTAGCAACCACCCAGAACACCCTAGCAACCACCTAGCAACCACCCAAAAGACACTAGCAACCACCCAAAAGACCCTAGCAACCGCCTTGCATCCACCCAGAGTACCTTAGCAACCACCTAGCAACACCATAGCAACCACCCAGAAGACCCTAGCAACCACCCAAAATACCCTAGCAACCGCCTAGCAACCACCCAGAACACCCTAACAACCACCCAAAATACCCTAGCAACCGCCTAGCAACCACCCAAAATACCACTGCAACACCATAGCAACCGTCTAGAAACCACCCAAAATACCTTAGCAACCGCCTTTATAGCTTATGCACTTTTCGCATTGCATTGCATTGCACACCAGAACTAACTCATTCCAATGTTAATTAAAGACATAGAGAGATTTCTCTTTAATGAACATGGCAATGAGTTATTTCTGGTGTGCAATGCAATGCAATGCGAAAAGTGCATAAGCTATAATATTGCACAACGTTAACAACACACATATCTCTTTAATGAACATGGGAAGGATTTAGTTCTGGTGTGCAATGCAATGCAATGTGAAAAGTGCATATGTTATGCTTCAGTGCACAACGTTAGATCGTTAATGCAATGCAATGCAGTGCAAAGCAAAACAAGGCAATGCAATGCAATGCAACCACACGTTATGTCTTTAATCAACATGAGAATGAGTTAGTTCTGGTGTGCAATGCAATGCAATGCAATGCAACAACACACGTTATCTCTTTAATGAACATGGGAATGACAGTTCTGGTGTGCAATGCAATGCAAAAAGTGCATAACCTTATGCTTATTCTTCAGTGCACAACGGTTAGATCGTTTGTGCAATGCAATGCAACAACACACATATCTCTTTAATGAACATGGTAAGGATTTAGTTCTGGTGTGCAATGCAATGCAATGTGAAAAGTGCATATGTTATTCTTCAGTGCACAACGTTAGATCGTTAATGCAATGCAATGCAATGCAATGCAGTGCAAAGCAAAGCAAAGCAAAGCAAAACAATGCAATGCAATGCAATGCAATGCAATGCAATGCAATGCAATGCAATGCAATGCAATGCAAAGCAATGCAATGAAATGAAATGAAATGCAATGCAATGCAATGCAATGCAATGCAATGCAATGCCATGCAACCACACGTTATGTCTTTAATCAACATGGGAATGAGTTAGTTCTGGTTTGCAATGCAATGCAATGCAAGAAGTGCATAACGTATGTTAGTGCAATGCAATGCAACAACACACGTTATCTCTTTAATGAACATGGGAATGACATTTTGGTGTGCAATGCAATGCAAAAAGTGCATAACCTATATGTTATTCTTCAGTGCACAACGGTTAGATCGTTTTTGCAATGCAATGCAACAACACACATATCTCTTTAATGAACATGGGAAGAATTTAGTTCTGGTGTGCAATGCAATGCAATTTGAAAAGTGCATATGTTATTCTTCAGTGCACAACGTTAGATCGTTAATGCAATGCAATGCAATGCAATGCAGTGCAAAGCAAAACAATGCAATGCAATGCAAAAATTGCATATTGTTATTCAGTGCACAACGTCAGATTGTTAGTGCAGTGCAATGCCATGCAATGCAATGCAATGCAAAGCAATGCAATACAATGCAATTTGCAATGCAACAACACACGTTATGTCTTTAATCAACAGGGGAATGAGTTAGTTCTGGTGTGCAATGCAATGCAATGTGAAAAGTGCATATGTTATTCTTCAGTGCACAACGTTAGATCGTTAATGCAATGCAATGCAATGCAATGCAGTGCAAAGCAAAACAAGGCAATGCAATGCAATGCAATGCAATGCAATGCAATGCAATGCAATGCAATGCAATGCAATGCAATGCAATGCAATGCAACCACACGTTATGTCTTTAATCAACATGGGAATGAGTTAGTTCTGGTGTGCAATGCAATGCAATGTGAAAAGTGCATATGTTATTCTTCAGTGCACAACGTTAGATCGTTAATGCAATGCAATGCAATGCAGTGCAAAGCAAAGCAAAACAAGGCAATGCAATGCAATGCAATGCAATGCAATGCAATGCAATGCAATGCAATGCAATGCAATGCAATGCAATGCAATGCAATGCAATGCAACCACACGTTATGTCTTTAATCAACATGGGAATGACATTTTGGTGTGCAATGCAATGCAAAAAGTGCATAACCTATATGTTATTCTTCAGTGCACAACGGTTAGATCGTTTTTGCAATGCAATGCAACAACACACATATCTCTTTAATGAACATGGGAAGAATTTAGTTCTGGTGTGCAATGCAATGCAATTTGAAAAGTGCATATGTTATTCTTCAGTGCACAACGTTAGATCGTTAATGCAATGCAATGCAATGCAATGCAATGCAATGCAATGCAGTGCAAAGTAGTGCAAAGCAAAACAATGCAATGCAATGCAACCACACGTTATGTCTTTAATCAACATGGGAATGAGTTAGTTCTGGTGTGCAATGCAATGCAATGCAAAAATTGCATATTGTTATTCAGTGCACAACTTCAGATCGTTAGTGCAGTGCAATGCCATGCAATGCAATGCAATTCAATGCGAAAAGTACGTGTTATTTTTCAGTTCACAACATTAGATCGTTAGTGCAATGCAATGCAATGCAATGCAATACAATGCAATTTGCAATGCAACAACACACGTTATGTCTTTAATCAACAGGGGAAGGAGTTAGTTCTGGTGTGCAATGTAATACAATGCAATGCGAAAAGTGCATATTGTTATTCAGTGCACAACGTCAGATGGTGTGTTGTGTGTCAGATCAACACACATAGTTATGTCTTTAATGAACATGGGAATGAGTTTGATCCGGTGTGCAATGCAATGCAATGTAAGAAGTGCATAACCTATGTGTTACTCTTCAGTAAACAACGTTAGATCGTTAGTGCAATGCAATGCAACAACACACGTTATGTCTTTAATCAATATGGGAATGAGTTAGTTCTGGTGTGCAATTTAATGAATAGTAAAAAGTGCATAACTTATATGTTATTCTTCAGTGCACAACGTTAGATCTTTAGTGCAATGCAATGCAACAACACACTTTATCTCTTCTTTGAACATGGGAATGAGTTAGTTCTGGTGTGCAATTTAATGCAATGTAAAAAGTGCATAACCTGTATGTTATTCTTCAGTGCACAACGTTTGTGCAGTGCAATGCAATAACACTCATAATGAACCTGGGAATGATTTTGTTCTGGTGTGCAATGCACTGCAGTGCGAGAAGTGCATAATCTGTATGTTATGCTTCAAGTTGCACAACGTTAGATCGTTAGTGTAATGCAATGCAAGAAGTGCATAACCTATGTTTCTTTAATGATGCTCAACGTTAGATCGTTTGTGCAAAGCACATAATGTTATTACAATGGTACGCTTTTGACCTACTGAACATATTTCTGGCCAAAGAGTCCTTAAAGATTTTATTCCATCCTGACAAAAGTCCATTTTTGACATACTGAATTTTTTTCTGGCCAAGGAGTACTCGAAACTTGACCTTTCTTTATATACTAGTGGACTCTTTCTTGTGTTACACTGTAAAAAAAATTAAATTAGTCTGACGTATTTCTCATTGTGCCAATGTTAACAGACTATTGCAACAAGAATCGCACTTGGGCCATTTAAAAAATTTAGATGTGACCCGTCACTAGAAAATTTTGACGGAGAGATTAGACATATTTATCATCAGATGGAGTCTATAATTTTACATAGTTTAAAAACTTTTTAGGGAACCTTTGACCAGAAATAATAATAGAATTATTAAGATAATAATAGTAATAATAATTAGATGCGAAAGTTCGTCGAGACAAACTTTAAGTTGGCTTGAGAAAGTTAGGACCAGAATGTTTTTTGCTATGCAGTTGCTAAGGATGTTATGGGTGGTCGTTATGGTGTTGCTAGGCGGTTGCTAGGGTATTCTGGGTGGTTTCTAGGCAGTTGCCTGGGTGTTCTGGGTGGTTGCTATGTTGTTGCTAGGCAGTTGCTAAGGTATTTTGGGTGGTTGCTAAGCGGTTGCTAGGGTGTTGCTAGGAGGTTGCTAAGCGATGGCTAAGGTATTTTGGGTGGTTGCTAGGGTGTTTCTATGCAGTTGCTAGGCTGTTCTGGGTGGTTGCTATGGTGTTGCTAGGTGGTTGCTAAGGTATTCTGGGTGGTTGCTAGGCGGTTGCTATGGTGTTCTGGGTGGTTGCTAGAATATTTTCAGTGGTTGCTATGGTCTTTTGGGTGGTTGAGGCGGTTGCTAGGGTATTTTGGGTGGTTGCTAGTGTGTTCTGGGTGGTTGCTAGGATATTATGTGTGGTTGCCAGGGTCTTTTGGTTTGTTGCTAGGTGGTTGCTAGGGTGTTCTGGGTGGTTGCTAGGCGGTTGCTATGGTGTTGCTAAGCGATGGCTAAGGTATTTTGGGTGGATGCTAGGGTGTTTCTATGCGGTTGCTAGGCTGTTCTGGGTGGTTGTTATGTTGTTGCTAGGCAGTTGCTAAGGTATTTTGGGTGGTTGCTATGGTGTTGCTAGGTGGAGGCTAAGGTATTTTGGGTGGTTGCTAGGCGGTTGCTAGGGTAATGCTAGGTGGTTGCTAAGATATTTTGGACGGTTGCTAGGGTGTTGCTAGGTGGTTGCTAGGGTATTCTGGGTTGTTGCTATTGTGTTGCTAGGCGGTTGCTAAGGTATTCTGGGTGGTTGCTAGGCGGTTGCTAAGATATTTTGGGTGGTTGCTAGGGTGTTGCTAGGCGGTTGCTAAGGTATTCTGGGTGGTTGCTAGGTGGTTGCTATGTTGTTCTATGTGGTTGCTAGGATATTTCCAGTGGTTGCTATGGTCTTTTGAGTGGTTGATAGATCTATCTATCTACTTCAAACTATTTTAAACTTCAAATACTTTAAACTTCAAACTAAATTAAACTTTAAACTAATTTAAACTTTTTAAACGTCAAACTTATATAAACTTCAAACTACTAAATTTACTTCATTTTAACTTATAAACTGTAATGCATATAAACTCTGAGTGTGTAAGTGTTATCGAGTTAGTGTATGTGTGTGTGTGTGTATATGTATGTGAGTTAATGTGTGTGTGTGTGTGTGTGTGTGTGTGTGTGTGTGTGTGTGTGTGTGTAACCGCCTAGAACACAATAGCAACCACTGAGAACAACCTAGCAACCGCCTAGCAACCACCCAGAACACCCTAGCAACCATCCAGAATAACTTAGAACACCATATCAACCACTCAGAACACCCTAGCAACTGCCTAACAACCACCCAGAACACCCTAGCAACCACCTATAATACCTTAGAACACCCTAGCAACACCAGAGCAACCACTCAGAACACCGTAGCAACTGCCTAACAACCACACAGAACACCCTAGCAACCCCCCAAAATACCTTAGAACACCCTAGCAACCACTCAGAACACCCTAGCAACCACCCAAAAGACCCTAGCAACCACCAAAACTATTCTAGCAACCGCCTAGCAACCACCCAAAACACCCTAGCAACCGCCTAGCAACCACCCAAAAAACCTTAGCAACGACTCAAAATATCCTAGCAACCGCCTAGCAACCACCCAGAACACTCTAGCAACCACCCAAAACAGCCTAGCAACACCATAGCAACCACCCAAAATACCTTAGCAACCGCCTAGCAACCACCCAAAATACCTTAGAACACCATAGCAACACCACAGCAGACACTCAGAACACCCTAGCAACCACCCAAAATACATTAGAAAACCCTAGTAACTCCATAGCAACCAGTCAGAACACCCTAGCAACCACCCAAAATACCTCAGAACACCCTAGCAACTGCCTAGCAACCACCCAAAAGACCTTAGCAAGCACTCAAAACACCCTTGCAACCACCCAAAATACCTCAGAACACCCTAGCAACTGCCTAACAACCACCCAGAACACCCTAGCAACCACCTAGCAACCACCCAAAATACCCTAGCAACCGCCTCAACCACCCAAAAGACCATAGCAACCACTGAAAATATTCTAGCAACCACCCAGAACAACATAGCAAACGCCTAGCAACCACCCAGAATACCTTAGCAACCACCTAGCAACACCATAGCAACCACCCAGAACACCCTAGCAACCTCCTAGCAACACCCTAGCAACCGCCTAGCAACCACCCTAAATACCTTAGCAACTGCCTAGCAACAACATAGCAACCACCCAGAACACCCAGGCAACCGCCTAGAAACCACCCAGAATACCCTAGCAACCGCCTAGCAACACCATAAAGACCACCCATAACATTCTAGCAACCGCCTAGCAACCACCCAAAATACCTTAGCAACTGCCTAGCAACAACATAGCAACACCCAGGCAACCGCCTAGCAACCACCCAGAACACCCTAGCAACCACCTAGCAACAAACCAAAAGACCCTGGCAACCACCCATAATATCCTAGCAACCACCCAGAACACACTAGCAACCACCCAAAATACCCTAGCAACCGCCTCAACCACCCAAAAGACCATAGCAACCACTGAAAATATTCTAGCAACCACCCAGAACACCATAGCAACCGCCTAGCAACCACCCAGAATACCTTAGCAACCGCATAGAAACACCCTAGCAACCACCCAAAATACCTTAGCTCTCGCTTAGCAACACCATAGCAACCGCCTTGCAACCACCCAGAACACCCTAGCAACCACCCAAAAGACCCTAGCAACCACCCAAAAGACCCTAGCAACCGCCTTGCATCCACCCAGAGTACCTTAGCAACCGCCAAGCAACACCATAGCATCCACCCAGAACACCCTAGCAACCTCCTCGCAACACCCTAGCAACCGCCTAGCAACCACCCTAAATACCTTAGCAACTGCCTAGCAACAACATAGCAACCACCCAGAACACCCAGGCAACCGCCTAGAAACAACCCAGAATACCCTAGCAACCGCCTAGCAACACCTTAACGACCACCCATAACATCCTAGCAACTGCCTAGCAACCACCCAGAATACCTTAGCAACCACCTAGCAACACCATAGCATCCACCCAGAACACCCTAGCAACCTCCTCGCAACACCCTAGCAACCGCCTAGCAACCACCCTAAATACCTTAGCAACTGCCTAGCAACAACATAGCAACCACCCAGAACACCCAGGCAACCGCCTAGAAACAACCCAGAATACCCTAGCAACCGCCTAGCAACACCATAACGACCACCCATAACATCCTAGCAACTGCCTAGCAACCACCCAGAATACCTTAGCAACCACCTAGCAACACCATAGCAACCACCCAGAACAGCCTAGCAACCGCATAGAAACACCCTAGCAACCACCCAAAATACCTTAGCCATCGCTTAGCAACACCATAGCAACCGCCTAGCAACCACCCAGAACACCCTAGCAACCACCCAAAAGACACTAGCAACCACCCAAAAGACCCTAGCAACCGCCTTGCAACCACCCAGAGTACCTTAGCAACCACCTAGCAACACCATAGCAACCACCCAGAAGACCCTAGCAACCACCCAAAATACGCTATGAACCGCCTAGCAACCACCCAAAACACCCTAACAACCACCCAAAATACCCTAGCAACCGCCTAGCAACTACCAAAAAGACCACTGCAACACCATAGCAACCGCCTAGAAACCACCCAAAATACCTTAGCAACCGCCTTTATAGCTTATGCACTTTTCGCATTGCATTGCATTGCACACCAGAACTAACTCATTCCCATGTTAATTAAAGACATAGAGAGATTTCTCTTTAATGAACATGGCAATGAGTTATTTCTGGTGTGCAATGCAATGCAATGCGAAAAGTGCATAAGCTATAATATTGCACAACGTTAACAACACACATATCTCTTTAATGAACATGGGAAGGATTTAGTTCTGGTGTGCAATGCAATGCAATGTGAAAAGTGCATATGTTATTCTTCAGTGCACAACGTTAGATCGTTAATGCAATGCAATGCAATGCAATGCAATGCAATGCAATGCAGTGCAAAGCAAAACAATGCAATGCAATTCAATGCAATGCAATGCAATGCAATGCAATGCAATGCAATGCAATGCAACCACACGTTATGTCTTTAATCAACATGGGAATGTCAGTAAGTTCTGATGTGCAATGCAATGCAATGTGAAAAGTGCATATGTTATTCTTCAGTGCACAACGTTAGATCGTTAATGCAATGCAAAACAATGCAATGCAATGCAATGCAATGCAATGCAATGCAATGCAATGCAATGCAATGCAATGCAATGCAATGCAATTCAAGGCAATGCAAGGCAATGCAAATGCAAATGCAAATGCAATGCAACCACACGTTATGTCTTTAATCAACATGGGAATGATGATTAAGATGATTAATGTTATTCTTCAGTGCACAACGTTAGATCGTTAATGCAATGCAAAGCAAAACAATGCAATGCAATGCAATGCAATGCAATGCAATGCAATGCAATGCAATGCAATGCAATGCAATGCAATTCAAGGCAATGCAAGGCAATGCAAATGCAATGCAACCACACGTTATGTCTTTAATCAACATGGGAATGATGATTAAGTTCTGGTGTGCAATGCAATGCAATGTGAAAAGTGCATATGTTATTCTTCAGTGCACAACGTTAGATCGTTAATGCAATGCAATGCAGTGCAAAGCAAAGCAAAACAAGGCAATGCAATGCAATGCAATGCAATGCAATGCAATGCAATGCAATGCAATGCAAAGCAATGCAATGCAATGCAATGCAATTACGTGTTAAACCACACGTTATGTCTTTAATCAACATGGGAATGACATTTTGGTGTGCAATGCAATGCAAAAAGTGCATAACCTATATGTTATTCTTCAGTGCACAACGTTAGATCGTTAATGCAATGCAATGCAATGCAGTTCAAAGCAAAGCAAAACAAGGCAATGCAATGCAATGCAATGCAATGCAATGCAATGCAATGCAATGCAATGCAAAGCAATGCAATGCAATGCAATTACGTGTTAAACCACACGTTATGTCTTTAATCAACATGGGAATGACATTTTGGTGTGCAATGCAATGCAAAAAGTGCATAACCTATATGTTATTCTTCAGTGCACAACGGTTAGATCGTTTTTGCAATGCAATGCAACAACACATATCTCTTTCATGAACATGGGAAGAATTTAGTTCTGGTGTGCAATGCAATGCAATGTGAAAAGTGCATATGTTAGTGCACAACGTTAGATCGTTAATGCAATGCAATGCAATGCAGTGCAAAGCAAAACAAGGCAATGCAATGCAAAGTAATGCAAAGCAAAGCAATGCAAAGCAAAGCAATGCAATGCAATGCAATGCAATGCAATGCAATGCAATGCAATGCAATGCAATGCAATGCAATGCAATGCAATGCAATGCAATGCAATGCAACCACACGTTATGTCTTTAATCAACATGGGCATGAGTTAGTTCTGGTGTGCAATGCAATGCAATGCAAAAAGTGCATAACGTATGTTAGTGCAATGCAATGCAACAACACACGTTATCTCTTTAATGAACATGGGAATGACATTTTGGTGTGCAATGCAATGCAAAAAGTGCATAACCTATATGTTATTCTTCAAGGAACAACGGTTAGATCATTTTTGCAATGCAATGCAACAACACACATATCTCTTTCATGAACATGGGAAGGATTTAGTTCTGGTGTGCAATGCAATGCAATTTGAAAAGTGCATATGTTATTCTTCAGTGCACAACGTTAGATCGTTAATGCAATGCAATGCAATGCAGTGCAAAGCAAAACAATGCAATGCAATGCAATGCAATGCAATGCAATGCAATGCAACCACACGTTATGTCTTTAATCAACATGAGAATGAGTTAGTTCTGGTGTGCAATGCAATGCAATGCAAAAAGTGCATAACGTATGTTAGTGCAATGCAATGCAATGCAATGCAACAACACACGTTATCGCTTTAATGAACATGGGAATGACAGTTCTGGTGTGCAATGCAATGCAAAAAGTGCATAACCTATATGTTATTCTTCAGTGCACAACGGTTAGATCGTTTGTGCAATGCAATGCAACAACACACATATCTCTTTAATGAACATGGGAATGACATTTTGGTGTGCAATGCAATGCAAAAAGTGCATAACCTATATGTTACCTATATGTTACCTATATGCTAGCAACCACTCAGAACACCCTAGCAACCACCCAAAAGACCCTAGCAACCACCAAAACTATTCTAGCAACCGCCTAGCAACCACCCAAAACACCCTAGCAACCGACTAGAAACCACCCAAAAAACCTTAGCAACGACTCAAAATATCCTAGCAACCGCCTAGCAACCACCCAGAACACTCTAGCAACCACCCAAAACAGCCTAGCAACACCATAGCAACCACCCAAAATACCTTAGCAACCGCCTAGCAACCACCCAAAATACCTTAGAACACCATAGCAACACCACAGCAGACACTCAGAACACCCTAGCAACCACCCAAAATACATTAGAAAACCCTAGTAACTCCATAGCAACCAGTCAGAACACCCTAGCAACCACCCAAAATACCTCAGAACACCCTAGCAACTGCCTAGCAACCACCCAAAAGACCTTAGCAAGCACTCAGAACACCCTTGCAACCACCCAAAATACCTCAGAACACCCTAGCAACTGCCTAACAACCACCCAGAACACCCTAGCAACCACCTAGCAACCACCCAAAAGACCCTGGCAACCACCCAAAATACCCTAGCAACCGCCTCAACCACCCAAAAGACCATAGCAACCACTGAAAATATTCTAGCAACCACCCAGAACAACTTAGCAAACGCCTAGCAACCACCCAGAATACCTTAGCAACCACCTAGCAACACCATAGCAACCACCCAGAACACCCTAGCAACCTCCTAGCAACACCCTAGCAACCGCCTAGCAACCACCCAAAATACCTAAGCAACTGCCTAGCAACAACATAGCAACCACCCAGAACACCCAGGCAACCGCCTAGAAACCACCCAGAATACCCTAGCAACCGCCTAGCAACACCATAAA
Source organism: Leuciscus idus (assembly GCA_021554675.1). NCBI lineage: Eukaryota > Metazoa > Chordata > Actinopteri > Cypriniformes > Leuciscidae > Leuciscus > Leuciscus idus. The sequence goes on from CM038628.1 coordinate 24,038,400, forward strand.
GACCACCCATAACATTCTAGCAACCGCCTAGCAACCACCCAAAATACCTTAGCAACTGCCTAGCAACAACATAGCAACCCCCAGGCAACCGCCTAGCAACCACCCAGAACACCCTAGCAACCACCTAGCAACAAACCAAAAGACCCTGGCAACCACCCATAATATCCTAGCAACCACCCAGAACACACTAGCAACCACCCAAAATACCCTAGCAACCGCCTCAACCACCCAAAAGACCATAGCAACCACTGAAAATATTCTAGCAACCACCCAGAACACCATAGCAACCGCCTAGCAACCACCCAGAATACCTTAGCAACCGCATAGAAACACCCTAGCAACCACCCAAAATACCTTAGCTCTCGCTTAGCAACACCATAGCAACCGCCTTGCAACCACCCAGAACACCCTAGCAACCACCCAAAAGACCCTAGCAACCACCCAAAAGACCCTAGCAACCGCCTTGCATCCACCCAGAGTACCTTAGCAACCGCCAAGCAACACCATAGCATCCACCCAGAACACCCTAGCAACCTCCTCGCAACACCCTAGCAACCGCCTAGCAACCACCCTAAATACCTTAGCAACTGCCTAGCAACAACATAGCAACCAACCAGAACACCCAGGCAACCGCCTAGAAACAACCCAGAATACCCTAGCAACCGCCTAGCAACACCTTAACGACCACCCATAACATCCTAGCAACTGCCTAGCAACCACCCAGAATACCTTAGCAACCACCTAGCAACACCATAGCATCCACCCAGAACACCCTAGCAACCTCCTCGCAACACCCTAGCAACCGCCTAGCAACCACCCTAAATACCTTAGCAACTGCCTAGCAACAACATAGCAACCACCCAGAACACCCAGGCAACCGCCTAGAAACAACCCAGAATACCCTATCAACCGCCTAGCAACACCATAACGACCACCCATAACATCCTAGCAACTGCCTAGCAACCACCCAGAATACCTTAGCAACCACCTAGCAACACCATAGCAACCACCCAGAACAGCCTAGCAACCGCATAGAAACACCCTAGCAACCACCCAAAATACCTTAGCCATCGCTTAGCAACACCATAGCAACCGCCTAGCAACCACCCAGAACACCCTAGCAACCACCCAAAAGACACTAGCAACCACCCAAAAGACCCTAGCAACCGCCTTGCAACCACCCAGAGTACCTTAGCAACCACCTAGCAACACCATAGCAACCACCCAGAAGACCCTAGCAACCACCCAAAATACGCTATGAACCGCCTAGCAACCACCCAAAACACCCTAACAACCACCCAAAATACCCTAGCAACCGCCTAGCAACTACCAAAAAGACCACTGCAACACCATAGCAACCGCCTAGAAACCACCCAAAATACCTTAGCAACCGCCTTTATAGCTTATGCACTTTTCGCATTGCATTGCATTGCACACCAGAACTAACTCATTCCCATGTTAATTAAAGACATAGAGAGATTTCTCTTTAATGAACATGGCAATGAGTTATTTCTGGTGTGCAATGCAATGCAATGCGAAAAGTGCATAAGCTATAATATTGCACAACGTTAACAACACACATATCTCTTTCATGAACATGGGAAGGATTTAGTTCTGGTGTGCAATGCAATGCAATTTGAAAAGTGCATATGTTATTCTTCAGTGCTCAACGTTAGATCGTTAATGCAATGCAATGCAGTGCAAAGCAAAACAATGCAATGCAATGCAATGCAATGCAATGCAATGCAATGCAATGCAACCACACGTTATGTCTTTAATCAACATGAGAATGAGTTAGTTCTGGTGTGCAATGCAATGCAATGCAAAAAGTGCATAACGTATGTTAGTGCAATGCAATGCAATGCAACAACACACGTTATCTCTTTAATGAACATGGGAATGACAGTTCTGGTGTGCAATGCAATGCAAAAAGTGCATAACCTATATGTTATTCTTCAGTGCACAACGGTTAGATCGTTTGTGCAATGCAATGCAACAACACACATATCTCTTTAATGAACATGGTAAGGATTTATTTCTGGTGTGCAATGCAATGCAATGTGAAAAGTGCATATGTTATTCTTCAGTGCACAACGTTAGATCGTTAATGCAATGCAATGCAATGCAGTGCAAAGCAAAACAAGGCAATGCAATGCAATGCAATGCAATGCAATGCAATGCAATGCAATGCAATGCAATGCAATGCAATGCAATGCAATGCAATGCAATGCAACCACACGTTATGTCTTTAATCAACATGGGAATGAGTTAGTTCTGGTGTGCAATGCAATGCAATGTGAAAAGTGCATATGTTATTCTTCAGTGCACAACGTTAGATCGTTAATGCAATGCAATGCAATGCAGTGCAAAGCAAAACAAGGCAATGCAATGCAATGCAAAGCAATGCAAAGCAATGCAAAGCAATGCAAAGCAATGCAAAGCAATGCAAAGCAATGCAAAGCAATGCAAAGCAATGCAAAGCAATGCAAAGCAATGCAAAGCAATGCAAAGCAATGCAAAGCAATGCAAAGCAATGCAAAGCAATGCAAAGCAATGCAAAGCAATGCAAAGCAATGCAAAGCAATGCAAAGCAATGCAAAGCAAAGCAATGCAAAGCAATGCAATGCAATGCAATGCAATGCAATGCAACCACACGTTATGTCTTTAATCAAAATGGGAATGAGTTAGTTCTGGTGTGCAATGCAACCACACGTTATGTCTTTAATCAACATGGGAATGAGTTAGTTCTGGTGTGCAATGCAAAAATTGCATATTGTTATTCAGTGCACAACGTCAGATCGTTAGTGCAGTGCAATGCCATGCAATGCAATGCAATGTAATGGAATGCAATGCAATGCAATGCAATGCAATGCAATGCAATGCAATGCAATGCAATGCAATGCAATGCAATGCAATGCAATTCAATGCGAAATGTACATGTGTTATTTTTCAGTTCACAACGTTAGATCGTTAGTGCAATGCAATGCAATGCAATGCAATACAATGCAATTTGCAATGCAACAACACACGTTATGTCTTTAATCAACAGGGGAATGAGTTAGTTCTGGTGTGCAATGTAATACAATGCAATGCGAAAAGTGCATATTGTTATTCAGTGCACAACGTCAGATCGGTACAATGGCACGCTTTTGACCTACTGAACATATTTCTGGCCAAAGAGTCCTTAAAGATGTTATTCCATCCTGACAAAAGTCCATTTTTGACATACTGAAATTTTTTCTGGCCAAGGAGTACTCGAAACTTGACCTTTCTATATATACTAGTGGACTCTTTCTTGTGTTACACTGTAAAAAAAATTCAATTAGTCTGACGTATTTCTCATTGTGCCAATGTTAACAGACTATTGCAACAAGAATCGCACTTGGGCCATTTTAAAAATTTAGATGTGACCCGTCACTAGACAATTTTGACGGAGAGGTTAGACATATTTATCATCAGATGGAGTCTATAATTTTACATAGTTTAAAAACTTTTTAGGGAACCTTTGACCAGAAATAATAATATAATTATTAAGATAATAATAGTAATAATAATTAGATGCGAAAGTTCGTCGAGACAAACTTTAAGTTGGCTTGAGAAAGTTTGGACCAGAATGTTTTTTGCTATGCAGTTGCTAAGGATGTTATGGGTGGTCGTTATTGCGTTGCTAGGCGGTTGCTAGAGTATTCTGGGTGGTTTCTAGGCGGTTGCCTGGGTGTTCTGGGTGGTTGCTATGTTGTTGCTAGGCAGTTGCTAAGGTATTTTGGGTGGTTGCTAGGCGGTTGCTAGGGTGTTGCTTGGAGGTTGCTAGGGTGTTCTGGGTGGTTGCTATGGTGTTGCTAGGCGGTTGCTAAGGTACTCTGGGTGGTGGCAAGGCGGTTGCTAGGGTCTTTTGGGTGGTTGCTAGGGTCTTTTGGGTGGTTGCTAGGGTGTTCTGGGTGGTTGCTAGGCGGTTGCTATGGTGTTGCTAAGCGATGGCTAAGGTATTTTGGGTGGTTGCTAGGGTGTTTCTATGCGGTTTCTAGGCTGTTCTGGGTGGTTGCTATGGTGTTGCTAGGTGGTTGCTAAGGTATTCTGGGTGGTTGCTAGGCAGTTGCTAGGATGTTATGGGTGGTCGTTATGGTGTTGCTAGGCGGTTGCTATGGTTTTCTGGTTGGTTTCTAGGCGGTTGCCTGGGTGTTCTGGGTGGTTGCTATGTTGTTGCTAGGCAGTTGCTAAGGTATTTTGGGTGGTTGCTAAGCAGTTGCTAGGGTGTTGCTAGGAGGTTGCTATGGTGTTGCTAGTTGGTTGCTAAGGTATTCTGGGTGGTTGCTAGGCGTTTGCTATGGTGTTCTGGGTGGTTGCTAGAATATTTTCAATGGTTGTCTTTGGGTGGTTGAGGCGGTTGCTAGGGTATTTTGGGTGGTTGCTAGTGTGTTCTGGGTGGTTGCTAGGATATTATGGGTGGTTGCCAGGGTCTTTTGGGTGGTTGCTAGGTGGTTGCTAGGGTGTTCTGGGTGGTTGCTAGGCGGTTGCTATGGTGTTGCTAAGCGGTTGCTAAGGTATTTTGGGTGGTTGCTAGGGTGTTTCTAGGCGGTTGCTAGGCTGTTCTGGGTGGTTGCTATGGTGTTGCTAGGCGGTTGCTAATGTATTCTTGGTGGTTGCTAGGCGGTTGCAATGGTGTTCTGGGTGGTTGCTAGGATATTTTCAGTGGTTGCTATGGTCTTTTGGGTGGTTGAGGCGGTTGCTAGGGTATTTTGGGTGGTTGCTAGGCGGTTGCTAGGGTGTTCTGGGTGGTTGCTAGGGTTTTCTGGGTGGTTGCTAGGCGGTTGCTAGAATATTTTGTGTTGTTGCTAGGGTCTTTTGGGTGCTTGCAAGGCTGTTGCTAGAGTATTTTGGGTGGTTGCTAGGGTGTTCTGGGTGGTTGCTATGGTGTTGCTATGGTGTTGCTAAGCGATGGCTAAGGTATTCTGGGTGGTTGCTAGGCAGTTGCTAGGATGTTATGGGTGGTCGTTATGGTGTTGCTAAACGGTTGCTAGGGTATTCTGGGTTGTTTCTAGGCGGTTGCCTGGGTGTTCTGGGTTGTTGCTAGGCAGTTGCTAAGGTATTTTGGGTGGTTGCTAGGCGGTTGCTAGGGTGTTGCTAGGAGGTTGCTAGGGTGTTCTGGGTGGATGCTATGGTGTTGCTAGGCGGTTGCTAAGGTACTCTGGGTGGTTGCTAGGCGTTTGCTAGGGTCTTTTGGGTGGTTGCTAGGGTCTTTTGGGTGGTTGCTAGGCGGTTGCTATGGTGTTGCTAAGCGAGAGCTAAGGTATTTGGGGTGGTTGCTAGGGTGTTTCTATGCGGTTGCTAGGCTGTTCTGGGTGGTTGCTATGGTGTTGCTAGGTGGTTGCTAAGGTATTCTGGGTGGATGCTAGGCGGTTGCTATGGTGTTCTGGGTGGTTGCTAGAATATTTTCAGTGGTTGCTATGGTCTTTTGGGTGGTTGAGGCGGTTGCTAGGGTATTTTGGGTGGTTGCTAGTGTGTTCTGGGTGGTTGCTAGGAAATTATGGGTGGTTGCCAGGGTCTTTTGGTTTGTTGCTAGGTGGTTGCTAGGGTGTTCTGGGTGGTTGCTAGGCGGTTGCCTGGGTGTTGCTATGTTGTTGATAGGCAGTTGCTAAGGTATTTTGGGTGGTTGCTATTCGGTTGCTAGGGTGTTGCTATTCGGTTGCTAGGGTGTTCTGGGTGGTTACTATGGTGTTGCTAGGCGGTTGCTAAGGTACTCTGGGTGGTTGCAAGGCGGTTGCTAGGGTCTTTTGGGTGGTTTCTAGGGTGTTCTGGGTGGTTGCTAGACGGTTGCTATGGTGTTGCTAAGCGATGGCTAAGGTATTTTGGGTGGTTGCTAGGCGGTTGCTAGGGTGTTGCTAGGTGGTTGCTAAGATATTTTGGGCGGTTGCTAGGGTTTTGTTAGCGGTTGCTAAGGTATTTTGGGTGGTTGCTAGGGTGTTGCTAGGTGGTTGCTAGGGTATTCTGGGTGGTTGCTATTGTGTTGCTAAGCGGTTGCTAAGGTATTCTGAGTGGTTGGTAGGCGGTTGCTAGGGTATTTTGGGTGGTTGTTAGGGTGTTCTGGGTGGTTGCTAGGATGTTATGGTTGATTACTAGGGTGTTCTGGGTGGTTGCTAGGGTAAGTTGAGTGGTTGCTAGGGTGTTGCTAGATGGTTGATAGGGTGTTCTGGGTGGTTGCTATGGTGTTGCTAGGGTGTTGCTAGGTGGTTGCTAAGATATTTTGGGCGTTTGCTAGGGTTTTGTTAGCGGTTGCTAAGGTATTTTGGGTGGTTGCTAGAGTGTTACTAGGTGGTTGCTAGGGTATTCTGGGTGGTTGCAAGGCGGTTGCTAGGGTATTTTGGGTGGTTGCTAGGGTAATTTGGGTGGTTGCTAGGTGGTTGCTAGGGTGTTGCTAAGCGGTTGCTAAGGTATTTTGGGTGGTTGCTAGGGTGTTCTGGGTGGTTGCTAGGGTAAGTTGAGTGGTGTTGCTAGATGGTTGATAGGGTGTTCTGGGTGGTTGCCATGGTGTTGCTAGGCAGTTGCTAGGGTGTTCTGGGTGGTTGCTATGGTGTTGCTAGGGTGTTGCTAGGTGGTTGCTAAAATATTTTGGGCGGTTGATAGGGTTTTGTTAGCGGTTGCTAAGGTATTTTGGGTGGTTGCTAGGGTAATTTGGGTGGTTGCTAGGTGGTTGCTAGGGTGTTGCTAAGCGGTTGCTAAGGTATTTTGGGTGGTTGCTAGGGTGTTACTAGGCAGTTGCTATGGTGTTGCTAGGCGGTTGCTAAGGTATTCTGGGTGGTTGCTAGGCGGTTGCTATGATGTTGCTAGGATATTTTCAGTTGTTTCTATGGTCTTTTGGGTGGTTGCTAGGCGATTGCTAGGGTATTTTGAGTGGTTGTTAGGGTGTTCTGGTCGGTTGGTAGGATGTTATGGTCGATTATTAGGGTGTTCTGGGTGGTTGCTAGGCGGTTGCTAGGCGGTTGCTAGGGTCTTTTGGGTGGTTGCTAGGGTGTTGCTAGGCGGTTGCTAAGGTATTCTGGGTGGTTGCTAGGTGGTTGCTATGTTGTTCTGGGTGGTTGCTAGGATATTTTCAGTGGTTGCTATGGTCTTTTGAGTGGTTGATAGATCTACAGCAACAACATAGCAACACCCAGGCAACCGCCTAGCAACCACCCAGAACACCCTAGCAACTGCCTAGCAACACCATAGCAACCACCCAAAATACCCTAGCAACCGCCTCAACCACCAAAAGACCATAGCAACCACTGAAAATATTCTAGCAAGCACCCAGAACACCCTAGCAACTGCCTAGCAACACCATAGCAACCACCCAGAACACCCTATCAACCATCTAGCAACACCCTAGCAACCACCCAACTTACCCTAGCAACCACCCAGAACACCCTAGTAATCAACCATAACATCCTAGCAACCACCCAGAACACCCTAACAACCACCCAAAATACCCTAGCAACCGCCTAGCAACCACCCAAAATACCTTAGCAACCGCTTAGCAACACCCTAGCAACCACCTAGCAACCACCCAAAAGACCCTAGCAACCGCCTAGCAACACCATAGCAACCACCCAGAACACCCATCAACCATCTAGCAACACCCTAGCAACCACCCAAAACACCCTAGTAACCATCCATAACACCATAGCCAACCACCCAGAAGACCCTAGCAACCACCCAAAATACCCTAGCAACCGCCTAGCAACCACCCAGAACACCCTAGTAATCAACCATAACATCCTTGCAACCACCCAGAACACCCTAACAACCACCCAAAATACCCTAGCAACCGCCTAGCAACCACCCAAAAGACCATAGCAACCACTGATAATATCCTAGCAACACCATAGCAACCGCCTAGAAACTACCCACCCAGAATACCTTAGCAACCGCCTAGCAACACCATAGGTTTTGTACTTTTTGCATTGCATTACACACCAGAACTAACTCATTCCCATGTTAATGAAAGACATAGAGAGATTTCTCTTTAATGAACATGGCAATGAGTTATTTCTGGTGTGCAATGCAATGCAATGCGAAAAGTGCATAAACTATAATAATTCACAACGTTAACAACACACATATCTCTTTAATGAACATGGGAAGGATTTAGTTCTGGTGTGCAATGCAATGCAATGTGAAAAGTGCATATGTCATTCTTCAGTGCACAACGTTGGATCGTTAATGCAATGCAATGCAATGAAGTGCAAAGCAAAACAATGCAATGCAATGCAATGCAACCACACGTTATGTCTTTAATCAACATGGGAATGAGTTAGTTCTGGTGTGCAATGCAATGCAATGTGAAAAGTCCATATGTTATTCTTCAGTGCACAACGTTGGATCGTTAATGCAATGCAATGCAATGAAGTGCACAACGTTAGATCGTTAATGCAATGCAATGCAATGCAGTGCAAAGCAAAACAAGGCAATGCAATGCAATGCAATGCAATGCAATGCAATGCAATGCAATGCAATGTAATGCAATGCAACCACACGTTGTGTCTTTAATCAACATGAGAATGAGTTAGTTCTGGTGTGCAATGCAATGCAATGCAAAAAGTGCATAACGTATGTTAGTGCAATGCAATGCAATGCAATGCAACAACACACATATCTCTTTAATGAACATGGCAATGAGTTATTTCTGCTGTGCAATGCAATGCAATGCGAAAAGTGCATAAACTATAATAATTCACAACGTTAACAACACACATATCTCTTTAATGAACATGGGAAGGATTTAGTTCTGGTGTGCAATGCAATGCAATGTGAAAAGTGCATATGTCATTCTTCAGTGCACAACGTTGGATCGTTAATGCAATGCAATGCAATGAAGTGCAAAGCAAAACAATGCAATGCAATGCAATGCAACCACACGTTATGTCTTTAATCAACATGGAAATGAGTTAGTTCTGGTGTGCAATGCAATGCAATGTGAAAAGTCCATATGTTATTCTTCAGTGCACAACGTTAGATCGTTAATGCAATGCAATGCAATGCAGTGCAAAGCAAAACAAGGCAATGCAATGCAATGCAATGCAATGCAATGCAATGCAATGCAATGCAATGCAATGTAATGCAATGCAACCACACGTTATGTCTTTAATCAACATGAGAATGAGTTAGTTCTGGTGTGCAATGCAATGCAATGCAAAAAGTGCATAACGTATGTTAGTGCAATGCAATGCAATGCAATGCAACAACACACATATCTCTTTAATGAACATGGGAAGGATTTAGTTCTGCTGTGCAATGCAATGCAATGTGAAAAGTGCATATGTTATTCTTCAGTGCACAACGTTAGATCGTTAATGCAATGCAATGCAATGCAATGCAGTGCAAAGCAAAACAAGGCAATGCAATGCAATGCAATGCAACCACACGTTATGTCTTTAATCAACATGGGAATGAGTTAGTTCTGGTGTGCAATGCAATGCAATGTGAAAAGTGCATATGTTATTCTTCAGTGCACAACGTTAGATCGTTAATGCAATGCAATGCAATGCAGTGCAAAGCAAAACAAGGCAATGCAATGCAATGCAATGCAATGCAATGCAATGCAATGCAATGCAAAGCAAAGCAAAGCAATGCAATGCAATGCAATGCAATGCAATGCAATGCATGCAATGCAATGCAATTCAACAACACACGTCTTTAATCAACATGGGAATGAGTTAGTTCTGGTGTGCAATGCAATGCAATGTGAAAAGTCCATATGTTATTCTTCAGTGCACAACGTTAGATCGTTAATGCAATGCAATGCAATGCAATGCAGTGCAAAGCAAAGCAAAACAAGGCAATGCAATGCAATGCAATGCAATGCAATGCAATGCAATGCAATGCAATGCAATGCAATGCAATGCAATGCAATGCAACCACACGTTATGTCTTCAATCAACATGGGAATGAGTTAGTTCTGGTGTGCAATGCAATGCAATGTGAAAAGTGCATATGTTATTCTTCAGTGCACAACGTTAGATCGTTAATGCAATGCAATGCAATGCAGTGCAAAGCAAAACAAGGCAATGCAATGCAATGCAATGCAATGCAATGCAATGCAATGCAATGCAATGCAATGCAATGCAATGCAATGCAACCACACGTTATGTCTTTAATCAACATGAGAATGAGTTAGTTCTAGTGTGCAATGCAATGCAATGCAAAAAGTGCATAACGTATGCACGTATGCAATGTAATATAATGCAACAACACACGTTATCACTTTAATGAAATGACAGTTCTGGTGTGCAATGCAATGCAAAAAGTGCATAACCTATATGTTATTCTTCAGTCCACAACGGTTAGATCGTTTTTGCAATGCAATGCAACAACACACATATCTCTTTAATGAACATGGGAAGAATTTAGTTCTGGTGTGCAATGCAATGCAATTTGAAAAGTGCATATGTTATTCTTCAGTGCACAACGTTAGATCGTTAATGCAATGCAATGCAATGCAATGCAAAGCAAAACAAGGCAATGCAATGCAATGCAATGCAATGCAATGCAATGCAATGCAATGCAATGCAATGCAATGCAATGCAACCACACGTTATGTCTTTAATCAACATGGGAATGAGTTAGTTCTGGTGTGCAATGCAATGCAATGCAAAAAGTGCATATTGTTATTGAGCACAACGTCAGATCGTTAGTGCAGTGCCATGCAATGCAATGCCATGCCATGCAATGCAATGCAACACAATGCAACACATATATATCTTTAATGAACATGGGAAGAATTTAGTTCTGGTGTGCAATGCAATGCAATTTGAAAAGTGCATATGTTATTCTTCAGTGCACAACGTTAGATCGTTAATGCAATGCAATGCAATGCAATGCAATGCAATGCAATGCAAAGCAAAACAAGGCAATGCAATGCAATGCAATGCAATGCAATGCAACCACACGTTATGTCTTTAATCAACATGGGAATGAGTTAGTTCTGGTGTGCAATGCAATGCAATGCAAAAAGTGCATATTGTTATTCAGCACAACGTCAGATCGTTAGTGCAGTGCAATGCCATGCAATGCAATGCAATGCCATGCCATGCAATGCAATGCAATGCAATGCGAAAAGTACATGTGTTATTTTTCAGTTCACAACGTTAGATCGTTAGTGCAATGCAATGCAATGCAATGCAATGCAATGCAATGCAATGCAATGCAATGCAATGCAATTTGCAATGCAACAACACACATTATGTCTTTAATCAACATGGGAATGAGTTAGTTCTGGTGTGCAATGTAATACAATGCAATGCGAAAAGTGCATATTGTTATTCAGTGCACAACGTCAGATCGTGTGTTGTGTGTCAGATCAACACACATAGTTATGTCTTTAATGAACATGGGAATGAGTTTGATCCGGTGTGCAATGCAATGCAATGTAAGAAGTGCATAACCTATGTGTTACTCTTCAGTAAACAACGTTAGATCGTTAGTGCAATGCAATGCAACAACACACGTTTTGTCTTTAATCAACATGAGAATGAGTTAGTTCTGGTGTGCAATGCAATGCAATGCAAAGCAAAACAATGCAATGCAATGCAATGCAACCACACGTTATGTCTTTAATCAACATGGGAATGAGTTAGTTCTAGTGTGCAATGCAATGCAATGCAAAAAGTGCATAACCTATATGTTATTCTTCAGTGCACAACGGTTAGATCGTTTTTGCAATGCAATGCAACAACACACATATCTCTTTAATGAACATGGGAAGAATTTAGTTCTGGTGTGCAATGCAATGCAATTTGAAAAGTGCATATGTTATTCTTCAGTGCACAACGTTAGATCGTTAATGCAATGCAATGCAATGCAATGCAAAGCAAAACAAGGCAATGCAATGCAATGCAATGCAATGCAATGCAACCACACGTTATGTCTTTAATCAACATGGGAATGAGTTAGTTCTGGTGTGCAATGCAATGCAATGCAAAAAGTGCATATTGTTATTGAGCACAACGTCAGATCGTTAGTGCAGTGCCATGCAATGCAATGCCATGCCATGCCATGCAATGCAACACAATGCAACACATATATATCTTTAATGAACATGGGAAGAATTTAGTTCTGGTGTGCAATGCAATGCAATTTGAAAAGTGCATATGTTATTCTTCAGTGCACAACGTTAGATCGTTAATGCAATGCAATGCAATGCAATGCAATGCAATGCAAAGCAAAACAAGGCAATGCAATGCAATGCAATGCAATGCAATGCAATGCAACCACACGTTATGTCTTTAATCAACATGGGAATGAGTTAGTTCTGGTGTGCAATGCAATGCAATGCAAAAAGTGCATATTGTTATTCAGCACAACGTCAGATCGTTAGTGCAGTGCAATGCCATGCAATGCAATGCAATGCCATGCCATGCCATGCAATGCAATGCAATGCAATGCCATGCAATGCAATGCAATGCAATGCGAAAAGTACATGTGTTATTTTTCAGTTCACAACGTTAGATCGTTAGTGCAATGCAATGCAATGCAATGCAATGCAATGCAATGCAATGCAATGCAATGCAATGCAATGCAATGCAATGCAATTTGCAATGCAACAACACACATTATGTCTTTAATCAACATGGGAATGAGTTAGTTCTGGTGTGCAATGTAATACAATGCAATGCGAAAAGTGCATATTGTTATTCAGTGCACAACGTCAGATCGTGTGTTGTGTGTCAGATCAACACACATAGTTATGTCTTTAATGAACATGGGAATGAGTTTGATCCGGTGTGCAATGCAATGCAATGTAAGAAGTGCATAACCTATGTGTTACTCTTCAGTAAACAACGTTAGATCGTTAGTGCAATGCAATGCAACAACACACGTTTTGTCTTTAATCAACATGAGAATGAGTTAGTTCTGGTGTGCAATGCAATGCAATGCAAAGCAAAACAATGCAATGCAATGCAATGCAACCACACGTTATGTCTTTAATCAACATGGGAATGAGTTAGTTCTGGTGTGCAATGCAATGCAATGCAAAAAGTGCATAACCTATGTTAGTGCAATGCAATGCAATGCAATGCAGTGCAAAACAATGCAATGCAATGCAATGCAATGCAATGCAACCACACGTTATGTCTTTAATCAACATGGGAATGAGTTAGTTCTGGTGTGCAATGCAATGCAATGCAAAAAGTGCATAACGTATGTTAGTGCAATGCAATGCAATGCAACAACACACGTTATCTCTTTAATGAACATGGGAATGACATTTTGGTGTGCAATGCAATGCAAAAAGTGCATAACCTATATGTTATTCTTCAGTGCACAACGGTTAGATCGTTTTTGCAATGCAATGCAACAACACATATCTCTTTAATGAACATGGGAAGAATTTAATTTTGGTGTGCAATGCAATGCAATGTGAAAAGTGCATATGTTATTCTTCAGTGCACAACGTTAGATCGTTAATGCAATGCAATGCAATGCAATGCAATGCAATGCAATGCAGTGCAAAGCAAAACAATGCAATGCAATGCAATGCAATGCAATGCAATGCAATGCAACCACACGTTATGTCTTTAATCAACATGGGAATGAGTTAGTTCTGGTGTGCAATGCAATGCAATGCAAAAAGTGCATAACCTATGTTAGTGCAATGCAATGCAATGCAATGCAGTGCAAAGCAAAACAATGCAATGCAATGCAATGCAATGCAATGCAATGCAATGCAATGCAACCACACGTTGTCTTTAATCAACATGGGAATGAGTTAGTTCTGGTGCGCAATGCAATGCAATGTGAAAAGTCCATATGTTATTCTTCAGTGCACAACGTTAGATCGTTAATGCAATGCAATGCAATGAAATGCAATGCAATGCAATGCAATGCAATGCAATGCAATGCAATGCAATGCAATGCAATGCAAAGCAAAACAATGCAATGCAATGCAATGCAACCACACGTTATGTCTTTAATCAACATGGGAATGAGTTAGTTCTGGTGTGCAATGCAATGCAATGCAAAAAGTGCATAACCTATGTTAGTGCAATGCAATGCAATGCAATGCAGTGCAAAACAATGCAATGCAATGCAATGCAACCACACGTTATGTCTTTAATCAACATGGGAATGAGTTAGTTCTGGTGTGCAATGCAATGCAATGCAAAAAGTGCATAACGTATGTTAGTGCAATGCAATGCAATGCAACAACACACGTTATCTCTTTAATGAACATGGGAATGACATTTTGGTGTGCAATGCAATGCAAAAAGTGCATAACCTATATGTTATTCTTCAGTGCACAACGGTTAGATCGTTTTTGCAATGCAATGCAACAACACACATATCTCTTTAATGAACATGGGAAGAATTTAGTTCTGGTGTGCAATGCAATGCAATGTGAAAAGTGCATATGTTATTCTTCAGTGCACAACGTTAGATCGTTAATGCAATGCAATGCAATGCAGTGCAAAGCAAAACAAGGCAATGCAATGCAAAGCAATGCAATGCAATGCAATGCAATGCAATGCAATGCAATGCAATGCAACCACACGTTATGTCTTTAATCAACATGGGAATGAGTTAATTCTGGTGTGCAATGCAATGTAATGCAAAAAGTGCATAACGTATGTTAGTGCAATGCAATGCAACAACACAAGATATCTCTTTAATGAACATGGGAATGACATTTTGGTGTGCAATGCAATGCAAAAAGTACATAACCTATATGTTATTCTTCAGTGCACAACGGTTAGATCGTTTTTGCAATGCAATGCAACAACACACATATCTCTTTAATGAACATGGGAAGTATTTAGTTCTGGTGTGCAATGCAATGCAATTTGAAAAGTGCATATGTTATTCTTCAGTGCACAACGTTAGATCGTTAATACAATGCAATGCAATGCAATGCAGTGCAAAGCAAAACAAAACAAAACAAGGCAATGCAATGCAATGCAATGCAATGCAATGCAATGCAATGCAATGCAATGCAATGCAATGCAATGCGAAAAGTACATGTGTCATTTTTCAGTTCACAACGTTAGATCGTTAGTGCAATGCAATGCAATACAATGCAATTTGCAATGCAACAACACACGTTATGTCTTTAATCAACAGGGGAATGAGTTAGTTCTGGTGTGCAATGTAATACAATGCAATGCGAAAAGTGCATATTGTTATTCAGTGCACAACGTCAGATCGTGTGTTGTGTGTCAGATCAACACACATAGTTATGTCTTTAATGAACATGGGAATGAGTTTGATCCGGTGTGCAATGCAATACAATGTAAGAAGTGCATAACCTATGTGTTACTCTTCAGTAAACAACGTTAGATCGTTAGTGCAATGCAATGCAACAACACACGTTATGTCTTTAATCAACATGGGAATGAGTTAGTTCTGGTGTGCAATTTAATGCATTGTAAAAAGTGCATAACTTATATGTTATTCTTCAGTGCACAACGTTAGATCTTTAGTGCAATGCAATGCAACAACACACTTTATCTCTTCTTTGAACATGGGAATGAGTTAGTTCTGGTGTGCAATTTAATGCAATGTAAAAAGTGCATAACCTGTATGTTATTCTTCAGTGCACAACGTTTGTGCAATGCAATGCAATAACACTCATAATGAACCTGGGAATGATTTTGTTCTGGTGTGCAATGCACTGCAGTGCGAGAAGTGCATAATCTGTATGTTATGCTTCAAGTTGCACAACGTTAGATTGTTAGTGTAATGCAATGCAAGAAGTGCATAGCCTATGTTTCTTTAATGATGCTCAACGTTAGATCGTTTGTGCAAAGCACATAATGTTATTACAATGGTACGCCTTTGACCTACTGAACATATTTCTGGCCAAAGAGTCCTTAAAGATGTTATTCCATCCTGACAAAAGTCTATTTTTGACATACTGAAATTTTTTCTGGCCAAGGAGTACTCGAAACTTGACCTTTCTATATATACTAGTGGACTCTTTCTTGTGTTACACTGTAAAAAAAATTCAATTAGTCTGACGTATTTCTCATTGAGCCAATGTTAACAGACTATTGCAACAAGAATCGCACTTGGGCCATTTAAAAAATTTAGATGTGACCCGTCACTAGAAAATTTTGACGGAGAGGTTAGACATATTTATCATCAGATGGAGTCTATAATTTTACATAGTTTAAAAACTTTTTAGGGAACCTTTGACCAGAAATAATAATAGAATTATTAAGATAATAATAGTAATAATAATTAGATGCGAAAGTTCGTCGAGACAAACTTTAAGTTGGCTTGAGAAAGTTTGGACCAGAATGTTTTTTGCTATGCAGTTGCTAAGGATGTTATGGGTGGTCGTTATGGTGTTGCTAGGCGGTTGCTAGGGTATTCTGGGTGGTTTCTAGGCGGTTGCCTGGGTGTTCTGGGTGGTTGCTATGTTGTTGCTAGGCAGTTGCTAAGGTATTTTGGGTGGTTGCTAGGTGGTTGCTAGGGTGTTGCTAGGAGGTTGCTAGGGTGTTCTGGGTGGTTGCTATGGTGTTGCTAGGCGGTTGCTAAGGTACTCTGGGTGGTGGCAAGGCGGTTGCTAGGGTCTTTTGGGTGGTTGCTAGGGTGTTCTGGGTGGTTGCTAGGCGGTTGCTATGGTGTTGCTAAGCGATGGCTAAGGTATTTTGGGTGGTTGCTAGGGTGTTTCTATGCGGTTGCTAGGCTGTTCTGGGTTGTTGCTATGGTGTTGCTAGGTGGTTGCTAAGGTATTCTGGGTGGTTGCTAGGCAGTTGCTAGGATGTTATGGGTGGTCGTTATGGTGTTGCTAGGCGGTTGCTATGGTATTCTGGGTGGTTTCTAGGCGGTTGCCTGGGTGTTCTGGGTGGTTGCTATGTTGTTGCTAGGCAGTTGCTAAGGTATTTTGGGTGGTTGCTAAGCGGTTGCTAGGGTGTTGCTAGGAGGTTGCTATGGTTTTGCTAGGTGGTTGCTAAGGTATTCTGGGTGGTTCCTAAGCGGTGCTAAACGGTGCTAAACTCGGTGTTAAACCACCCAGAATGGTGTTCTGGGTGGTTGCTAGAATATTTTCAGTGGTTGCTATGGTCTTATGGGTGGTTGAGGCGGTTGCTAGGGTATTTTGGGTGGTTGCTAGTGTGTTCTGGGTGGTTGCTAGGATATTATGGGTGGTTGCCAGGGTCTTTTGGGTGGTTGCTAGGTGGTTGCTAGGGTGTTCTGGGTGGTTGCTAGGCGGTTGCTATGGTGTTGCTAATCGGTTGCTAAGGTATTTTGGTTGGTTGCTAGGGTGTTTCTAGGCGGTTGCTAGGCTGTTCTGGGTGGTTGCTATGGTGTTGCTAGGCGGTTGCTAATGTATTCTTGGTGGTTGCTAGGCGGTTGCAATGGTGTTCTGGGTGGTTGCTAGGATATTTTCAGTGGTTGCTATGGTCTTTTGGGTGGTTGAGGCGGTTGCTAGGGTATTTTGGGTGGTTGCTAGGCGGTTGCTAGGGTGTTCTGGGTGGTTGCTAGGGTATTTTGGGTGGTTGCTAGGTGGTTGCTAGAATATTTTGGGTTGTTGCTAGGGTCTTTTGGGTGGTTGCAATGCTGTTGCTAGGGTATTTTGGGTGGTTGCTAGGGTGTTCTGGGTGGTTGCTTTGGTGTTGCTAGGCGGTTTCTAAGGTACTCTGGGTGGTTGCAAGGCGGTTGCTAGGGTCTTTTGGGTGGTTGCTAGGGTCTTTTGGGTGGTTGCTAGGTGGTTGCTAGGGTGTTCTGGGTGGTTGCTAGGCGGTTGCTATGGTGTTGCTAAGCGATGGCTAAGGTATTTTGGGTGGTTGCTAGGGTGTTGCTAGGCAGTTGCTAAGGTATGTTGGGTGGTTGCTAGGCGGTTGCTAGGGTGTTGCTAGGAGGTTGCTAGGGTCTTTTGGGTGGTTGCTAGGTGGTTGCTAGGGTGTTCTTGGTGGTTGCTAGGCGGTTGCTATGGTGTTGCTAAGCGATGGCTAAGGTATTTTGGGTGGTTGCTAGGGTGTTGCTAGGCAGTTGCTAAGGTATGTTGGGTGGTTGCTAGGCTGTTGCTAGGGTATTTTGGGTGGTTGCTAGGGTGTTCTGGGTTGTTGCTTTGGTGTTGCTAGGCGGTTTCTAAGGTACTCTGGGTGGTTGCAAGGCGGTTGCTAGGGTCTTTTGGGTGGTTGCTAGGGTCTTTTGGGTTGTTGCTAGGTGGTTGCTAGGGTGTTCTGGGTGGTTGCTAGGCGGTTGCTATGGTGTTGCTAAGCGATGGCTAAGGTATTTTGGGTGGTTGCTAGGGTGTTGCTAGGCAGTTGCTAAGGTATGTTGGGTGGTTGCTAGGCGGTTGCTAGGGTGTTGCTAGGAGGTTGCTAGGGTGTTCTGGGTGGATGCTATGGTGTTGCTAGGCGGTTGCTAAGGTACTCTGGGTGGTTGCTAGGCGGTTGCTAAGGTACTCTGGGTGGTTGCAAGGCGGTTGCTAGGGTCTTTTGGGTGGTTGCTAGGGTCTTTTGGGTGGGTGGTTGCTAGGTGGTTGCTAGGGTGTTCTGGGTGGTTGCTAGGTGGTTGCTAGGGTGTTTCTATGTGGTTGCTAGGCTGTTCTGGGTGGTTGCTATGGTGTTGCTAGGTGGTTGCTAAGGTATTCTGGGTGGTTGCTAGGCGGTTGCTATGCTGTTCTGGGTGGTTGCTAGAATATTTTCAGTGGTTGCTATGGTCTTTTGGGTGGTTGAGGCGGTTGCTAGGGTATTTTGGGTGGTTGCTAGTGTGTTCTGGGTGGTTGCTAGGATATTATGGGTGGTTGCCAGGGTCTTTTGGTTTGTTGCTAGGTGGTTGCTAGGGTGTTCTGGGTGGTTGCTAGGCGGTTGCCTGGGTGTTGCTATGTTGTTGCTAGGCAGTTGCTAAGGTATTTTGGGTGGTTGCTATTCGGTTGCTAGGGTGTTGCTAGGAGGTTGCTAGGGTGTTCTGGGTGGTTGCTATGGTGTTGCTAGGCGGTTGCTAAGGTACTCTGGGTGGTTGCAAGGCGGTTGCTAGGGTCTTTTGGGTGGTTGCTAGGGTCTTTTGGGTGGTTTCTAGGGTGTTCTGGGTGGTTGCTAGGCGGTTGCTATGGTGTTGCTAAGCGATGGCTAAGGTATTTTGGGTGGTTGCTAGGGTGTTTCTATGCGGTTGCTAGGCTGTTCTGGGTGGTTGCTATGTTGTTGCTAGGCAGTTGCTAAGGTATTTTGGGTGGTTGCATGGCGGTTGCTAGGGTGTTGCTAGGAGGTTGCTAGGGTGTTCTGGGTGGTTGCTATGGTGTTGCTAGGCGGAGGCTAAGGTATTTTGGGTGGTTGCTAGGCGGTTGCTAGGGTGTTACTAGGTGGTTGCTAAGATATTTTGGGCGGTTGCTAGGGTTTTGTTAGCGGTTGCTAAGGTATTTTGGGTGGTTGCTAGGGTGTTGCTAGGTGGTTGCTAGGGTATTCTGGGTGGTTGCTATTGTGTTGCTAGGCGGTTGCTAAGGTATTCTGAGTGGTTGCAAGGCGGTTGCTAGGGTATTTTGGGTGGTTGCTAGGGTCTTTTGGGTGGTTTCTAGGCGGTTGCTAGGCGGTTGCTAAGGTATTCTGGGTGGTTGCTAGGCGGTTGCTAAGGTATTCTGGGTGGTTGCTAGGTGGTTGCTATGTTGTTCTGGGTGGTTGCTAGGATATTTTCAGTGGTTGCTATGGTCTTTTGAGTGGTTGATAGATCTATCTATCTACTTCAAACTATTTTAAACTTCAAATACTTTAAACTTCAAACTAAATTAAACTTTAAACTAATTTAAACTTTTTAAACGTCAAACTTATATAAACTTCAAACTACTAAATTTACTTCATTTTAACTTATAAACTGTAACGCATATAATCTCTGAGTGTGTAAGTGTTATCGAGTTAGTGTATGTGTGTGTGTGTATATGTATGTGAGTTAATGTGTGTGTGTGTGTGTGTGTGTGTGTGTGTGTAACCGCCTAGAACACAATAGCAACCACTGAGAACAACCTAGCAACCGCCTAGCAACCACCCAGAACACCCTAGCAACCATCCAGAATAACTTAGAACACCATATCAACCACTCAGAACACCCTAGCAACTGCCTAACAACCACCCAGAACACCCTAGCAACCACCTATAATACCTTAGAACACCCTAGCAACACCATAGCAACCACTCAGAACACTGTAGCAACTGCCTAACAACCACCCAGAACACCCTAGCAACCACCCAAAATACCTTAGAACACCCTAGCAACAACTCAGAACACCCTAGCAACCACCCAAAAGACCCTAGCAACCACCAAAAATATTCTAGCAACCGCCTAGCAACCACCCAAAACACCCTAGCAACCGCCTAGAAACCACCCAAAAAACCTTAGCAACGACTCAAAATATCCTAGCAACCGCCTAGCAACCACCCAGAACACCCTAGCAACCACCCAAAACAGCCTAGGTTGCTAGGTTGTTCTGGGTGGTTGCTAGGCGGTTGCTAGGATATTTTGAGTCGTTGATAAGGTTTTATAGTTTCATAGCAACCACCCAAAATACCTTAGCAACCGACTAGCAACACCCTAGCAACCACCCAAAATACCTTAGAACACCATAGCAACACCACAGCAGACACTCAGAACACCCTAGCAACCACCCAAAATACCTTAGAAAACCCTAGTAACTCCATAGCAACCAGTCAGAACACCCTAGCAACCACCCAAAATACCTCAGAACACCATAGCAACTGCCTAGCAACCAACCAAAAGACCTTAGCAACCGCCTAGCAACACCCTAGCAACCACCCAAAATACCTTAGAACACCATAGCAACACCATAGCAACCAGTCAGAACACCCTTGCAACCACCCAAAATACCTCAGAACACCCTAGCAACTGCCTAACAACCACCCAGAACACCCTAGAAACCACCTAGCAACCACTCAAAAGACCCTGGCAACCACACAAAATACCTTAGCAACCGCCTCAACCACCCAAAAGACCATAGCAACCACTGAAAATATTCTAGCAACCACCCAGAACACCATAGCAACCGCCTAGCAACCACCCAGAATACCTTAGCAACCACCTAGCAACACCATAGCAACCACCCAGAACACCCTAGCAACCTCCTAGTAACACCCTAGCAACCGCCTAGCAACCACCCAAAATACCTTTGCAACTGCCTAGCAACAACATAGCAACCACCCAGAACACCCAGGCAACCGCCTAGAAATCACCCAGAATACCCTAGCAACCGCCTAGCAACACCATAACGACCACCCATAACATCCTAGCAACTGCCTAGCAACCACCCAGAATACCTTAGCAACCATCTAGCAACACCATAGCAACCACCCAGAACAGCCTAGCAACCCGCATAGAAACACCCTAGCAACCACCCAAAATACCTTAGCCATCGCTTAGCAACACCATAGCAACCGCCTAGCAACCACCCAGAACACCCTAGCAACCACCCAAAAGACCCTAGCAACCACCCAAAAGACCCTAGCAACCGCCTTACAACCACCCAGAGTACCTTAGCAACCGCCTAGCAACACCATAGCAACCACCCAGAACACCCTAGCAACCTCCTAGCAACACCCTAGCAACCGCCTAGCAACCACCCAAAATAACTTAGCAACTGCCTAGCAACAACGTAGCAACACCCAGGCAACCGCCTAGCAACCACCCAGATCACCCTAGCAACCACCTAGCAACAAACCAAAAGACCCTGGCAACCACCCATAATATCCTAGCAACCACCCAGAACACACTAGCAACCACTCAAAATACCCTAGCAACCGCCTCAACCACCCAAAAGACCATAGCAACCACTGAAAATATTCTAGCAACCACCCAGAACACCATAGCAACCGCCTAGCAACCACCCAGAATACCTTAGCAACCACCTAGCAACACCATAGCAACCACCCAGAACACCATAGCAACCGCATAGAAACACCCTAGCAACCACCCAAAATACCTTAGCTCTCGCTTAGCAACACCATAGCAACCGCCTAGCAACCACCCAGAACACCCTAGCAACCACCCAAAAGACCCTAGCAACCGCCTTGCAACCACCCAGAGTACCTTAGCAACCGCCTAGCAACACCATAGCAACCACCCAGAACACCCTATCAACCATCTAGCAACACCCTAGCAACCACCCAACTTACCCTAGCAACCACCCAGAACACCCTAGTAATCAACCATAACATCCTAGCAACCACCCAGAACACCCTAACAACCACCCAAAATACCCTAGCAACCGCCTAGAAACCAACCAGAAAACCATAGCAACCGCCTAGCAACACCATAACGACCACCCATAACATCCTAGCAACTGCCTAGCAACCACCCAGAATACCTTAGCAACCACCTAGCAACACCATAGCAACCACCCAGAACAGCCTAGAAACCGCATAGAAACACCCTAGCAACCACCCAAAATACCTTAGCCATCGCTTAGCAACACCATAGCAACCGCCTAGCAACCACCCAGAACACCCTAGCAACCACCCAAAAGACCCTAGCAACCACCCAAAAGACCCTAGCAACCGCCTTGCCACCACCCAGAGTACCTTAGCAACCGCCTAGCAACACCATAGCAACCACCCAGAACACCCTAGCAACCTCCAAGCAACACCCTAGCAACCGCCTAGCAACCACCCAAAATACCTTAGCAACTGCCTAGCAACAACATAGCAACCACCCAGAACACCCAGGCAACCGCCTAGAAACCACCCAGAATACACTAGCAACCGCCTAGCAACACCATAACGACCACCCATAACATCCTAGCAACTGCATAGCAAAAAACATTCTGGTCCAAACTTTCTCAAGCCAACTTAAAGTTTGTCTCGACGAACTTTCGCATCTAATTATTATTACTATTATTATCTTAATAATTATATTATTATTTCTGGTCAAAGGTTCCCTAAAAAGTTTTTAAACTATGTAAAATTATAGACTCCATCTGATGATAAATATGTCTAACCTCTCCGTCAAAATTGTCTAGTGACGGGTCACATCTAAATTTTTAAAATGGCCCAAGTGCGATTCTTGTTGCAATAGTCTGTTAACATTGGCACAATGAGAAATACGTCAGACTAATTGAATTTTTTTTACAGTGTAACACAAGAAAGAGTCCACTAGTATATATAGAAAGGTCAAGTTTCGAGTACTCCTTGGCCAGAAAAAATTTCAGTATGTCAAAAATGGACTTTTGTCAGGATGGAATAACATCTTTAAGGACTCTTTGGCCAGAAATATGTTCAGTAGGTCAAAAGCGTGCCATTGTACCGATCTGACGTTGTGCACTGAATAACAATATGCACTTTTCGCATTGCATTGTATTACATTGCACACCAGAACTAACTCATTCCCCTGTTGATTAAAGACATAACGTGTGTTGTTGCATTGCAAATTGCATTGTATTGCATTGCATTGCATTGCATTGCACTAACGATCTAACGTTGTGAACTGAAAAATAACACATGTACATTTCGCATTGAATTGCATTGCATTGCATTGCATTGCATTGCATTGCATTGCATTGCATTGCATTGCATTGCATTCCATTACATTGCATTGCATTGCATGGCATTGCACTGCACTAACGATCTGACGTTGTGCACTGAATAACAATATGCAATTTTTGCATTGCACACCAGAACTAACTCATTCCCATGTTGATTAAAGACATAACGTGTGGTTGCATTGCACACCAGAACTAACTCATTCCCATTTTGATTAAAGACATAACGTGTGGTTGCATTGCATTGCATTGCATTGCATTGCTTTGCATTGCTTTGCTTTGCATTGCTTTGCATTGCTTTGCATTGCATTGCCTTGTTTTGCTTTGCACTGCATTGCATTGCATTGCCTTGTTTTGCTTTGCTTTGCACTGCATTGCATTGCATTGCATTGCATTAACGATCTAACGTTGTGCACTGAAGAATAACATATGCACTTTTCACATTGCATTGCATTGCACACCAGAACTAACTCATTCCCATGTTGATTAAAGACATAACGTGTGGTTGCATTGCATTGCATTGCATTGCATTGCATTGCATTGCATTGCCTTGTTTTGCTTTGCACTGCATTGCATTGCATTGCATTAACGATCTAACGTTGTGCACTGAAGAATAACATATGCACTTTTCACATTGCATTGCATTGCACACCAGAAATAAATCCTTACCATGTTCATTAAAGAGATATGTGTGTTGTTGCATTGCATTGCACAAACGATCTAACCGTTGTGCACTGAAGAATAACATATAGGTTATGCACTTTTTGCATTGCATTGCACACCAGAACTGTCATTCCCATGTTCATTAAAGAGATAACGTGTGTTGTTGCATTGCATTGCATTGCACTAACATACGTTATGCACTTTTTGCATTGCATTGCATTGCACACCAGAACTAACTCATTCTCATGTTGATTAAAGACATAACGTGTGGTTGCATTGCATTGCATTGCATTGCATTGTTTTGCTTTGCACTGCATTGCATTGCATTAACGATCTAACGTTGTGCACTGAAGAATAACATATGCACTTTTCACATTGCATTGCATTGCACACCAGAACTAACTCATTCCCATGTTGATTAAAGACATAACGTGTGGTTGCATTGCATTGCATTGCCTTGTTTTGCTTTGCACTGCATTGCATTGCATTGCATTGCATTAACGATCTAACGTTGTGCACTGAAGAATAACATATGCACTTTTCACATTGCATTGCATTGCACAGCAGAACTAAATCCTTCCCATGTTCATTAAAGAGATATGTGTGTTGTTGCATTGCATTGCATTGCATTGCACTAACATACGTTATGCACTTTTTGCATTGCATTGCATTGCACACCAGAACTAACTCATTCTCATGTTGATTAAAGACATAACGTGTGGTTGCATTGCATTACATTGCATTGCATTGCATTGCATTGCATTGCATTGCATTGCATTGCATTGCATTGCATTGCCTTGTTTTGCTTTGCACTGCATTGCATTGCATTGCATTAACGATCTAACGTTGTGCACTGAAGAATAACATATGGACTTTTCACATTGCATTGCATTGCACACCAGAACTAACTCATTCCCATGTTGATTAAAGACATAACGTGTGGTTGCATTGCATTGCATTGCATTGTTTTGCTTTGCACTTCATTGCATTGCATTGCATTAACGATCCAACGTTGTGCACTGAAGAATGACATATGCACTTTTCACATTGCATTGCATTGCACACCAGAACTAAATCCTTCCCATGTTCATTAAAGAGATATGTGTGTTGTTAACGTTGTGAATTATTATAGTTTATGCACTTTTCGCATTGCATTGCATTGCACAGCAGAAATAACTCATTGCCATGTTCATTAAAGAGATATGTGTGTTGTTGCATTGCATTGCATTGCATTGCACTAACATACGTTATGCACTTTTTGCATTGCATTGCATTGCACACCAGAACTAACTCATTCTCATGTTGATTAAAGACATAACGTGTGGTTGCATTGCATTACATTGCATTGCATTGCATTGCATTGCATTGCCTTGTTTTGCTTTGCACTGCATTGCATTGCATTGCATTGCATTGCATTAACGATCTAACGTTGTGCACTGAAGAATAACATATGGACTTTTCACATTGCATTGCATTGCACACCAGAACTAACTCATTCCCATGTTGATTAAAGACATAACGTGTGGTTGCATTGCATTGCATTGCATTGTTTTGCTTTGCACTTCATTGCATTGCATTGCATTAACGATCCAACGTTGTGCACTGAAGAATGACATATGCACTTTTCACATTGCATTGCATTGCACACCAGAACTAAATCCTTCCCATGTTCATTAAAGAGATATGTGTGTTGTTAACGTTGTGAATTATTATAGTTTATGCACTTTTCGCATTGCATTGCATTGCACAGCAGAAATAACTCATTGCCATGTTCATTAAAGAGAAATCTCTCTATGTCTTTCATTAACATGGGAATGAGTTAGTTCTGGTGTGTAATGCAATGCAAAAAGTACAAAACCTATGGTGTTGCTAGGCGGTTGCTAAGGTATTCTGGGTGGGTAGTTTCTAGGCGGTTGCTATGGTGTTGCTAGGATATTATCAGTGGTTGCTATGGTCTTTTGGGTGGTTGCTAGGCGGTTGCTAGGGTATTTTGGGTGGTTGTTAGGGTGTTCTGGGTGGTTGCAAGGATGTTATGGTTGATTACTAGGGTGTTCTGGGTGGTTGCTAGGCGGTTGCTAGGGTATTTTGGGTGGTTGCTAGGGTCTTCTGGGTGGTTGGCTATGGTGTTATGGATGGTTACTAGGGTGTTTTGGGTGGTTGCTAGGGTGTTGCTAGATGGTTGATGGGTGTTCTGGGTGGTTGCTATGGTGTTGCTAGGCGGTTGCTAGGGTCTTTTGGGTGGTTGCTAGGTGGTTGCTAGGGTGTTGCTAAGCGGTTGCTAAGGTATTTTGGGTGGTTGCTAGGCGGTTGCTAGGGTATTTTGGGTGGTTGTTAGGGTGTTCTGGGTGGTTGCTAGGATGTTATGGTTGATTACTAGGGTGTTCTGGGTGGTTGCTAGGGTAAGTTGGGTGGTTGCTAGGGTGTTGCTAGATGGTTGATCGGGTGTTCTGGGTGGTTGCTATGGTGTTGCTAGGCAGTTGCTAGGGTGTTCTGGGTGCTTGCTAGAATATTTTCAGTGGTTGCTATGGTCTTTTGGTGGTTGAGGCGGTTGCTAGGGTATTTTGGGTGGTTGCTATGGTGTTGCTAGGCAGTTGCTAGGGTGTTCTGGGTGGTTGCTAGGCGGTTGCCTGGGTGTTGCTATGTTGTTGCTGTAGATCTATCAACCACTCAAAAGACCATAGCAACCACTGAAAATATCCTAGCAACCACCCAGAACAACATAGCAACCACCTAGCAACCACCCAGAATACCTTAGCAACCGCCTAGCAACACCCTAGCAACCACCCAAAAGACCCTAGCAACCGCCTAGCAACCGCCTAGCAACCACCCAGAACACCCTAATAATCGACCATAACATCCTACCAACCGACCAGAACACCCTAACAACCACTCAAAATACCCTAGCAATCGCCTAGCAACCACCCAAAAGACCATAGAAACAACTGAAAATATCCTAGCAACATCATAGCAACCGCCTAGCAACCACCCAGAATACCTTAGCAACCGCCTAGCAACACCATAGCAACTGCCTAGTAACACCCTAGCAACCACCCAAAATACCTTAGCAACCGCTTAGCAACACCCTAGCAACCACCTAGCAACCACCCAAATTACCCTAGCAACCACCCAAAATACCTTAGCAACCGCTAACAAAACCCTATCAACCGCCCAAAATATTTTAGCAACCACCTAGCAACACCCTAGCAACACCATAGCAACCACCCAGAACACCCTAGCAACTGCCTAGCAACACCATGGCAACCACCCAGAACACCCTATCAACCATCTAGCAACACCACTCAACTTACCCTAGCAACCACCCAGAACACCCTAGCAACCACCCAAAATACCTTAGCAACCGCTTAGCAACACCCTAGCAACCACCTAGCAACCACCCAAATTACCCTAGCAACCACCCAAAATACCCTAGCAACCGCCTTGCAACCACCCAGAATACCCTAGCAACCACCTAGTAACACTCTAGCAACCACCCAAAATACCTTAGCAACCGCTAACAAAACCCTAGCAAACGCCCAAAATATCTTAGCAACCACCTAGCAACACCCTAGCAACACCATAGCAACCACCCAGAACACCCTATCAACCATCTAGCAACACCCTAGCAACCACTCAACTTACCCTAGCAACCACCCAGAACACCCTAGTAATCAACCATAACATCCTAGCAACCACCCAGAACACCCTAACAACCACCCAAAATACCCTAGCAACCGCCTACCAACCACTCAGAATACCTTAGCAACCGCTTAGCAACACAATAGCAACCACCCAGAATACCCTAGCAACCACCTAGCAACACCCTAGCAACCACCCAAAATACCTTAGCAACCGCTAACAAAACCCTAGCAACCGCCCAAAATATCTTAGCAACCACCTAGCAACACCCTAGCAACCGCCTAGCAACCACCCAAAATACCTTAGCCATCGCTTAGCAACACCATAGCAACCGTCTAGCAACCACCCAGAACACCCTAGAAACCACCCAAAAGACCCTAGCAACCGCCTTGCAACCACCCAGAGTACCTTAGCAACCGCCTAGCAACACCATAGTAACCACCCAGAACACCCTAGCAACCGAATAGCAACACCCTAGCAACCGAATAGCAACCACCCAAAATACCTTAGCAACTGCCTATCAACAACATAGCAACACCCAGGCAACCGCCTAGCAACCACCCAGAACACCCTAGCAACCACCTAGCAACAAACCAAAAGACCCTGGCAACCACCCATAATTTCCTAGCAACCACCCAGAACACACTAGCAACCACCCAAAATACCCTAGCAACCGCCTCAACCACCCAAAAGACCATAGCAACCACTGAAAATATTCTAGCAACCACCCAGAACACCATAGCAACCGCCTAGCATCCACCCAGAATACCTTAGCAACCACCTAGCAACACCATAGCAACCACCCAGAACAGCCTAGCAACCGCATAGAAACACCCTAGCAACCACCCCAAATACCTTAGCTCTCGCTTAGCAACACCATAGCAACCGCCTAGCAACCACCCAAAAGACCCTAGCAACCACCCAAAAGACCCTAGCAAACGCCTAGCAACCACCCAGAGTACCTTAGCAACCGCCTAGCAACACCATAGCATCCACCCAGAACACCCTAGCAACCTCCTAGCAACACCCTAGCAACCGCCTAGCAACCACCCAAAATACCTTAGCAACTGCCTAGCAACAACCCAGAACACCCAGGCAACCGCCTAGAAACAACCCAGAATACCCTATCAACCGCCTAGCAACACCATAACGACCACCCATAACATCCTAGCAACTGCCTAGCAACCACCCAGAATACCTTAGCAACCACCTAGCAACACCATAGCAACCACCCAGAACACCATAGCAACCGCATAGAAACACCCTAGCAACCACCCAAAATACCTTAGCTCTCGCTTAGCAACACCATAGCAACCGCCTAGCAACCACCCAGAACACCCTAGCAACCACCCAAAAGACCCTAGCAACCGCCTTGCAACCACCCAGAGTACCTTAGCAACCGCCTAGCAACACCATAGCATCCACCCAGAACACCCTAGCAACCTCCTAGCAACACCCTAGCAACCACCTAGAAACCACCCAAAATACCTTAGCAACTGCCTAGCAACAACATAGCAACCACCCAGAACACCCAGGCAACCGCCTAGAAACAACCCAGAATACCCTAGCAACCGCCTAGCAACACCATAACGACCACCCATAACATCCTAGCAACTGCCTAGCAACAACCCAGAATACCTTAGCAACCACCTAGCAACACCATAGCAACCACCCAGAACAGCCTAGCAACCGCATAGAAACACCCTAGCAACCACTCAGAACACCCTAGCAACCACCTAGCAACCACCCAAAAGACCCTAGCAACCACCCAAAAGACCCTAGCAACCGCCTTGCAACCACCCAGAGTACCTTAGCAACCACCTAGCAACACCATAGCAACCACCCAGAACACCCTAGCAACCACCCAAAATACCCTAGCAACAGCCTTGCAACCACCCAAAAGACCCTAGCAACCACCCAAAATATTCTAGCAACCGCCTAGCAACCACCCAGAATACCTTAGCAACTGCCTAACAACACCATAGCAACCGCCCAGAATACCCTAGCAACCACCCAAAATACCCTAGCAACCGCCTTGCAACCACCCAGAATACCTTAGCAACCGCCTAGCAACACCATAGCAACCGACCAGAATTCCCTAGCAACCACCTAGCAACACCCTAGCAACCACCCAAAATACCTTAGCAACCACCTAGCAACACCCTAGCAACCGCCTAGCAACCACCCAAAATACCTTAGCCTCCGCCTAGCAACACCATAGCAACCACCCAGAACACCATAGCAAATGCCTAGCAACACCATAGCAACCACCCAGAACACCCTATCAACCATCTAGCAACACCCTAGCAACCACCCAAAACACCCTAGTAACCATCCATAACACCATAGCCAACCACCCAGAAGACCCTAGCAACCACCCAAAATACCCTAGCAACCGCCTAGCAACCACCCAAAACACCCTAGTAATCGACCATAACATTCTACCAACCGCCCAGAACACCCTAACAACCACCAAAAATACCCTAGCAACCGCCTAGCAACCACCCAAAAGACCATAGCAACCACTGAAAATATCCTAGCAACACCATAGCAACCGCCTAGCAACCACCCAGAATACCTTAGCAACCGCCTAGCAACACCATAGCAACTGCCTAGAAACACCCTAGCAACCACCCAAAATACCTTAGCAACACCCTAGCAACCACCTAGCAACCACCCAAAAGACCCTAGCAACCACCCAAAATACTCTAGCAACCGCCTTGCAACCACCCTGAATACCCTAGCAACCACCTAGTAACACCCTAGCAACCACCCAAAATACCTTAGCAACCGCCAACAAAACCCTAGCAACCGCCCAAAATATCTTAGCAACACCCTAGCAACCGCCTAGCAACCACCCAAAATACCTTAGCCTCCGCCTAGCAACACCATAGCAACCACCCAGAACACCCTAGCAACCGCCTAGCAACACCATAGCAACCACCCAGAACACCCTATCAACCATCTAGCAACACCCTAGCAACCACCCAACTTACCCTAGCAACCACCCAGAACACCCTAGTAATCAACCATAACATCCTAGCAACCACCCAGAACACCCTAACAACCACCCAAAATACCCTAGCAACCGCCTAGCAACCACCCAAAAGACCATAGCAACCGCCTAGCAACCACCCAGAATACCTAAGCAACCGCCTAGCAACACCATAGCAACCACGTTGAAACACCCTAGCAACCACCCAAAATACCTTAGCAACCGCTTAGCAACACCCTAGCAACCACCTAGCAACCACCCAAAAGACCCTAGCAACCGCCTAGCAACACAATAGCAACCACCCAGAACACCCTATCAACCATCTAACAACACCCTAGCAACCACCCAAAACACCCTAGTAACCATCCATAACACCATAGCCAACCACCCAGAAGACCCTAGCAACCACCCAAAATACCCCAGCAACCGCCTTGCAACCACCCAGAACACCCTAACAACCACCCAAAATACCCTAGCAACCGCCTAGCAACCACCCAAAAGACCACTGCAACACCATAGCAACCTCCTAGCAACCACCCAGAATACCTTAGCAACCGCCTAGCAACACCATAGGTTTTGTACTTTTTGCATTGCATTGCACACCAGAACTAACTCATTCCCATGTTAATTAAAGACATAGAGAGATTTCTCTTTAATGAACATGGCAATGAGTTATTTCTGGTGTGCAATGCAATGCAATGCGAAAAGTGCATAAGCTATAATATTGCACAACGTTAACAACACACATATCTCTTTAATGAACATGGGAAGGATTTAGTTCTGGTGTGCAATGCAATGCAATGTGAAAAGTGCATATGTTATTCTTCAGTGCACAACGTTAGATCGTTAATGCAATGCAATGCAGTGCAAAGCAAAACAAGGCAATGCAATGCAATGCAATGCAATGCAATGCAATGCAATGCAACCACACGTTATGTCTTTAATCAACATGAGAATGAGTTAGTTCTGGTGTGCAATGCAATGCAATGTGAAAAGTGCATATGTTACGGTGGCCGAGAGAGCTCAACGCGCTGCAAATGAAGAAAACGCATGCAAACAGACAAAAACGCAGGCAAAAAGAAAAAAACACATGCAAATAGAAAAAAACCCACCAGCGAATAAGAAAACATCTTCATCAGTTTTACAACTCACGTGCGTCCCAATACTCACAACACAACCAAATACGGAAACGCGCTGCAAATACGGAAACGCGCTGCAATTAAAGAAACGCGCTGCAATTACAGAAACGCGCTGCAAAAGTTCACAACACAACGGAAATGTTTCGAGGGGAACCAAATAAGTGATGAACCCGGTAGGGACATGCTTATAAGACCTTAATAAGACCTCATCAGTGTGTTGTCGTCTGTCCATGACCTGAAAGGTGAGTTATTTTTTACTTTATTTAAAAATCCTGATCATATAATTCATTGGCCTTTTAGATAGTATTAGCCTAAATAATCTGAAATACACAATTAACTGTGAACTGTGAAAAGTTAATATGTAAGCACTTAGGCAGGCTAATTACTTTCACAACTAAACATCAAGGCTCACGAAAGTAAATTCTGCAATGCTTATACGGTTTCTATTTTATTTTTTACATTTTATGTTTACAACTTCTGCATTTATTCTTTATGCTGTAATACAGTCAGTAAAGTGAAATACGATCTTATTCTTATTATATAATGAATATTTATGTGAAAAAAATAATAATTCAAACGTAAAAAAATAAAATCTATGTAATGCTCCCTGTTGTTAGTGTTTTTTTTTTAGGTCAGTGTGTTATGAATTACATATATGTTTTCTGAATGAGAATAGTTGCTAGTGATTGAATTAGCTTATTTTGAGACAAATATGAAGTGTTTTGTTGGTCTGAGTGAGTTTTGGAAGTAAGATGAACTATTTGACCAAGATTGATCTTAATGCAGACTGAATTTTTAAAAATGTGTCTTCATATTGACCAATGCTTGTTAGCAATAAAAAATAAAAATAAAACTATAATGATTAAAACCAGATAAAAGTAAACATCATGCTAACTTCATTCCACTCAATTATTTTTATTTTTTTTCAGATAAAAATGTTTTGTCCTTTCTGTGGCATTCAATGGTCGACTTTGCCCAGATTTTGTAGTTCCTGTGGGCGAGATGTAAGCTTTATAGAGAACGCCCCTAGAACTGCAGGTGATGGCCATGTGTCACGTATGACTGTGCCCAAAGGTAATATTACAGAGGTTTCAATCTAGTTCCGTCCATCTAAAGTAACTACATTTAGTCTCTTTCTCTCTTTCTGATTGTGCGTGTGTGTGTGTGTGTGTGTGTGTGTGTGTTTGTTTCAGTGACTGATGCATGTGCCATTCCAGCTAAGTCAACTGTTCTCCAGTTTATGAAATACAGAGAAGTAAAAGAAACTGAGAAACTTCCTTTCACAGAGAAGTGAAAGGAAGACATTCTCAAGTAAAAGTAAAAAGAAATCAAATAAAACAGTAAAGGTAAGCACTTTTTTTATTTTTATTAATGATGTTGTTGACGTTGATAATTATCATTATTCCATCTTTTGTCACTGATCATCTAGATTTCTGTTGGGATCATGAGCAAGACCAGGAATGGCTTTAAGCCCATGAGAGGGAAAAACCAACCTATAAATGTTGACCCCATGTGGTCATCTGAGCAACTTTTGGCAGCTGCAGTGAAAAAACAAAAAGATTTCAATCAAGACATGGAAGATGGAGAATATGTCTTGCTTTATCCAGATGGCTCTCAGATAAAAAATATCCCTGGGACTGACACACCTTTTACCATTGGAGAATACAAAGAGGCCATTGGAAAGGCGTATCAAAGGATCACATTGTACATCTGTACCATTGAGGATTTGTCAAAGAGTAAGTTTTGAAATTGTATGTTTTTATATATTTTATGTACATTTAAACTAAAAACAAAGTACTTTATGTGATACATGCTTTAAAGGGATAGTTCAGCCAAAATGTTAAATTTTGTCATAATTTACTCAGCCTCAAGTTGTTCCAAACCTTTCTTTGTTCTGCTGTACACAATGGAAGATATTTGAAATAATGTTTGTAATCAGGCAGCTCTTGACCCCTCTTTGTGGGTCAATGGTGGGTTAGATCTGCTTGGTTATAAACATTCTTCTAAATATCTTCCTTTGTGTTCAGCATATCTATATGTATACAGGTTTGGAACCTGTATACATATTTGGAGGGGGGAGTAAATTATGACAGAGTGTAATTTTAACTGTAGTTACTGTACAGCCTACACATTTAACTATACTGGACATGTAATATGAAATAAAGATTGATCACAAAATCTTTTGTGAGGTCATGAAGATGACTCCATTTCAGAAGATGAGGATGATGATGAAGTTGTTAGGGTGCAACCCAATATGTCACCTCTTTCTGACACCGTGGTAGGTACATCTTAGGGATTTAGGTGTTCAAGATGTCTTTGCAGTACAGCTATAATGCAATAAAATTTACTAGAATGGTCAACCATTAGAAATAGAAAAGCACAGTGTTAAGGCTATGAATGACTTTAGGGTTTTATGTTTACACTTGGCAGCTTTGGTCTGGTCCCGAAAGCAGTACACCAGAGCATAAACCTTGGTAAGTTAAATTTCTCCGGAGACATTTTTTTGTTCCTGTGCCAGCTATATGAATGTCAGTATGTTTTAGTGCATTCATTCAAAAATTGCTATAAAGAAAGCATTTTATGTTCTCTATAACAAAGTGACAGTTTCTACAAAATTGTTTGAATGTTTTAGGTCAGCAACAACATCTGAGAGATCCCAGTCATCAGATGGGCAAGTATGTCATATTCTGTAATATAATACATCGGAATTTGTTTATAATCAGGATATTTCTGCAAGTTCTTATTGTGCTGTGATGTTGGTGCTGCAGGCCAACAGTGCAACAAGACCCAAGCAGACGACCTCCTCAGTCACCCAACTTAAGTCAAGTGACTTCTACAGGTCGGTCATAAGACGTAACTTTACATCACATATTTAGTATTATTTTTAATTGTTTTTGCTTTGTACTTCAGAACACTGGATTTGAAATAAAACTATTAGACTAAAGTACTGGACTACAGGCAAAACAACAAAAGATGTCTGTGTCAGAAGACTTTCTGGATTATTTTTTGGTTATCTTTCTGGTTATTGTTGTTCTTGTACCTCTCTTCCACAGTACATATACCAATATATATGCACCGATCACCATTGACAGCAGTTCCTCAGATCTTGAGGAAGTAGAGAAACTGCCAGAGAAAGACAGGTACTATCACATAAGAATTACTTCAGCACCTTGTTCTTTACCAGCCTTTCTCATTTTGAAAATATTTATTGTCTCAACATTTTAATTGCGATCAGTAGTCATAAACAAAGTAAAAAAAAAGATTTATGCATTTGGCAGACGCTTTCATCCAAAGTGACTTGCAGTGCATTCAAGCTATATATTCTATCAGTTTGTGTGTTTCGTGGAACTCGGATCCATGACCTCTGCATTACTAAAGCAATGTTCTAGCAACAGGATCACAAGTAAAAATCTGTCTGGCTGTTTCTCTTCAGTAATCCCTCTGCAGAAGAATGTGGTTCTGTGGACGGAGTTAAAATATCTATTACTAAAGTTGTGATGTCCAAATTATGCTTATCATTTTTGAGCAGTGTTGTATAGCTTACTCATTATAAAGGGCCATAAAAGACTCAAAACCTAAAAAGTCACGGTTTAAATAATCTACAAAACTAAGAAGAGGCAGTGTTCATATTTCTTGCTTGTTTGCTTATTTTACAGTGATGGACATGATGGGCTAACAGCTGCTGATGTAGTGTCAAATCTGTCAATTAATATTAAAAAAACATCCTGTAGCAGATTTAATATCAACCGGGTAAATGTCTGGGATGGTGCCTTAAGAGGTTTCAAGCGATCCTCATTTGACCCCACCTGCAGCTTGATGGTGAAATTCACAGATGATGCGGGGCTAACTGAAGAGGCTTTGGACAGCGGGGGGCCTACTCGTGAATTTCTAACCCTGCTGATGGACACCATCAAAACCAGGAGGGTATTTGAAGGCAAAGAAAATGGCAAATACCTCTCATTTGATTGTAAAGGTAATACTTTTTTGTGAAGTTTTTAGAATGTTTTAAATCAATGTGTCCTAACATTGCAATATTGGCTTTTTTAGCTGCAGAAGACAATGAGTATTTCCAGATTGGAAAAATGATTGCTGTCTCGATTGTCCATGGAGGTCCAGGGCCTCGTTGTCTTTCCCCAAATTTCTTCCTTTACCTAATTGGTAAAGTAAAGACAATTGAGGCCCCAGTTGAGGACATACCGGATGATGAGGTCAAGAAGACCCTCTTTGAGGTAATTTGTTAGGCTGGGATTACAAACAATTTCGAGACATTACTTTCATCAACTGACACAAAACTATCCTTAGTATTGATACCTTAATAACTGTACAAACAGTATGATTGTCAATACTTTACTTTTCACTTTTATGCATTTGGCAGACTCTTTTATCCAAATTGACTTACATTGCATTTCAAGGTACACTCATCAATCAAACCCATGACCTTTTTTAAACGCTCTACTGTTTGAGCTACAAGAAAGCTATAAAAAGCTTTATAAAAGTGTATGCTCTATTACAATACTGTAATAGAGGGTACACTTTTATATGGGCATTGAGTGTAAATTCAAAGCAGTAGTTCTAACCTATATTATCATCAATATGAATTAATTTGGTTTTTAATTTAATCCCTCAAAATGTCAATTTATTCAGAATCAGATGTTTTGGTTGCCATTACCAACCAAGGTCAAAGAAATGTATACATTTTTGTTTTGTTTGTATCTATGCTATTTGTTTTAGCTTTATTTTTATGTCATTACAAACCACTTTTTAAAAAGAAAAATTATGAATAGTCCAAGCCTTACTAATTTGTATGAATGTACTATAATGTGGCCTGTTATCTAGTCCAATGAAAATAAATAAATGTCACTGCTTTTTATTTTCCTGTAGATTAAGAATGCTACATCACTGAGTGAACTCCAGGGACTCACAGAAAAACACTCCAGCATGCTGCAGACAGACATGAGGACTCTCGAGGATAAGAAAAAAGTAGTAGATGATTACATTCAGTGGTATTTCATCTACCGAAACCACGTTTCCATCCAGAGGTAGGCTATAATATTCTACTTAACCTGTGGGCATGTAACAAAACTTTAATATGTTAGATATTATTATAATCTTTATATCTTTCAGTAGTTTACATAACCCCCATTGTGACTTGGAACTTTTTGTAGGTTCAAAGAGGGACTAGCAACTCTTGATTTTGTCAATGCCTTGGAACAGCATCCTTCACTGTTCTTTTCATTCATGTGCTACACTGAGACCAAGCTGACAGCTGATGCTGTGGAGAATATCTTCCACGTGCAGTTCAGTCAACCTGGTAGCACCAACCGTCAGGAGGAGGCCAGAGTACTGAGCTACTGGCGAGATTATCTGCTCTACCTGGAAGGTATTATTTATGGTTAAAATCTTAAGAAATGTGCTGAATTATCACTACAGCAAACAGTGAGATAAAGTCATTTCTGTCAGAAATTTACATCAGTTCAAAGAACCTTAGTGTTTTACACAAAGGACAAATCCACAACTGCTTTCTATACGGTCCATAATAATTTAAACTGGGTTCCATTATGCCACATGTGGTTTAGGAGAAATGACAAACCACCAGAGGTGTAAAGTCCAGGGGTCAGAGTAAAAGTCCAGCCATATGTTTATTCCACCCATATTTCACTAATCTCCTGGCTGAAAAACGGTGCTAATTAGCAAATACAGGTGATTGGAAGAAAATACTAAGGAGGATTTTTATATTCTGAACCTGGGGTGTATTCCAGAAAGCAGGTAATGTGACATACCTGGTTATGTTTAAGAGTAAGTAAGTGGATAAACTCAACTTTCGGTTCCAAAACCGGAGGTAAATCTCAGGGTATGTAAGTAGCCATAGCAACCAGGGTTAGTTTGCTTAAGGGTTATTCAGATGCATTATATAATTAATATTAATATAACAAAATTGTTTAGTTACTGTTAAATAATATGCAATATTATATATAAATACTAAATCACTAATATGCAATATTATATATTAATTCTAAAGCACTATTATAAAAATGTAATATGTAATGTAATGTTTATTAAATTCAAATATATTTTATTATTTATGTTATTGCATCTTAGACATTGATCTGCATTCAATTAATTAGCATCATATTAACAATATAATCCTTATTCTCAATGAATAAAGATTGAAAAAATGATTGCACAACCACCAAATAGTGATGTGCTAGGCTATGTAAATCACCAAGTTTCCATGGTGAATCGATTAATCGCTCTGTTGAGAATGTCTTGTCTGTTAACTGGGAACATACTCTGGGTTGGAGGAACTTACTCCCCTGATGCGTTTTTTGAACCAAGATTCCTTGAGTAGTTCAAGGTATATCTGACGGTAAGTTAACCTTGCTTTCTGGAATACACAACTGGATTTTACACCTCTGCAAACCACCTCCATACAACAAAAGCACTGTTATCAAACCTTTTTACAGGTGCAAGGTGATTACTACACTGATTTGAAAGTAAAAGTAAACGGAAACAAACTAAACAATATCATGTCTAACATTTTTATTTTGCTCTCCCTAGAAAAAGAGACTGGTCCTTCTTTGGAAGACATCCTTATGTTTGGGACTGGGCTGAAGGAAGTTCCTCCTGCAGCAATACAGCCGCAGCCACAGCTAGTATTTCAAAAAACCTCACATTTTCCCATGGCAAATGTTTGTGCCAATACAATAAAAATTCCAATTGTAGCAAGTTATGAAGAGTTTCAAGAAGCCATGGATTGCGGGTTGCAAAACTCCCCTGGATTTGGGCTTCCTTAAAATAAACATTAGATAGACCAGAGTTTAGGTCAGAGTTCAAAGTTTTATTGAAAAGTGTCATCTTTTTTCTTTACTATAAACTTGCACTTTAGTTATAGTTAGTTAAACATTTCAAGCCACTTGATTAAAGGAAGGAAAACTCAGGTTAAAAGTTTAGATTTTTTATTGATATACTGCTGAGTTTTGTGGAACAGGTTTATTATTTTCACAAAAGACATTGTGAAGTCAAGGACCAAAACTTTTTTTTTTACATAAATGCATGGCATGTTCAAAAACAAATAAAGTTGTTTAAAATGTATAAAGGTGTTTGATGTACTTAATACTTGTGGAATAACAAAGTTACAAAAATAAAATAAAATCTTAAAAAAATAAATAAAATCTTAAGACTTCTGCACAAGTATCTAACCAGTCAGCAGTTAAGAAGTTACACTATACTGTCTAGATAAGTAAAATAGGGATTATATAACACTTTAAAGTATGTGAGGGCTGTTCACAGGATCTAAAAAAATCAATATCCTCCTGGAAGCATAAATGTTCTTTGCAAATAGCAGATCAAGCCACCCAGTAGATTATGAGAAGACTTAACTGTAATGGCATATCAGATTATAAGAAACTAATGATTTTAAAGTCCAGACATATTTTTGAGTGTTATGTAATGCTCAACAGCATTTATCCAGTTTACTGGTCGAGACAGCCCACTCTGTCTCTCTAAATCTGCAAAATGAACTTGGAGATTACCATCACCACAAAGACTTCGCTGCGGTGGTAGAATGTCCTCAAACTCTTGAATCACTGTGACACTGGGAATCCACAATCTCTTGCACCAAACCTAAGGCCAGTCAGAAATCAAAACACTGCAAGTCAACTCATTTTCAAATTTTAATATTAAAAGTTACTATGGCCAAGGTAAAAAAAACAAACAAAAAAAACTCATTCTGCAAGTCAGTTCCCCAGCTGTAATAAATTATAACCCAACATCAAATTTTTTTTAATGGTTTTGAATTTGATGACAAGTCAGCCAAAGGTTGATTGAGAGGTCCTCCTCTGTTGTCAAATATCGTCATTATATTTGCTTCTACTACAAAGGCACTTTGTGGTACTGTATCTTAATAATCCACCTTTTTTGTGTTGT
Organism: Leuciscus idus; assembly: GCA_021554675.1. NCBI lineage: Eukaryota > Metazoa > Chordata > Actinopteri > Cypriniformes > Leuciscidae > Leuciscus > Leuciscus idus. Next base: position 24,078,214 of record CM038628.1, read on the forward strand.
GCATTGTACATTTGGGTTTTGCTATTTTTTGTCTAAGAATATCTGAATTCTTTTTTTTTTTTTATCTGTCTTTTATTCTGATTTAAAATAATAGGATAATCGTGAAGTGAGGGACTTGTGGAAAGAGTGCCAAGTAGACATTTTTGAGACATTCCACTATACACTTCTGCGTCAGCTATAGGCAACCCTATAGTAATGATTCAATAATTAATGATTACATTTCTGCGATAATTAATGATTCAATTTCACGTGAAAATGGAATCTGGTTTTTAATGAAAATGGTCACACATTGTATGGATAAATACGAACCTGTGAGGCAGGTGATACATTGCTTCTGGTTTACCAGAATGACATCGAGACTGACGAACAGGTCGGATGGTGTGGTTGTTCCAAAGTTGTCTGTACTCATCAAAGTCCTTCTGCAGGATGCTCAAGAAGACATACCGTAGAAGGCACTTATGCTCATGGCTGCCATTGAAAAGGTGCCTCTCTCTCAGGTCACTGAAGAGCTCAATCCAGAACTGTGTCCTAACGATGAAATGACAGTATACACAATGTTTTACTTTAGTGCTGAATAAATGTTATATGGATATGATTTCTAAAACAAATGCTAGTATTTAAACTGTATAACAAATTTTTTTTTTTTATAATAATTTTAAACATCCATGTAAATAAAACCTTAAAGCATAAGGAAAAAGATTTGCATCACATTTAGTCTAGTGTTATGGTATATGTTGTGGCACAGCTTAAACCCTCAGTCATGTGACAACACACACAAAAAAACACGACAGACTAATAAGTAGCATTACATTTGCAATTATTTTTAAAAGGACTTTACCTTTGCCTCCTGAAAAAGGACCACCAACTTTCAATTCGTTGATTTGCAGTTGAGGTGCCATACATGTGACTGAGGGCTCCTGCAAAATCATCTGTATGCTGCGCTCTTAATGCACAGTGAATGGCTACCATAGTGCCATTTTCTGTCCCACAGTCTGTGCGAAGGCGTGCTGGAAGTCCAAAGTTTGATACACACTGCATGTAATAGGAAGCAATTATCCCTGCGTCGTTATTAGAGCTGCCACTGCTGAGCCACATCACTTTCCTAGAAAAGCCATCAATACAGCCACTGATGGCAACACCAAATGGTTTGAGCTTATCATACCCATCGACATGCCACACTTGGTTTGGTCCTGCTGTAATGTATCCTCTTCGGACAAATCTGTGCCTATGGCGAAGTTGAACTCCAGATGGATCCAGCCTGCGAATTGTATGCATTACATCATCCCTTTTAACTGTCAGGAAATACTTCAGTCGCAATGTCTGCCACAGTGCTCTGTAACCCAAAAGCTGACCTGCACCTGTCAGTTCATGTGTAATAGCGGCATTCACAGTGTCAATGGGAGTATACTCTGTCCTCCTTGTTAGGCCTGCATTTCTTAGCCTTCTCTTTAAGGTGCTCAGACTCAGGAAAATATTGTGCTTTGTTGCAAGAAAATCAAGGATCACTTCATATGTGTGGCCCTCTGAGAAATATTTGTGGATAAGGTCTGCCTCTGTGAGTTCAGCTGACACTGTTTCTGGAACAGCGTCATTATAAGAAATGAAGGGTAGCTCCATCACCATCACATTCACAGTGCAGCAAGAACAGCACATAACAAGAATGTACATGAAAGAAAGGTTTCTATTTTGGGTCTTATGAATATGAAAGTGTTAAGAGTCCAAATTACTCTTAACATAATCATTGTATATACATTTTTCATAACATATTGTACACAACTTGCAGACATGTCCATGACCCTTAATGAGGTCAAAAAAGAAAGATTACCAATTTTTCAGACAACAAACGTGAAACAGGTTCAAATTGACCCATGAGATTTTAGGAGGTTTAATCAGCCAAAAATAATCACAATCACATTTGTAGGTTTATCACAGTGTCTTTATGTTGATTTTTATAGCAGAGCTTACCATTCTGTAGAAAATGTGTCAGAAATCTAATGTTGCTACCACAGGAACCACAAAAGCATCCAATATATCCAGCCAATTCAAGTCCACAATATGGACAATACATAACCTGGAAGAGGAACATTGTGACTGCTTAGTGCAAAACAATATCAACATGATGTAACTAAGAAAATGAATGCCACTGATATAGCCTAGACCTTTTTATAGCATTCATTTTTACTTGGAAGGAAAAACACAGATATACAGTAAGAAAAATGCTTATGATGATTACCCCAACATACACAAAAGTTATTCAACACTTATTCTCACTGAAATGTAAATATAGCTCAACACTCTATTTTGTCTAAATTTTATGCTCAAAGTTCTTTGTTAGTTTCATAAAGTTATAATTTGTATTACTATCCTCCAATCAGAGTTTAATTACTTTAAGCAATGCCAGTTAAGGTTATTAATTGTTAACTGATAAGAAAAAGATAATACAATTAATTTAATTTCATATTAGTAGCTGTCAGCTAAACCTATAGGTCTAGTTTTACTGTTTTGTTCCCAATTAACTTACAGAGTAACTCCTGTAACATTAACATAACGTTTCACAGTTAATTGTGTATTTCAGATTATTTAGGCTAATACTATCTAAAAGGCCAATGAATTATATGATCAGGATTTTTAAATAAAGTAAAAAATAACTCACCTTTCAGGTCATGGACAGACGACAACACCACTGATGAGGTCTTATTAAGGTCTTATAAGCATGTCCCTACCGGGTTCGTCACTTATTTGGTTCCCCTCGAAACATTTCCGTTGTGTTGTGAACTTTTGCAGCGCGTTTCTGTAATTGCAGCGCGTTTCTTTAATTGCAGCGCGTTTCCGTATTTGCAGCGCGTTTCCGTATTTGGTTGTGTTGTGAGTATTGGGACGCACGTGAGTTGTAAAACTGATGAAGATGTTTTCTTATTCGCTGGTGGTTTTTTTTCTATTTGCATGTGTTTTTTTTCTGTTTGCCTGCGTTTTTTTCTGTTTGCATGCGTTTTCTTCACTTGCAGCGCGTTGAGCTCTCTCGGCCACCGTAATATGTTATTCTTCAGTGCACAACGTTAGATCGTTAATGCAATGCATTGCAATGCAGTGCAAAGCAAAACAAGGCAATGCAATGCAATGCAATGCAATGCAATGCAATGCAATGCAATGCAATGCAACCACACGTTATGTCTTTAATCAACATGGGAATGAGTTAGTTCTGGTGTGCAATGCAATGCAATGTGAAAAGTGCATATGTTATTCTTCAGTGCACAACGTTAGATCGTTAATGCAATGCAATGCAATGCAGTGCAAAGCAAAACAAGGCAATGCAATGCAATGCAATGCAATGCAATGCAATGCAATGCAATGCAAAGCAATGCAATGCAATGCAATGCAACCACACGTTATGTCTTGAATCAACATGGGAATGAGTTAGTTCTGGTGTGCAATGCAATGCAATGCAAAAAGTGCATATTGTTATTCAGTGCACAACGTCAGATCGTTAGTGCAGTGCAATGCCATGCAATGCAATGCAATGCAATGCGAAAAGTACATGTGTTATTTTTCAGTTCACAACGTTAGATCGTTAGTGCAATGCAATGCAATGCAATGCAATACAATGCAATGTGCAATGCAACAACACACGTTATGTCTTTAATCAACATGGGAATGAGTTTGATCCGGTGTGCAATGCAATACAATGTAAGAAGTGCATAACCTATGTGTTACTCTTCAGTAAACAACGTTAGATCGTTAGTGCAATGCAATGCAACAACACACGTTATGTCTTTAATCAACATGGGAATGAGTTAGTTCTGGTGTGCAATTTAATGCATTGTAAAAAGTGCATAACTTATATGTTATTCTTCAGTGCACAACGTTAGATCTTTAGTGCAATGCAATGCAACAACACACTTTATCTCTTCTTTGAACATGGGAATGAGTTAGTTCTGGTGTGCAATTTAATGCAATGTAAAAAGTGCATAACCTGTATGTTATTCTTCAGTGCACAACGTTTGTGCAATGCAATGCAATAACACTCATAATGAACCTGGGAATGATTTTGTTCTGGTGTGCAATGCACTGCAGTGCGAGAAGTGCATAATCTGTATGTTATGCTTCAAGTTGCACAACGTTAGATCGTTAGTGTAATGCAATGCAAGAAGTGCATAGCCTATGTTTCTTTAATGATGCTCAACGTTAGATCGTTTGTGCAAAGCACATAATGTTATTATTACAATGGTACGCTTTTGACCTACTGAACATATTTCTGGCCAAAGAGTCCTTAAAGATGTTATTCCATCCTGACAAAAGTCCATTTTTGACATACTGAAATTTTTTCTGCCCAAGGAGTACTCGAAACTTGACCTTTCTATATATACTAGTGGACTCTTTCTTGTGTTACACTGTAAAAAAAATTCAATTAGTCTGACGTATTTCTCATTGAGCCAATGTTAACAGACTATTGCAACAAGAATCGCACTTGGGCCATTTAAAAAATTTAGATGTGACCCGTCACTAGAAAATTTTGACGGAGAGGTTAGACATATTTATCATCAGATGGAGTCTATAATTTTACATAGTTTAAAAACTTTTTAGGGAACCTTTGACCAGAAATAATAATAGAATTATTAAGATAATAATAGTAATAATAATTAGATGCGAAAGTTCGTCGAGACAAACTTTAAGTTGGCTTGAGAAAGTTTGGACCAGAATGTTTTTTGCTATGCAGTTGCTAGGATGTTATGGGTGGTCGTTATGGTGTTGCTAGGCGGTTGCTAGTGTATTCTGGGTGGTTTCTAGGCGGTTGCCTGGGTGTTCTGGGTGGTTGCTATGTTGTTGCTAGGCAGTTGCTAAGGTATTTTGGGTGGTTGCTAGGGTGTTCTGGGTGGTCTAACGTTGTGCATTTGTGCATTGCATTGCATTGAAGAAAAGCAAACACATGCAAACACATGCAAACTCATGCAAACACATGCGCTTATTGCATTGCATTGCACACCAGATCTAACTCATTCCCGTGTTCATATTAAAGGGATTAGATGATAACATGTGTGTTGTTTCACTGCATTGCACGAACGATCAAACGTTGTGCATTTGTGCATTGCAATGCATTGAAGAAAAACAAGCACATGCAAACACATGCGCTTCTTGAATTGCATTGCATTGCACACCAGATCTAACTCATTCCCTTGTTCATAGTAAAGGGTTTAGATGATTACGTGTGTTGTTGCACTGCATTGCACGGATGATCTAACGTTGTGCATTTGTGCATTGCATTGAAGAATAACAAACACATGCAAACACATGCAAACACATGCGCTTCTTGCATTGCATTGCATTGCACACCAGATCTAACTCATTCCCGTGTTCATAGTAAAGGGATTAGATGATAACGTGTGTTGTTGCACTGTATTGCACGGACGATCAAACGCTGTGCATTTGTGCATTGAATTGCATTGAAGAATAACAAACACATGCAAACACATGTGCTTCTTGAATTGCGTTGCATTGCATTTCACACCAGAACTAACTCATTCCCGTGTTCATATTAAAGGGATTAGATGATAACATGTGTGTTGTTGCACTGCATTGCACGGACGATCTAACGTTGTGCATTTGTGCATTGCATTTGCATTGAAGAAAAGCAAACACATGCAAACACATGCAAACACATGCGCTTATTGCATTGCATTGCACACCAGATCTAACTCATTCCCGTGTTCATAGTAAAGGGATTAGATGATAACGTGTGTTGTTGCACTGCATTGCATGGACGATCTAACGTTGTGCATTTGTGCATTGCATTGCATTGAAGAAAAGCAAACACATGCAAACACATGCAAACTCATGCAAACACATGCGCTTATTGCATTGCATTGCACACCAGATCTAACTCATTCCCGTGTTCATATTAAAGGGATTAGATCATAACATGTGTGTTGTTGCACTGCATTGCACGGACGATCTAACGTTGTGCATTTTTGCATTGCATTGCATTGAAGAATAACAAGCACATGCAATCACATGCGCTTCTTGAATTGCATTGCATTGCACACCAGAACTAAGTCATTCCCGTGTTCATTTTCAAGGGATTAGATGATAACAGGTGTTGTTGCACTGCATTGTGCATTTGTGCCTTACATTGCATTGAAGAATAACAAACACATGCAAACACATGTGCTTCTTGAATTGCATTGCATTGCATTTCACACCAGAACTAACTCATTCCCGTGTTCATATTAAAGGGATTAGATGATAACATGTGTGTTGTTGCACTGCATTGCACGCACGATCTAACGTTGTGCTTTTGTGCATTGCATTTGCATTGAAGAAAAGCAAACACATGCGCTTATTGCATTGCATTGCACACCAGATCTAACTCATTCCCGTGTTCATAGTAAAGGGATTAGATGATAACGTGTGTTGTTGCACTGCATTGCACGGACGATCTAACGTTGTGCATTTGTGCATTGCATTGCATTGAAGAAAAGCAAACACATGCAAGCACATGCAAACACATGCAAACACATGCAAACACATGCGCTTATTGCATTGCATTGCACACCAGATCTAACTCATTCCCGTGTTCATATTAAAGGGATTAGATGATAACATGTGTGTTGTTGCACTGCATTGCACGGACGATCTAACGTTGGGCATTTGTGCATTGCATTGCATTGAATAATAACAAACACATGCAAACACATGCAAACATTTGCTAGGGTGTTGTGGGTGGTTACTAGGATGTTTTGGGTGGTTGCTAGGTGGTTGCTATGGTATTTTGGGTGGTTACTAGGATGTTCTGGGTGGTTGCTAGGGTGTTCTGGGTGGTTGCTATGGTGTTGCTAGGGTATTTTGGGCGGTTGCTAGGCTATTCTGGGTGGTTGCTAGGCGGTTGCTAAGGTATTCTGGGTGGTTGCTAGGTGGTAGCTAGGGTGTTCTGGGTGGTTGCTATGCATTTGCCAGGGTGTTCTGGGTGGCTGCTATGGTGTTGCTAGGCAGTTACTAAGGTATTTTGGGTGGTTGCTATGGTGTTGCTAGGCGGTTGCTAAGGTATTCTGGGTGGTTGCTAGGGTGTTGCTAGGCGGTTGCCAAGGTATTCTGGGTGGTTGCTAGAGTGTACTGGGTGGTTGCTATGGTTTTGCTAGGGAATTTTGGGCGGTTGCTAAGGTGTTTTGGGTGGTTGCCAGGCCGTTGCTAGGGTGTTCTGGGTGGTTGCTATGGTGTTGCTAGGCTAGGCAGTTGCTAAGGTATTCTGGGTGGTTGCTAGGTGGTAGCTAGGGTGTTCTGGGTTGTTGCTATGCGGTTGCCAGGGTGTTCTGGGGGGTTGCTATGGTGTTGCTAGGCAGTTACTAAGGTATTTTGGGTGGTTGCTAGGGTGTTGCTAGGTGGTTGCTAGGGTGTTCTGGGTGGCTGCTATGGGATTGCTTGGCGGTTACTAAGGTATTTTGGGTGGTTGCTAGGGTGTTCAAGGTGGTTGCTATGGTGTTGCTAGGCGGTTGCTAAGGTATTCTGGGTGGTTGCTAGGGTGTTGCTAGGCGGTTGCCAAGGTATTCTGGGTGGTTGCTAGGGTGTTCTGGGTGGTTGCTATGCTGTTGCTAGGGTGTTCTGGGTGGTTGCAATGGTGTTGCTAGGCGGTTGCTAGGGTGTTCTGGGTGGCTGCTATGGTGTTGCTAGGCGGTTGCCAAGGTATTCTGGGTGGTTGCTAGGCAGTTGCTAGGGTGTTCTGTGTGGTTGCTATGGTGTTGTTAGGTGGTTGCTAAGGTATTCTGGGTGGTTGCCTGGGTGTTCTGGGTGGTTGCTAGGCTGTTTTGTGTGGTTGCTAGGGTATTCTGGGTGGTTGCTATGGTGTTGTTAGGTGGTTGCTAAGGTATTCTGGGTGGTTGCTAGGCGGTTGCTAGGGTGTTCTGGGTGGTTGCTATGGTGTTGCTAGGTGGTTGCTAAGGTATTCTGGGTGGTTGCTAGGCGGTTGCTAGGGTGTTCTGGGTGGTTGCTAGGGTATTCTGGGTGGTTGCTAAGTGGTTGCTAGGATATTTTGGGTGGTTGCTAGGGTCTTCTGGTTGGATGCCAGACGGTTGCTAGGGTATTTTGGGTGGTTGCTAGGCGGTTGCTAGGATATTTTGAGTGGTTGCTAGGGTATTTTGGGTGGTTGCTAGGGTGTTCCGGGTGGTTACTAGAATGTTTTGGGTGGTTATTAGGCGGTTGCTAGGCTGTTTTGGGTGGTTGCTAGGGTGTTGCTAGGTGGTTGCTAGGGTATTTTGGGTGGTTACTAGCGTGTTCTGGGTGGTTGCTAGGTGGTTGCTAGAGTGTACTGGGTGGTTGCTATGGTTTTGCTAGGGAATTTTGGGTGGTTGCTAAGGTTTTTTGGGTGGTTGCCAGGCCGTTGCTAGGGTGTTCTGGGTGGTTGCTATGGTGTTGCTAGGCAGTTGCTAGGGTGTTCTGGGTTGTTGCTATGCAGTTGCCAGGGTGTTCTGGGGGGTGCTATGGTGTTGCTAGGCAGTTACTAAGGTATTTTGGGTGGTTGCTAGGGTGTTCTGGGTGGCTGCTATGGGATTGCTTGGCGGTTACTAAGGTATTTTGGGTGGTTGCTAGGGTGTTGCTAGGGTATTCTGGGTATTTGCTAGGCGGTTGCTAGGGTGTTCAAGGTGGTTGCTATGGTGTTGCTAGGCGGTTGCTAAGGTATTCTGGGTGGTTGCTAGGGTGTTGCTAGGCGGTTGCCATGGTATTCTGGGTGGTTGCTAGGGTGTTCTGGGTGGTTGCTATGCTGTTGCTAGTTGTTTGCTAGGGTGTTCTGGGTGGTTGCAATGGTGTTGCTAGGCGGTTGCCAAGGTATTCTGGGTGGTTGCTAGGCAGTTGCTAGGGTGTTCTGGGTGGTTGCTATGGTGTTGTTAGGTGGTTGCTAGGGTGTTCTGGGTGGTTGCTATGCGGTTGCTAGGGTGTTCTGGGTGGTTGCTATGCTGTTGCTAGGTTATTCTGGGTGGTTGCTAAGGTGTTGCTAGGCGGTTGCTAGGGTGTTCTGGGTGGTTGCTATGGTGTTGCTTGGTGGTTACTAAGGTATTTTTTGTGGTTGCTAGGGTGTTGCTAGGCGGTTGCTAGGGTGTTCTGGGTGGTTGCTAGGCGGTTACAAAATTATTTTGGGTGGTTGCTAGGGTGTTGCTAGGCGGTTGCTAAGGTATTCTGGGTGGTTGTAGCGCCACCTATGGGCCAATCGGTGTCATACTCTGATAGGTTGTCCCCAAATTGAGGCCTACCATCTTGGCCAGGTTTCAAGTCTCTAGGCCTTACGGTTTGTCCTGCACGATGCGTTTTACAAATCCTTACAATTACAATAGGGTTTCAGCATTTCATGCTTGAACCCCTAATAAGAATGAACTTTTTGCCAGTTATAGCGCCACCTATGGTCCGATCTCCATGAAACTGTGCATGCTTCCTCACCATGTTCTGACACATATGCTCATCAATTTTTGTGAAGTTCTGAGTTTTCTTTTGGGATTTATAGGCTTTTGAGTGTATTTTGCCACGCCCCCTTTTCTAAATGACCCTGTTACAGCCACCCAAATGCCAAAGTTCAAATTTTTTTCGATAATTATTGATCTAGAGAGTCCAGAGAATTGTCCTAGACTGGTTTGGTTCCGATCGGGCGAAAAACCAGGGACTAGTTTGCAAAAGTAGGTTTTGGACAAAATTCGACATAGCAGAAAATCTTCCCTGCCTACATCCAAATCGGAGATAGCCATTTTGTCCGCCTTGAGCCAAGGATTCCAACAATATAAGACACTTGATCCTGGGACAAACGGTCTAAGAGTTATGAGCAATTTTGAACTTTTGGTTGCTGTAGCGCCAGCTATGGGCCAATCGGTGTCATACTCTGATAGGTTGTTCCCAAATTGAGGCCTACCATCTTGGCCAGGTTTCAAGTCTCTAGAGGTCTTACGGTTTGTCCTGCACGATGCGTTTTACAAATCCTTACAATTACAATAGGGTTTCAGCATTTCATGCTTGAACCCCTAATAAGTTTAAGTACAATATCAGTAAGTTGGCTCTCTTAAGCCAACTTAATAATAAGTTTAAGTACAATATCAGTATGTTGGCTTTCTCAAGCCAACTTAATAATAATAATAAAAGTTTAAATAGGATTTCAATATGTTGGCTCTCTCAAGCCAACTTAATAACAAACACATGCAAACACATGCGCTTCTTGACACATGCTCACCAGATCTAACTCATTCCCGTGTTCATATTAAAGGGATTAGATGATAACATGTGTGTTGTTTCACTGCATTGCACGAACGATCAAACGTTGTGCATTTGTGCATTGCAATGCATTGAAGAATAACAAGCACATGCAAACACATGCGCTTCTTGAATTGCATTGCATTGCACACCAGAACTAACTCATTCCCGTGTTCATATTAAAGGGATTAGATGATAACGTTGCACTGCATTGCACGGACGATCTAACGTTGTGCATTTGTGCATTGCATTGCATTGAAGAATAACAAACACATGCAAACACATGCAAACAGATGCGCTTCTTGCATTGCATTGCATTGCACACCAGATCTAACTCATTCCCGTGTTCATAGTAAAGGGATTAGATGATTACGTGTGTTGTTGCACTGCATTGCACGGACGATCTAACGTTGTGCATTTGTGCATTGCATTGAAGAATAACAAACACATGCAAACACATGCAAACACATGCGCTTCTTGCATTGCATTGCATTGCACACCAGATCTAACTCATTCCCGTGTTCATAGTAAAGGGATTAGATGATAACATGTGTGTTGTTGCACTGCATTGCACGGACGATCAAACGCTGTGCATTTATGCATTGAATTGCATTGAAGAATAACAAACACATGCAAACACATGCGCTTCTTGCATTGCATTGCATTGCACACCAGATCTAACTCATTCCCGTGTTCATATTAAAGGGATTAGATGATAACATGTGTGTTGTTGCACTGCATTGCACGGACGATCTAACGTTGTGCATTTTTGCATTGCATTGCATTGAAGAATAACAAGCACATGCAATCACATGCGCTTCTTGAATTGCATTGCATTGCACACCAGAACTAAGTCATTCCCGTGTTCATTTTCAAGGGATTAGATGATAACAGGTGTTGTTGCACTGCATTGTGCATTTGTGCCTTACATTGCATTGAAGAATAACAAACACATGCAAACACATGTGCTTCTTGAATTGCATTGCATTGCATTTCACACCAGAACTAACTCATTCCCGTGTTCATATTAAAGGGATTAGATGATAACATGTGTGTTGTTGCACTGCATTGCACGGACGATCTAACGTTGTGCATTTGTGCATTGCATTTGCATTGAAGAAAAGCAAACACATGCAAACACATGCAAACTCATGCAAACACATGCGCTTATTGCATTGCATTGCACACCAGATCTAACTCATTCCCGTGTTCATATTAAAGGGATTAGATGATAACATGTGTGTTGTTGCACTGCTTTGCACGGACGATCTAACGTTGGGCATTTGTGCATTGCATTGCATTGAATAATAACAAACACATGCAAACACATGCAAACATTTGCTAGGGTGTTGTGGGTGGTTACTAGGATGTTTTGGGTGGTTGCTAGGTGGTTGCTATGGTATTTTGGGTGGTTACTAGGATGTTCTGGGTGGTTGCTAGGGTGTTCTGGGTGGTTGCTATGGTGTTGCTAGGGTATTTTGGGCGTTTGCTAGGCTATTCTGGGTGGTTGCTAGGCGGTTGCTAAGGCAAGGCAAGGCAAGTTTATTTATATAGCACATTTCATACACAATGGCAATTCAAAGTGCTTTACATAGAAGAAATTAAAATAATAAAAAGAAATAAGAATAATTAAAACAGTTTAGAAAAATAAAATAAAATACAGTACTTTTAAAAATAAAAAAAGAATATTATTATAGATCTTTCCTTCAAAGGATTCCCTTAAGACTTAAATCTTTCCTTCTTTTAACTTTCAATCTTCTTACGACTTCCATCTATCAACTTTCCTTTCACTAGTTCACACTTACAAATAAGTTAGATAGAATAAATGCGTTTTTGGCGTGCTGTGCGAGGAGAGGGCTCCGGGCTCGGTATTCGGCCCGAACCCAGAGTACTCCCCCCGTATTCCTGGCTGTAAAAGATTAAGCCAAGAGTGAGGAGTCGGGGTGGTGGAGGGATGCTGGAAAACTGTCAAGGAATATTAGGTGAGTTGACAGTGTAGATATATATATACTTCTTGTCATGCTGATTAGGGTAGACATAATTGTTTGATGACGAGTAGATTGGATTGATTATTTGAACGTGCTCCTCCCGAACTTTGTTTATAAAACATCATTTAACTTTCTTTTCTTCCTCATTTACTCACACGTTCTTTTCACTTTCTTTAGCACTGCGTTCACATTCTTTCTCAGACGAAAACTTTAATATCATCATTTAAATACTGTTCTACTTTCAAACCCACATTAATACACGTCACTTTCACGTTATGGACGCCGACCGCTCGGGGCCGCGTAACTATCTCTGTGAGCAGCGCTTTTGCTACCGCCGCCGAGTCTTGTTTCGACGTTGGCAACGCCTCAACCCACCGAGACCACATATCGGGGTACAAGCCCTTTTCCCCATGATTTTTCTTCATTGCATTATCACTTTCTTTTACCTTCTGAGTGGGCATTTACAGTTACGGGCTAAATGCCCTGCTGACATAGGAGAAATTAAAATAATTAAAAGAAATAAGAATAATTAAAACAGTTTAGAAAAATTAAATAAAATACAGTACAGTACAAACAGTCGGACGAACAGCAGCACAGTGCTCATTCAGTAAATGCATAGCTAAACAGAAGTGTTTTGAGTCTGGATTTGAATGTGACCACTGTAGGAGCACATCTGATCTCCTCTGGAAGCTGGTTCCAGCTGTGGCTGGCATAATAGCTAAAAGCAGACTCACCATGTTTAGAGTGAACCCTTGGTATTTCTAGCTGATATGATCCTAATGATCTGAGTGATCTGTTGGGTTTATATTCAGTGAGCATATCTGCAATGTATTGAGGTCCTAGGCCATTGAATGATTTATATACCAGTAATAATACTTTAAAATCAATCCTAAATCTAACTGGGAGCCAGTGTAAAGACCTGAGGACTGGTGTGATATGTTCATATTTTCTGGTTCTGCTCAGAATCCTAGCGGCAGCGTTCTGTATGAGCTGCAACTGTCTTATGGTCTTTTTGGGAAGGCCAGTGAGGAGTCCATTACAATAATCCACCCTGCTGGTGATGAAAGCATGCACAAGTTTCTCTAAGTCTTGTCTGGAAACAAAGCATCTAATTCTTGCAATATTTTTCAGATGATAGTATGCTGATTTAGTTATTGCTTTGACATGACTACTGAAACTAAGGTCTGACTCTAGTGTCACACCAAGATTCCTGACTTGATGTTTAGTTGTTTGACCCCTAGAGTGAAGGTATGCGTTCACCTTGAGAACTTCATCTTTGTTTCCAAACGCAATAACTTCAGTTTTGTCTTTGTTTAATTGAAGAAAGTTTTGACACATCCAACTGTTGACTTCGTCAATGCATCGGCACAAGGAGTCAATGGGGCTGTAATCATTAGGCGATAGGGCTAAGTACAGCTGTGTGTCGTCTGCATAGCTGTGGTAAGCAATTTGGTTATTTCTCATTATTTGGCTCATTGGGAGCATATACAGGTTGAACAGGAGTGGCGCAAGAATTGAGCCTTGAGGGACTCCGCATGTCATGGATGTCCACTCAGACTTATGGTCTCCTATACTCACATAATAACCTCTCCCATCTAAGTATGACCTGAACCATTTTAGGACTATCCCAGAAAGCCCCACCCAGTTTTCCAGCCTGTCAAGAAGTATGTTATGATCGACAGTGTCAAATGCAGCACTGAGGTCGAGTAGTACCAGCACTGATAATTTTCCTGAATCAGTATTTAAGCGAATATCGTTTATTATCTTTATGAGCGCTGTCTCTGTGCTGTGGGTATTCTGGGTGGTTGCTAGGTGGTAGCTAGGGTGTTCTGGGTGGTTGCTATGCGTTTGCCAGGGTGTTCTGGGTGGCTGCTATGGTGTTGCTAGGCAGTTACTAAGGTATTTTGGGTGGTTGCTAGGGTGTTGCTAAGCGGTTGCTAGGGTATTATGGTTGGTTGCTAGGCGGTTGCTAGGGTGTTCTGGGTGGTTGCTAGGCTAAGTGGTTGCTAGGGTATTTTGGGTGGTTGCTAGGCGGTTGCTAGGATATTTTGAGTGGTTGCTAGGGTATTTTGGGTGGTTGCTAGGGTATTGCTAGGGTATTTTGGGTGGTTACTAGAGTGTTCTGGGTGGTTGCTAGGTGGTTGCTAGAGTGTACTGGGTGGTTGCTATGGTTTTGCTAGGGAATTTTGGGCGGTTGCTAAGGTGTTTTGGGTGGTTGCCAGGCCGTTGCTAGGGTGTTCTGGGTGGTTGCTATGGTGTTGCTAGGCAGTTGCTAAGGTATTCTGGGTGGTTGCTAGGTGGTAGCTAGGGTGTTCTGGGTTGTTGCTATGCGGTTGCCAGGGTGTTCTGGGGGGTTGCTATGGTGTTGCTAGGCAGTTACTAAGGTATTTTGGGTGGTTGCTAGGGTGTTCTGGGTGGCTGCTATGGGATTTCTTGGCGGTTACTAAGGTATTTTGGGTGGTTGCTAGGGTGTTGCTAAGCGGTTGCTAGGGTATTATGGGTATTTTCTAGGCGGTTGCTAGGGTGTTCAAGGTGGTTGCTAAGGTGTTGCTAGGCGGTTGCTAAGGTATTCTGGGTGGTTGCTAGGGTGTTGCTAGGCGGTTGCCAAGGTATTCTGGGTGGTTGCTAGGGTGTTCTGGGTGGTTGCTAGGGTGTTCTGGGTGGTTGCAATGGTGTTGCTAGGCGGTTGCTAGGGTGTTCTGGGTGGCTGCTATGGTGTTGCTAGGCGGTTGCCAAGGTATTCTGGGTGGTTGCTAGGCAGTTGCTAGGGTGTTCTGGGTGGTTGCTATGGTGTTGCTAGGCGGTTGCTAAGGTATTCTGGGTGGTTGCTAGGGTGTTGCTAGGCGGTTGCCAAGGTATTCTGGGTGGTTGCTAGGGTGTTCTGGGTGGTTGCAATGGTGTTGCTAGGCGGTTGCTAGGGTGTTCTGGGTGGCTGCTATGGTGTTGCTAGGCGGTTGCCAAGGTATTCTGGGTGGTTGCTAGGCAGTTGCTAGGGTGTTCTGGGTGGTTGCTATGGTGTTGTTAGGTGGTTGCTAAGGTATTCTGGGTGGTTGCTAGGCGGTTGCTAGGGTGTTCTGGGTGGTTGCTATGGTGTTGCTAGGTGGTTGCTAAGGTATTCTGGGTGGTTGCTAGGCGGTTGCTAGGGTGTTCTGGGTAGTTGCTAGGGTATTCTGGGTGGTTGCTAAGTGGTTGCTAGGATATTTTGGGTGGTTGCTAGGGTCTTCTGGTTGGATGCAAGACGGTTGCTAGGGTATTTTGGGTGGTTGCTAGGCGGTTGCTAGGTTATTTTGAGTGGTTGCTAGGGTATTTTGGGTGGTTGCTAGGGTGTTCCGGGTGGTTACTAGAATGTTTTGGGTGGTTATTAGGCGGTTGCTAGGATGTTATGGGTGGTTGCTAGGCTGTTTTGGGTGGTTGCTAGGGTGTTGCTAGGTGGTTGCTAGGGTATTTTGGGTGGTTACTAGCGTGTTCTGGGTGGTTGCTAGGTGGTTGCTAGAGTGTACTGGGTGGTTGCTATGGTTTTGCTAGGGAATTTTGGGTGGTTGCTAAGGTGTTTTGGGTGGTTGCCAGGCCGTTGCTAGGGTGTTCTGGGTGGTTGCTATGGTGTTGCTAGGCAGTTGCTAGGGTGTTCTGGGTTGTTGCTATGAAGTTGCCAGGGTGTTCTGGGGGGTGCTATGGTGTTGCTAGGCAGTTACTAAGGTATTTTGGGTGGTTTCTAGGGTGTTCTGGGTGGCTGCTGTGGGATTGCTTGGCGGTTACTAAGGTATTTTGGGTGGTTGCTAGGGTGTTGCTAAGCGGTTGCTAGGGTATTCTGGGTATTTGCTAGGCGGTTGCTAGGGTGTTCAAGGTGGTTGCTATGGTGTTGCTAGGCGGTTGCTAAGGTATTCTGGGTGGTTGCTAGGGTGTTGCTAGGCGGTTGCCAAGGTATTCTGGGTGGTTGCTAGAGTGTACTGGGTGGTTGCTATGGTTTTGCTAGGGAATTTTGGGCGGTTGCTAAGGTGTTTTGGGTGGTTGCCAGGCCGTTGCTAGTGTGTTCTGGGTGGTTGCTATGGTGTTGCTAGGCAGTTGCTAAGGTATTCTGGGTGGTTGCTAGGTAGTAGCTAGGGTGTTCTGGGTTGTTGCTATGCGGTTGCCAGGGTGTTCTGGGGGGTTGCTATGGTGTTGCTAGGCAGTTACTAAGGTATTTTGGGTGGTTGCTAGGGTGTTGCTAGGTGGTTGCTAGGGTGTTCTGGGTGGCTGCTATGGGATTGCTTGGCGGTTACTACGGTATTTTGGGTGGTTGCTAGGGTGTTCTGGGTGGTTGCAATGGTGTTGCTAGGCGGTTGCTAGGGTGTTCTGGGTGGCTGCTATGGTGTTGCTAGGCGGTTGCCAAGGTATTCTGGGTGGTTGCTAGGCAGTTGCTAGGATGTTCTGGGTGGTTGCTATGGTGTTGTTAGGTGGTTGCTGAGGTATTCTGGGTGGTTGCTAGGTGGTTTCTAGGGTTTTCTGGGTGGTTGCTAGGCTGTTTTGTGTGGTTGCTAGGGTATTCTGGGTGGTTGCTATGGTGTTGTTAGGTGGTTGCTAAGGTATTCTGGGTGGTTGCTAGGTGGTTGCTAGGGTGTCCTGGGTGGTTGCTAGGGTATTCTGGGTGGTTGCTAGGCGGTTGCTAGGATATTTTGGGTGGTTGCTAGGGTCTTTTGGGTGGTTGATATGGTGTTGCTAGGGTATTTTGGGCGGTTGCTAGGGTGTTCTGGGTGGTTGCTAGGCGGTTGCTAGGGTATTCTGGGTGGTTGCTAAGTGGTTGCTTGGATATTTTGGATGGTTGCTAGGATGTTATTGGTGGTTGCTAGGCTGTTTTGGGTGGTTTCTAGAGTGTTCTGGGTAGTTGCTAGGTGGTTGCTAGAGTGTTCTGGGTGGTTGCTATGGTTTTGCTAGGGAATTTTGGGCGGTTGCTAGGGTGTTCTGGGTTGTTGCTATGGTGTTGCTAGGCAGTTGCTAAGGTATTCTGGGTGGTTGCTAGGTGGTAGCTAGGGTGTTCTGGGTGGTTGCTATGCTGTTGCTAGGGTATTCTGGGTGGTTGCTAAGGTGTTGCTAGGCGGTTGCTCGGGTGTTCTGGGTGGTTGCTATGCTGTTGCTAAGGTGTTGCTAGGGGGTTGGTAAGGTATTTTTGGGTGGTTGCTAGGCGGTTGCTAGGGTGTTCTGGGTGGTTGCTATGGTTTTGCTAGGGTATTTTGGGCGGTTGCTAGGGTGTTTTGGGTGGTTGCCAGGTGGTTGCTAGGGTGTTCTGGGTGGTTGCTATGGTGTTGCTAGGCAGTTGCTGAGGTATTCTGGGTGGTTGCTAGGGTGTTCTGGGTGGTTGCTATGCGGTTGCTAGGGTGTTCTGGGTGGTTGCTATGCTGTTGCTAGGTTATGCTGGGTGGTTGCTAAGGTGTTGCTAGGCGGTTACTAAGGTATTTTTGGTGGTTGCTAGGTTGTTGCTAGGCGGTTGCTAGGGTGTTCTGGGTGGTTGCTTTTTTTAGATAATTATTGATCTAGAGAGTCCAGAGAATTGTCCTAGACTGGTTTGGTTCCGATCGGGCGAAAACCAGGGACTAGTTTGCAAAAGTAGGTTTTGGACAAAATTCGACATAGCAGAACATTTTCCCTGCCTACATCCAAATCGGAGATAGCCATTTTGTCCGCCTTGAGCCAAGGATTCCAACGATATAAGACACTTGATCCTGGGACAAACTGTCTAAGAGTTGTGAGCAATTTTGAACTTTTGGTTGCTGTAGCGCCACCTATGGGCCAATCGGGGTCATACTCTGATAGGTTGTCCCCAAATTGAGGCCTACCATCTGGCCAGGTTTCAAGACTCTAGGCCTTACGGTTTGGCCTGCACGATGCGTTTTACAAATCCTTACAATTACAATAGGGTTTCAGCATTTCATGCTTGAACCCCTAATAAGAATGAAGGCTTTTTGCCAGTTATAGCGCCACCTATGGTCCGATTTCCATGAAACTCTGCATGCTTCCTCACCATGTTCTGACACATATGCTCGTCAATTTTTGTGAAGTTCTGAGTTTTCCTTTGGGATTTATAGGCTTTTGAGTGTTTTTTTTGCCACGCCCCTTTCCTAAATGACCCTGTTACAGCCACCCAAATGCCAAAGTTCAACTTTTTTTCAATAATTATTGATCTAGAGAGTCCAGAGAATTGTCCTAGACTGGTTTGGTTCCAATCGGGAGAAAAACCAGGGACTAGTTCGCAAAAGTAGGTTTTGGACAAAATTCGACATAGCAGAACATTTTCCCTGCCTACATCCAAATCGGAGATAGCCATTTTGTCCGCCTTGAGCCAAGGATTCCAACGATATAAGACACTTGATCCTGGGACAAATGGTCTAAGAGTTATGAGCAATTTTGAACTTTTGGTTGCTGTAGCGCCACCTATGGGCCAATCGGTGTCATACTCTGATAGGTTGTCCCCAAATTGAGGCCTACCATCTGGCCAGGTTTCAAGACTCTAGGCCTTACGGTTTGGCCTGCACGATGCGTTTTACAAATCCTTACAATTACAATAGGGTTTCAGCATTTCATGCTTGAACCCCTAATAAGAATGAAGGCTTTTTGCCAGTTATAGCGCCACCTATGGTCCGATCTCCATGAAACTCTGCATGCTTCCTCACCATGTTCTGACACATATGCTCGTCAATTTTTGTGAAGTTCTGAGTTTTCCTTTGGGATTTATAGGCTTTGAGTGTTTTTTTGCCACGCCCCTTTTCTAAATGACCCTGTTACAGCCACCCAAATGCCAAAGTTCAACTTTTTTCCGATAATTATAGATCTAGAGAGTCCAGAGAATTGTCCTAGACTGGTTTGGTTCTGATCGGGCGAAAAACCAGGGACTAGTTTGCAAAAGTAGGTTTTGGACAAAATTCGACATAGCAGAACATTTTCCCTGCCTACATCCAAATCGGAGATAGCCATTTTGTCCGCCTTGAGCCAAGGATTCCAACGATATAAGACACTTGATCCTGGGACAAACGGTCTAAGAGTTATGAGCAATTTTGAACTTTTGGTTGCTGTAGCGCCACCTATGGGCCAATCGGTGTCATACTCCGATAGGTTGTCCCCAAATTGAGGCCTACCATCTGGCCAGGTTTCAAGTCTCTAGGCCTTACGGTTTGGCCTGCACGATGCGTTTTACAAATCCTTACAATAACAATAGGGTTTCAGCGTTTCATGCTTGAACCCCTAATAAGAATGAAGGCTTTTTGCCAGTTATAGCGCCACCGATCTCCATGAAACTCTGCATGCTTCCTCACCATGTTCTGACACATATGCTCGTCAATTTTTGTGAAGTTCTGAGTTTTCCTTTGGGATTTATAGGCTTTTGAGTGTTTTTTTGCCACGCCCATTTTCTAAATGACCCTGTTACAGCCACCCAAATGCCAAAGTTCAACTTTTTTTCGATAATTATTGATCTAGAGAGTCCAGAGAATTGTCCTAGACTGGTTTGGTTCCGATCGGGCGAAAAACCAGGCAGTGGCGGTTCTAGACCACAGTAACTGGGGGGGCCAGGCAGGGGCCACTTGTGCTTTTAGGGGGCACACCTTTAACATTCATCTTAACCTATTTTCAGTATTATTTCAAGTCATTTTTCACCATGTCATGGATGACTGCAATCTCTAGAAAAAGCTAATAAATTATATTAGCTAAGCTAATAAAACAATTTCAATTCAAATGAATGTTTCATTGTGTTTAATTGTAGTGTGATATAATGATCAATAATAACATATTTTTAGCATCTAAACACATCTAGGCACTTTTTTACACCTGGGGTGGGCGATATGGCAATAATATCATATCACAATTTTTTTTTTTTTCAGGAAAATCACGATTTTATCACGATTCTTTTTTCATGTTGGTTTTACTATTTTGCAAGTGACTGAGCATTACAGCCAAACTAATGTCCCTATTTTAAAAGCAAAGCCTTATAGGTAACAAAATATAGGTAACAAAATATAAAATAAAAAAGAATGGCAGACATTTAGGCCAAAGTGGCGAAGATAAAAATCTTTGTCACTATTTTCTTTGTTATTAAAAATTAAGAACAGAGATACATATTACACATACACAACTTAATATACAAATGAAATAAACAGTGCTTTATTTTTTCAGCTATAGGTGTATTTAACAGTAGAATTGAAGAAAGTAATTAAATGAACAACTATGAAAATAAAACACAACAGACTTAAAGTTCTCAGGCAAGAGCAGTGAATGATTTCCTCTGTGTGTTTTGTTGTTTTATTAACATTAAAGGGATAGTTCTCCCCCAAAAAAGTCATAATTTACTCCCTTAAGTTGTTTTAAACCTGAATAAGTTTCTTTCTTCTGTTGAAAATAAACGTTATTTGAAAGAATGTGAGTAACCAAACAGTTGATGTACCCCTGTGACTTCCATAGTATATTTTTTTCCTACTATGTATGGAAGTCAATGGGGACCAGCAACTGTTTGGTTTTGGGTGAACTATCTCTTTAAGGACAAGCGGCAGCATGTTTATTATTAGGGCTACTGTCTCTTTAAGAACTGCACGCGACGCGTCTAATATACAAGCATATGACAAGCAGATTTTAATTAATTTTCTCTGTTTGCTTTCACTTTAGACATAACCAACTTTGTTTATGTAAACAATGTCTGTATTTGACAGTATTAGCGCAATATAAGACTCAAAAGATAACTTAGTCCAGTAACAGGCTTTTAGTGCATGTGCGCGTCGAGTGTACGCGCTCAGTAAAGCGCATATTTGAACAGCGCATCAGCAGCGAATGACATGTTTAACCGGCAAGGCTTTAAAGCACATGCAAATAATGAACTTTTGTGAACTGCAGTGTCCCGTTCCTCTGCGTTAACATTTGATGTGAATATACGTCGTGCTGCAGTGTAGCCTATAGATGAAGGCGCCGCAACTGAATAAATGCGCAGTTGTTTGGTGTGATTTTACGATTCCAAATTTAGGGGGGCCAGAGGGGGGGCCAAGCTTGTTGACACAGGGGCACTGGCCCCCCCGGGACCCCCCCTAGAACCGCCACTGAAACCAGGGACTAGTTCGCAAAAGTAGGTTTTGGACAAAATTCGACATAGCAGAACATTTTCCCTGCCTACATCCAAATCGGAGATAACCATTTTGTCCGCCTTGAGCCAAGGATTCCAACGATATAAGACACTTGATCCGGGGACAAACGGTCTAAGAGTTATGAGCAATTTTGAACTTTTGGTTGCTGTAGCGCCACCTATGGGCCAATCGGGGTCATACTCTGATAGGTTGTCCCCAAATTGAGGCCTACCATCTGGCCAGGTTTCAAAACTCTAGGCCTTACGGTTTGGCCTGCACGATGCGTTTTACAAATCCTTACAATTACAATAGGGTTTCAGCATTTCATGCTTGAACCCCTAATGAGAATGAAGGCTTTTTGCCAGTTATAGCGCCACCTATGGTCCGATCTCCATGAAACTCTGCATGCTTCCTCACCATGTTCTGACACATATGCTCGTCAATTTTTGTGAAGTTCTGAGTTTTCCTTTGGGATTTATAGGCTTTTGAGTGTTTTTTTTGCCACGCCCCTTTTCTAAATGACCCTGTTACAGCCACCCAAATGCCAAAGTTCAACTTTTTTTCAATAATTATTGATCTAGAGAGTCCAGAGAATTGTCCTAGACTGGTTTGGTTCCGATCGGGCGAAAAACCAGGGACTAGTTCGCAAAAGTAGGTTTTGGACAAAATTCGACATAGCAGAACATTTTCCCTGCCTACATCCAAATCGGAGATATCCATTTTGTCCGCCTTGAGCCAAGGATTCCAACGATATAAGACACTTGATCCTGTGACAAATGGTCTAAGAGTTATGAGCAATTTTGAACTTTTGGTTGCTGTAGCGCCACCTATGGGCCAATCGGTGTCATACTCTGATAGGTTGTCCCCAAATTGAGGCCTACCATCTGGCCAGGTTTCAAGTCTCTAGGCCTTACGGTTTGGCCTGCACGATGCGTTTTACAAATCCTTACAATTACAATAGGGTTTCAGCACTTCGTGCTTGAACCCCTAATAAAAATCAGTACAATTACAATAGGGTTTCAGCACTTCGTGCTTGAACCCCTAAAAATCAGTACAATTACAATAGGGTTTCAGCACTTCGTGCTTGAACCCCTAAAAATCCTTACAATGACAATAGGGTTTCAGCACTTCGTGCTTGAACCCCTAATAAAAATCAGTACAATTACAATAGGGTTTCAGCACTTCGTGCTTGAACCCCTAAAAATCCTTACAATTACAATAGGGTTTCAGCACTTCGTGCTTGAACCCCTAATAATAAATAAGTTCTTTCAAAAAACAAAACAAAACAAAACACTTACTGACCCCAAACTTTTGGGAGACATATGCAGGACTCAACACTAAGGATATTTTTCTACTGGCCCAGTGGTTAAAAAGTTGCCCTGCCAAAAGTTTCACTGGCCCCATCACAAAAATGTAAATAAATTCAAATGTTATTGAATTGTGTTTGACCCATGCAACCTTAAAGGACAAGTTCGGTATTTTACACTTAAAGCCCTGTTTTCAGATCGTTTCTCATGAAATACAATGGTTAAGATTGAACTTTGGACAAATGCTGCTGTCCCGAGAATTTTTGTTTTTTGTGTTTACATTTACATTTAGTCATTTAGCAGACGCCCTTATCCAAAGCGACTTACAAATTAGGACTAAGTTCAGCGAGTCATCATAAAGAGGCAAAAGCAACAACAACGCAGGAAGTGCTCAAAATACGAAGTTCAGGTATTATTCAGAGTAGCATAAGCCTGATAAGTGATGTTTCAAAGGGAAAGGATTTTTTTTCTTTTTTTTTTTTTTTTTTTTTTTTTTTCTATAAGGTTAAGTGCTCACGGAAGAGATTGGTTTTCAGCTGTTTTTTGAATGTTGTCAGGGATTCTGCATTCCGGATGAGGGTGGGGAGAGCGTTCCACCAGCATGGAACTGTAAATGAGAATGTTCTGGAAAGTGATTTTGTGGCTTTCTGTGATGGAACCACGAGACGTCGCTCGTTGACCGATCGTAGGTGTCTGGTAGGGATGTAGACTCGTAGGAGTGAGTGAAAGTAGGAGGGAGCTGAGCCTGTGATAGTTCTGTAAGCAAGCGTCAGTGCCTTGAAGCACCCCCCCACCTTAACAATGGCTGCATAAGGTGCACTGGAATAATCCTTCCTAAAACGCATTAAACTTTCTTTTACAAAGACGTGAAACTCACAGAGTGGTCAGGGGTGTTCACTGATATGCTCACACAAAAATCGCTGCAAAAGATGCTTTCCAACAGGTTTTATCGTAGTTTTTGTCCAACTCCATTGACTTGTATAGGACGTGCTGTGAGACCGCAGCACCTTTACGGTATTACTCCGCCGCTTCTTCTTCTGCTTCTTCTGTGTATTCAATGAAATGCCAGTGGTTTGCTTGCAATTGGCAAAGGTGCATTATCACCACCAACTGGGCTGGAGAGTCTATTATTCAAGCTCTCAACGGAAGAATGTACGGGTGTGAGGCGTTTGGAAAAATAGGTCCACAGTTTTACAACGAATGGTAAAACACCTGTTTGAAAGCATCTTTTGCAGCGATTTTTGTGTGAGCATATCAGTGAACACCCCTGACCACTCGGTGAGTTTCACGTCTTTGTAAACGAACGATTTTTCCAGTGCACCTATGCAACCGTTGTATAGGTGGGGGGTGCTACCACAAAAACCTAAAATTCTCGGGACAGCAGCATTTGTCCAAATTTCAATCTTAACCATTGTATTTCATCAGAAACTATCTGAAAACAGGGCTTTAATTGTAAAATACCGAACTTGTCCTTTAATAACAAAGTTTATGACACCAAATTTCAGATACCAGTGAAATTCTATGGAATTAATTTTGTTCCAATAATAATGAACGTAGCTTTTCAAGAAACTAATTAAAATAT
The DNA here is from genome assembly GCA_021554675.1 of Leuciscus idus. Lineage (NCBI taxonomy): Eukaryota > Metazoa > Chordata > Actinopteri > Cypriniformes > Leuciscidae > Leuciscus > Leuciscus idus. The sequence goes on from CM038628.1 coordinate 24,102,380, forward strand.
AAATTGAAACTGAATAAAATATCTTTGAAACTGAAAAAGAATAAATCGCAGGCAAATTTTTTGACTTCATTTTTAATACACTGCATGTTTTGCTAACTATTTCTCATATTTCGTTCGCTGATCTGAACTTACAAATGCGCTTCCAGAGATTTCATTTACGCTTCTGAAGTTTTCGTTTACGCTCCCAGAGTTTTCGTTTGCTGTTCTGACACATTTCTCTCGTGGGGGCGGGGCTAGTAGCAGTGTGTTCTTATTGGCTACTGAGGTTTTTATTGACAGCTTCTTCACCTGGGGCCCGTTCTTCGTACGTCGCTAACTCAGTTAGCTGGATTTGATTGTTGACGATTTGGCATGATCTTGGATTGTTTGGTTCTTCGACGCTCATCCTGGACTTGCTGTCATAGCAACAGGTGCGCAAACTTGAACCTGCTCGGGAGCAGGCTTATTTCATGTAAACAGGATTAGACTGCGGCTTCATAAGCGGAGCTGATATGGGAAGTCCATGGGGAAGTCCAGCGCAGCGCGATAGTGCACTTTCTGAGATGTATATATTTTTTCGTGACTCGTGAGATTGTCGTTTACATTATAAAATTGTTGGAAACGCACATTTATTTTCGACTTGTCGGAGTCGGGCTTTAACTACAGCACAAACTGTTTGCATTGCCCTAAGATTATTTGCGAGTGGCTCTTTCCTTTACACTATTGGAGATGCGGAGAACTTGATGTTAAGTGCTGTCTGTCGTGTCATTCGGAGTTTACCTGGCGCTTTTAGGTTTAAAAAACAGTTTTAGGTTTTTTTGTGGCATTTCCAAGCCACTTAAGACCCAATGTTGTAAAGCAGTTTTTTTTAAAGCAGTTTTTTTTTTTTTTTTTTTTTGCTATCATAATTTTTTATGAAGATCATGCCATCATGACCATGCCGATTACAGTATATGTCACTCAGGCTTCACTAACGTGATTGGTACCATACTATAGGCTAGCATAGACTGCCATCAAGGCCTCAATGAAGGGGATTATGTGAACAGAAAGGGGGTTCACAATGTAAATGTGCAGCCCAGTTACTATTGGGATTCTTAATATTCCAGATTAATAATATTATATCAAATTTAAAAAAGGCAGTTGACTAAAATCTTCCATATCACAAATGTGAAAGCAAAATGGCCAGGAACTGTGCATGACTTAAGAATTTTCAGAAATTCACATTTATGCACATTATTTGAAAGTGGTAAGGAAAGTTCCACAATGAAATATCAAGCTCACTGTATCACATACACTTATGCTGATCCTAACAGAACTGCATTTCTTCATAGGTGATTATGACATGTTCCTGCCTGCAGACAGGTGTTTTATGACCCCATTCCCTGACCCAAACCAGTTACAATGCAGTTCTAGCCAGGACAAGGGCACACAATGAAATGAACTTTGGCTAACTAAAGGGAAGATTTCAGTGTCTGATAAGTCTGAGGGTTGCACACCTGACAGGGCCTGTGACATTGTTGCATGTGCCATATTACACAACATTGCAAAAAAAAAAAAAAAAAAAAAAAACTTTTCATTAAATGTTTAATAAAAGACAAATATGCTTAGTTCCTTGAGTTTTATTTCAATTGTTCTTTGTAAAGAAAAGCCAGTGGTCAAGTGCCTGCAACAAGAGATATTAGACACATGCCTCATGCAACAAATAAAAAGGAAAAGTTGGCTATACACTGCCCACCTGTAGGCCTATCTCCTCTGTCTGTGCAGACTCTTCTGTAGGCCTTTCTGTAGATGTGGAATCTTGCTACTTATATTGCAGCCATAAAGCATACAAGTATAAATTAAGTAAAGTTATTTATGCACTTGCAGGTAGGCTAGTTCCTCCATATGACAGTTATCTGAGAGGGTTTATTCACTGTCCAGTGCAATGGAAACAAATGGACATTACAAAGTCTTATACTTTCTTTCCTTTGGAAAGTTAGAAAATGTCCACTTACTGCACATATTTCAGCCACCACTTTCTTGGGAACAGATACAAGTGTTGGTGTATTATGTAAAAGTGCACAAAAGAGGAAAACACAATGTCATTACAATGAACTACACTCGGGAAAAATGTGATCAATAACTCATGGCAAAATATTTTTACATTAACAAGTTTATCAGTTTTCACTTTCACAAGTCAAAATTCATCATTACTCAAGATTTAACAGTTGAAATGACTATATGGCCTTAATTTAATGCAGCAAAAATTATTTTACAGTGTAGGCTACTAAGATCTTTTCTCTTTTTTTCTCAGCCTTTTTCTTGGTTGCTTTTATAAACAGATAACCATTTATTTAACAGTGGCTTTTATAAAAGAGACTATAATATAACTAAAAATTACCATTATGTAGAATATTTTTGTACTTCACTTTTATTTGTTCCCATGTTCTAGTGTGGTGACTCTGACATTACAATGAACAAACTAATTATGCAATTATTAAAATACAAATATATAGGCTAATAAGTGATAAAAACATCTAACATGGCCACATCTAACGGATTTAAATTGTCTGCTACTTTTTGCCAGCCCTCTCTCCTGGCTTATGCAGACTTTGAGGTGTTCCCTGGCGTTTTGATTAAACATTAAAATTCCGAATTAACTTCGACTATTAGTTCTTGCTCTGCTGCGGAGAAAAACTGAGCGCTCTCTTTGGCCACGCTGAGCAGCCAATAGCAGCGTTGCTGATCAATGTTTCTACTATCGATATATCCCCTTTTAACCCAGCGCATGAACGCGCAATTATCTCAGATAACTCAATCCAGCGATACTAATCTCATCCGGCAAGTGTGTTCGAAGAACCGAGTTAGCCAGATCATGATTAGCACGATGATATCATCTTGGATGTGTCATTTGATCTCGGATGTAATAAGTAACGTACGAAGAATGAGCCCCAGGTCCCTTTCCACAGGTGTATAAAATCAAGCACCTAGATTATGAATGTAGACTGCATTGTGCTTGATTAATACACCTGTGGAAAGGGACCGGATGAAATCCATGAATTAGGCTGCGTTCCAGTCCAAAGTTGTCATGCCCTTCACTTGCTAACTTCCCTCCGTCTCGTTCACTCGGATGTACGTCATTGCGAGTGCCCACTACTGGCGGAAACTGCAATGGGCTGAATTGGAACGTCCTAAGCCCTTGATCACTTGAAATCAGCTGTGGAGTTGATTTATTATTTACATTTTGTTTCCCTTTAAGAATTTGTTTAATGCAGCATCCAAATGTTTATAGGTGTGTTTGGGTTGTTTTAAATAAATATATATATATAATATATCATAGAGTTGTCTGTTGTGGTGGTGATAAAACGAGATCTGTGGTGACGTCACAATCGTACTGCATTGTGGGACATATAGGTGCCTGAAGTAGACTCGCTCCCTCGGTCAAAATCGAGGGAACGAGGGTCTGTCCATCTAAACTTCCCTCGTCCACTTCACGAAGTGGAACGCACTTCAAAATGGCGGCAGGGATTCCCCCGAGGGGAAGTGCTTAGGGAAGTTCGCAAGTGCATGTCTAAAAGTGGACTGGAACGCAGCATTAGTTCTTGCTCTGCTGAGGAGAAAAACTGAGCCCGCCCTTTGGGCACGCTGAGCGGCCAATAGCAGCGTTGCTGATCAATGTTTCTACTATCGATACATATCCCCTTTTAAACCAGCGCATGAACGCGCAATTATCTCACTAACTCAATCCAGCTATATAATCATATCCAGCAGGTGTGTTCGAAGAACCTAATTAGCCAGATCATGATTACCACGATGATATCATCTTGGATGTCTCCAGGGCCGGCGCTAGCTATAGGCAGAGCAGGCGATTGCCTAGGGCCTCGGGCTTTGAGGAGGGGCCTCCATAACCGTAACATCCCCTATATATAAAGTCCAGTCAAGACGGGCAGAAATACTAGCCTCGTTGTTCATTGGATATTGTTGAATTGTCACTCATCTGCAGTTAAACCAATTAATGTTTCCGTTTCAAATCGGGTGCCGGCTTCTGAAAGTTCGTGTAACGAACACATCCATCAGGTGCTGCGAAGCAAAATAGGCACATAGGCACGCAAAGAAGCACAGCTCGTTATGCAGGTGTGTGAGTTGTCGTCATCTATTTTGGAGTGATTGCAATGTATTCTAAATATAAACTTGTACTGTAGATCAGCGTTTATTTCTGGAAAAATCATTCACCGCTTTATAAAAGAGCGCGAGCGTCATTAAAGTGCCCAGACACAACGCTTTGAATTTGCGCGTACAATGAATAACATCGCATCGGGAGCTGATTGTATTCAAAGTTAAAAAGCCAACACACTACAAATTTTTTAAATGTTTCAAATAAACGATCTCATATCTATGGGTTTATCTTCTAAATTTTGCTGATGATTAGACCCTGACATCACTTACGCCAATAATAACAGTTTCGATTTTTTTCTTCTGCTCAGTATCTGCTCGTGTCTTTCTCTTCCACTTGATTTGTGTATAGCATATTTAAGGTAACAATGCAATACATAATATCATATTACTGATATTAATAATATGACAATATCTGCAGTCAATATTGATTAAATGGGAGGGAAAAATCCTGCCCAACCGCAGCTATGAAAATTTTTTTTTTATAGGCTAAAAGCACTTATGTTCATCTACTGTGAATAAATTGAATAAAACATTAAAATAACAACAACAACAATAACATCTTCATTAAACAAAAAAGAGATTACCTTTTAAGTTTGATTAATATGTACATACAGTACTGGTAAAAAGCCTGGACCCATTACTATTTTTAATGTTTTTGAAATAAGTTTCTTATTATGCTCTACAAGCCTGCAATTATTTGATAAAAAATACAGAAAAAAAACCGGAATATATAAAAAGTGATAGTGAAGACTTTTTTAAAACAACTTTTTAATAATCAAAAAATCCTTAATATTTATCAAATAAATATTAAGCACCATTTCTAACATTTGATAATACATCAGATTATAAAGTTTTCTGAAGGATCACGTGACACTAAATTCAGCTTTGCATCACAGAAATATATTTTAAAGTATAGAACCATTATTTTACATTTTAATAATATTTCACTATATTATTTTTCTGTATTTTTGATCAAATAAATCCAGGCTTGATGAGCATAAGAGACTTTTCAAAAACATTAAAAATAGTAATGTGTCCAAACTTATGTTCTGCGTAAGTAAAAATATACTCAATTTAAAATTAAATGTTGTATAAATAAAAGGTTAGGAATCATATTTGTTTCAATTGTTTTTTATTGGGGGTGAGGGGCTTCCAACATGAATTTTGCCTAGGGCCTCCTAATGTCTAGAACCGGCCCTGGATGTCTCATTAGATCTCGGATGTTTTAAGCAACGTACGAAGAACGGGCCCCTGGAAGTGAAGACGTCAGTGGTGTGTTTATGTGTGGATTTGAGCGTCTGTAAGCGCAGCTTTCTATTTCATTTTAATGATATTAAGTTAGTTTTTTTATTTAGTTTTTTATCTGTATTTACCTGCTGCTACTACTTTGTCGACAGAAGCTTTTAGGAGCACAAGAGATCTATTCATTCTATTCAGGTGTAATATTACATTAAAGTACTGTATATAATACTTAAAATATTGTATAGTGTCCAATGTTTTCGGAGAATATTTGTTTATTCCTGATGATTCTTTTGCATGTTAGGCTCTGCTTAGGTTGAGCTGTTACAATTTAAAGAGAATACTAGCAAACGTGTGTGATATATTCAGCCGTCAAGAAAGTTTCACTTCAGGTAATGTTAATCAAGGTTTGCAACCATGGCCATCACACTACACTACTCATTGTTAGCATTTAGCATTTATCATTAGCATTTATGCAAATTTATCTCCCTCTGAAAAAAAAACAGCAGGAACCAAATAGAGTTGTTGCGAAATTGTATACATGACATTAAGTCATGGTTATCTTTAAATTTTTTTAAACTAAATGAAGAGAAAACTGAAGTTGTGTGGTTTGGAGTTCCAAATAATCTTGATGATTTGGGTGATTTAGCCCACTTTTGTAAGCCATTAGTCCAAAATTTAGGTGTTCTTTTCGACAGTGATCTCAGGTTTGAGAGACAGATTTATTCTGTCGTTAAGTCTTGTTTCTATCATCTGAAATTGATAGCGAAAGTGAAACCATTTTTGTCCACTCGTGATCTTGAAAAGCTCATTCATGCATTTATATTTACAAGACTAGATTATTGCAATGCGTTATATGTCGGCATAAATAAAACACTGATTAATCGCTTACAATTAGTTCAAAACGCCGCTGCGAGACTTTTGACGGGTACTCGTAAGCGAGACCACATTACCCCAGTATTGAGCTCTTTAAATTGGTTACCAATTGACTACAGAATAAATCTTAAAATTTTAATTTTTGCTTATAAATCACTGCATGGTATGGCTCCATTGTACCTGGTAAATCTTATTAAGAAATACGAACCAAAACGGTCCTTGAGGTCAGCTGACCAGCTGGTTTTAACGACCCCAAGAACAAAGCGGAGAAGTGGAGATCGAGCTTTTGTAGCGATAGCTCCAAAACTCTGGAATGATCTACCCCTTTCTATCAGATTGGAACGTACATTTACTGTTTTTAAACATAAGCTTAAAGAATACCTCCTAGGTCTAGCATTCAATGGGGCATAGTAGTTGCATTTGTAGGTTTATCAAACTGAGGGGTTTATTTTATCTTATTGTGATTTTTATGTGGTGTTAATGATGTATGTTGTTATGATTGTTTATGTGTTTGTACAGCACTTTGTTCAATGACAAGTTGTGTAAAAGTGCTTAATAAATAAAAGAAAGAAAGAAAGCATGATATACATTCACACCATCAAAATTAATTATCACTTAAATAAGAGGAATTTAAACAATATGAAAATTACAATCGTGGCCTGCCTGTCAGATGATACAAACCTCAGAGGGCATTTCATTACATATGTCACACAAAGAATGTTCTTGTTGCCATTTTTTTTAACTGATAATTGTATTTAGTTATTTCATTTAATTAATACTACCTTCTAAGATTTAAAATTGTAAATATATTTTAACAATCATCAACCATTTCAATTGTGACTTATACAACCAGTTAAATTAATGTAATTGAAAATATGAATTCAATTAAATTTACATTCTTTATTGTCACTAAAGCATATACACAAGTATCGAAGTGAAAGTCTTGGATGCAATTATGTTGTGACAGGAAAGACCAGAATTCACAAAACATTAACTGCATAATATAGGCCTACATGTACAGTATTCTCATATACATTACTATACAAAATGAAAAATTACAAATACAGAATACATTTTAAAAATTCATATACATTTTAAATGTTGCAATGATTCTTTGAGCAGTTCCTGTTGCAGTTCAAGTAACAAAGCAGTGACTGGATACAAGCAGTACAAGGATAGTCCACCCAAAAAATTTGAATTCTCTCATCATTTACTCCTTCATGCCATCCCAGATGTATATGACTTTCTTCTTCACATAAACATAGAAAAAGATTTTTAAGGAAATAATCCATCTCTGTGAGTCCATAATACAAGTGGATTGTAACCCATGTACGCAAGACAGTTGGTCGGAAGTGATTTTTAATAGTTAAAACAGTTTACATTATTAGTATTTCTTTTATCTAGCCTATTGTTTGACTTCAGAAGGCATTGATTCATTCACTGAGGTCGCATGGATTACCGTCACGCTCACTGTGTGTGGTTTTTAAAGCGTCTTTAGGACTCGCAGAGATGGATTACTTTCCTTATAATCTTAATTCGTGTTTATCTGTAGAAAGAAAGTAAAATGCATCTGGGACAGCATGAGGGTGAGTAAAATAAGTGAGAATTGTATTTTTGGGTGAACTATGCCCTTAACATTCATATGCTGTTGGTATGCTAATCCAAGATCAGCATAGACTAATAAGAATAAAGTGCAAGGTGTCTGAAGATCAAGATCCCAGTCATTCAAAGGTGATGTGTCTGAACAAAGTAAGATTATTGTCTGATAGGGACATCTCTGGTACTATCACTCCATCCTCTGTGTCAGCATCAGAATTTTGTTTATGGAAAAGTTGCTCCACTCCTGGAAAATGAGAGAGGAAATGAATTATAATCTAACAATACAAACTACTTTGAACCCCCACATACAGTAACAAGTTGCAGATTTACAATATTTTTTCCAAACAAATTATATAAATGTTTTAAGGGATTTTACAGTACTAGCTTAAATATTTACCTCGGGAGTCATGAAGCATTTATCATATGTAGTATACCCCTATAAACATATATCCATGGCTGTGTATTCCCCAGTTGCTGGATGTTTTCAGTCATAATTACTTGCATGTATTAAGGTTTTAATTTGGACATATATTTATTATTAAAGACTATTAAAGATTAAAAAATTTTCTCAGAAATGTTCATTTGAAGTGCAATTTTTGGCATTATTATTAGTCAAATATGGACACAGAAAAAGCATTTACTCATACTAGCTACATATAATAGCTTTATCTATCAGTCATCTTTATCACACAAAAGTAATCAGAATAAATAATTTCAAAATAATTAAATAATTTTCAAGATACTTCAAAATAATTGAGTGTTTATTATTATGAACAGAGACGTGTTCTGTGGTCAAGTCGTTTCTCTCCTCTTTCAAAAACTCTGCATCGCAAATTAATCCGCAATTGAGAAATTCAGGTTTAAATAGCTTTATTGGCATGGTAAAAAAAAGGCTTTACATTGCCAAAGTTGAATCAGGCAGTGATTGACAGCGCTCTGGTCCAATGGCATCATTGACTGATACAGTACTTTTTGTACTGTAGGCTACAGTACATATACTGTAGTACTCGTCTAGCACAATGTTGTTTGGGGTGGCTGGGGGGAAATATGATATAATCGAAGACTGTAACCGAATGTAGATAAACAAGTCATGTAATGATTGGGCTAAGTTAAATCAAGACAACACAGCTGTATAATGTTATGGGCTCTCACCTGAAAAAAGCCAGTACTGTATTATAAATAGTATTAGTAGGCAATAGTATTGATTAAAAATAAATAAATCTGACTTACCACGAGTAGGCTATCCAGTAACCTTATAGCGACGATGGCTAATGATAATGATATCATTCGTCTGTAGGCCTACTATTCCTTCTATAAGAAATCATCTCAACAATATAGTGTAGCAGCAAAAAAATACAGATATAAACTTAATATCATTAAAATGAAATAGAAAGCTGCGCTTACAGACGCTCACATCCACACATAAACACAGCACTGACGTCTTCACTTCCAGGTGAAGAAGCTGTCAATCAAAAACTCAGTAGCCAATAAGAGCACACTGCTACTAGCCCCGCCCCCACGAGAGAAATGTGTCAGAACAGCAAACGAAAACTCTGGGAGCGTAAACGAAAACTTCAGAAGCGTAAATGAAATCTCTGGAAGCGCATTTGTAAGTTCAGATCAGCGAACGAAATATGAGAAATAGTTAGCAAAACATGCAGTGTATTAAAAACGAAGTCAAAAAATTTGCCTGCGATTTATTCTTTTTCAGTTTCAAAGATATTTTATTCAGTTTCAATTTATATTTTCATTAGTTTCTTGAAAAGTTACGTTCATTATTATTGGATCAAAATTAATTCCATAAAATTCTCGATTCCTATTTTGCTACAGCAAAAACTACTAGCCTAATACATTTTTATTAAAAACAAGTAAACAGTCAGTAATAAAATAACAAATAATAGGAGTCGCACAAATAAATACAATAGAACAAGCATAAATGAAATAACCCGTGCTTTTCAGGATTTTCAGGTGGGCCGAACAATAGTTTTCACTTTTCAAGTACAGAAATTGAATAAAGTAATCAAATGTCAAAAAACACTGCATAGAGAAATTCAGTGACTGGATCTTTATTGACAGCACACAGCATAATGGAAGTAAACAGGTGAGTAGACAGTGCAATGAGACTTTCGATGAATGGAGATTGTTATGAATGGAGATTGTCAATAATGGAATGTCTTTTCCTTACAGATGTTGGAGATCGTGGATGGCTGAATGGACAGATGGCTGGAGCACAGATAGGTACAGGAGAAACACAGGGAATCAGGTGCTGGAGAATGACGCTGGAGATATACGTTGAAGTAGCTCGCTGCTGACAGGTAAATAGTCCTCAAAGTCTTAACAAGACCAAACAATGTACTAATGCAATGTGTGTGCTTAAGTAGCAGTTCTGGGGCTCGTTCTTCGTACGTTGCTTATTACATCCGAGATCAAATGACACATCCAAGACATCCATCGTGCTAATCATGATCTGGCTAACTCGGTTCTTCGAACACACTTGCCGGATATGATTAGTAACGCTGGATTGAGTTATCCGAGATAATTGCGCGTTCATGCGCTGGTTTAAAAGGGGATATGTATCGATAGTAGAAACATTGATCAGCAACGCTGCTATTGGCTGCTCAGCGTGGCCAAAGAGCGCGCTCAGTTTTTCTCCTCAGCAGAGCAAGAACTAATAGTCGAAGTTTATTCGGAATTTTAATGTTTAATCAAAACGCCAGGGAACACCTCAAAGTCTGCAAAAGCCAGGAGAGGCGGCTGGCAAAAATAGCAGACAATTTAAATCCGTTAGAAGTGGCCATGTTAGATGTTTTTATCACTTATTAGCCTATATTTTTGTATTTTAATAATTGCATAATTACTTTGTTCATTGTAATGTCAGAGTCACCACACTAGAACATGGGAACAAATAAAAGTGAAGTACAAAAATATTCTACATAATGGTAATTTTTAGTTATATTATAGTCTCTTTTATGAAAGACACTGTTAAATAAATGGTTGTCTGTTTATAAAAGCAACCAAGAAAAAGGCTAAAAAAAATATTTAAAAAAAGATCTTAGTAGCCTACACTGTAAAATTATTTTTGCTGCATTAAATTAAGGCCGTATAGTCATTTCAACTGTTAAATCTTGAGTAATGATGAATTGCTTTGACTTGTGAAAGTGAAAACTGATAAACTTTTGTTAATGTAAAAATATTTTGCCATGAGTTATTGATCACATTTTTCCTGAGTGTAGTTCATTGTAATGACATTGTGTTTTCCTCTTTTGTGCACTTTTACATAATACACCAACACTTGTATCTGTTCCCAAGAAAGTGGTGGCTGAAATATGTGCAGTAAGTGGACATTTTCTAACTTTTCAAAGGAAAGAAAGTATAAGACTTTGTAATGTCCATTTGTTTCCATTGCACTGGACAGTGAATAAACCCTCTCAGATAACTGTCATATGGAGGAACTAGCCTACCTGCAAGTGCATAAATAACTTTACTTAATTTATACTTGTATGATTTATGGCTGCAATATAAGTTGCAGGATTCCACATCTACAGAAAGGCCTACAGAAGAGTCTGCACAGACAGAGGAGACATAGGCCTACAGGTGGGCAGTGTATAGCCAACTTTTCCTTTTTATTTGTTGCATGAGGTATGTGTCTATCTCTTGTTGCAGGGACTTGACCAGTGACCACTGGCTTTTCTTTACAAAGAACAATTGAAATAATTCTCAAGGAACTAAGCATATTTGTCTTTTATTAAACATTACATTTTTTTTTTGTGGCAATGTTGTGTAATATGGCACATGCAACAATGTCACAGGCCCTGTCAGGTGTGCAACCCCTCAGACTTTTCAGACACTGAAATCTTCCCTTTAGTTAGCCAAAGTTCATTTCATTGTGTGCCCTTGTCCTGGCTAGAGCTGCATTGTAACTGGTTTGGGTCAGGGAATGGGGTCATAAAACACCTGTCTGCAGGCAGGAACATGTCATAATCACCGATGAAAAAATGCAGTTCTGTTAGGATCAGCATAAGTGTATGTAATACAGTGAGCTTGATATGTAATTGTGGAACTTTCCTTACCACTTTCAAATAATGTGCATAAATGTGAATCTCTGAAAATTCTTAAGTCATGCACAGATCCTGGCCATTTTGCTTTCACATTTGTGATATGGAAGATTTTAGTCAAATGCTTTTTTTATTTGATATAATCTGGAATATTAAGAATCACAATAGTAACTGGGCTGCACATTTACATTGTGAACCCCCTTTCTGTTCACATAATCCCCTTCATTGAGGCCTTGATGGCAGTCTATAGTCTATGGTACCAGTCACGTTAGTTAAAGGGATACTCCACTTTAAAATGAAAATTCTGCCATCATATACTCACCCTCATGTTGTTTCAATCCTTTATGAATTTCTTTCTTCTGCTGAACAGAAAGAAGATAGAAGAATATCAGTAACCAGACAGTTTCTGGTCTCATTGACTTCCATAGTAGGCTATGTTTTTTTCCTACTATGGAAGTCAATGAGACCAGAAACTGTCTGGTTACTGATATTCTTCTAAATATCTTCCTTTCTGTTCAACAGAAGAAAGAAATTCATACAGGTTTGAAACAACATGAGGGTGAGTATATGATGGCAGAATTTTTATTTTAAAGTGGAGTATCCCTGAGTGACATATAGGCTACTGTAATCGGCATGGTCATGATTGCATGATCCTCATAAAAAAATATGATAGCCTAAAAAAACTGCTTTAAAAAAAAAACTGCTTTACAACATTGGGGTCTTAAGTGGCTTGGAAATGCCACACAAAAACCTAAAACTGTTTTTTAAACCTAAAAGCACCAGGTAAACTCCGAATGACACGACAGACAGCACTTTCCATCAAGTTCTCCGCATCTCCAAAGGAAAGAGCCACTCGCAAATAATCGTAGGGCAATGCAAACAGTTTGTGCTGTAGTTAAAGCCCGACTCCGACAAGTTGAAAATAAATGTGCTTTTCCAACAAATTAATAATGTAAACGACAATCTCACGAGTCACGAGAAAAATATATATATATCAGAAAGTGCACTATCGCGCTGCGCTGGACTTCCCGTATCAGCTTCGCTTATGAGCCGCAGTCTAATCCTGTTTACATGAAATAAGCCTGCTCCCGAGCAGGTTTAAGCTTACGGACCTGTTGCTATGACAGCAAGTCCAGGATGAGCTTCGAAGAACCAAACAATCCAAGATCATGCCAAATCGTCAACAATCAAATCCAGCTAACTGAGTTAGCGACGTACGAAGAACGGGCCCCTGGTGGCGAGGGAGATGGCGTGCAGGTGTGTGTGAATCAGTATTTTGGTTAGACTGTGCGCTGCGATTGGCTGGGTGTAGAGCCTGGCAGGTCTTTGGCAATAGTCTTCACTGTATAAATTAAATATAGATTTATCCTTATTAAAGTTACAAAAGTTATTCAGACAAGAGCCATGAATTATATTTTTTCTTTGTACTTTGTTGTTTTCCACAGGTGTATGTGCAATTGTTTATAGTTCATTGAAAAAGTATGAAAAACATTTTTAAACCCTTTCCAATAAAGATCTTTAAAACTTATTTGGATATTACACAAAATTATCTTTAAAAATACAGTATCCTGGAAAAGGGACATTTCTTTTTTGCTGAAAATGACCCTTCTCTACCTTTTCTTAGGTAAATGTCTTTCAGATTTTCTAAGAGGTATGTAAACTACTTTCAACTGAACAAACCCATCCTTCAGTTACATTGATTATGTGGTTAATCCTCATTGTTGTAATAATACTCTAGATCTAATATTATCACATGGAATCAATGTTGATGCCGTTGAAATTCTACAGCAGAGCGATGACATCTCAGATCATTATCTAGTACCATAGTACTGAGACAGCTCTTATTAGAGTCACAAATGATTTGCTCTTATCATCCGATCCTGGTTGTATCTCTCTATTAGTGTTACTTGATCTTAGTGCTGCATTTGATACTATTGACTACAACATTCTTTTAAATAGACTCGAAAATTAGGTTGGCATTAGTAGAATTGCATTAGCATGGTTTAAATCATACTTATCTGACCGTTATCAGTTTCTAGCAGTAAATGAAGAGAAGTCTTATCGATCAAAAGTTCAGTATGGCGTACCACAAGGCTCCTTACTAGGACCATTTCTGTTCAGTCTGTACATGCTACCCTTAGAAGATATCATTAGGAAGCATGGCATTAGTTTACACTGGTATGCTGATGATACTCGGCTCTATATTTCTTCACGCCCTGACGAAACTTACCAATTCACAAAATTAACGGAATGCATATGAAAAACTGGATGACTAGTAATTTCCTACTACTTAATTCTGAAAAAAACAGAGATTCTAATTTTTGGACAAAAAACGTCCTCACATAATAACCTAGAATACTGTCTAACACTTGATGGCTGCTCTGTCAAGTCTTCGTCGTCGGTTAGGAACCTGGGTGTGCTCTTTGATACCAATCTTTCATTTGAAAGTCACATGTCTAGTATCTGTAAAACTGCATTTTTCCATCTTAAAAATATATCTAAATTACGTCATATGCTCTCAATAACTAATGCGGAACAATTAGTTCATGCGTTCATGACATCAAGGCTAGATTATTGTAATGCTATAATGGGTGGTTGCCCTGCATGCTTAATAAATTAAATAAATAATAAACTACAGCTGGTCCAAAATGCAGCAGTTAGAGTTCTTACCAGAACCAGGAAGTATGACCAGATTAGCCTGGTTCTGTCAACACTGCATATTAAACATTGCATCAATTTTTAAATATTGCTGATCACTTACAAACCACTAAATGGTTTATCTCCCCAGTACTTGAGCGACCTCTTAACGCATTATAGTCCTTCACGTTTATTGCGATCTCAAAATTCCAGCCAGTTGATAATACCTAGAATATTAAAATCAACTGCTGGCGGTAGATCCTTTTCCTATTTAGCACCAAAACTTTGGAACGGTCTTCCTAACATTATCCGGGAAGCAGACACTCTCTGTCAGTTCAAATCTAGACAAAAAACACATATCTTTGGCCAAGTATACACATAACACATTATAGACTTTTATAATTAAGTTGGCTTGAGAGAGCCAACTTACTGAAATGCTATTTAAACTTATTATTCTTCTTCTGAGACTAAAAAATATAACTTTAATGCAGCCTAGAGCTTTAACTCTACATACTCCAAACTCGGCTAAGACACTCAAACTGTTCTGACTCGAGTTGCTTTCTCTTTTCTAACTGATCGGACTTACAGTTTTCCTAAAAATTATGATCAAAACTCGGAAAAACTCCCATTGACTTAACATTGTAGAATGTTTTCATTTTCAAACTGACCAACCGACAAAAATTCAAATCTAAACACCTTGAAGACTAAACCAAACTGCCGTTCTATATACTATATGAGCCATTGAGACTCATTTAAACTAATAAACTCATCTATCTATCTACTTCAAACTAAATTAAACTTCAAACTAAATTAAACTCAAACTAAATTAAACTTTAAACTAAATTAAACTTCAAACTAATTTAAACTTTAAACTTCAAACTAATTTAAACTTTAAACTAATTTAAACTTCAAACTACTAAATTTACTTAATTTAAACTAATAAACTCATCTATCTATCTACTTCAAACTAAATTAAACTTCAAACTAAATTAAACTTTAAAGGGGTGGTTCGGGATTTTTGACATCGGACCTCATTTTTAAGTCAGCCTGGTTGTTATTCATCAGTGGAGACATTTAAAAAAAAAAAAAATCCAGTCCTTATATTTGGATAGTTAGCCGATGCTAGGCTAGCGCGAGTCAATGGTATATGTTAGCCAGCCATTAAAAAACGTTTTACCCACTCCACAGTGCACCAAACGCAAATCAATTATAACACTAGACTATCGATGTATATGTCCGTTGAGAGAATAATGTTAGAAATCAAACTTACCTTTCATCACATTGCATTAGTTATAATTTGTTCCCTGTAATCATAAGCCTTGTCTACAGCAGCAGCGGAGTGTTATTGATTACCTAGGCAACCGAGTGAGCCGGTACACACATGACGCAAGTGTATTTACCTGCCGCTGGTACACTGTAGTGCGCTTCTGTTCTGTGTTTACTTTTTGCCGCATTACTAACCGGAGCAAAGTAAAATTCCGCAGCTGCTGAGAAACTAGTTCCTTTGGGATCATTGAGATGAAAGGTAAGTTTGATTTCTAACATTATTCTCTCAACGGACATTTGCATCGATAGTCTAGTGTTATAATTGATTTGCGTTTGGTGCACTGTGGAGTGGGTAAAACGGTTTTTAATGGCTGGCTAACATATACCATTGACTCGCGCTAGCCTAGCATCGGCTAACTATCCAAATATAAGGACTGGATAATTTTGAAAAAAAAATGTCTCCACTGATGAATAACAACCAGGCTGACTTAAAAATGAGGTCCGATGTCAAAAATCCCGAACCACCCCTTTAAACTAATTTAAACTTCAAACTACTAAATTTACTTCATTTAAACTTATAAACTCTAAACTCATACACTTATAAACTAATTAACTTATAAACTCATGAATTCATAGACTTATGAACTCTTAAACTCATAAATATATAAACTCTGAACTCTTAAACTCATTTAAACTTATAATCTGTAAACTCATTTAAACTTATAAACTCTAAACCTAGTACACTTATAAACTCTAAACTCATAAACTCTGAGTGTGCGTGCGCTACATGCTAATAGCGATTAGCCAAGATCATGCTACACTCTAAAAACTCCTGGGTTATTTCTTCAACCCATTTTCTGGGTTATTTGTGTTGGGTTAAAATGATGGGTTATTTTTTCAGAGAGTAACCATTTTCTGGGTTATAGGGCTAATATTTTGACCCAATTCATGGGTTGTTTGGGTTTCTGGGTTATTTTTCAAAGAGTAACCCATGTTCTGGGTTATAGGGTTGGCTTTCTCTCTCTCTCTCTCTCTCTCTCTCTCTCTCTCTCTCTCTCTCTCTCTCTCGCAGTTGTTCTGGAATTTTCTCACAACAGTCGTTTGAAATAACCGTCACTTCGCGCTCGATCCGTTTTGGCCTGTGCTTCATCGGTGCAACTTCATCTATATTCAAGGTAAGAGAGTATTTTCAGTGTTGATGTAATGTTAACTTTTCTGTGTACATGTCCCTGTTGCTAGTTTAGCACCATTTGCTAAAAAAAAAAATACGTTGCTACGTTGAGACTAGCGTTAGCCGTGGTAATTCTGTGGTTGGCATGTAGCCGCTATCACGGCTATCACGACATCTAGGACAACTCGAGGTAACGTTATCGCACACCGGACGCGATTTTGAACACGGTCCTGAGCCGTTGCTGGGTGCTGCGGACAGACCACCGGTGTGTGTAGGCTAACGTTACACTCATAGAGAATGTGTTCGAATTTTAAAGACGAACACTATTTGCATCGATAGTCTAGTGTTATAATTGATTTGCGTTTGGTGCACTGTGGAGCGGCGCTGCGCTTCGCGTCCGGTGTGCGAGCCCCTTGAGAGAGTGCACGTCCGGTGTGCGATACCTCGAGTTGTCCTAGACGCGACGCGATGCGGCGCTTCTCGTCCAGTGTGCGAGCCCCATAGCCGCGGCTACAGAGCGACGAGGCAACACAACAGTTGAGTTATGTTTACCAGCTGTGCCGTGCTTATCATATTATACAGTGCTCTACTAGTGAGAGTTAAAGAAGCGGGTCAAGTCTTCAAATTGTTTCTAACCTCTACAGTATATTGCTATATTTTCTCCAGGTTATTTTGAATGGACAGTTTTGTCGCTGATAAGCTAACTGAGTGGCAGCTGTCTGAGCTGACAGAGAATTTTAGAGGTGAGCATTTTACTCTTATTGCCCTTATATCATCTCTCTATACCTACATTTTTTTTTTTTTTTTAAATAAGACTTAAATGTGTCAGTGCAAGATTTTGTGAAAGTCACAACTTCTTCAACAGTGGGGTATGTACAGTACAACCCTAAAAGATTATTGTGCCTTGTCTTTAAGCTGTTATGCATAAGAATGGGCTGTCATTACACTTTTTAATGAAAGAAAATATGTCATTCACACAAAATGGGTAATGTTTATGCTGCAAAAGAACCACATTAGTTAACTAGCAATTTGGGCCACGTAAAAAAAAAAAAAAAAAAGCCACTGCATTCCCCTAAAAGTGATTATTTGTTAGCTTGATAATGAAAGAGTGTCTGGTGAGTGGTTCACAATTGTCTCGACTTATTAACAATACTCATGTTGTCTTGTTTTCTGTTTTTCAGATAGATGAGGAGGCATTTCTTCTCTTTGATGAGGACACTATCAAAAATCTTGTCCCCAAAGTTGGCCCCAGGCTTAAATTCCTGAGGCTCTTCTGAGAATTGTTGTTTATTTTTCTATTTTTTATTTCTAATATTGTTATTACAGTGTGACCTAAAATAAATATGAAAATAAACATGTCCAAGTGTGTGTTTTTTCTTATAGATTTTTATTTAATGCAATAAAAATGTAAAAGTGCTTGAAGTGTGTAATATAATGTAAAACAAAGTTTTATTTTCTAAAATAAGGCATACTGGGATAGTGACCCAAGTTAGGTTATTTTTGACCCAACTTTTGGGTTATTTCTACCCAGATGTTGGGTTTTTTAACACTAGAAGTGCCAGAATTCCATAACTACTAGAACTGCCGCGAGCGGTCATTTTGACCGTTAGATTCCAAACTCTATATCTTTAATGATACATACCCAATTGAGAGATTAATGCATTTATTGTATTAGGATAAATTTTAAAAACAAAACAACACCAAACTTTACATTTAAACAAGTTTAATTATACATTTATAAATAATATCTGTAGATGTCCTGAACAAAATAACGGAGTAGCCTATGTTTTCATGTTTCCACTGTTCGATCGCGCCCGCCGACACACACACACACACGCACACACACACACACACCATATTACAGCATTGCAGTCTTGACATTGCAGCCTGTTCATTTTAGCCATAATAAAATAGTCAACCTAACATATAAAAATTCCACTGCTCTGTTTATATAGTCAGTATAGCCTCGTACAATTCGTACCATTTTGCACGTGTGAAGAGGATGATTTTTTCCGTCGATATTGGAACGTGAGTGAAGTACAAAACCTATAATAAAGTAGTTTAGTTTAAAATAGTTTACCATCCAAATACATCGCAAATGTTGAAACATTTTGATTCTAATTAGAGAATTACGTGAGCCTAACGCCGCTTACTTTCACTTTCGCTTATAAAGTATTTCATTTTGGCTTGTTTATAGTTATTTTTTCATTCTTGTTCTGTTCTGAATATCATTACATTTAAATTATTTGTTGTTGAATATGTTTTGTGTATTTTTACCACATTTAATTGTTGTGTATATTGGTATAGCCTATAATAATACCGCGAAATTCAGTGCGGTCAATATGACCGTCTATGGCCGAAATAGGTAAATATGTTCATTTGTTTTTTTGCCTTATGTGCAATTTATATGAAAAACATTTTAAATGAAAATACAGACACTTTTAGGAAAAGTCAGGTACCGGCAGGATTTTATTTATTTTTTCAACAAAGTTATTGCAGATATAAAATTCAAAACGGTCAAAATGACCGCCATGGCACTTCTAGTGTTAAACCCAACATTTGGGTCCGGTATTTAACCCAGAATTTGGGTCAAAAAGCATAACCCAATTTTCTGAGTTGAAATAACCCATAAATTAGTTGGTCCCTTTTTAACCCAGGAGTTGGGTCAAAAATAACCCATATGGGTTATTTTTGACCCAGGAGTTTTTAGAGTGTAAGAACTCTATAAAAACTCCATAGTAACCATCTGTGACAACTACCAACCACCTAGTAACACCATATCAACCGCCCTGAATACCATAGCAACCACCCAGAACACCCTAGCAACCGCCTAGCAACCACCCAGAATACCCTAGCAACCACCCAAAATACCCTAGCAACCACCCAAAATATCCTAGCAACCACCCAAAATATCCTAGCAACCACCCAAAACACCCTAGCAACCGCCTAGCAACCACCCAAAAGACCCTAGCAACCACCCAAAATACCCTAGCAACACCATAGCAACCACCCAGAACACTCTAATAACCACCCAAAATACCCTAGCAACACCCTAGCAACCACCCAAAACATCCTAGTAACCACCCATAATACCCTAGCAACCGCCTAGCAACCACCCAGAACACCCTAGCAACCACCCAAAATACCAAGACCCTAGCAACCACCCAAAATATCCTAGCAACCACCCAAAATACCCTATCAACACCATAGCAACCACCCAGAACACTCTAGTAACCACCCAGAATTCCCTAGCAACACCCTAGCAACCACCCAAAACATCCTAGTAACCACCCATAACACCCTAGCAACCGCCTAGCAACCACCCAGAACACCCTAGCAACTGCCTAGCAACCACCCAGAATACCCTAGCAACCACCCAAAACAGCCTAGCAACCACCCATAACACCCTAGCAACCGCCTAGCAACCACCCAGAATACCTTACCAAGCACCTAGCAATCACCCAGGACACTTTAGCAACCCACTAGAAACACCCTAGCAACTTTTTAACTTTAAACTACTTCAAACTTTAAACTACTTTAAACTTCAAACTAATTTAAACTTCAAACTACTTTAAACTAATTTAAACTTCAAACTAATTTAAACTTTAAACTAATTTAAACTTTAAACTAATTTAAACTTTAAACTAATTTAAACTTTAAACTAATTTAAACTTCAAACTAATTTAAACTTCAAACTACTTTAAACTAATTTAAACTTCAAGCTAATTTAAACTTCAAATGAATTTAAACTTTAAACTAATTTAAACTTTAAACTACTTTAAACTTTAAACTACTTTAAACTTCAAACTACTTTAAACTAATTTAAACTTCAAACTAAATTAAACTTCTTCAAACTTTCTGGTCCAAACTTTCTCAAGCCAACTTAAAGTTTGTCTCGACGAACTTATGCATCTAGTTCAATGTTAGAATGCATAGTTCAGGTCAGCCGGAACCAGGAACATGTACTTGTTACATCATAAGAAGGATGGCGTCTACGCTAATATTAGTCTCTCTGTTTATCCCAAGGTTTACCGCAGTCCGCCGGATCCAGGCTGTGTCCAGATCTGATGAAGGACCTGCGCCTGGACACGACGACAACGCAGTCCTGAAGTGTCATCTAGGCTCTCCCCTGTGAAGGCCTCCTTCCCTTCCCTTTACCTCTGTACAGATAAAACATTGTCGTTTTTAAACTGTGCAGGACAGTGGCCCTCCAGGACCGAGTTTGAGAAACCCTGCCCTAGCCCTAGTTTAAAGTTAAAAACCCTGCCCTAGCCCTAGAAACCCTGCCCTACACATCGACGTTGGCTGGGTGCTAATTCTTGTTCCCCTAACTAGCTTTCTTCCTTAATCGACAAACAGACTTCCGCAAATGTCCTCTAAATGCTTTAATCACGGCCGGAGGATCTTTCGAGCAGTTCTCAGAGAATCTCCCCCAAGAAGAAGCAAGGCCGGATGATCTCAGACAAATTCCATTGAGAATCCCATCAACTAACACGAATACAACAGTTTTTATAGAATAAGGAGGTATAGCAAAAATGTCATGCTGCATTACATAATTTCCCCACAATTTGATTGGTTTTCAAAGACAAACCCTTCTGTTACTAGGTAAAGCAAACTTTGTTTTAATGATTACTTCATTGTTAATCACAAGGTTCAAACTTAGTCATCTGTCTAGTTTCATTTCCCATATTTGTTATTTTTACACTCACACAACCAAAGTAAAAGGGGTATGGCAACACAACATACAACATTCAAAAACACAGGACAGAATGTTTTAATACATTGTGTTTTAAAGTGTTATGTTAGGCCTAAAAAGAGAAATAAGTTTAGATGTTCGAAACATGGTTAGTTTAATATACAGTTTACTATTTTATCTATTAAAAATCCACCACAAAGGTCATTTATTATAACATATCTTCTAATGCGGCCTCTTAAACACTGCAACAATTATTATTATTATTTTTATAGTGCAATTGATGTCATTGGAACTGTGGCTAGCAGGACGAGGCAGAGGGCCGTGGGAGAGCGGCACGTATCTCTCACTGTCGTCGCTCCTCCTTTATGCTTCCGCTCTTCCGTGAGAGATACGAGACCGGTGCGTCGCGCAGGTGTCGCTCATCAGTAATTACGCCACCGGCCTCGTGCCGCTCTCCCACGGCCCTCGGCCTCGTCCTGCTTGCCACAGGAACCTTAACCATTACCGAACCTATGGATCCCCTTGACGAAGGGTGAATTATTCAGCCAATTACAATTGAATTATAAAAACCTGATAATACCTGAATTATACAAACTAGTTTGTTGCCCTTACAGCTCCTCATGTATAGGCACTTCCTCTTCCTCATTTACTGTGATGTTCAGTTCATCTTCAGTTATCTTGCCATCTGTGTTGCGATCTTGATTATTGAACATGTCCTTTAGGACAGTGTCGCTGTCTATTCCTGGATGTATGCGGCCTCTGCCTTCAGCCACCTGTAGCATAATGAATGCTGAAAACTGCAGAAGAAAAGAACAAAAATAATCGGTAAGCAGATGCGATATACATGCATGTCACAAGTAATACCAGTCACAGAGGTCTCTGTATTTTCTCTTCAAATGTGTGTGATAGGAGGGAGTCTGTTTAATCGTATGCTGACTTGATTAGACATTTTGTGTTCTCGAGTTCACACTGTTGTTGTGCAAATGAGTGAGCCAGAGCGCATTAAGGGTTTTCTGTTAGAACGGTGTCGTGTCGACAATAAATTTATTCTAGAGCTGTTGTAAAGCCAAAACAATCTCTGTTACATTAATTTCCTATTATCACTGTAAAGCTGCTTTGAAACAATCTATCTTGTTAAAAGCGCTATGTAAATGAAGGTGACTTGACTTGACTAGATTGCTACAGACTGGGCCATTGGGCCAATCAGAGCAGAGCAGGCTCTTCGATAGGAGGGGTTTAGAGAGACTGATTCATCCATCGAGTCGTTTGAGAATCATTGAAAATGTATGTGCACCTGAAAAGTCTCCCGTGTGTTGTGGTCGTAAAGAGATGGTTCTACATTTAACCCCAGTCAGCCCCAATTTTGGCAAGTGATGCATACATGACATACCCAAAATAAAAAGGTTGCTGCTCATAAGTCATTCTGAATAGACACATAACCAACATATATTTAGAAAGTCAACCCTTGAGAGTTTACAGTTTTAGATTAGATTAGATTCAACTTTATTGTCATTACACAAGTACAGGTACAAGGCAACGAAATGCAGTTTAGGTCTAACCAGAAGTGCAATAGCAGCAAGTGCAGGATATACAGTGGTTCCATAAGTGCAGAACATGGATATGTACTGAATAAATATAGAGTTGAATACTATTATAAACAAAAATGTACAGATAGATTTGTCCTATGAATATAATATACAGATAACTATTACTGTGAACAGAATTTACAGCTAGATATGTACTGAATATAATATACAGATGGCTATTACTATAAACAGAATTTTTACAGATAGATATGTACTGAATATATATACAGATGGGTGTTACTATAAACAGAATGTGAGCATAATATACAGATGGCTATTACTATAAACAGAATTTTACAGATAGATATGTACTATGAATATATATATACAGATGGGTGTTACTATAAACAGAATGTGAGCATAATATACAGATGGCTATTACTATAAACAGAATTTTACAAATAGATATATGTATAAGTTAGGCTAAAATGAGCAGTATAACAATGGATTTAAAGTAGTGCAAATAAAGTTTGGACAGAAGCTATCCGAGTGAAAGTGCAGTGGAATTAATTGCATATTACAGTTAAAGTACGGTATTGCAAATGTATATGTAAACAGTCGGTACTGTGAATAAACAGTCGGCAGTGCAAATTGAGCATATTCCAGTCAAGGTAGTAGTGCAAGATGCATATGTAAACAGTTGTTTCTGTAATAACAGTCAGCAGTGCAAATGAACATTATGGTATTGCAAATAACAAAATGGAGGCAGGTGTGAGGAGGGAGAGGATAGTCTATCAGTATATGAGGGGAGTGGGATCAATGAGGGTTAGAGTTTAATAAAGAGACAGCTCTGGGGAAAAAACTGTTCTTTAGTCTGCTGGTCCTGGTCCGGAGGCACCTGAAACGCCTGCCGGAGGGCAGGAGAGAAAACAGTCTGTGGGCTGGGTGAGAGGAGTCCTTAAGGATGCTGCGAGCTCGATGCAGACAGCGTTTCCTCTGGATGTGCTCGATGGCAGGTAGTGGAGTCCCAGTGATGCGCTGGGCGGTTTTCACCACCCGCTGCAGTGCCTTGCGCTCTGCAACAGAACAGCTCCCATACCACACTGTAGCACAGTTGGTCAGGATGCTTTCTATTGCACAGCGATAGAAGTTCACCAGGATAGTGGAGGAAAGCTGATTCTTCCTCAGTGTCCTCAGGAAGAAAAGGCGCTGGTGAGCCTTCTTGACCAGGCTGGAGGTGTTGGTTGTCCAGGTCATGTCCGCCGAGATGTGGGTCCCCAGGAACTTGAAACTGGAGACACGCTCAACAGCCATTCCATTGATGTGGATGGTGTCGTGTGTGCCTCTTGACACTTTCCTGAAGTCCACGATGAGCTCCTTCGTTTTGGTGGTGTTGAGGAGCTGGTTATTTTCAGTGCACCATGTGGCCAGGTGCTTGATCTCCTCCCTATAGGCAGTCTCATCGTTGTTGCTGATGAGACCAATCACCGTAGTGTCGTCCGCAAACTTGACGATGGAATTAGATCCGTACACAGGCTTGCAGTCAGAGGTGAAGAGGGAGTAGAGAAACGGGCTTAGCACACAGCCCTGTTCAAGACTCAAAATTAACCAGACTGTTATTAATATTGAGATATACTGTATAAGCTCAAACATAAAAACAAAAACAACAAATATTAAGAATATATTTATTAAATGTATACAAATATTATGTGAATTTAGGATAGCAACTTATAACCACAACCACAAATTTGAGGATGATATCTCTAAAATTATGCATTTTATGAAGCCTGTTGTGAGACCATGTCAGGGGAAGTTTTAGAGAAGGCTAATAAGATTCTTATCAAATATTTTATTGCCCTGTAAACACCCATTTACAGTCTTTGACTAATGTCTGGTGAGGAGAACTGGCCCCATTCATGTTCTATTCATTTAAATCGACCAACCTTTCATACCTCTGCCGGTATGAGACTTAATCTTCATTATTATTCCGGTCGCGGTTTAAAATGGTTTCAAGTCATAAAAAGATTTTGAAATATGTTATATTTAGCATTTTAGATGAATCTATGGGCTATCCTTACCTAGCATATGCATTCTGTAAACATTCTTTATTCATATGAAAACCCCAAATCGCACGAAAATCACACACAAAACACAAATACTTCAATCGTGCATTTATTAGCTTCTTGATTCAGGTGAAGAGATGTCACTTTCGCTTTGTTATCACGGATGTCCAGAATGAGGAAGTGTACACAGGACGTGTCATGCAGAAGAGATCACGTTGAACCACGTGAGATGATTGACAGCTGTACAGCAAATGATAGAGCTCTGAGGTCAAATCTGACGCAAATCAGGAAGAGGAGACACACATCTTGCTCCGTTCGCTGTTTGAGCTCTTCAGATCGCATAATTCAGTGGAAAATGAATAGAAATGTTAGGTAAGGATAGCCCATAGCTTCATCTAAAATGCTAAATATAACATATTTCAAAATCTTTTTATGACTTGAAACCATTTTAAACCGCGACCGGAATATGATACAAATACTTGATGGTGTTTTAAAGTGAGCTTTAAATAAAAGTGTAATATTAATAAATTAAATTGTGTCATGTAGCTTGAGGCTACCTGTTGTGCTAATGCACCTGCTGCAGGAGCTTTCTATTCCATACAATCAATTTTTAAAAATAATTCGCATTTCAAGTTCCAAGAACAGTTTTTTGTTGTTTGTTTTCTAACAAGACTTAAGTTAATAGGTGGATTATTCATGTATAGTGGAATTACATGGGTGTCGATGGCCAAGCATTATGCCAGAAGAAAGGCTATAATGGCTGAATTCAAACAAAAGAATAAGGATAAAAGAATAATGAAGATTAAGTCTCATACCGGCAGAGGTGTGAAAGGTTGGTCGATTTAAATGAATAGAACATGAATGTAAGACGAAATATTTTACTAGCATGTGATAATTAATCATTATTTCTCCAAATATGCGCACCATTGGACTAATAGCCCTGGCGGATGCAGTATATTATATGTATTTGAGCACAAATAAACCGGAGAAGACGAGAATGAATGTTATGTGAGTGATGATTTCTATTCAAAATAATGATCGTTACAGATGAATTATTTTGCACTCCTGGCATAAATTAAGAAATTAATGTCACTGCAAACCAGTTATATCATAAACAGTGGTCAAATATCGAAGCTGGAGTCTTAAACCTTTCTTATGATGCTGAGTTTGTCCAGATCAAGTAAGAGTGTGATGTTTTGACGAGTAATGAATTTTGAACAACAATAATCCGGGATCACCAGTGATCCCTGATGGGCAAGGGGATAAACTCAATTCTGATCAAGATAAAAAGACAGAAACGGCAATTGTGAGGGGGATGGCCAAGCTTTGGTCAATGTGACTTGCCACACACACACACACACACACTGTCTGCTCTTGTCTATGGTTCAGGTTACGTTCTTTGGATTATTATCTATATCTCTTCGCGCCCCGACGAAACTTGCCAATTCAAGAAATTAACGGAATGCATAGCTGATATAAAAATTTGGATGACTAGTAATTTCCTGTTACTTAATTCTGAGAAAACAGAGTTTCTGATGATTGGACCAAAAACCTCTGCACATACTGTACTAACCTAGAATACTGCCTAACAATTGATGGCTGCTCTGTCAAGTCTTCGTCGTCGGTTAAGAACCTGGGTGTGCTCTTTGATACCAATCTTGAAAGCCACGTTTCTAGCATCTGTAAAACCGCATTCTTCCATCTTAACCCTCTGGAGTCTGAGCGTTTTTTTGGGCCCTGGGGGTGTTCTGACATGCCCTGACATTTGTGCTTTTTTCAGTTGCTTATAAACATATTAATGGCAAAGGTGTAAATTCACTCTATATAGCACAAACAGGACTACAATAATATGTGAGCCACATGTATGTACATGTTTTCATTTTTGAGAGAATAATGTTTATGCGTGGTTATCGAAAAAACTAAAAATTAAAATTTTTGAAATAAGACCACAAAACACATACTAAATATGTGGCAATAAGACTTTTGACTTATGGATGTCGTCGCCTATAGTTTTTTCTTCAAAATTATGTGAAAATAGTCTTGCTTTATCGTTCACATAAAACCATACATTGATTTAAATTGATGTAAAACAGGTTTTGCTTGGAAAGCCAATATGCGAGGGGGCGTGAACGAGGAGTGGTTTACACCTTAGAATACACCCACTCTGCATAATGATGAGCCATTCACTCAGGTGTGACACTGACTGAGCCACAATGAAAGGACAAAAGATATATTTAGAAGAAGACTTATATTGACCATTTAAGATTTTGCTTACATCTATCTTGTAAATATGTTTTGCTATTTTATTAAAATGGTTACAATTACAACAATAATTACAATTTCAACAATATTTCAAGTGTACTCTTTCTTTGTAAAAAAAAATGATTATAGGCCCTACATTTTATCTATGTATTCATTAGTTTGAATATAACCAACATTGGAACAGCTAACATCTTAGTTGATGACTTTATTTTTGACAAAAATCGTATTTTATATATAGAAATGGCTAAACAAAAGCTTATTTGTTGTGGCAGTATATTCTACAGTAAAAACTGTACCCAAATCTACTAAACAAAATGTTGTCTTTCATATTTCGTCTGACTGTAACGTTGTTTTCATGAAATATTAGGGCATATTGTTAATTTGCAGTTTAATACGTTGCTTATACAAATAGCCTACATTTTATTTCAACATTCAGTCGATGTTTACTTATCTCAGTATAGCAATACAGTTAGCTAAAACATCATCATTCATTCACACACGCGATTTAAATTTAAACTGTCTTTGCCAGCTGTGGTAAACAGCGCGCATTCATGCCGTTTATTCATTCATAAACAGAAACCCACGTGAAGAAATTCACGTGAGAAGGAAAAAACTTACTTGTATTCCTCAGCTCGCTCCTCGATATACCCGCACTTCTGAGGGACATTTTCGATTAGTATTATTCCTCACAGCGCTGCAAGACGGTGTAAACAATGATCTAAATAAACGTGTGTGTTTTCTCGAGCTGATGGGGGCGTTCACAGGATTGCCCCAGCCATTTGCGTTTGAATAGCGCGCGCTCTCCGTGGGCGGGGCCGATTATAACGTAATGAGATGAGATGAGCTTGACTGGAATCGCTCTCTTTTAATACAGATTTCACAAGATGAGAATAATTGTTTTTTTATATAAATGACTTCATTTAAAAGAAGAGAATTCAAGCTTCATGCCTGTCTGTCTGTATGTCTGTTTGACTGAGTATTCGCTGAGTTATTGTTAATTTTCGGACGCGTTTCAGAATGGACTTCACTGGCAGAGAGAAGGCAGAACTCGCTTCGTGTTTATTTTTCTTTATTTGGCAAAAAGCACAACACTTTGTTTTTATTGTGAGTATACACAAAAATAATACACATTTAACAGAATCGATTGATGTATGAAACTCCTATGGAAAATCAAAGTCAACAGAGTATTTATGAGTTTCTTTTACACTAATAAAAAAAAAGCGAGCTGGTATCGCCGGCGATACCGTAGACCTCAGGGGGTTAAAAATATATCTAAATTACGACATATGCTTTCAATGGAAAATGCGGAACAGTTAGTTCATGCATTCATGACCTCAAGGCTATATTATTGTAATGCACTTATGGGTGGTTGCCCTGCACGCATAATAAACAAACTACAGCTGGTCCAAAATGCAGCAGCTAGAGTTCTTAATAGAACCAGGAAGTATGACCATTTTAGCCCAGTTCTGTCAACACTGCATTGGCTCCCTATTAAACATTGTATACATTTTTAAATATTGCTGATTACTTACAAAGTACTAAATGGTTTAGCTACCCAGTACTTGAGAGAATTCTATTGCGATCTCAAAACTCTGGCCACTTGATAATACCTAGAATATCAAAATCGACTGCTGGTAGTAGATCCTTTTCCTATTTAGCACCAAAACTTTGGAACAGTCTTCCTAACATTGTCCGGGAAGCAGACACACTCTGTCAGTTCAAAGCTAGATTAAAGACACATTTCTTTGACCTGGCATTCAATACATTATAGACTTCTATAATTCAATGTTAGGCTGCATAGATTACGTCAGCCGGAACTGGGAACACTTCCCATAAATCCTGATGTACTCGTTACATCATAAGAAGAATGGCATCTACGCTAATTTTAGTGTCTTTGTTTATCCCGAGGTTTTTCCCGCAGCCTGCCGGATCCAGGCCGTATCCAGATCTGACAAAGGACCTTCGTCTGGACCCGATGACAACGCAGTGCTGAAGTGCCAACTAGTCTCTCCCTATGGAGGATCCCTTTACCACTCTACAGATAAAGCATTGTCTGGAAAATTCGTTTCGCATACCTACCCCGAAGTGACAAAATAAAATAAAATTCTGTATCAAAATTTATAAGGAAAGACCAGTACTTTGTTTAGGCTTGGTTTGTAGGGAATTACAAACCTGCGCACATATATTCAAACGCACATAACTATAGAACCAATTCTTAATGCGCATGTGTCACAGTGTTGGGTTTGTCATGTGTCTTGTCTGGTTTGTTGTGAGCACATGGCTTGTCTTGTATTCCTTGTGCCATGTGCTCTCCTGTCAATTGTTTAGCCCCTCCCATCTTGTTACCTGATTAATTATTTGCCCCACCTGCTTTCCCCGTTATCCTCTTGTTTGCTTCCCTATTTAGTCTCCCTGTGTTTGCAGTCCTGTGCTGGTTCGTTATTTATGTTTCTCTTGTGTTCTGGTCCTGACTTTTGCCTGTCTTGTTTTTCCCCCTTGAGGAGGTTTTTGTTTGTAGTTTTGTTTTGTTTAATAAAGATCCTTCCTGCACTTGAATCCTCTCTCACTAATTCAATGAGTCGTGACAGCATGTGAACGCCATCAGCGTTTATCACAGGTTCGCGTTTAAAGTCTGTGTAGAGAGAATGGTCTTAGCGGCCCCTAATTTAATAAGAAATTATCGTTGCGACGGAAGCGAATCAATCAAAACTAACTTTAGCTGGAAAATAACTTTATTAAAGAACCGCTATAAAGCCGAAACAATCTCTGTTACCTTAAATTATACGTTTATCTCTGTAAAGCTGCTTTGAAACAATCTACATTGTTAAAAGCGCTATATAAATGAAGATGACTTGACTTGACAGTGTAAGTACCCTCCCTGGAATACCATCCAGACCTGTGGCTTTTCTGGGATTGGCATTTTTAAACACTTCCTTAACATCAGCTATGCTAACATCGGGTACCAGGGTATCTGTAGATTGTGACTGTATAGGCTCAGTCTCACCCATTTTGACTTCAAAGCAGACAAAGTGATTTAATTTTTTATTTTTTATTTTTTTGCTAATGAATCACATTTTCTGCTGAAGTGGCCTTCAATTTTCTGTTTATAGGCTGATTTTGCCAGTTGATTGCCCTATTCAGGTTGGACCTGGCTGTTCTATACAGTTCAACATTACCAGCCCTGAGAGTCATGCTCTCTCAGCCGAAGCATGAAATCTTGTCAACCATGGTTTATTATTAGGATAACATTTGATGCGTTTCTCTACAGTGACATTGTCAATGCAGAACTGTAGATATGACAGGACTGTAGATGTATGGTCATTTATGCTCTCTTGTACAAATAAGTCCCACTGACATTTTAATCTGACACTGTTAGCTTTTAATCTAATCTAGCATTTCGCTAGCCTGTTAATTGCCATTTGTGCACAACGTCTCTTTTCTCTCTTGCGCTCTAATAATAAAATAATAATAATAATTCATTACATTTTATATAGCGCTTTTCTCGGCACTCAAAGCGCTTTACATAGAAGGGGGAATCTCCTCAACCACCACCAATGTGCAGCATCCACTTGGATGATGCGACGGCAGCCATATTGCGCCAGAACGCCCACCACACACCAGCTTACTGGTGGAGAGGAGACAGTGATGAAGCCAATCAGTGTATGGGGATGATTAGGAGGCCATGATGGACAGAGGCCACTGGGCAAATTTGGCACCCCTACACCCCTACTCTTTCGAAAGACATCCTGGGATTTTGAATGACCACAGAGAGTCAGGACCTCGGTTTAACGTCTCATCCGAAGGACGGTGCTCTTTGACAGTATAGTGTCCCCATCCCTATACTGGGGCATTAGGACCCACACAGACCACAGGGTGAGCACCCCCTGCTGGCCTCACCAACACCTCTTCCAGCAGCAACCTGGTTTTCTCAGGAGGTCTCCCATCCAGGTACTAACTAGGCTCAGCCCTGCTTAGCTTCAGTGGGCAACCAGTCTTGGGCTACAGGGTGACATGGCTGCTGACAATCTGCTGCTGACAATCTGCTGCTGCTGCTCTATCCTTTATGAGCTCATCAAACAAATGTGGTAAGTCGGAATCAATCAACAAACATGCTTCTCTGTCAGCGGCAAGGGATTCACATGTAATAATTGCAGGGATATATTTAGGCTGACACAGGGGCGTCGGACTGGGGGTAAAACCAGTACTGATTACCAGGGCCCCAATGGGAGAGAGGGCCCTTGAAAAGTCTGGAATATATTTTATTTTACCTGGATATTTTCATTTCCTAATTAAATTTCACAATGAATGTCAGATGAAATGTAAAGTTATAACTTGGTTGATTGACTGACTGGTCCCACCCCTTGCTAATGCGCCAAATGGTTTAGTCCATCTGCACGCATTTTGTTTATGTTAGTTAGTTGAGCATCTGGTGGAGCGCAATCTTATGCTGTAGTTTGTCTTTCTCAAAGAAAGACAAATCAGACCACCAAAAAAGAAAGGAAAGACCGGAGAAGGAAAGAAAACAAAATGAGGGGAAACAATTGGTAACTGACTTATTTTCAAAGAAAGGTGAGCACAAACTAGAACACGAAATCTATAGTGCTAAACTGCTTGAATATCTCCGCGATCGTTAGTGCTAAAAATGAACTGAGACAACCCATTGAAAGAGCAGAACATACACTTTCAGATGATAATTTGGTTATACATGTAATCTGAGGTAAAGGCTAAATAAATAAACTGTACACTAACAATGTTGTTTGCATACAACACACCATTATAATAATATAATAATTAGCAATAATTAGCAATTTTATTGCCTACATTGGGAGTTATATATACAAATTGAGGAACATGGGGGCCCATCAGGACTGCCTATGCATAGGGCCTGGGATCTTGTGCTGCGCCCCTGGGCTGACAGAAAATATTTCAGAATTAGAGACACATATCCAAACTTTAATCGAGGTAATAAGAACGCAAAGGCTTTAGATATGGCTTTGAATGCAGCTAGCTTAGAGAGCCCAGTAAATTGGTTGGTTCGGGTTGCAGAGACCCCAATGCAGGACAAGTCGTCGCTATTCCTTTCTTAGGACAGCATTTGACACTATCAACCACAACATTATTTTGAATAGGCTCGAAAATTATGCTCACATTAATGGAATTGCATTGGCATGGTTCAAATCATACTTATCTGATCATCAATTTGTAGCAGTAAAGGAAGATCTATCATATCTATTATGTAGTATAAGCTCAGTATTGAGTACCGCAAGGCTGAGTTCTATTTCTAAGTTCAGTTCTGTTTGTGTCTTTTTATGGTCTCGTTTCTACTACGGCTAGACTGCTTGCCTCTATGTTGGATTTAACCTCTGTGGATTATTAAAGATTACCTGTTTACTCATCTTCATCTTCGTGTGTTTACACAACCTGATCGTTACAGTTAGATTGTACAGATTTACAGCAGTGATTTATATGATTTTTTTTTGTTATAAATGCAGCTACAGTATATGTGAGTGTTAATATTAGAAAAAATTTTTATCCCGTACATATGCAGATTATCACATTAACACACAATGTGGGGGTGGAAAAATAAATAATTGGACTTTTAATACCTAATGTCACAGTCACAGTCGTATATGTTAACCGGTTGACACTTATTTAGGCCAAATAGGAACCTTTCTAAAAACTATAACATAGGCCTAAACAGAACCAATAGGCCCTTATATTGTATTAACAGGTAAACATGAGTTTGCCATTAAACATTTTATTTGCACTTTGCCGTCACCAAGTGTTTTTTAAAACAATAAATCTATTCTGTGTCTTAAGTACAATAAAACATTAGCCAATAGATCCTAACTAAAATTACCATGGTAAACAGAATAAAATAAGATAATAGTTAGTACTTAATATTTCTTTAATACGGCCAAATATTTCACAAAATTGTACATAAAGGAATGTGCATGCTCAGGCTTGAAACGCTTACGCCAATACAATTGCTGTATTCTAAACCAATTAAATTGGGGGTGGGCGGAGGGACACGCGTTGCCCTGCCTCATAGTCCAGACTGCACTCTGGAGTACTACCCCATTAAGGAAAAGCACCGCTATGATTCTGCTACTGACTTCTTTGAGTTATTTTCCTCCAAGCCTCTTCTTTAATACATCCTCATGAGGGAAATAAGCTGTTTTTGGGAGGCGAGGATTTGCTTTTCAAGCAAATGAAGGGAAAAACAGTGTGGTCGGGGATGCGGAAGAATAACAGTGACGGGACAGGTGCACCTCTTTCAGAGGAGCTCTGGCTTCTGAATGGTCCAGACAGCTGTACATAATAATAAAAACGCCTAATGTGCACTTGCGGAAGGTAAACAGCACACACGTTGTTGGAATGGTCTTGGCATTGGCAAAAGTTACAAAGGTTTTGTCAAAATATTTACTTCAACGACAATAGCTGGAAAATATGCCTCTCAAGACGTCACAAAATCCGACGGCACCGCTTGGATATAAGTAAAACTGCTGCACTATTTTGTGATAGTCTAATGCAGGGGTTTTCAACCGGTGGTCCGCGGCCCCCTGGTGGTCCACGGCGGCATTGCATGTGGTCCGTGACATGCATTCCAGCCTACGTAATTTCACTATTAAAATCACTTTTTTTCCATAAAAAAAAAGGCAAGTCAGTCACTAACAAATACATTGGCATTCAGTAAAGTGTCAAACCCATAAAAAGTAGAACCATTGTCCGCTTTACATAAAACAAATCACAACATGACCTTGTGTGAGTGAGTGAGTGAGTAGCGTTCACACCAAACGCGAATAGAGCGTCTGGCGCAAGTGATTTTCATGTCAAGTCAATGTAAAGACGCGTTCACGCGCATCTGGTCTTGCAGCGCGAATGAGGCGTTTAGCGCGGCGCGGTCGCGCGAATGAGGAAAATTGAGCGTCTGGCGCGATACGCGCGAGTGATTTGAGAGTGAGAGAGCGAGAGAGAGAGAGAATTCTGATTAGTCGAGAGGATGTATCGCGTTTAGGCTAAAAATAGGTTTGGCGCTTATCGCGATTTGGAAAGAAACTGCATCTTGCAGTAGCCTACATTTTAAACAAGGAAATATAGCGATTTGGCATGAAATGCTGATGGAGCCGTGAATAGGTTCAGTACACAGCAAAATTACATGACAAACTCTTTTTTTTTTTTTTAAATGCCATTTCCTCAATTCGACGTCTGACTGTGCTATCTGACAAAGGAATCCACACACTACACACACAGACACACACAATAGTGGGCCGCCGATTTCTTGTTAGTCAGAATGGTGGTCCCTGGCACAGAACCAGTTGAAAACCCCTGGTCTAATGTATACAATCTTATAGTTTTACAAAAATAAATGGTGCTCAGATTGCATAATTTCTTGAAGAACAATGATGGAGAGCAGATCATTCAGGCAAAATATGACGTAAACAATGGACAATATATTAATATTTCATGGATTTAACATTTTTGTTGACAAAAAGTGCAGTTGAATGTTTTTCAATGGTTGATACCTCAATAGTTGTCATGGACATTTTAACCAAGTGTAACAGATTGGATTCATCTCGTGATCGCTATTTTATAACAAAGGTATGGAGTCCTGTTTTGATTCTGCTTGTTGTCATTTGCACTCTCTACACAAATTACAATATTACTTGCTGAAGCATCTATATTGTAAAACAAACACCGTACACTCACCTAAAGGATTATTAGGAACACCATACTAATACTGTGTTTGACCCCCTTTCGCCTTCAGAACTGCCTTAATTCTACGTGGCATTGATTCAACAAGGTGCTGAAAGTATTCTTTAGAAATGTTGGCCCATATTGATAGGATAGCATCGTGCAGTTGATGGAGATTTGTGGGATGCGCATCCAGTGCACGAAGCTCCCATTCCACCACATCCCAAAGATGCTCTATTGGGTTGAGATCTGGTGACTGTGGGGGCCATTTTAGTACAGTGAACTCATTGTCATGTTCAAGAAACCAATTTGAAATGATTCGAGCTTTGTGACATGGTGCATTATCCTGCTGGTCATAAAGGGATGGACATGGTCAGAAACAATGCTCAGGTAGGCCGTGGCATTTAAACGATGCCCAATTGGCACTAAGGGGCCTAAAGTGTGCCAAGAAAACATCCCCCACACCATTACACCACCACCACCAGCATGCACAGTGGTAACAAGGCATGATGGATCCATGTTCTCATTCTGTTTACGCCAAATTCTGACTCTACCATCTGAATGTCTCAACAGAAATCGAGACTCATCAGACCAGGCAACATTTTTCCAGTCTTCAACTGTCCAATTTTGGTGAGCTCGTGCAAATTGTAGCCTCTTTTTCCTATTTGTAGTGGAGATGAGTGGTACCCGGTGGGGTCTTCTGCTGCTGTAGCCCATCCGCCTCAAGGTTGTGCATGTTGTGGCTTCACAAATGCTTTGCTGCATACCTCGGTTGTAACGAGTGGTTATTTCAGTCAAAGTTGCTCTTCTATCAGCTTGAATCAGTCGGCCCATTCTCCTCTGACCTCTAGCATCAACAAGGCATTTTCGCCCACAGGACTGCCGCATACTGGATATTTTTCTCTTTTCACACCATTCTTTGTAAACCCTAGAAATGGTTGTGCGTGAAAATCCCAGTAACTGAGCAGATTGTGAAATACTCAGACCGGCCCGTCTGGCACCAACAACCATGCCACGCTCAAAATTGCTTAAATCACCTTTCTTTCCCATTCTGACATTCAGTTTGGAGTTCAGGAGATTGTCTTGACCAGGACCACACCCCTAAATGCACTGAAGCAACTGCCATGTGATTGGTTGATTAGATAATTGCATTAATGAGAAATTGAACAGGTGTTCCTAATAATCCTTTAGGTGAGTGTAGATTGACACTAAACCCTTAAAACTTTCAAATGATGTAAACTTTGTTATTATTCTTAATGTTTTTAGACAATATTCTATATAGTAAATGTGTATACAAAGTAAACAAAGTGACGTCAAGCCCAATGTCAGGACAGTTAGCATCAAGAGGTTAAGTGTCAGGGCCTTTAAGACCAAGGGGCCTCAGGAAATATATTAGGGGGAGTTTGTCTCTTTTTTTTTTTTTGGACTTACTGTTAGCTAGCATCGGGGCGTGGCTATACTTGTATTACTTTTTTAAGCTTTGTTTTATAACAAATATTCAACTGACTATCATAAACTATGCATCATTTGAAAGCTAAAACACTCAAGAATCATGTTCTAAACTTGTTTTTGCAATCAATACACCAGAGAGGAAAGGGTTAAATTAAATGCAAAAGGACTGTTCATGTAAAAATGAGCAAAATGAACCAATAGAATCTGTCTAACTTTCACATCCTGTGGTTCAGACGAGTTCGGAGGAATCCAAGAAACAACAGCATACATTTCAATGTAAGAGTCTACTCTTCAAAATGCATCCCACTTTTTAATCCAAAACAACGAAAAAATAGGGGAAAAAAAATGAAATATCCTCCTTTGTGTGCATGAGCGTTTTCGAGATAGAGTTCGTATCATGTTCATTTTCAATGAAATGTCGATTCTAATCTGTATTCCAACTCTCAAAAGCCATTTCACCCATGATTTCACCCCCGTAGTTTAGACTCTTCCGGATCGAATGAGACATTCCACTTCTCTCTCCTTCAATCACAGGCTTTGTTACTGACCAAAACAGCAAGAGAGCTCCTGACAGGATCCGCGCGCTGTCAATCTCACACCTGGGTTTTCGACTGGATAAAAGCCTGGATAAAGCCAGCCAATGTCCAGTCAGGAAAGTTTTGATTGATGGGAGTATTAGCCAACTAAAATCGATTGCAGTGATAGACAGTTTATGCAAGCATATTCGTCAAATTACGGACAGCCATACTGGACAACGCACTACATCTGCCGGGCTTCCAGCTGTTCCGAGCGGATCGCATCGCGGAACTAACGGGGAAAACGAGAGGTGGTGGATTGTGTTTCTACATTAACGAAAGTTGGTGTTCAGATGTAATAACACTGAAGAAGATGTGCTCTCCTAACTTAGAGGCGCATTTCATAAACTGTAAACCTTTCTACTCGCCGCGGGAGTTTTCCTCATTCATTCTCGCGAATGTTTACATTCCTCCAGACGCGTGTGTGAGCGCGGCGATACAACAGCTGGCTGAACATATAGCTGAAATGGAACAAAGGTACCCAGACTCTCTTTTAATCATTCTTGGGGATTTTAACAAAGCAAATCTCTCCCGTGAACTGCCAAAATACAGACAGCATGTTACATGTCCTATCAGAGACAGTAATATATTGGACCACTGTTACACCACGATAAAGGATGCGTATCACTCCGTCCCACGGGCAGCTTTGGGGCTCTCTGATCACTGTTTGGTTCATCTTATACCGACCTACAGGCAGAAACTGAAATCAGCTAAACCTGTAATAAGGACTGCAAAAAAATGGACCAACGTAGCAGAGCAGGATCTACAGGCCTGCTTCGATTGCACTGATTGGACTGTTTTTGAAGCTGCAGCCACCGATCTGGATGAGCTCACAGATACTGTAACATCATATATCAGTTTCTGTGAGGATACATGCATTCCTACCAGGACATTCTTATCATTCACTAATGATAAACCATGGTTTACTGGGAAACTCAAACAGCTTCGTCATGCCAAAGAGGATGCTTACAGAAGTGGGGATAAAATCTTGTATAACCAGGCCAGAAACAGACTGACAAAGGAGATCAGAGTTGCTAAAAGAAGCTACTCTGAAAAGCTGAAAAAACAGTTTTCAGCCAACGACCCGGCATCAGTCTGGAGAGGCCTGAGGAACATCACCAACTACAAATCACCATCCCCCCGATCTGTGGAGAATCAACAACTGGCTGACACTCTCAATGCCTTCTATTGCAGGTTTGAGAAGCCCAGACTCACACCTCACACCCGCTCTGATGTGCACTTCACACATCCACCATCACCTCCTGCAACCCCTCTCCTCCCCCCTTCTGCCATTTAAGGTCTGTGTGGAGGACGTGAGCCGAGTCTTCAAAAAACAGAAGACTAGGAAAGCTTCAGGCCCAGACGGCATCTCATCTGCTTGTCTAAAAGCCTGCGCTGACCAACTGGCCCCAGTCTTCACGCAGATCTTCAACAGATCATTGGAGCAGTGTGAAGTTCCCTGCTGCTTCAAACGCTCCACTATCATTCCGGTTCCCAAAAAACCTAAAATCACTGGACTTAATGACTACAGACCTGTCGCTCTCACGTCTGTGGTCATGAAGTCGTTTGAAAGACTGGTGTTGGCCTATCTGAAGGACATCACTGGACCCCTGCTGGATCCCTTTCAGTTTGCTTACAGAGCAAACAGGTCTGTGGATGATGCAGTCAACATGGGACTGCACTATATCCTGCAACATCTTGACAGACCTGGGACTTATGCACGGATCTTATTTGTGGACTTCAGTTCGGCCTTCAATACCATCATCCCTGATCTTCTCACAGCCAAACTGACTCAGCTCTCCATGCCATCCTTAATCTGTCAGTGGATCTCCAGCTTCCTGACGGACCGGCAGCAGCGAGTGAGACTGGGGAAGCTCACATCCAGGACCCTCACCATCATCACTGGCGCCCCCCAAGGGTGCGTTCTCTCCCCACTGCTCTTCTCCCTGTACACTAATGACTGCACTTCTAAAGACCCCTCTGTCAAGCTCCTGAAATTTGCAGACGACACCACCGTCATCGGTCTCATCCAAAATGGTGACGAGTCTGCTTACAGACTGGGGGTTGAACAGCTGGCTGTCTGGTGCAGCTATAACAACCTTGAGCTGAACACGCTCAAAACAGTGGAGATGATTGTGGATTTCAGGAGAAAATCCCCAGCACTCCCCCTCTCACCATCATGAACAGCACTGTGGAAGCAGTGGAGTCATTCAGGTTCCTGGGCTCTACCATCTCTCAGGACCTGAAGTGGGCAAATCTCATTGACTCCATTGTGAAAAAGGCCCAGCAGAGACTGTACTTCCTTCGCCAGCTGAAGAAGTTCAATCTGCCACAGGAGCTGCTGATCCAGTTCTACTCAGCCGTCATTGAGTCTGTTTTAAGCACTTCCATCACTGTCTGGTTTGGTTCAGCTACCAAATCGGACATCAGGAGACTACAACGGACAGTCCGGACTGCAGAGAGGATTATTGGTGCCCTGTGACGGCCCGAGTGGTGGCCGCACAAGAGCGGTAATGTGGATGTATCCAAACACGCATACACGACACACGCACACACATATGCACACATTTATACGAAGGACATTAATTTCAGAATAAGCTTAAGTTATACTTTTATTCATTTTCATTTGTTTCGGTATGATAGCATAGTAACCACATGAAACACAACATCATATTCATTCATTCATTCATCATTTATTGTTAGGTTTGCATAAGTTTACATTTACAATACATTGTTACTGATTTGAAGTGCACACAAATTAGTTACGTTGTATCTGTTATTTATATTTGTTTCTATTTTGAGTTTAAGTTTACCGGTGATCAACTTCAGACATGGTCCGCTGCAGCCGCATCCTGGTGTGACGCAAAACTAGAGTCCAGCAGGAACACCGTATTTGAGCTTATTGGTTCCGCCCGGACGTACCATTCACTGGGAGTTGCCCGGGGGGAGGAAGGAACGTTGATGTATTTATTAATTGATTTATTTAGTTGTACATTTATGATATTTGATTACATTTTGCTTTATTTATCTTTATTTACAATGTATCTCTGTTTGATTTGATTTTGATTTATGTAAGGTTATATGTTGTATGTAAAGTTAAATTGTTTCCCCTCTTAATTTGTAATGGGCCCATCCTTCCCTTTATAAGCTGTTGCTTTGTTCATTTGAGCAGGTCAGTTTTAGTTTGTTTGGTTGGTTTTTGTCTAACTGTCTTGATCTCATTTTCTGTTTGTTTATTTTTGTTGTAAGTGTGTAAAGTTATTTTTTTCTTGGGTTCAAATAAAGACCCATTTTTTTGTGCAAAGCTTGTGTTCCTTGTTCTTGGCTTCTCGGTCCCTCACATGCCCCCTTGCCAACCCTCCAGGACCTGTCCTCTTCCAGAGTGAGGAAGAGAGCAGGTAAAATCATCACAGACTCCACTCACCCTGGACACCCCCTGTTTGAACTGTTACCGTCAGGACGGCGACACAGATCACTGGCCACAAGAACATCCAGGCACAGGAACAGTTTCTTTCCACAGGCCATTTCCCTTCTGAACACTTAACATGCCCCCCAAGGCATATGCCTGTAAGTGCAATACTCCCACTGTCTAGTGCAATATTCTCTAACTCTGGTGATATTTATATTTATATTATTCATACTACTCAAAATACTGTAAATATGTTCATAATCTGTAACATGCACTAGACTCCCACTGTCTAGTGTAATATTCTCTAACTCAGGTGATATTTATACTTATATTATTCATACTACTCAAAATACTGTAAATATGTTCATAATCTGTAAATGTTTATTCAGACTAAACCCAACTGTGACCCCTTTTTTTACTTTTATACTATTTTTTATATTTTTTTATATATTTTATTCTTAGAATTTGTATTACTATGTTTCTTGTTGTATTTGTATATGTGCACTGGAAGCTTCAGTACCAAGAAAAATTCCTTGTGGGTGCAAGCACACTTGGCAATAAAGCTCTTTCTGATTCTGATTCTGATTCTGAAATTCAAGTGCGCAATGTTTTCATTCACATGTGTGCTTTCGCCACACACGCACACACATAGTGCGCCAACCATAGACTGTAAACACACACATACACGCAATGTTTTGACACATGGAGCTTGCATAAATGCACGGATTTACTCCAAAGCATATATCTGAGCATCCCTATCATGGATCGTCGACTACAGAAGAGATTGGTGGTGTTTTGCTGAAGATGAAGAGGAGCAGCGACGAAGAGAAGCAGAAAGTAATAGGATATTCATTATAATTATCAGTTTATTGCAATTTATTTGAGTAAAAACCACGTTTGTAATTACAAATGTTCTAAAACATTTATTTTTTTATTTTTATATATTTTATACATTAGTTGGAAAACGATCACTTCTGGAATGTCTATACATGTAGTGAGTAATCACTGTTTTTGCTATTAGAATTGTTCAAAATAAAGAGAATTTTGTTCAAATGTTCAAATGTTGTGCTGAAATCGTTTTTTTCTTGTGTGGTTTGAAGGGCAGAATAGTTCTGAATTGATATACATGTATGTAGTAGCAGGGGCGTTTCTAGGTTTTAAAAACATCAGGGGCTGAGCCCGAAACATCAGGGGCTAGGGTGGGTAACAAGATAACATGATTCGATACAGAGAATAATGTATATTTTAGGCCTATATGCAGGCAGACTGGTTAAAAAATTCAGTCCTGGCACTGTAGCCACACCAGGCACACATACTACCACACAGACACACACATTCAAATGTGAGGTAGTTAGGGGGGTTCTGGGGCATACTCCCCCGAGAAAATTTTGATTTCTCAGACCTACATATGTGCATTTTAAGGTGTTTGACGGCCAACATTTTTTGAGAACAATAGCTTTAAAAGCATGTCAGTGGGCAGTAGCATAAATTATTTGTCAAGCAGATAACAGATTCTTAAACATGAAAATGAGGATAAATGTTGAAATGAATGATCCACACTATAAAATGGAAATGCAGAATGTTTCTGCTTATTGTTGACAATACACAACCACATATTCCAAACAGGAATGGTCTTAAATGAGAAATCTTTCAAGGATTATTTTGCATAGATGTAAACTTTTTAGCATTAAAGATTGGTTTCAGCAACTTGTTTCTTTCTTGAGTTAATCAATGTTTTTGGCACTATTAAATCAGTTCAATTAAATTTCAATTGTTCACTCATAAAGACAGTCACTTGTCACCATTACTGGCCTAATGATGCAAGTTGTGCAAACACAGACAAGCGGAGTGATTCAAACTGTGAAAAGGCTGATGCTGGTGAAATATTCGAACACATTCGAGGACCTTATATATAGGCTACATATCAGAGTTAAATAGGAATACATTGTAATAATGTTAATCAAGCAGACTAAATCACACGACTGCGCAGCAATATTTAAGCACATTATACAAAGGAAATAATACAGATCTAGACAAATTGGGTTGCTTATTCATGAATTTCATCCGGTCCCTTTCCACAGGTGTATTAATCAAGCACAATGCAGTCTGCATTCATAATCTAGGTGCTTGATTTTATACACCTGTGGAAAGGGACCTGATGAAACCCATGAATAGTTAAAAGAATGTCATGAACGATCATTTAGGCTAGATGTAGGCCTATTTTTCACATTTTTGGTCACAAAATATTTTGTCAATTTTGATGACTTTGCAATATTGATAAAATGTTAGAATATTAATAATGAAAATTGAGTAGGGCTACGCCAAAATGTGTAACATTTATGTAGCCTACAAAGGAATACAAAAGCATAGAGTTTTGACGCAGCTTTAATCTCCCTTTTGGTTATTTCAATACTTAAAGGGGTGGTTTACTGCTTTTTTTCTTTGCATGATTGTGTTTATGGGGTGCAATATAACATGTCTTCGGGTTTTTTTTTTTTTTTTTGTCTTATTTTTCATAAATTTCACCTTTATTGTAAGCCGCTTTCTCCTCTGTCATTTGAACGACCGGTTGACTTCCTGATTCTATGAAACCACTCCCTCAGAAACAGGCAATGGGCTCAGATTGGTTAGTTGGGCCGGTGTGTTGTAATTGGCTAAACTGCGTAGTGCATGTTGTCCGGAATCTTCACGCCCATACCTTTACGGGCGAAAGTTGCATGTGCTCCGGTCAAATGTAAATAATGGTGTCAATACTGCCGTATTGAGCCAGAATCAGACCCAGAAAGCGGCAATGAAGAGAATCAAGCAACCTCCGCAAACACGGCTCTTACAAAACGTTTCTGAATGGTACTAATTTTTTTATTATTATTATTCTATTCTATTCTAATCTACTATTATTATATAAGAATTTCGATACGCTGTTACTTGAAAATGCTACTGCTGCTTGTTAGCTTTTGAGATACGGTTTTCTCCTGATTAAACATTTAATATAACTGAATAAATTACTGAGTAATACCGTTTTTTAAAGTTATTGTTTTAACTTCAGCAGCTGAAGTTGGCTGTTGCGATTACATATAATTTTTTTAACTTTATACACGTTTGTCTTATACACACAAAATAGCATCTAACTAACTGGCTATAAACAAACAGCGTTGGCATTGGTTTACGTTCTTGATCAAATCGAAAAATTACGTCATAAAATATACATGGAAAATACATTTACAAAATTAGTACATAATTACAAATTCAGGTCCAAAATGTTTGTACGCGTTTGTAAGTGTAAGTGGCTACTAAAGCCAGCGCTGGCATTTGTTTACGTCCTTGATAAAACTAAAACATTG
Organism: Leuciscus idus; assembly: GCA_021554675.1. Classification (NCBI taxonomy): domain Eukaryota; kingdom Metazoa; phylum Chordata; class Actinopteri; order Cypriniformes; family Leuciscidae; genus Leuciscus; species Leuciscus idus. The sequence goes on from CM038628.1 coordinate 24,146,376, forward strand.
CGTCTGAAATTATACATGCAAACATTATTAAGTCTTACTTACAGGTTGTGGCCCAACAACTGCTGCCTCTGGTTTTAAAGTTGGAACTGCTTCATGTTTTAGTAACAGTTTCTTGTTGAATCCGGCATTGAATTCGTGGAGATTCTGGAAGCTGTCTTCCGTAAAATGCGCAGCACAGAGAGCTTTTACGATTGAAATTTTCAGGAACATAATCAAACATAAATTTTAGCCATTGTTGACGAACTACAGCGTCCGTATGAAGCCCGAACACAGAAGACCTGGCAGCTGGGTGAAAATAACACACTTTCGACGGCATGGCTACAGCTCTCCACTATAACTCTTCCTCTTCGACAAAGCCGCAGAAATATGGCCATGCCCCCTTTTTTGCATGGGTTAGTTACGTATAAAACCCGGGAAGTATCTCGTTGTAGTCCCATTCGAGTCGTTTTTGTAGGCATTAAACTTCCTGATTTTTAAAAGACGATATCTCTGCTTACGTTGAACTTTCAGCGCAGCAACTTTGCAGATACTGTTCATGCACCAACAGCAACATTACACACCATTTAAAATGAAAAAAGTGAAATCACAATCAACCACCCCTTTAATTGACGACAGAACACGACGTTACATGCTAGTTTATTTTGCGTGATACAGGGCGCGCCGCATTTGCGCGTGATTGAGCCGCGAGCAAACTGCTGGCACGACGTAAGTAAGTTAGTTTTTCTGAGTTTTACTGACATATAGCCTGACAACATCTGGTGTGACTGAAGACTGTGCGGCGGTGCTGACTGCGTTATTTTTTTTAAACCGGTGCGGCGCGCGCGCCCCCGAAGTTCATCCGTGAGAAACTTGAAACCGGTGCTTGAACTTGAACTCAGGTTACTCATTAACACTCGCGCTACTGTCCACGCCCTGCTCTCACGGCTCGTGGACTCGAGCTGCTTGCCACTTTGCCTAATAATAATTATCAATAAATTAAATTTTTTGAGATTCGGGGCTATAAAAAAAACCCATGTCTAACGACGCGCCTGTGTAGTAGGCCTATGTAGTAGGCCTATGTAGTGTTTACTCCTTATGTCAAGTGGTTGGGTGCCAGGTGTCCATTTGGAGTCTCCAAATTGCATTTTGGAAAGGACGCCTATACTTTTCTTGAATGAAAGCTTACAGAAACTACATTTTTGGGAGTATCATCCTCAAATTTGAATCTAAACATGGTCAGACATTCAATTTTATCTTTATGGTGTTTTCAGGCCCTTAACATAAAAGTCTGATCAATTTTTCCCTAAGTGAAGTTAATTCAAAGAAATCGTGAGTCACTTTCATGTAAATTTTACCTTGTTTTACTCTGTTCCTATGCTACTTCGAGTTATAATGACTCTTGTGTAACAAAGTTTCAAGTGTCTAGTTTAAAAAAAGATCAGAGTTATGAATGTGGACCATAGGGTTTAAGAGCTACAGACATTTGTATTTGGGTATGTCATTTTAAGAAAATTCTCAAAAATAGGGGCGCTGGTTAAGTTAAACTCTAAGTTTATGTTTTAAACATAACAGATGGACAGATTATCCAAAGCTCTTTTTGTCTTTTTGATCAATAAAAAAGTAAGGTTGCTTTTCCCTACATTAGAAATATAACAGTGAAAAGACCAATTAAAAAGATGGGAAAGAGACATGAGATTTTAAGCGTAGTCAAGTGGCATATATAGTATGGGACTTTTATCAATAAATTGGATCAATAGCATGAGTGCAATGTTACTTCACATTGTGAAAGCAGAATAAAATGAAAATAAAAATAACCCAAATCAAAGTGCTTGATCAAATTAAAAGAGCTATTGCCAAATAAATTCTTGTGATGTCAATGTCACATAAAACCTATCAAACGTTCAAATATTTAAAGTCAAGTAAAAAACAGAATTCAATTAAAAATTTTAGCAACCCACGTCATCAGAGTGTTAGACGATTAATATTTATAGTGCAACCTCTGTGCACACATTTACCTTCCATGCAAAGTTTCTTATGGTAACAAAATGATTACAAACTTGCCAAAATAACCCGTGAACTGGGTTGCAAATTGACTGGGTGGTACATTTTTGGACATGTCAGTATCACAAGAATGCCCAGTAGACTAGATGCTTCGTTTTTAATTACATTTATTCTTAAAATTCTGTAACATTTTATGTTAAAGGGATGGTTCACCCAAAAATGAAAATTAGCCCATGATTTACTCACCCTGAAGTCATCCTAGATGTATATGACATTCTTCCATTCTTCCGGCAGAGCTTTCAGTCATTATGTTGTGCATCAAGTTCAAGTGTTATTCGTTTGGCGTAAGTCAATGCGTACGGCCGTCTGCTGGAAGCTAGTTACTTTAGTTGATAAAGTTTTAAATATGGATATTTTTCTTACACGAACGCATCACTTCACTTCAGAAGACCTTTATTAACCACCAGAGACACATAGAGCACTTTAATCATGAATAGATGTGCTTTCATGGACTTCCAGCCATTCACTGCCATTATCAAGCTTGGAAGAGCCAGGAAATGTTTTAATACAGTATAACTCCGATTGTATTCGTCTGAAAGAAGAAGGATGACATCCTAGGATGACTTCAGGGTGAATAAATCATGGGCTAATTAAAATTTTTGGGTGAACTATCCCTTTAATACAACCTCTGTTTGTGGGGGGCCTAAATGGGGTATCAGTCCATGGGCCGCTCAGTTCTATATAGTATGTATACCTATACCTAGAAAGAAATGGTTCAACATTAATTAGCCAGACAGCAAAAAAACATACCTCCTCCAGTGGTACCTCCTGGTCTTGGTTCATATCCATGACAGGAAAAAGTGGCTCAGGACTGTCCTGCAGCCAGATGAACAAAAAGCCCTCAGGCACACCCTTCTGCAGCTGTAGTAGTTCCAGCTCAAACAGCAACACTGCACTGCTGGGTACACCCAACGCTGGAGGAATGGAGAGAGAAACAGACAGACAGAGGGGATCAGGGAAAACTGTGATATCTAAGAGACCAAAACCTAGACGGTATACCATACATAAAGCCAGTACTTATTTTGCATACCATTGTAGTTATCGTGGCTATCAGTGGGCAGTAATGATTTAAGCTATTTACATATGAGAGTGATGTAGAAACAAGGTGTTGTTGTTTATGGTTTTCAAGTAACATCACAACAATTTACATTAAAGTAAATGTACCATGAATTTCTCACTAACCACCCTCAGTTTGTCAGACTCTGTCTCACTCTCTACCTCTCCTCCACCCTCACTCTCATCACCGGTTCCCCACAGGGATGTGTGCTGAGTCCACTACTCTACTGCCTCTATACAAATTACTGTATCCCCACACACTCCTCCAATCACATCATCAAATTTGCATATGACATCAGTGATCAGTGACTAAATGAGTTAGCTGGCCTGAATTCCAGGCACAATTCGTTGACCGAAAATGCATGCAGGTCCCCTACCATCTTGATAGAGGCCAATGCAAGCAGGAGAACTGTCTTTAACGACAGAATTGTTAACTCGACTGACTGCAGAGGCTCAAAGGGAGGTCTTTGAAGTGCGGTCAGCACCAGAGATAAGTCCCAAGAGGGTATGGAGGGGACGCAAGGCAGATTCAATCTCCTCACTCCCCTAGGGAACCTGACGACCAGGTCGTGCCTTCCCACGGATTTCCCATCCACTGCATCGTGATGTGCGGCAATAGAGGCAGCAAACACTTTGAGGGTGGAGGGAGACAGCTCTTGCAGGAAAGAAAGCACGGTCCTGATCGAGCATCTTTGGGGGTCTTCTCTGTGAGAAGAACACCAATCAACAAAAAGGTTCCACCTCAATGCGTAAGCATGCCTCGTAGAGGGTGCTCTTGCAGAAGCGATGGTGTCTACGACTGACTGTGGTAGATTACCTAGAACCTCTGCGTCCCATCCAGGGACCAGACATGAAGTTTCCAGAGGTCTGGGTGCGGGTGCCATATGGTGCCCCGTCCCTGAGAGAGAAGGTCCTCCCTCAGAGGAATGGGCAAGGGAGGGGATGACGAGAGGAGCACAAGTTCGGGGAGGTCCGGTCAGGCCAATAAGGGGCAACTAGCAAGATCTGCTCCTCTTCCTCCCTGACCAATGCACAGTGTCTGTGTAAGATGGCTCACTGGGGGAAACGCATATTTGCGAAGGCCCCGGGGCCAGCTGTGTGCCAGTGCATCCGTGCCGAGAGTGCCCTCGGTTAGGGAATAAAACATCTGGCAATGGGACGAGTCCGATTGGCAAACAGATCAATACGTGCGGCTCCAAAGTGGTCCCAGATCAGCTGAACCACCTGGGGATGAAGTCTCCACTCTCCGGGGGCCACATGCTGTCGTGAGAGCTCGTCGGTGGCACGATTGAGCAGGCCGGGGATATGAGTGGCACAAAGCAACCTCAGATGCTTCTGACTCCATAAAAGGAGGTGTATGTTTCCTCCTAATGTATTTATATAGACAATTCGATATTTGCACATAGAGGAATACACTCATACACGTTTGGCTGGTTCTCTCACTTCTTCTGAACTGTTTTTATTACAACCGAGAACTCCGTCAATTACAGAACACTACTGCGACCTAGTGGTCACCTTCATATAGCACAACATTAGCTACATATATAACATTTCCTCCCCACTAAGATAGAATGTGCCTTTAACACAAAATATATATATATATTTTTTTTTTCTTTAACACAACTTAAATTACACATTTTTCCGTGCACAACAATATAGATACATTTGTACAGTTTTTTTTTTTTTTTTTTTTTACATCAAAATAAAACTCAGGAGTTATCTATTTCTGTATACTTGCATGTTGAAAACAATATGACCCACAACTCAGACTGTACTACCACATTCTGTGAACTAATCACTGTTTACTCATCACGGAAACGTACTGGTGGTTTTCTGATTCTCTCAGGATAACGTTTCACAGTCTCTGTTGCCTGTGCATATTCCGTAGGGGGTAGTTCAATGGACGGGTGTGTATTTGATGATTCGGAAATCTCAGGAATTTGATTATCATTCTTTCCATGTGGAGGTGTATTAAGGTGCAGTGTGGTGCAACTATCACTATGAGGTAGTACCACCGGCGGACTTACAGGAAGGTTCACTTCAATCTGCTGAGGCTCTGAATCTGGCCGTGTCAGCATCTGGTCCACATGGCGTTTCCAAACCCCTGGTGATCCCACCTTTACCTTATACGACACCGGTCCTGTCTTTTCCATAACAACACCTTGTGCCCACTTTTCCTCCCCTTTCCTATAATCACGCACCAGGACTGACTCCCCAACATCAAACTGTCTGGCCCTAGAGTGGCGTTGGCGTCGTTGTTGTTGGGCATCCTGTGACCGGTGTACTGCTCCAGCAACACTGGGTTTCAGACAATCCAATCGAGAGCGCAGTCTGCGTCCGAGGAACAACATAGCCGGCGTTTCTTTCGTTGTTGCATGAGGGGTGTTTCGGTATGTCAGAAGAAACGCATCAAGTCTCTGACGCACACGTGCCGTGCCTTTGGACGCTTTTAAGGCATGCTTGAACGTCTGCACAAACCGTTCGGCCAAGCCATTGGTGGCAGGATGGTATGGCGCTGAGCGGATGTGTTTGACTCCATTGGCCTTCAGAAATGCACTGAATTCTTCAGCACAGAATTGCGGTCCATTGTCGCTCACAAGGATATGTGGAACGCCATAGTGACTAAAAAGGCCCCTGAGCACTTGAATGGTCATGCTGGCCGTTGTGCTGTCCATAATATGCACCTCCGGCCACTTAGAATGTGCATCCACAACGACCAGGTACATATGTCCTTCAAATGGACCCGCAAAGTCCACATGTATCCTTTCCCATGGACTAGAGGGCCACATCCAAGGGTGTAGAGGTGCTAGCCCAGGCTCTTTTTGTACATTCTGACAGGAGTGGCAAGATTTAGCTTGGAGCTCAACTTGAGAGTCTATGCCGGGCCACCAAACATAACTACGGGCCAAGCTCTTCATCCTCACTACGCCTGGATGTGCGGAGTGAAGCTCTTCCAGAACTCGGGGGCGCAGTTTTGGTGGCACGACCACTCTCACACCCCACATGAGGCATCCCTGCTGTATTGTGAGATCAAGCTTACGCAGCAGGTAGGGTGACAGTTCTTCACCTGCGCCCTTCGCAGCTGGAAACCGACCAGTTGAGACCATCTCTAAGACACGTGACAAAGTGGGGTCAGACAAGGTGTCCCGTCTGATCTCGGTGCTACTGACTGGTAATGTGTCCAACTGCGATGTGTAGAATACCTCTACTGCGCCCAACTTCTCTTTATGAGTGTAGGAGAGTGGTAAACGTGAAAGTCCATCAGCATTTGCGTGTAATGCACCTTTCCGGTATTGAATGGTGTAATCATGCGCTGACAAAAGGAGCGACCAACGCTGCATTTGGGCTGCAGCCATTGACGGGGTACTTTTCAATGGGCTCAGGATGGAGGTCAGTGGACGATGGTCAGTGAGTAAGGTGAACTTATTACCATAGAGGTACTGGTGGAACTTGCGTACTCCGAAAACTATCGCTAGCGCCTCCTTCTCGATCTGAGCGTAGTTTTGTTCCGCCTTGCTGAGAGTTCGAGATGCATAGGCCATGGGCGTAGTCCACATGTATCCTTTCCCATGGACTAGAGGGCCACATCCAAGGGTGTAGAGGTGCTAGCCCAGGCTCTTTTTGTACATTCTGACAGGAGTGGCAAGATTTAGCTTGGAGCTCAACTTGAGAGTCTATGCCGGGCCACCAAACATAACTACGGGCCAAGCTCTTCATCCTCACTACGCCTCAATGGTGCACGGAAAGGTGCACCATTCAATACCGGACGTGTCCCCCCCACTTTTTATAAAATGTAAATTCGTCCCCCGCACTTTTTCATAGGGCAAGTGTGTCCACGACAAGCTGAGGTTTTCGCGGGTGTGTATAGCCTACATCGAGATTTAAAATCCAAAGAGTCAAGTCTATCTACATACGTGACTTTCACGTTTCCATGGTAATCAGTCACTCGTGCATCACGACACGCCCATGCTCGCACCCGCGCCCAATCCATTTTTTTTCATAGAGGTCGCAATGAGTTCAAAACGGCAAAAAACTCTTCAGTCTTCACTCGATCCTTTTTCACGAAAAAGTCAAGCGCTGTAAGTAAGTTGTCATGTGTTATCCGAATTGTGTTGCACAATGATGAATAACTCTGCCTATTTCTCTTGTTGAATAATTAACAAGTTTTGTTGTAAATTGAAAATATTCACTACCCGCACAAACGTGCGTTTATTTTCAATCTTTTTTTATTCGTAATGTCTTTTATTTTCACAGATGTTATCAAAGCCCTTCAAATTAGAATAAACATGGTGATTGTTAGCTTAATGCTGAATTTGTATTTTCATGCATTAACAGCCTGCTTGAATCAGGCAGCGTTGTAACATGTGTACATGATGACAAACTTTAAGTTCTCTTGAAAAAGCCTAACCAGAAAGTTTGAAGTAGTTTTAAAAGCTTGAAGTTTGAAGGTTTTCAATTGGAAAGTTTTAGTTTAGTAAGATAGATAGATAGATAGATAGATAATAAATAGTATTATATTAATAATAAATAGGGAATCACAGATAATGCAAGGGTGATTCTGATTTAATTTAATTTAATGTTAAGTGGCGATTGATAGCCTATTACACTGACGGTAACAAAGTTTCAATTTGGAATGAAAGATGGAGCATAGGTTACATTTAATAAAATGAAGGAAAAAATGCCCTTTATAAAGGTAAAAAACGTATTCTGATAAGAGTGTTTTCCAACAGTGATGTAATAATTGTAGTTTGAATAATTGTAATGTGATGATCAGATACCATCATAGGTTTGGGCGGTTGGCGGGTGGATTATTTATTTTTAACAGCAGATTCGGGTGACTCAAAGTGCACCAGATAAATTAATTTATCTTTAAAATGTACAAATTTTCTTCCAGGGGGGCATGCCCCCGGACCCCCCTAGGGGTACCGAGCTCCACCCACAAACACAGTAGGCTATATGATGGTCTATGAAAAATACAAATTTAATTATCTTATTATTAAAATGCATGATCAGGATTTTACCACTTCCGCCTAGTTTTGAGCCAGGAAAAACCCTGCATGTGCAATATAAAGTAATGAACATCTTTCTTTCTTTCTGTTTTATTGCTTTAAAAATAAATAGCATATTAAGCCAATTAAGCAAAAACCTGTCAACAAAAGTCTGAAAAAAACTGGTATTACACTTGACATTCTGTCCCCCTCACTTTTGAAATGATGGCTACGCCCCTGGCATAGGCTATTGGTCTTTCCTCACCATCAGGCATGACGTGCGAGAGCACAGCTCCGACCCCATACGGCGACGCATCACAAGCGAGGCGGAGGGGCAGCTTAGGGTTGTAATGGGTCAATACTTCCTGCGATACTAGTAGCGCTTTAGATGTCTGGAACGCTGACTCACAGGCTGACGTCCACTGCCATTTCTTCCCTTTATTTAGCAGTTCATTCAGTGGTTTCATGACAGTGGCTAAGTCGGGAATGAAACGTCCGTAATAGTTTAGCATTCCAAGGAACGAACGTAGCTGACTGACATCGCCTGGCGCTGGTGCGTCCACAATAGCACGCACCTTCTCTGGTGACTTGTGGAGTCCAGCTGCGTCAATGATATGGCCCAAGTATTCCACAGACTCCTGGAAAAACAGACACTTCTCTGACTTGAGATGCAGGCCTTGTTCCTCTAGCCTGCCCAGAACTGCATCCAGAGTTTTTAGGTGAGTCTGTTCGTCAGGACCACTGATAAGGATGTCATCCAGATAACAGTGCGTGTACGGCAGTCCGAGAAGCACTTGGTCCATTGCCTTCTGAAATAAGGCAGGTGATGAGGCTACTCCAAATGGTAACCGGTTGAAACGAAACAGCCCTTTTTGTGTGGAGATAGTCAGCAGCTCCCTAGACTTCTCTTCTACCTCCATCTGTAGATAGGCGTTTGATAAGTCTAGTTTACTAAAGCGTTGGCCTCCTGCTAGAGAGGCAAAAAGGTCCTCAATACGTGGAATTGGATACTTATCCACGCACAGAGCTGGGTTGAGAGTGACCTTGAAATCTCCACAAAGTCTCACAGTGCCATCCTTTTTGCTGACAGGCACCACGGGCATGGCCCAGTCACTATGCTCCACTGGTGAGATCACCCCAAGCTCAGTCAGTCGTTTTAGTTCAGCCTCAACTCGAGGTCTAAGAGCATATGGCACATTACGTGGTGGACAGAATTTGGGTACACTGTTAGGTTTAATAGTCAATGTGGCCTTAATTGACTTCATTGTGCCTAGATTTTCAGAGAACACAGCTGAGTGTCTTTTTAACACTGCCTCCAAGTTATCTTTCTCACTTTGCTCAATTGCATGCACAGTCTTTAAGTCTTTCCAGTTCAGTTTAATCACTCTCAGCCACTCTCTACCAAAGAGTGCGGGTGCATCCACTTTAACTACATACAAGGGCAAATCAGCACATTGCTTATTTAACTTTACTTGCACCTTAATGACCCCTTCTGGCGCCAAAGGCTCACCAGTATATGTCTTGAGCATAACATCAGTAGGTTGCAATGGCAGTTGACCCAGCGTGCTTTTGTACTGTTTCCCAAGGAATCAACGACACAGCAGCCCCAGTCTCCAATTCCATCTCCATTTTCTTTCCATTTACTACAGGCAGCACTGAGATTCGTGAATATTTCCCTTTTTGCGACATGGAATACAGTCCCAACTCACAGTCAGTGTCAGATTTATTTTCCTCACTTTCATTTTCATCTCCTCTTGCATCAACATGAGAAATTCTCTTCTTTCTATCTTTTACATTGCGCTTGAACGCATTACTTTTCTGTTCAGGTTTTTCCACTTTCTGTTTCCATTCTCTGCCATGGCTGCTTTTGGCTTTGCTCTTACACATGTGCTTTGTGTGGCCTTTTTTCCACACTGGTGACAATCACGCTCTTTGTACCAGCAGTCCTCATCAGTATGATTTATTTTTCCGCAACGGCGGCATTTATGGGAAAACACCGCGTTCACTTTGAGCGAGCCACTTAACTGCTGCACGTCGCACGCTGCCGTCTCTGCAGATAATGCGTAATCGACTGCTTTCTGAAATGTGAGATCTTTCTCCGTCAACAGGCGCTTCTGCACAGTTTCACTTTTAAGTCCACAAACAAATCTGTCCCTAAGTGCGTCTTCCAAGTAAGCACCAAACTCGCAATGTTCCGAAAGTTTTTTTAGTACCGCAACATACTGTGCAACTGTTTCCCCTTCCCCCTGATTTCTCTTGTGAAATCGGAATCTCTCCGCGATCACGAGCGGCTTTGGAGAAAAATGAGCCTGCAACGCTCTCACAATATCATCATAATCCATATCTCCAGGCTTGTCAGGAGCAACCAGACTTCTTAGTAGTCCATATGTTTTTGATCCTAGCACACTAAGCAGCACCGGCACTTTCTTTGTGTCACTAATCTCATTAGCCAAGATGTAATGTTCGAAACGTTCAATATACGTTGCCCATTGCTCACCGGTCTCCTCAAAGGGATCCATATGTCCGATTATTCCAGCCATGATGTGTCTGCTTCTGGTGGCTTGCACTTTAACGTTAGACTCTTCGGAAGCAGACCGACTCATCACTACACTAGCTCACTAGCTAGATATTTTCAGCGTGGTTGTTCTTTTATGTCCAAACTTGACAAACACCGGCTGTTCATTCGCCGATGCCATGAAAAGTCTTCAAGACTACACAACTCGTCGCCAATTTATATTATGTTTCCTCCTAATGTATTTATATAGACAATTCGATATTTGCACATAGAGGAATACACTCATACACGTTTGGCTGGTTCTCTCACTTCTTCTGAACTGTTTTTATTACAACCGAGAACTCCGTCAATTACAGAACACTACTGCGACCTAGTGGTCACCTTCACATAGCACAACATTAGCTACATATATAACAGCGGGCGAATTGTGACATGTGATGGGAGCGAAGACCACCTTGATGGTTGATGTACGCAATGGTGTCCGTACGGACCAGTACATGTTTGCCGAGCAGTGGCTTTTTGAGGCGTCTCAAAGCAAGGTGTACTGCCAACAACTCGATGCAATTGATGTGCCAATGCAGATGGGGGTCTGTCCTGTACGTGGCACCCTAGCCGGTGTTGGAGGCATCTGTGAAGACCAAAGCATGCCTGGACACTTGTTCTAGGGGCACTCCGGCTTGGAGAAACGAAGGGTCTGACCACAGGCTGAAGGAGCGGCGGCAGACTCGAGTGATTGTCACCCGTAGCGTGCCGCTCTGCCACGGCCAACTCGGGGCTCAGCCATGAAGCCACTGCTGAAGTGGTCTCATATGAAGCAAGCCGAGTGGCGTTACTGCAGCTGCGGCTGCCATATGCCTCAGGAGCCTCTGAAAAATTGTCAGTGAGACCACTGTCCTTCTCTTGAACGTATTCAGGCAGTTCAGCACCGACTGGACACGTTCCTCTGTGAGGCGTGCCGTCTGTTTGACTGAGTCCAGCTCCATACCGAGAAAAGAGATCCTCTCCCCGGGGGTGAGTTTGCTCTTTTCCCAGTTAACCCGAAGACCCAACTGGCTGACATGTTGGAGCAACAAGTCCCTGTGTTCACACAACTGTTCCCAAGACTGAGCTAGTATCAGCCAATTGTCGAGGTAGTTAAGGACACGAACACCACACTCTCTCATGAGAGCAATGGCCGCGATCTTCGTAAAGACGCAGGGCGACAGGGCCAGCCCGGAGGGTAGGACTTTGTACTGATACGCTCGACCCTCAAACGCGAAACGCAGGAAGGGCCTGTGTCGCTGCAGGATGGAGACATGAAATTATGCGTCCTTCAGGTCAATCGCTGTTAGCATCTTGAACGGAATCTTGTAAAGGGCCCGATTCAAGACACGCAGGTCCAAGATTGGTCTTAACCCACCACCTTTCTTGGGTACAATGAAGTAGGGGCTGTAGAAGCTGTACTTCATTTTGGCTAGGGGAACTGGCTCTATCGCATCCTTCGCCAGTAGGACTGCAATTTCCGCATGCATGACAGGGGCTCTTTCGCTCGACGCCGAAGTGAAACAAACACCTCTGAACATGGGTGGACGCCGGCCGAACTGAATCGTGTAGCCGAGTCTGATGGTGCAGAGAATCCAGCTGGATGGATTGGAACGCACTTTCCAGGTTTCCAAAAACCGTGCTAGGGGAACCAGAGGCACCACATACATACCTGGGGTGGGGCAGCGAAGTGGAGAGCAGGGACCGGGATCGGATGGCCCGGGGGCAGTCCGGAGCGGGGTCTGAGTGCGCAATGCAGCACTGACCTGTTTCCACTGGTTGGCATTGGGTACAGGAGAAGGCGTAATCGGGTCCTCGGACCGTACCCGTCTGCCGGCTGGCAACACAAGAGAGGATTGATGGTTGCGAGGCTTTAAAAGTTTGTTTACTCTTCAGTCGACTGTGTACCAAGAAGTCCACAGGTCCTGATGGTATCTCTGCATTATTGTTAAAATCTTGTGCCGAAGAACTTACTGTGACATGGTGTCCAATTTTTCAGCAATCTGTGGATTCTCATATTATACCTGATCTATGGAAAAAATCTATAATTATTCCATTACCAAAAAAAAACAGGTTCAAGTGAAAACAAGGATTTTAGGCCAGTAGCCTTGACATCCTGTGTAATGAAAAGTTTTGAGAAGTATATGGTGTCCATTTTAAAGACTGAAGTTAACTCTGTACTTGACCCATTACAATTCGCATACAGGCCGGGCCGTAGTACAGAAGATGCTGTTAACACTGTCACTTATTTTATTACTAAACATCTGGAAAATCCAAAAGCTTATGCACGTTCATTATTTGTTGATTTTAGTTCTGCTTTTGATACAATTCAGCCCCACCGTTTAATTCAGAAATTGAAGATGTTTAATGTTAATAATTTTTTAATCAGGTGGTATCTTTCATTTTTGACTAATCGGACCCAACAGGTTAGAGTCAATCACACTTTATCGGAGCTGAAAAATACCAGCACAGTTGTTCCACAGGGATGTGTTAGTTCCCCTATCCTTTTTACATTGTATCCCAATGAGTGTTCAAGTTGTGATTATAACAATTTTATAGTGAAATTCTCGGATGACACAGCGATACTTAGTCTGTTGTATGAGAATACTGATTTATCAGTTTATTTCTCAGCGGTATCAAGGTTTGTAGAGTGGTGTGATCTAAATCATCTTATTTTTAATACAGAAAAGACTGAGGAGATGATTTTTGACCTTAGATCAATAGGTGATCACACACCAGTGCTCTTACATGATAAATCAATTAAGCAAGTACGTTCCTACAAGTACCTTGGTATCCATATGGATAATACACTTAGTTGGGGGATTCATGTGGATACAATTTGTTCTCGTGTGCAGCAAAGACTGTATTTTTTACGTAGACTTAGATTTTATGGTGTGGATCAGAAAATGATGTGGTTGTTTTATCAGGCAGTTATAGAGAGCATAATCAGATATGGCATTACGGTTTGGTTTGGTAACCTTACAATTCAGGTACAGTCGAAGCTTGCACGCTTGGTTAAAATAGCGATGAAGACCATTGGGAGAAAATAACTTTTTTCACTTGAGTCATTGTATGAACAATCGGTTCTAAGAGAAGTACATAAAATTGTGGCTGACCCATTGCATGTTCTGTACACAGAGTATGAATTGTTACCTTCTGGAAGACGATACAGATTTCCGATGTGTAGGTATAACCGTTTTAAGAAGTAAAACCTTTTTCAATCAAAATGTTAAATGACGAATGAGTATTTATTTTTATTTTTTTATTTATTTCTTTGTTGTGTAGAATTTTTTGTTTAAGTTTCCAATGATTTTGTCAATATAAACATCTTGAGTCCAACACAAATTTCCCCTTTGGGGACAATAAAGTGTATTTCATTCATTCATTCATTTACAGGGTCACACACCATCATTCTGACCCTCTTGGAACCCAGGAATAGAGGAATTTGTTCTTCTGACAATTCGGGAACCACTGAACTCTGGGGAGCCGGCGGTGGAACAGAAACCATCTCAAGAACTCCTCCCCCCATCCCTGGGTGGTCTGTATCAGGGATGATTAGTCTTGCTCTTGCCACCTGGTTTGGCAGCGTCTGATACAGGCTGGGCAGCCTGCCTGCGGCTAGCTCTCCGCTGAGGCCTGAGTGAAGGCTGCTGCGGTGGCCCAGCGGGAGCGTGAGCGGCGGCAGGGGGGCACCCTCGGCAACGTGCAGGTGGAGGAACTACCACCGGCGGTGGGGTGATGGCAGCAGCGGGCCGCTGGGCCAGGATGTGTTGGACATCCTCCATCTGCTCCTGAGCAGCAGAGAACTGTTGGGCGCAGTTCTCCGCCGCGGCTGCTGCGGTGGCCCAGCGGGAGCGTGAGCGGCAGCAGGGGGGCACCCTCGGCAACGTGCAGGTGGAGGAACTACCACCGGCGGTGGGGTGATGGCACCCCAGCAGCGGGCCGCTGGGCCAGGATGTGTTGGACATCCTCCATCTGCTCCTGAGCAGCAGAGAACTGTTGGGCGCAGTTCTCCGCCGCGTCGCCGAACAACCCAACCTGGGAAATTGGGGAGTCCAGGAACCGAACCTTGTCCGCATCCGCCATATCAACCAGGCTGAGCCAACTATGGCGCTTCTGAACCACCAGGGTGGACATCGCTAGACCGATCGCGCAGGCCGCAACGCTTGTGCTCCGGAGGGCCCAGTCAGTTGCAGTGTGGAGCTCACTCATGAGCACATGGTCTAGACCAGCCTTTCTCAAAGTGGGTGCCGCGGCACACTGGGGTGCCCCCTGACTGTGTCAGGGGTGCCGCCAAAAAGGCAAAAAAAAAATAATAATTCGGACATTTCATATAGAAATATATTTGAATTTACATAAATACATTCTTCTTCTTTTTAACCCTTTCGCACGTACGCTCACACCGGTGTGATCAGTCTAGGCTGGTCCCTGGAGCACCGGTGTGATTAGAACGGTCAGTGCATGACGTGATCAACTGCTAAATTCAAATGTGCTTTCGCGCGTTGGCTGGAGCTGAGCCAGAGACAGGCGCGCTCAGCTGTCATATATCACAACTTTTCAGTGTTTTCATCCACATAATGTTTGTTTTAGGTTTCAGACATAAGTACTAAAAAAAACAATACATTTAGAGTTTGTAAAATACACACTGATGTCAAAGGAAGAGGCAATAATAATCCTTTCCATTATAATTAGTTTTATTCATATCAGATACACATTGTGTAAGTAACTTTAAAGTTTACTCTATTCTTCTCACAGTTCACCTGCCACTTACTTTTATGTATTTCGGGAGAAGTGGATGAATTCACTTATCCGACAAATCCAAAACAGATCCGATTCTCTGAACTGCGTCTGCGGCACAAACTAACATGGCGGCGCCCATCGCGCATACAGCTCAACTAACGCGATCGTTATAATTGTGTTCAAAAAACAAAACACTTCCACTTGCATATATTTGACAATCGGAATATCAGATATTTCATGCCATATCTAACAAATTTGTGAATATTTTGAATAAAAAAGGAAAAATGACATAAAAGCAGATCATCATTCATTCAGCTCTGTTGTTGCTGCGGTGTGTCACGTGACAAGCAATGACGCGTCACCATGGAAACCATAAAGTGACACATTCTAAATAACGGTCACCTTGAAAAACTCACGCTGGCGGGTCAGCCAGAATATTTTAAATTTACGTGTGAAAGGGTTAAACATATGATCGGATTAATAAAATTGTAAATTCATTTTAGATAAATATATATATAAAATTTGCATTTACATTTGGGTTATGCAGTGTTTTTAAATTATATTTTACACTGGGGTGCCTTGAGATTTTATGCACTTTTGAAAGGTGCCCTGACTGAAAAAAGTTTGAGAAAGGCTGGTCTAGACACCAGCCACCATAGTCACATGTTTTTTTTGATGAACATTTTATTGATGTTCAACAAATAAAAAACAGATATAATACGGATGAACAAATGATAAAGCTCGAGTTGCTGAATATTCGATCCCTTACTTCAAAAGCATTCATTGTTAATTATATGATTACAGACTATAATCTAGATGTGCTGTGTTTGACAGAAACCTGGCTAAAACCAGACAATTATATTACTTTAAATGAGTCCACCCCGCAAGATTACTGTTATAAACATGAACCTCGTCTGAAAGACAAAGGGGGAGGTGTTGCTGTAATTTATAGTAATATCTTCAGAATTACTGAGAAGTCTTGTTTTAAATATAATTCTTTTGAAGTGTTGTTGCTAAATGTAACACTATCTAGTGTAAATGATAAATCACGTTTAACATTTGTGCTGGCTACTGTATACAGGCCACCATAAAGACTTTATCAAAGAATTTGCTGATTTTCTATCAGAGTTAGTACTGGCTGCAGATAAAGTACTAATTGTTGGTGATTTTACTAAACTCGTTAAATCATCTAAATCGACAACATGTATGTTAGACCCTATACCGACTAAGCTACTGAAAGAGATGCTTCCAGAGGTCACAGATCCTCTTCTTAATATCATTAATTCATCTTTGTCACTAGTCTGACTACGTCAGACTTCGTACTTCCGCTCAATTTCAGTTCGCTTCTGTACTCAGTCTGAGATAGCGACCTATCTCCCAGTTTTCCTCCGGCCTCAAAACAGCCGGCCAATCAACGAACAGAGGGCGGGCTGAGAGCTGGGACGTAGACGCTGATTGTACCGTGGATGCATAGATTTACTTCACATAATCTGCAAAAGTCGTTCACAGCCATGTTCACTCCGGTATTTCACTCGATGGTTTTGTTTTCGCATCATACACATAGACATGTGTTTACAGTGGAAGTTCGATGCGGCTGAGCCAGCGCATAACACACGTCATAACCAAACGTTATGTGATTGGCTTACGGGTAACCAATGATTTTAAACTTCAGACAAGCGGCCCCCCGCGAGAAAGAAAACGCTTTTCAATTATGCCCTTCCAGACTCTGTCTACGAAGCAAAGCGAAGTCAAAGCTGATTATTCTCTTGTTAATTTTACCTATGAATAGAAACAACACTGATGAGAGTGTGCACAGTTATTAGTCATCCACACCACTTAATTGTATTGCTACGGGGCATACGGCTTTGATTCAAAGAAAAACGTAAGTTTGATCCTTTTCCTGTTTTAATCTTCCAATTAGAGATTTGTTATTGTTTTAAATTGTCATAGCATCATAAACCACTTATGCTTGTGATTTACAGGAGGATTGTCTACGTCGGTCACTAGCCACTGTTTTTCCTGAGCTTAATCATTCTGTTTTATTCTGTATTTCTTTGTGTGTGTGTGTGTGTGCGTGCGCCTTGGGAGCGGCTACCCTCTGGATGACCCGGACCTAGTTGGGCTTAAGATGGAGCCCTGCTTGTGGTAGCCTGTTCATTTAAATGTTGTTTGCTTTATTTTCTTGTTTATTTTCTGTTTGGCAGTCATAACTTCCAACATTTGGCCTATGGGCATTGAGCAATATCTCCTTTAGGAACAGCGTCTATTTTGTGATAAAATGTTCACTAGTGAAGTGTGAAATGCTGTGAAATGCTGTGTTAGTGTATGTTTGCACGGCCGAATTGGTTTGAAGTGTTTCTGCAGTGTTTTGTGAACAGTACCTATTTATTCGACTTTATGCACTGTAGTTTTGATATTGTTAGACTTTATACCTTGTAATTCATTTACTATGAGGCTTTTATTCACTGTGACCTATTTATTGTAGAGTTGTTTACTGTTACCTATAGGGAATATTTGTCTGCTCTGATTGCCAATCATTATATTTGTGAGTGTTTAATAAATTTATAATTGAGTACATCAGTCCCATTTCTGTTCCTTCATTGGACACAACCTGCCTAATTATCTAAAAGGGGAGCGTGGGTTTTGGGGTTTCTATTCTAAATATCCAAATTGTGCGTCGGAGCGCCCCCTAGGGGTCACATGTATAAAAAAATAATAAAAAAAAAACAGGAAAAGGGGAGGGGGAAGCCCTCACTCAAGACTTCCAGACCTTAAACATATTAATATGCCACCTATCTTAATGAAACATTTCCAGAAAAACATGACTATACAAGCTAAACATGCTCTGTAAAAAATGGCTTACTAAACTCCCACTACAATATATTTTACATTTATTCAATTTGCAGACACTTTTATCCAAAGCGACTTACAAATGAGGAATACAGCAAGCCATCCTGAAGAGGCAAATAAACACAAATGCTCAAAATACAAAGTTTCAGAAATTGCTTAGAGTAGCATAAGCTAGAATAGAGAGATATTAAAGAGAAGTGAACTCATCGATTTAAAAAAAAAAATATGATGAGGTTAAGTGAAGAGATGAGTTTGAATATTGTCAGGGATTCTCCATTCCGGTTGAAGGCAGGGAGATCACTCCAGTTCCCTTTCGTGGTCACTATGAGTTACGTCAGTCACTACGTTTACATGCAGCCAATATCCGGGTTATGGTCGGGTTAGGGTCACTATTTGGGTTTCTGAAACATTCGGAATAACGCGTTTACATGCGTGAGTAGAGAGAGTTACTCCTGTATACATGGAATTTACAATATCCCGATGTAAACGGCGACGCGCGGTTAGCGTCTGGACGTACGGACTTCTTTAAGACGCAATATGCGTCATTTCCGATTCTTTTTCCTGTATCCAAAGACAACAACAACAGCAGCAGCACGCGGATAATGAATAGTTCGGGGCAGATAGCGATCGCCTTTGTTTGCGCTTTCCTCCTCGCTCCAAAAGTGTGGTGCTGTGCTGCGTCTCGCCATGTTTACCTCTACTTCTTGTTTACTTCCGGTATACTGCACGCGGGTTTCTGTATGCGCCGTCCCTACTCAAAAGACCAAGATTCCTTGCGAATAGAACATGCGCAGAACACAAATCAATGTCCCTTTTGATGGGGATATGCCGATACGCGTTTACATGACCAAATATTCGGGTTAGAAAGGGGGTACCCCAGGTATAATATCCGGGTTTTTAAAAACCGGGATATGAGCATATCCGGGTTTTTGCCGGTGTTTACATGGCCGTGCGCGACCGGGTTATTGCTAATATCCCGGTTTTGAACGGGTTATTGGCTGCATGTAAACGTAGTCAGTGACGACGAATGGGGTTTCGCTTAGAAAGCCTCTCACCTTCGAGTATACAAAACGAGCCAATGGCAAGAAAATGCCATGGGTCTGCGGAATTTGCATAGCGTAAGTCCGCCCCACGTCGTGGGTATATAAGGAAGTACGCTGGGAACATGCAGATATGTTTTCGCTTCGGAGCCAAGAGTTCTCTTCACTCCTACAAGCCAATCTGAATCATCTTCACTCTACGAGACGAGCGGCTCTTCAGTGTGTTGGTGTGACGGCGCGTTCCAGTGAGATCACATTGCCTGCTGCTGATCTGTGCAGTGATCTGCCGACAGTGTGTTTGTTTCTCCCTGGGCGCTTCAGCACTCTGCTGAGCTTTTTCCTATCTCTAAAAGAGCTGCACGCGGCACGTCTTTTTCAAGACGGCTCGCCCGTGTATTTACTGGATGTGGGCGCGTGATTCATCTGCCTAACGGTCACGAGCGCTGTTTCGCGTGTTGGGCTTAATCACGCTCGGCAGCGCTCGTGGATGAGTCATGTTTTCATTGCGGGAACATGACCATCGCGATGTTTATAGATCGAGACTCAATGATCTCTGTGTGGGTAGAGTCCCCTCTGCCAATCTATCTCTTCTTCGAGAGGGGATACTTTGGCTGGTGGCCAGGGTGATCTGAGGGTTACGGTGTGGCATAATACCGACGAGCATTCCTCGGGCCACGCACCCCTCCACATCGCAAACCGTGGGGCTTCCGTGTGTGCCTGGTTCCTCTCGGGGACCCAGTGTTTTCATTCGGGACTCCAGCAGATGGTGTCATGTCACTCACAGCATCACAAGGAGGGCTTGATTCCTCTGGAAATGAGGATTCGACTGCGTTGCCTCCCTCGGGAGTGTCAGCGTTAGTCGAGTCAGATCCAGAGCTGATGGCCATGCTTTCCCGGGCAGCTGAAAGCATCGGATGGAGTGGTGCCGCCCTCCCCCCCGAGCGCTGTAGGCTTATGATTAGGGTTGGGTATTGGTTGGGTTTTATCCGATACCAGTACCTACTCTGTATTTTTCAAACGGTTCCAGTGCTTAAACGGTTCTTAAACCGGTACTTAAGAAAATGAAACCGCACACACTTTATCAAAAAAATAATACCTGTGTGTGTTTTCTGAAAAAGATTTTCTGATTTCTGATTAAATTAAAAATTGTGCCGTTTAAAAGGCTACTGATGTAGCCGAAAACACTTAAGTTAAGATCAAAATTGTGTCTTCTCATATTATTTATATATATATATATATATATATATATATATTATATTACGTATTATATATTATAGACTTTTACAAAACAGAGAAATATCTGACACTGAGCAGAAATATTTAACACACATAGTATAGCCTCATATAAATATACTTGATATACTTCATACTTGATATGCAAGATTTGCAGTTGGCATTCAAATACTAGACTTACCCGAAGAGGAACACTGCAGCTGAACTTGAACTTTAGTCAAGAGTGTCAGAGGTTTTGGGTTCTATTCCACATTCGTAGTTTTTTGTTTGTTTGTTTGTTGTTGTTTTTTTAAACCGATTATGCTCATCAGTGGTTGTATATCAAGCAGGGACACTTTGTGTGCATTAGGCTATATTTTGTGATTTCACCAGAACGAATAGATACGAGGCGCCGTCTAGGGCTTAAATCGAACTTCATTCACGCACACATAAAACGCTTGCATACACACATACTAAGTAGTCACACATACATGTATACTGCTGAATGCTCCAACTATATGAAATGCACAACGTCACGTCTAAAGTCGCTCACGCACACACACATAAACTCTACACACACGAGACGCGCAGAACTCTCCGCGCACATACTCATCTGAGACGCGAGAGAACACACACACACAAACTCGCGCACATACTCATCTGAGACACGAGCACACACACACACACACACACACAAACTCGCGCACATACTCATCTGAGACGCCAACACACACACACACAAACTCGCGCACATACTCATCTGAGACGTGGGCACGCACACACAAACTCTCCGGACACATACTCATATAGACGACGCCTCATAAATAGATCGATCTCTGCAACGTATTGAAGCGCGCGTCCGAGTGAAGAAAGTGCGGTGTGCGCAAGCCACAAGAGAAAACACTGTATCCGCGCCACTGATCGCAGCGGCAACGAGCACTTTGATCATTTAATGTTGTTTAGATGTTTTGTTATTGGATCATTCGTGCCGCGAGATGTTTTATAGGGGGCGGTGAAAAAAGTCAGGCACCGAAAGTTGCGTTCTTATTCGGTCTCGATACTACCGTTTACGTCGGAACCGATCCCCTATTGGAACCGGGTTTCGGTACCCAACCCTACTTATGATTGGTTCCTGGGTGCGTGTTGCTCTACAGCACTCGCTCCCAGTGCCTTTCTCCCGGACGTGCATCAGGACGCC
The DNA here is from genome assembly GCA_021554675.1 of Leuciscus idus. Taxonomy (NCBI): domain Eukaryota; kingdom Metazoa; phylum Chordata; class Actinopteri; order Cypriniformes; family Leuciscidae; genus Leuciscus; species Leuciscus idus. The sequence goes on from CM038628.1 coordinate 24,168,036, forward strand.
TCCGGCTCGCGAGAGTCCCCGTGACTTATCGCGGCCCGCAGGCGTCCTCTGCCTTCGCTGCACTCGATCGCGTGGCGATCATGGGCTGTATGTTCTCTGTCACTATCGTGGCACAGGCATGCAGTGCTGTGTGTCGCCTTCGAGGCAGTGCTGACTCGGGAGTTCTGTCAGACCAGGCCGCCGTGGAACGCTGGTCCTTCCCTGGCCAACACTGACAGAACGCGGAAACTCGACCACGCCCCCACGCAGGGACGCTATGCCTCCCATGTCCGGGCTGGTCGATCCGCCACGCACACTACTGACCTCGCTCTACGGGCGACATCGGTTCCTGCGTGATCCCTGGGCCAGGTGATGTCCACAGGTGTGGTCCAGGAATGGGCTCAGCCAGGTTGATGTGAGGGGGTCTGAGAATTAATTTTCTCAGCTCCCCCATGTCCCAGGCTGAGCTAGAGCTTCCCAGGCTGTCCCGCTGGGTCGCGAGAACCATCAGGCTCGGCTACGCGATTCAGTTCGCGCGGTCTCCTCCCCGCTTCAGGGGAGTCCGCTTCACTATGGTCGGTGGCAATGCCCCTGTCATGAGAGCGGAGGTCACCACCCTACTGGCGAAGGGTGCGATCGAGACTGTCCGTCCAGCCGAAATGAAGTCCGGCTTCTACAGCCCCTACTTCATTGTACCGAAAAAATCCGGTGGGTTACGGCCAATCCTGGACCTGCGTGTCTTGAACCGCTCCCTTCACAGGCTGCCGTTCAAGATGCTCATGGCCAAACGCATCCTCCAGTGTGTGCGGCCGCAGGATTGGTTTGCAGCGATCGACCTCTACTTCCATGTCTCCATTTTACCTCGACACAGACCGTTTCTTCGGTTTGCTTTCGAGGGGCGGGCATTCCAGTACGCGGTTCTCCCATTCGGGCTAGCCCTGTCTCCTCGCATCTTTACGAAAGTCATCGAGGCAGCCCTTGTTCCCCTCCGGGAACACGGGGTTCGCATCCTAAACTATCTCGACGACTGGCTGATCCTAGCTCACTCTCGAGACCAGGTTTGCGAACACAGGGACCTAGTGCTCCGGCACCTAGATCGTCTGGGCCTTCGGGTCAACTGGGAGAAGAGCAAGCTCTGCCCCGTGCAGAGGATCTCTTTTCTCGGTATGGAGATCGACTCGGTCGCCATGTGCGCACAGCTTACGAGCGAGCGCGCGCGCGCAGTCACTGCTGACTTGCCTTTGTCAGTTCGAAGGCAAGAGTGCGGTTCCACTGAAACTATTTCAGAGGCTCCTGAGGCATATGGCATTCGCAGCCGCAGTAACGCCGCTTGGATTGCTTCATATGAGACCGCTTCAGCTTTGGCTTCGCGATCGAGTCCCGAGGTGGGCATGGCAACATGGCACGCTCCGAGTCCCAGTGACTCCGGCCTGCCGTCAGACCTTCACCCCGTGGACGAATCTCAGCTTTCTACGGGCCAGAGTCCCCTTAGAACGAGTTTCCCGGCATGTTGTTGTATCAACAGATGCCTCCCCACAGGCTGGGGTGCCATGTGCAATGGACATGCTGCCGTGGGCTCCTGGACAGGACCCCAGCGCCTTTGGCATGTCAATTGCCTCGAGTTGCTGGCTGTACGTCCCGCCCTGCACCGCTTCCGTGCGTTGCTCAGGGGTCAGCACGTACTAGTCCGATCAGACAATACCGCGACAGTAGCATACATCAACCATCAAGGTGGTCTACGTTCCCGCCGTATGTTGCAACTTGCTCGCCACCTCCTCATATGGAGTCAGAAGCATCTGAGGTCGCTTCGAGCCATTTATATCCTGGGAGACCTGAACCGTGGTATTCCTGTGTTAACCCTCTGAGGTCTGAGCTGTTTTCTGGGCCCTGGAGGTGGTCTGACATGCTCTGACATTTGTGTTTTTTTCTGTTACTAGTGACATTTTCATGGCTAAAGTCTAATTACACTGTATTCAGCACAAACTCTGCTACAATAATATATCAGCAGCATGTATGTAAAAGTTTGTAGTTTTGAGATAATGACATTTATGCGTGGTTTGTGAAAATACAAAAAAAAATTCTCACTGAAATAAGGCCATGAAACCCATACTGATTATTTCTTCACAAGACTTTTGAAAATTGTATGACATAGCCTAGAATATTTGCTCCAAAACTATGTGAAAATCACCCTGACTGCTCATTCAGATAAGACAATATATTGATTTAAAATTTCTAAGACGTGTTTTGTGTGACAAAGCCATATGCAAAGAGGCGTGATCATCTCATGAATATGTAAGCTTTTCACACCTGAGAAAGACAAAGACACTCCCCTAACTGCCCTATTAGGAGCGATCAGGCCCTGTCATTCAGAGCAACCTTGCACAAAGAATGAGGAGATTTAAAAAAGAATGGCTTTTAGATTGTTTGGATTTATTTACAACACAACACAATCCAAAAATACAAATGACAAAAGAGCACATTGAAAACAATGATCCAAAGACAGAGACCTTTGTGCCATTCCTAAAAACATTGTACATACCTTTCATTTCCAAGGTGTTTGATTTTCACTTTACCATGTTCATGTACAGAGACTCATGTGAATGTTGAAGTCAGCAGGACTCAGTTGCATCTGGTCCCTGAAAGAAAAAAAAAAGAAGAAAAAACTGTGAACATACTGATATCAAGAGAAACTATAGGGCTGCACGATTTTGGGAATAGATTTTAGATTTTTCTGGTTAAAATTTCTTTTTAAAATTCACAGAATACACACACACAAACACACGTTTCCAACAATATATAATGAACACCAGGTTTGTTGTGCCTTGTAGGCATAGGCTACGCAGTGCTGCATAAAATAATAATAACAATAAATTAAATCTTCCAAAAGATTTCAAGAACAACTACGCTAGAGAAAAATATATTGATTATCATATGTTACTTCAAATGTTTCCATTCGTTATGATGATATGAAATGAGATAATAGTAAAAACATAAAGCCTAATGTTTGGTGCATTTTTCCTTTCAAACGCAATCGCGCTCCAAAATATGATACATTCAAACGCACAGCGCGCTCCAAAATATGATACATTAAAACCCACAGCGCGCTCCAAAATATGATACATTCAAACGCGATCGCGCTCCAAAATATGATACATTAAAACCCACAGCGCGCTCCAAAATATGATACATTCAAACGCCATCGCGCTCCAAAATATTAAACATTATGGTTATACATATCTATGTTTGAGCAGATATCCACAAACAGTATTTACCAGGAAACACGGGTCTAAATAGTATAATATTCACCATATATCTAGCAACAGTTCAACTGCAATGTGAAGTTTATGCAACAATACCATAAACTAATAAGTAAGAATTTCTTACCTTACATCTTTCTTGTCTTCAAATCGCGTTCTTCTTCTTCTGGGGGTAAATCCAATGTAAGCTCAGACGTGTCTTCCAAACTCGACGAAAAGCAGAGACTTGTGAAGTGTTTTGGTGTTTTGTGTTTGAGGTAACGAGGGCGTTCGCGTCCCATGTGGAGATTTGCATGTGAATCTCTTTTGCGCGAGTGGGCGTGTCGAATTAAAAAGTAATTAGCAAGCGTTTGAGATACTGGACATCCTGTTGGTTTTATACAAATTACTTAAACAGAGAATATTTGTTTTCAGTTTGAATCCGATCATTTAAAAGTACACACTTAAATGTGTATAAAGGTATATGGCTCATAAATGTGTGAGAAGTATTCGCTGAGTTATGTTTCAGTTTATAGACGTGCTCAAGAAAAAAAAAGTTCACCGCGACGGAGAGGCAGAACGCACACCCTGTTTATTTTCTTTATTTTACAAAAGCACAATGTTTTGATTTGATTGTAAGTGGACACATACAAAAGTAGAAATATCACAGATAATTTTTTTTATATTTCTTTTTTCTGTATAACCATAAATGACGGAGTAATTTAAGTTTATGTTGCTGCTATGTGAAAAAAATCCAGCAAAACGCGTCGGCGCATTTCTCAACCTCAGAGGGTTAACTCTAAGAAATGTACATTTCCGGGGCATGGGAAATGTCTTTCTTAATTTACAGTACTACTAAGAGCAGTAGCCAAAATCTATATGATTAGTGACTCCAGTTATGAGCTTGATTTTATTGACTAGTCTAAACACTTAAACTACTCTAACATACACACACATACATGCATACAGTTTACCAAGGGAAAGAGAGCTGAAGCAGAATACAGGAAAGCAAGAAGTTATAGCATTGTTTGAAATTCAGCAGATCAACAGCCTTGAGCAAACCATCAGTTTAGTTCTAACACACCCTTCTTTAAAAGGGGTAAGGATACTTAATGTATCAAATAATGAGACTAAGTTTGATACTTGCATGTCTCGCCCATTTGAATTAAACTGTCCTGATGCAATTTGTTGAGGCTCCAGTTGATCTTTGCTGATGTGGTCTTGATGAGAGAGAACCAGTGGTAGTCAGAGTATCTTTGGTGAATGGAAAGACAAGGCCACAGCCTGGCACAAACTTGGAGGGTCCTTAGAAACTTCTAGTTCAGCATCGTCTTCACATCAGCATCTCAGAGAAGAGTAAGAGAGAGCTAAGAGAGCTGATCTTGTGTTTTTAAGGCATGAAGATGTCACACCCTCTGGGGGTGCAAGAGCCAATGAGAAGATTTCCCTTTGGAGGGAAATTTTACTTTATGACCTATTGTTCAAGCAGGCCTTTGAACATGTAGTTTGATTGGATGTTTAACACAAGAATCTTTAAGATGCTTATAATACTAATGCGTCACAAAGTTAGCAAAATGTAATGTAAATTAACAAATGGGAAACGAAGATTGGAGTTTATAGAGACCAAACATGCCACACACAGAGCCGATCAGCCCTATACGCACACTACGCAAAGTGCGTAGGGCCCCGCAAATTACTCAAGGCCCCGCCTCCCCCTCGTGTCAAAGCGCGTCAATCAATGTTTACAATATCGATGAGAAAATGAAGCGGAACTATCCTTCTGGTCACGAAAAGAGAGAGAAAACAACACCATAAGAGTTCATTGCGGCAACAGTTATCAGGCAGACTTGTGACTCTCCTCTCAAAGTTTGATGTCAGCAAAGAACAGTAGGCTAAAGTTAAGTTGATGTGAGTTGATTTATTATGTTTAATAAACGACAAAGGACAATGGTGTTTGTTTATAAACTGCAGCTCGGAAAAGATAACCGCGTCGCGCGTTAACATGCGATCATATCATATGCACGTGCATGAAATGAAACGCGCACTTTCCAGCAGAAACATCTGTTGTGAGTCAGGACCAGTACAATACGGGCGTGATGGCACTCCTCATTATAGTTTTAAAACAAGACGATGATTATCTAGTCGCTCAGTCAAGGTTTAGTTACAACTCTGCCCAAATGCAATATGGAAAGCAATGTATTGACATTGACTATTGATAGGCTCCATTGAATTTAAAATGTTGATTGGCTGGAGATTCTGGTCAATATGGATGCACATCCCTCAGTAAATAATAACCATCAAGAATCAAGAGTATCAAGAATTACTTTTATCATTTAAAACACAGTGACATGCTATGGCGCCATTTTAGCTTTTATTCATTCACAGGATAATTATGCATTTTTGATATCAATAATTCAATTTGTACTATTTAAAATGTGAATTCTTGATATTAAGAATGAACTTTTTACTAGTAACAATCTCTTCTGATATCAGGAATTACATTTTCGCTACAACTAGTTAAAGGAGGGATTGTAGTGGGAACACTGGGGTGTCAGGTGTGACTGTGTGGCAATGGCAAATGGTTCATGGCTCACGGGTCAGGTATGAGGGCCCCTAAACAGAATTTTGCTTAGGGCCCCAGGGAGGTCAGGATCGGCTCTGGCCACACATATGATTTTGATTAACCATAATATGCAAAGTCTGAAACATTAACCCAATAGAGTTTACAAGAATACAAAAGCCAAACCACATAAAAGGAAAATCATGAGGTGAGAAAATTAGATACATGTTTATACATTTCTCAAGTGGTTATATATAGAATATATAGGATTAACAGGGTTTATTTCTCCTCCTCTGCAATAATTTAAGTGAGAGTCGCAACTCTCTGGAAATTCCTTTGGGTTGTAAAACTCTTATCAGTCTCAGTGTGTCCTGTAACAGGAAACCGGGTTCTGCCAGTGTGTTAGCTTCATTTGGGATGTTAGTTTTTGGGGGAAGTTTCACAGGCCTTTGTTGGGAGAGTGAGTTTGCTGGATTATTCATTAAATAAATGAATAATTTGTGTGTGTCTGATCGGTCCAGAGGCTACAGAGGCTAGGAGAGAGAGGAAGTCTGTTGCATAAGGCTTCTTTAGATGAATGCTGAAATCGCCAAATACTACCAGTGGACTGCCATCCTCAGGGAATGAGGTCAGCAACACATCCAGCTCCTCTACAAAGGTACCCATGTAACCTGGGGGGCAATTAATTACTACAATATGGATTTTAACAGGAATTGTAACTGTAATAGCATGAAATTCAAACAAATTATTATTGCATATTAACAGATATTATTGTGATTTACACATTGACCAAAATTACTGTGTGATGACAAAGGACTTTTTATTTTTTACTATAGATTGTTTTAATCTTACACAGTTTATTAGTGGCCCAAAACAGAACAAAGGTCATACTTTAGACCTTGTGATTGCAAATTATTCATTTGTGTCTCAGCTGTCTCCTGTTGATATTGGTCTTTCTGACCATTTGGCTATCTTTTTTAATGTGGAACTTCCTCTTCCTTGTACATCATCTTCACGTTCGCCTTTTTCGGTTTTTAGATGGGGACATTTAAAGGACAAGTTTGGTATTTTACACTTAAAGCCCTGTTTTCAGATAGTTTCTGATGAAATACAATGGTTAAGATTGAAATTTGGACAAATGCTGCTGTCCCGAGAATTTTAGGTTTTTGTGGTAGCACCCCCCACCTATACAACGGTTGCATAGGTGCACTGGAAAAATCGTTTGTTTACAAAGACGTGAAACTCACCGAGTGGTCAGGGGTGTTCACTGATATGCTCACACAAAAATCGCTGCAAAAGATGCTTTCAAACAGGTGTTTTACCATTCGTTGTAAAACTGTGGACCTATTTTTCCAAACGCCTCACACCCGTACATTCTTCCGTTGAGAGCTTGAATAATAGACTCTCCAGCCCAGTTGGTGGTGATAATGCACCTTTGCCAATTGCAAGCAAACCACTGGCATTTCATTGAATACACAGAAGAAGCAGAAGAAGAAGCGGCGGAGTAATACCGTAAAGGTGCTGCGGTCTCACAGCACGTCCTATACAAGTCAATGGAGTTGGACAAAAACTACGATAAAACCTGTTGGAAAGCATCTTTTGCAGCGATTTTTGTGTGAGCATATCAGTGAACACCCCTGACCACTCTGTGAGTTTCACGTCTTTGTAAACGAAAGTTTAATGCGTTTTAGGAAGGATTATTCCAGTGCACCTATGCAGCCATTGTTAAGGTGGGGGGGTGCTAACACAAAAACCAAAAATTCTCGGGACAGCAGCATTTGTCCAAAGTTCAATCTTAACCATTGTATTTCATCAGAAACGATCTGAAAACAGGGCTTTAAGTGTAAAATACCGAACTTGTCCTTTAATTTAATATTCAACAATATTATTGATCTGCCTGCATTGACACCATTATACATGTGAGAACTGGACTGAGCTGGGCTGCGTTTCCCAAAAGCATCGTAAGCCTAAGAAGTTCATAAAAACGATCGTACGACTGATCTTAATATTATGGTCTGTTTCCCAAAAGCATCGTAACTTAAGTAGCACTTGAAAATCTTCGTAGAACTACGAGTGCTCTGGAGTAATCGTAAATCCCCAAGTGCATCGTAAGAAGACATGAGGTCACCTGCAGGACAACCGGCAGATTACACTTTTATCTAGATTTAACAGATTACACTGCAAAGTGAGTACAAATATAAGGTTTTGATTGTACTTTTTTATTGTACACTTTATTGTACTTGTTTTTTGTTTAAATGAATGTATAAATTAAATAATAAAAAAGGGAAGAAAAAAATACACATCTAAATTAAATGAATGAACAAAAAAAAAAAATCATAAAAGAACGAAGTAATGTGGGAAATATGCTTCAAAGACTGGGCAAAATATGGATGAAAAAAAAAAATAATCTGTCAATGACTTGCTGACGTGCACGAAAACCAGCCATGTATTGGGCATTTCTTGCAGACCACCTTCCCTGATCTTTGAACACCCCGGGTTGCAGTTAGTTTGCAATGTATACTTATTTGTATGGTGTCCTTTAAATCTGTTAAAAATAACATCTTTGTTTCGCTCTATCTCCTCTAAAATTAGGCCTACATTAATTTAATCTTTTTTGAAAGGTATCTTTTCTTGTTTGTTTTTTTGTTCATACATTTTGTCAGTGTAGGCTATCTCCGCCTGAATGTAGACTTTAGACTTGTCTTGATTGCTAATCCACAGATGACGATTATTAGGTTAAACCTAATAATTAAGGCTAAACGTTCAGAATACGATTCCATATAAGGTTATACAGTGAGGAAAATAAGTATTTGAACACCCTGCTATTTTGCAAGTTCTCCCACTTAGAAATCATGGAGGGGTCTGAAATTGTCATCGTAGGTGAATGTCCACTGTGAGAGACATAATCTAAAAAAAAAATCCAGATATCACAATGTATGATTTTTTAACTATTTATTTGTATGATACAGCTGCAAATAAGTATTTGAACACCTGAGAAAATCAATGTTAATATTTGGTACAGTAGCCTTTGTTTGCAATTACAGAGGTCAAACGTTTCCTGTAGTTTTTCCACCAGGTTTACACACACTGCAGGAGGGATTTTGGCCCACTCCTCCACACAGATCTTCTCTAGATCAGTCAGGTTTCTGGGCTGTCGCTGAGAAACACGGAGTTTGAGCTCACTCCAAAGATTCTCTATTGGGTTTAGGTCTGGAGACTGGCTAGGCCACGGCAGAACCTTGATAACTATTAACTAACTGACAAATTATAAAGAACATTATCGTGTGTCTGAGATGTAATCAGTCATCATTTTAACTTTGAATATAGTCATAAAATACATCACTAATTACTCAAGTGTTACCTAGTCACTATGCAAGAACTACTTGTGATTTGGACCATTATTTTAAAGTGAAAATTTTTTTTTCACTTTAAAATAATGGTCCAGATCATTAGCAGTTCTTGAAGATTGTCTATTTTTTACTCAGAACATGGTCATAAAATGCATCACTAAATAGTCCAGTACCTAGTCACTCTTCAAGGACTACTAGTGATTTGGAGTATAATTTAAAGTGAAAAAGATATTTTAAAATAATGGTCCAGTTGACTAGTAGTTCCTGCATAGTGACTAGGTAACACTTGAGTAATTAGTGACCACGTTGAGAGTAAAAAAAGACAATTGCTAACGTATCAGACACGTTAATGTTGTGATTAGTAATTCATATTTATTTATAATTTGTCAGAATTACCTGTTAGTTCTTAATGATGCCAATCTCATTAAGTAACTATTGATTACCTAATAAGGAACTATCTCAGTCCTAAGTTTGATATTACTTACTGATTAGTTAAGCTTGTTTCCATATTAGTTCATATTAGTAGCTGAAGTTGTAATGTAGTACTACTCATTTGTCCTGCATTACTTTCTGCATAGTTACTTATTAATGACGGACTATTATTCTAAAGTGTTACCATTAATTCTTCTACATCAAGTTATTTCTATTAACTGACCCACATATTTGTAAATTATTATTCATATTTGCCTTGAGCTAATTTGCTATCTTCTGTTGGTAACGATGAAGCTCAATAAAAACCACTCTTGGTTTCTCTCCTGCCACTGACTTGGCCGTGAGTGTTCTATGTGCTCTGTCGATCTCTGGAGGAGAAATATCCTTACTAGATACATTCAACAATGATTGAGAGGAGGGCAGATAAGGAACCTCAATCAATTCTGGTAAGCCGACTATTCTAATCTTGTTCCGCCGTCTGTGCGACTCGAGAACGGTGACTGTAGCCTAGTGTTACTTTCCGACAAGGCCACACGTGTCTTCTCCAGAACAAGTAGACTCTTGTTACATTAGTGTTGGTTTTAAGTGAGGTAATCTTGTGACTATGGTGACAGTGGATTGAATCAGATATATCTTAACTTCTGATGAAATGGCAGCTTTAAAAGAGTCTATTAGCGAAACCGGTGGCCATTAAGTGAACTGCATTCATCAACTTATTGCACTTAATGTACAAGAGACTGATCGTGATTGAAGGCCCCGATATAAGGCAAAGTTTGTTTTATTTCTTCACTTAAAAACCATATTAAGTTCAGTGCCATTGTCTCCTAAAGCATCAGGTTTAGGATCCTTCTTATGTTGCTTCGACTATTTAGAAGTCATGGCAAAGACATAAAAATGCTCTGATATATTTCTGATCAAATTAGAATAAAAAAAAAAAGTAGGGTAGTCTGAAAATAAGCAAAGATTGCACTTAAGGGGAGCAATTGACACACGTCTAACTCCATTTGCAAATAAACTTTTTTAAATGTATTTATTTACTTAGCATCAAATACACAATATCAGCAAATTATAGCATGAAAAAAGTGAAAGAGAGAGAAAAAAAAGATAATATAATAAGATAATTTTTATAATTAAAAATGATTGCACAACAGCCCAGGAGGTGGTGACATGCATAACTCACCAATCGCCATTAAACAGAAGAAGAAGAAAAAAATGAAGTATGGCATGTTTCTTAATAGCGTCTGATTCCATGATGACTGTGAAATCAGTGATCCATTGACAATGTCTTTATGTACTCACCATGCACGCAACGATTCAGCTATGTCTATTAAACCTTTGACAAGTACGATCACAGTGGAACATTCAAATCTGCATTGGCGCTGCTGTTGACCCAGAGAGAGCAGATACGTATGTACAAGTATGAAACAGCTTAACAAACAATCTTTTCAACCACTGGTGATAGCCTACTCAAGTCTTCCACATCCCGTGCACGGGCCAGACGTGGAGATGCCAGAGGCGTGGGTGCGGGTGAGCTTGCACAACACCTGCACAAGCAGGCTTTCTGGGGTAAACGCATATTTGCGTAGACCCCGAGGATAGCTGTTTGCCAGTGCATTCATGTTTAAGGTGGGCCTTGATCAGGGAATACCGCAGAGGACAATGGGAGGGTTCCTGGGAAGCGAACAGATCTATCTGTGCTTCGCAGAATTGACTCCAGATCAGCTGGACCCCCTGGGGGTGGAGTCTCCACACACCTTGAAGCGTCATTCGCCGTGACAGTGTGTCCGCTGTGCGATTGAGCTTTCCTGGGATGTGACTGGACCGATTCCAAAGGAGGAGATGATGGGCGAGTCGCGACATTAATGTAAGCCGCCATGGTAGTTTATGTATGCAACCATCGCCGTGTTGTTTGTCCGGACCAACACGTGCCTGTCTCAGCCGAAACCCCCACAGGGCAGAAATACTGTCAGCAACTGGGGCAGTTGTAGCCTAATGGTTAGAGAGTTGTACTTGTAACCCAAACATCGCGGTTTGAGTCTCAGTACCGGAATTTAACCTGAATATTCCGTTTTTAAATGGAATTTGATGGGCATGTCAATAGTCAATATTTTTATTGACCCTTGTTTTACTGAGCTTGCAATGCATTCTGTGTTTGGGGTTCTAAGTAAAGGATATAAATGTAACGCTTCCTTGAACACTTCCTGCAATAAATATATATTTCCGAAAGTAGCATATTTTTGGTGATAACCTTTTGGAACAGCCTTTGGAAACCTAGTAAAGAGATTCATTATGTCTCACTATGTTTGTGGTGCAATTACATTGAAACATCACTTTGCACAATCTGCATTGAATTAAAAAAAAAATGGTTATAATTATTATTATTTTTTTATAGTATGGTTACTGACCTCCATTGGTGCCATGTGCGAGGTGGGGTGGCACAGTGATCTCTCTCCTCTCTAACACACACATGCCCTGCAAACCTTCATCCAGACCAGAGATCAACTTCCCTTGACCTAACGTGACACGCGGGGGTTCTGGGTAGTCATCTCTGCAGACAATTCATTAATAATGTTAACAACATTTCTAAAATAATAATAACTGTACACAACAATAACAACAACACAGTAAAACTCAAAAACAGGTTACACATTCAACTTGAATTATAAACAGACTTTCACAAATCCACAGAAAATACTTTGCAGTTTTCCCGAGATTTAGATTTAGAGTTATATAAATATGAATAAATATAAATATGAATTATCAGGTTGATCATTCAGCCGTGGCCAAAAGTATTGGTAATGACATACATTCTAGGTAATTGTGCAGATCAGATGCATTATAAATAATTACAAAAAGTTTCATTGGCCAACATACAGTAAGTTAACTTTACAACAAAAACTGTTTTTTGGCCCTGGCACAAAATGACCAACTAACATAATTTCACTAATCATATCATCAACACATGGGAAAGTGTGAACAAGTACTAGTCAGGTGAAATTAGAGGCAACCACTTCATTTTAATCATGATCCAAACAAAGATGCTACACACATGTAACATGAGCAATTATTTTTTATTTAATAATAATAATAATAATAATACATTTGATTTATATTGCGCCTTTCTCAAACCCAAAGTGCTACAACAATAATAATAAAAACAGTAAAAAAGATTTAAAAAACAAGATTACAAAGAATACAAACAAGCAAAAAAAAAAAAAAAAAGAAAAAAAAGTCTTTAGTATAGAAGCAGAATGGTCTCAATAATATTTCATGCAAAAGACAATGCACACATGCATAGCCAATTTCACATGCATGAAACCTAATTCACGTGCACAAAAAACAATTCACATGCATGAAAAAAAAAAAAATTGTTTCCACTTGCAAATCACTTTTCACAGGCTTGCAATGCTTTTGTGAATTTCTGAATATATTGCAGATTTTTTTACGTATTTATCAGAGAGACCAGAATAAAGTGCATTGCAATAGTCAAGCCTAGACATAATAAAGGCGTGAACAAGCCTTTCTGCATCAGGCAAGGAAAGAGAAAGTCTAAGTCTGGAAATGGTCTAAAGGTGGAAAAAAATGTAGTTCCCTATCTGTCAGTCACTTGGTCACACTTGGGAGCCCCAAACATTCCTGAAACTTCAGAAAAGGCCAATAAATTTGCATGCACCACTCCCCGAGACATATTGGTATAAGGGAGGCAGTGTGCCCAGTGTGTCTACTTAACAAGCTCATTCCATTCATCTTTGTTTGCTGGGAATTCTATGGCGCATAGATAAGTTTAGTTAGCCTGGAAATCCAGACCTAAATCTAAAAGATTAATGGTCTGGTGTCGATCAATGAAAATCGGCCAGCTTGAGGGGCGGCACCAAGCATACATTTGAAAATCTCACAGCACGCAATTGGATAACACTACGACCAATCACAACAATAAACCTCATACGCTTAGCTACCAGGGGAGCTAACAGGTAGATTATACTCTTCCGGTCGGCAAAACAGCAAAAACACCCTACTTGCAAAGGAACGATTCGAGCGCCGTCTTCTGTTCCTCTTTTGGGAAAAAGCCAAGTCTAACTCGTTCATTGTAGCGGCCAAAGCCGTTTCAAACCACTGCTATTTATCCATAGGCATCTTGCAATGTTTACTGATGACTTCGACGTCACACGCTGTCGTCATCTGTTTAGCTCGCCTCTGGCCCGCCTATATCAGATAACCCGATGTGATTGGTGCAGCTCAGATCGAGGGGCATATTTAATGAGCTCCATGGCTCGACACCAGAGTAACTCGCTGAGCAAATTCAACTTGTGCTCTCGCGAGAACTCTGGTTTACCAGGGTAAAGTTTAGTGAGAGCTTCCCCTGAGTGCTTCAGCAAAAGAGCAGTTATCCTCTAAAAGAGCAAAATGCTGACAGAGAGTGTCTTTTTAAAGATGCCTTTCCTCTTGTGTGTTTCTGGAGAGACTTATTGGCCTCTGATGGCAACAATCTCTGTCTCTCTGCAAGTCCATCAGGCCAAGGAACTCAAAGAGCTACACAAGGATAGTTCTGAGTCGGGATTGATACAGGAACTGCACTTGGTGACTGATTTCACTCTCAGAGTAACTAAAGTCATAGTGCTGGCTCTCAGCCAGGCGATGTCTACCATGGTGGTCCAGGAATGCCATTTCTGGCTAAACATTGCTGAGATGAGGGACTCTGACAAAGTTCTCTTTCTTGACTGTCCCATCTCACAGGGTGGCCTATACAGCGAGTAGCCTCTACACTGTCGAGGGCTTTGCCCTGCAGTTCTTGGCAGCCATCAAACACATCTTGCCCCAGCATGACTCTAGCACCACCTTTAGTCTGCCGACGGCACGCACCCCATCTACTTGTCGCCGAGGGCAGCTCGCCTGCCACACAAGCTCCGCTGCAGCCCGAGTCCACAGCCCCGCCACAGCGTCGAGCCTCCCGCAGGAAAGTTGCACCGCCCGCTCATCAGGCGACAGCCAAGAACCTGAAGAAGGCCTTGAAGCGTCTCTGAGACGGGCAACCTAGGAAAGGCAGGGACTGCTCTGTTCCAGGGAACGGTGTGCAGGCCACTCCTTCCCCCGTTGGAGGGCCAGGGAAAAAAAGCGGCACAAATTTCCATCTTACCACCCACTCGAGTGGCGACAGACACCACATTTTCAGAAAAAGAGCAATTTTCTCATTATCTTGGTTACACAGTTCACAGTTTGAACTTTCTAGACACGAGTATCTCGCCTTCTCATGTTCAACCATGACTCACACAAATTCTTGCTCTGGCCAGTATGACATGCACAGCTTCCTCTCCCATCTCAGGCCAGTTGCAGTGGGGATACAAGGAGCAAGGTAGGTGTCTATATGCACCCACAGTCACAAATTCAGGATACTAAGCCTTCTGACGTGGCAACCATTGCTACACTTTGCCGCCCTACCGCAGGTACGTCAGTAATGATTGTCCCATATGTACCACTCATCAGGAGTCTAGCCATATGATTGGCACTTCCCAACCCATCGCACTAGCTCATCATGACAGTCAAACTTGGCTATGTGATTCAGTTCGCCAGGCACCCACCCAGGTTCAGTTGCATCCTATTTACCTCTTTGGCAGAGAAAGATGCCCCTGTCCTGAGTGCAGAAATTGCAGTCCTCTTGGCGACGGATGCAGTAGAGCCGTACAAAAAAAAGGCGAAACCAATCCTAGACCTGGTTCTACATTGGTTCACGGCAATAGACCTGAAGAATACATACTTCGATGTCTCGATACTACCACAGCGTTTCTTTGGTTTGCTTTGGAGGGTCAGGCATATCAGTACAAGGCCCTCCCCTTCGGACTGTCCTCGTCACCTTGTGTCTTCATGAAAGTCGCAGAGGCTGCCTTTGTCCATTTGAAGGAAGTTGGTATCCACATTCTCAATTATTTCGAAGACTGGTTGATTCTAGCTCACTCTCGAGATATACTGCATGCACACAGGAACCTGGTGCTCAGACAACTCAGCTGATTAGGGCTTCAGGTAAACTGGGAAAAGAACAAGCTCAGGATGGAGTTGGAGCTCAGGATGGAGTACACAGGGAAGCATGTCTCATGAACGAATGCGTACAGTCGGGGCTGAACTGTCTGAAGACATTCAGGGGGAAGACAGTGGTTCCACTGAAGCAATTTCAGAGGCTCCTCAGGTAAAAGGCATCCTTCGCACTGGTTTCATACTCGAGTCTCAAGATGGGCATGGCGGCCCAGTACACATTGCGTGGTCATCACGCAGATCTATCACCGTACATTCATACATACATCTGTTTTTCTGGGGTACCCTGACAGCTATGGTCATAGGGGTCATTGAAATCAATAGTTTAAGGGACCATTTCTCAGTTAAAGCTTTATTTCACTGTGTTATATTAAAGTGTCCTCTCCTTGAGAGAAAGAATGTATTATCTTGATGTTTTGAGAATACTCTCCTGTTTATAGTTAGAGCCTGGCCAAATCCAACCTTGAAGAAGCTGTGTGTCAGTGTGTGTGTTAGTCTTTTTGGTTACAGGTTAACCCCCTGAGGTCGGCTGTATCGCCGGCGATACCAGCTCGCTTTTTTTTTATCAGTGTAAAAGAAACTCATAAATACTCTGTTGACTTTGATTTTCCATAGGAGTTTCATACATCAATCGATTCTGTTAAATGTGTATTATTTTTGTGTATACTCACAATAAAAACAAAGTGTTGTGCTTTTTGCCAAATAAAGAAAAATAAACACGAAGCGAGTTCTGCCTTCTCTCTGCCAGTGAAGTCCATTCTGAAACGCGTCCGAAAATGAACAATAACTCAGCGAATACTCAGTCAAACAGGCATACAGACACACAGGCATGAAGCTTGAATTCTCTTCTTTTAAATGAAGTAATTTATATAAAAAACAAATATTCTCATCTTGTGAAATCTGTATTAAAAGAGAGCGATTCCAGTCGAGCTCATCTCAGCTCATTACGTTTTAATCGGCCCCGCCCACGGAGAGCGCGCGCTATTCAAACGCAAATGACTGAGACGATCCCATACAAACTGTGAACGCCCACATATCAGCTCGAGAAAACAGAAGTTTATTCAGATGATCAGTGTACTTGTCTACACTGTCTCGCAGCGCTGTGAGGAATAATACTAATGGAAAACGTACCTCAGAAGTGCTGGTATTTCGAGGAGCAATGGATGGAATACTGTAGTAAGTTTTTTTTCATTCTCAAGTAAATCGCGTTTCTGTGTGAATGAATGAACGAAAGAGATGCGCTGTTTACCACAACTCGCAAAAAGACGGTTTAAATTTGAATTGCGTTTCTGTGTGTGAATGAATGATCTGCTTTTAGCAAACTATTTTGCTATACTGAGTAAAAATCGACTGAAATATGTTGAAATAAAATGTATTTGTATAAGCAACGTATTAAACTGCAAATTAACATTTATATTCCTTATAATAAAAACGAAAGACCTATGTTACAGACAAATGAAAGACAACATTTCGTTGATTAGTTTTGGATAGATTACACATTTTTACTGTAAAATATCTGCCACCTCAAATAAGCTTTTGTTTGCCAATATTTGCTAATATGTTAAATATAGTATGTTTTGTCAATGTAGGCTATATTCGAAGTAATGAATCCTTAACTTTGAAATATGTATGATAAAATTTATACTTTAGCTTTTACAAAGAAAGATTACACTTTAATTGTTGTTGTAATTGTAACCTTTTTAATAAAAAAATATATATTTACAAGGTAGATGTAAACAAATTTTAAAAGGTAAATATAAGCCTTTTCTTTAAATAATTTTTATTGTGTTTTATTATTGACAAATTTGGGGAGAGGATACATATTCCAAAACTGAAAATACAGTCTGAGAATTAACTGCACAATTACTAGACATGTTTTCCTTGGATATTATACAATTTGCAAGCAAAATTTGTGAAAAAAAAATATATAAAAATAAATTGACATGCTTCCAACTGTGAACCAATTTGGTAGAATATATATATATATATATATATATATATTGCTCTTGCATTCTTTTTTGTGGCTATAGGTGACACACCTGAATGAATGGCTCATTAAGTATGCGGGCCCCATTGTCTCCTCAGGTGTGAACCACTACATATGCATGATGCTGTTGAATGGTTGACGCCCCTTGCGCATATTGCCTTTACAAACAAAAAGTGTTTTACAAGATTTAAATCAATGTATTGTGTTATGTAAATGATAAGGGCAGGATGATTTTCACATCATTTTGAAGAAAAAACTCTAGGCAACGACATCAATTAGTCAAAAGTCTTATTGTCACATATTTAGTATGTGTTTTGTGGCCTTATTTCAGAAACTTTAGTTTTTAGTTTTTTCAATAACCATGCATAAACATTATTCTCTCAAAAATACAAACATGTACATGCATGTTGCTCACATATTATGGTAGCCCTGTTTGTGCTAAATAGAGTGTAATTATACCTTTGCCATTAATATGTTTATAAGCAACTGAAAAAAGCACAAATGTCAGGGCATGTCAGAACATCTCAAGGACCCCAAAAACCCCTCAGACCCCAGAGGGTTAAGGAACCACTGGCATTATTGGAGATTGCTGAGTTGTTGTTCGAGACAGGCTGGCGCCCAGCAACCAAAATATGCGACCTGGAAGGTCAAGACGTGCCTAACTTCAGGGTCCGAGTGTCAGCTGCCTAATCGATGGAGATATGCTTCAGTCTATCTGCATATGTGTGGAAAATTACTATATTTATCTATTTCTTAGCCAATGAGGATCATTCAACCTGAAGCAAGGACGTAGCTTAGACCTTGGTGAAGAGTATAACTGCTGTGATCTTTGTAACTGTAAGCGGGGCGGCCTACAAACTCCTTGTGAGTCTTGAAGCGGACTTCTGCTGATGAAACCGCAAACTATCTTCAGTAAAACTTTTCTTCAATTTATTATAATTCTGACTCTGGGTCTTCATTCATCATATTTGGTTCTGGGTCTTTGACTGTAAATACCCTTACAGTCCCTTAATGGAAAAGGTGTGACTACAGTCTAAGTGGAAGAGAGGGGGTTAAGCAGAAGCAGAAGGATGTTAAATCCTTCTGGAAGTGGAAGCAGAAGGATGTTAAATGCCTCAGGAGGTATGCCACTCTAAAAGGTTTGAGGACCACTGGTTTAGAATATTGCCAAAAAGTATTCTGGTGGTGGTTTGGAAAGTGAGTAATGCATCGGTAAAACTTTAAAGACAGTTTAAAGACTTCTAACTGTGTGCTTTAAGCAAAGAAGTTCATCATTGTGTGTCTGATGCCAGCAGCCAATCACAGCACTGGAATAGAGAAGGGCCAAATTGCAATCTTCTCCTCACTGGAAAGGGATAAAGGTACCCTTCCAGCAGACACCTTTCTGAGTCCCAGCCTGCAAGGGTGAGACTGTAACAGATCAACCACATTTTGGGTCTCAGTCCTGTATGAGGAGAGACATTAACAGATACACTACAACATTCTGAGTATATGGCCTGTTACAGGGAAGGAAGCAACAGATACAAGATCAGATTCTCAGGCTTGCGAAGGTGAGACAGAAACAAATCCCAAGTTCTGAGTCTACCATCAGGTGAGACATAACAGATACACCGTTCTGAGACTCCGGTTCGTCCAGAGACAAAAACGGACAGCTCGTTCAAGTGCGTCATACATCATTAAGCTACTTCAACGTCATTGCACATGTGCAGTCCTTTAAGTTTCGGTTTTCAATCCGATCAGGTGTTTACATGTCCTCTCGATCGGATTAGAAAAGGAATAAATCACCCCTTTCAATCTGATCGAAATTTTTGGAACATTCGGAACAAGCTCAATCGGATCGATTAAGGTGTTTACATGAAGGCTTTTCAGTCAATCGGTCGAACGGACATGGTTGCATGTAAACATAGCCACTGATTATTGTTGTCAACAGCATAATCACCTAACCTAGGACTTCATGATATCCTGTGCCTTATCACTGCTTAATCGGGTAATCATTCATATTCCTGAATCTATATTAAATTTGAGAAATGTAACTGATTTTCATTCAGTTTAGCTTGTTTCCACTGAAACACAATCACAAAAAACATCTTGTGTTTATTGAGAAAGTGACTGACATGGCTATTTTGTGAGATTTAAATAGATTAATGTCTAAGGTGAATCTGCAGCTTCAAAGGGATAGTTCAGCCCAAAATGAAAATTATGTCATCATTTATTCATCCTCAAGTTGTCCCTAACCTGTATAAATTTCTTTCTTCTGCTGCACACAAAATAAGATAGAGTGAAGAATGTTGGTAACCAGACAGTTGATGGTAGCCATTGATTTCCATGTTATTTTTTCCTACTATGGAAATCAATGGCCACCGTCAACTTTCTGGTTCCCAACATTCTTTAAAATATCTTCTTTTGTGTTCAACAGAAGAAAGAAACTCATACAGGTTTGGAACAACTTGAGGGTGAGTAAATGATGACAGAATTTTCATTTTGTGGTCAATTATCCCTTTAAAGAAATTCTCATTGAAAAAACCTAAGCTCTTTTATTCTACAAGATAAACTTGTTACTTGAATGCTATATAGTTTCACAGAAAATTAACTGAGATATAGGCTACGTTTACACGGAAACGATCTGAAGAGAAAACGCAAAAGTGATCATTTTTTATTCTGCGTTTAGACGAGCGTTATGGGGGGGAAATCTGCATGCATATGGTGACGCAAAAGTGTGTGAAATTCAATGTAGTATGCACTCCAGGCGGCTAGGTGGCAATGTGAAGCACTGATTGGTGCCTTCACTGTCTAGCAGACTTTTGCGTTTTTACCGTTTAGACGGAAACGCGACGGTGGAGCGTTTTTAAGATTTCCACTCTGGAGGGTGGTTTCACTTTTTTTGCGTTTTTAAGCCCCAAAAACGCCGTCGCCGTCTAAACGAAAGGCACATCTGATCAAATATTTTTACGTTTTCACCCGCGAGCGTTCTCGTGTAAACAGGGCCATAGTTAATGGCTATAGCTCAAAGGTTCATGAAGAGCTTAGCTCCAACACACCTGCCTGGAAGTTTTCATTGATCCTAATGACCTTGATTAGCTGCTTCAGGTGTGTTTAATTAGGACTGGAGATAAAATCGGACACCCCTGCCATAGGCCGTTTCTCAATACCAAGTACGCAAACTTCGGACTTGAGTTCTTGGTAGTTCGGACTTGACAAGTTCAACTCAGGAGAACGAACTCCCGAGGACGGAAGGACTCAAGTCTGATAATTCTGCAAATGGAACAGCGGCGTACTTGATAGCGTCACTCAGCTCGCTCTGGCTACACCGGTTATCTCTTTATGTATATTTAGGCTACAATAAAACAAAATATGTTATAAACCACCGCTCTGCCTCTTTTCATTTTCATTTAAAAAAATCTTAAACATATTAATGGCCACACAAATGTGGTTCAGGCAATGCAATTGATTATCTTCACTGCATATTTATAACAACACAAAATATAAAACACAACCCTGTCTCTTTTTGTTTTCATTTTAAAAATATGATACATAAAAAACATTATAATATTGATTATTAAAACTGACATTTATCAAAAAGAGACAGGGTTGTGTCATTTTATTTTATTATATATGTACATACAGTGAAGAGAATGTAGGCAACATGTATAATAAAATATTTTATATGTTTTAAATATATAAAATAAAATGACATAACCTTTTTTTGTTAAATGTTAGTTTTAATGATCAATAATAGCCATTATTAAAGTATAAGTAGCCTAAAAGGTAAGAAGCTATACAATAATAAAGCAAACGATTCAGTCAAACATAAGTCAGCTCTCTAGGCTACAACGTTAAAGTTAAATAGACTAAATAAAGCTATGAAACTTCACTTTGCCCTCAGCCAAAACGTTTTGCCAGGGAACAAATTATAGATTAATGAGACAAATAAAATAAATAAATAAATAAATTGCCCGTTAGATATACACAAGACGATTTATATCTCATGTTAAACCACTAGACTAGAGCGTCAGCAGCACTAACCGAGGAAAGGCTGTTCTCGGCGGGGTACATGAGCGCCGGGCGTCCGATTGCCTGGATCTCACAACTCCGAAACGGTCAGATAAAATTTTCAAACAAGCGCTATCTTTATAAATAAACCAAAGATTTGAGCTTTAAACAACTACATTCTCGCCTGAAAAACTCTTAAAACTACATTTCGTGACACAATAACAGCAGTATTTTTAAATTACGCTGGGTTTCTCCTCTGCTATTGACGCTTGCTGGTTGGTGTGAGATGCATTCTGGGATACCTGGCTGTCTCAAGTCTGCACTGTGCTGCATTCCAGTCCACTTTTAGACACGCACTTGCGAACTTCCCTAAGCACTTCCCCTCGGGGGAATCCCCGCTGCCATTTTGAAGTGCGTTCCACTTCGTGAAGTGGACGAGGGAAGTTTAGATGGACAGACCCTCGTTCCCTCGATTTTGATTGAGGGAGCGAGTCTACTTCATATACACTTCAGGCACCTATATGTCCCACAATGCAGTACGATTGTGACGTCACCACAGATCTCGTCTAATCACCACCACAACAAACAACTCTATGATATAATAATTCACATTTTTTTAATTGAAAACAACCCAAACATCATATATACATTTGGATGCTGCATTAAAAAAATTCTTAAAGGGAAAACAAATGTAAATAATAAATCAACTACATAGCTGATTCCAAGTGATCAAGGGCTTAGGACGTTCCAATTCAGCCCATTGCAGTTTCCGCCAGTAGTGGGCACTCGCAATGACGTACATCCGAGTGAACGAGACGGAGGGAAGTTAGCAAGTGAAGGACATGACAATTTTGGACTGGAACGCAGCACAAGTCACCTCTCGATGCATCCTCGGTAAAAGGGACGGATCAAGAACACATCCGGGGATTTGTACTGGACTTGGCTAGATGTGAACTTTGAATTGGAACAGTACTTGGTGACGTTTCACAAGTCCACAAGAACACAAGTACAGACAAGAACGCATATTGAGAAACGGCCATAGTCTTTTCTTTTGATATTGAAGGATTAATCGATTTTAGAAAAGTAAATTAAATAAATAGAATTTAACAATACTATAATCGTAGTTAGAATAATTTGTGTTCAGCAACTTTTTATAAAAACGGTGTATATTAGCATTCTTGAATGTGACTATGTATGACATCTGAATTGACTTGTTCTTAATTAACATAATGTTTTCTTTTTCAGATTTCAGAGAACGCAAAGGAAAAGAGGCAGTAGTCTGATGTAAGACCGATTTTTAAAAACCTGAACCATTGGACCATCTGTAGTTAAGACATCAGACTTCTGAAGCCAATTTTAAATTTTTAAAGGTTGAAATGCTTTTGTCCTATTTCTCCCCCATTCTTTTTTTAAAGAATGATCTTTTAATATATTTTTGTCATTGATTGATTAAATAAAATAAATTGACTCTACTGCTGGAAAGGTGTCATTTATATTTTCAAAGGTTTTCCCCAAACTTTGAAATGGTCAGTAATTTGTTGACGCACCATTGAAGTGCAGTTGAAATATTAATGATATAGAATGAACATCACATTGTAACAATGATCAAACCATATTATCAAAGAGTATTTTTCTTAATTTCAGTGTTGATTCAACAGCAGTGATGTAGAATACATCATAGTATAACACTGATTCAACAATATTACCACTGATTATTTTTGTTAATTTTGATTCAGCATCAGTGATGTAGAATCAATCATAGTGTAATGTTGATTCAATAGCATTACCATTATTATTATTATTATTTGTATTTTTTTATTATTTTTTTCACCATTGTTTCAACATTAAAGGGATACTTCAGGATTTAGCATTAAGCTTTGTATTAGTAGAAAACCTGTAGTATTTTCGAATTACCGTGCTTTCTACCCTCATATCCCCCTGAGATGAGAGATTTATGGATTTTTTGGCCAGAGGCTAAAGACTACAGCCAGTAGGAGGGGCTGTCCCGCATGTTTTCAACCCGCCCATAGAGGGTGGGATCTCACTCACAGAATACACATAGTATCAGCCGTCTTTCTTTGGAAGCTAAGCTAACAGGCTCTTGTTCTGTGGAGAAAGCTGAGTAGTAGGAGAAAGCTGAGCATTAGGGGTTACCATCCTCTTTTTCCCGGACATGTCCGGCCGTCGAGATCGTCCAAAATGTCCGGGATTCGGCTTTTGCTTTCTGCAGTCACCATTCATTGTTTACATGCACACCTTTTGTTTCAGTCTAACTGAATTCATTCCGATTGGTGAATCTGAATGTAGTGTTTACATGAACGCTAAACAAGTGACCGGTTGATGTGCGTTTTAACATTGCTAACATTTAACATTTAACATTCTAGAGTGCAAAAGGGTTCGGCAGTACGGGATCAGCTTACTCCTAGTAGCCCCGTACTGACTGGCCCGAATTTGGCTTCCAAATATCTGGGCTCTCCTGGCAGGCCTTCCGCGGTAAATCCGGATCAGGATGGTCCTCCCTCCTCAGTCCGAGGTCGTGATATTTCACCCTTGGCTGAAGCCCAAGAGGCTGCTGGATTGGCCCCTGAGGGGGACCAATTCACAAATTCTGGTCTCTCAACCGAGGTTGTTGAGACCATTCTAAACTCTAGAGCTCCCTCCACGAGGAAACTTTATGCATTTAAATGGAAATTTTCATTTCATGGTGCAGAGAACGTCAGTTGGACCCAGTTAACTGCCCAGTGGCTTCAGTGCTGGAGTTCCTCCAGAATCGTTTCTCTGACGGGCTCTCGCCGTCCACGCTTAGGGTCTATGTGGCGGCTATATCAGCCTTCCACACGCTTTTAACGGTGGGCACTCTGGGGACACACCCACTCATAATTCGTTTCCTTCGTGGAGCCAGGAGGATGAGGCCTGCCATCCAGCCTAGGGTCCCCACGTGGGACCTGGCAGTGGTCCTCGAAGGGTTATCCCTGGCACCCTTCGAACCCCTGGATAAGGTGTCTGAGAAATTTTTATCCTTTAACCCTCTGAGGTCTGAGCTGTTTTCTGGGCCCTGGAGGTGTTCTGACATGCTCTGACATTTGTGTTTTTTTCTGTTACTTGTGACATTTTCATGGCTAAAGTCTGATTACACTGTATTCAGCACAAACTCTGCTACAATAATATATCAGCAGCATGTATGTAAAAGTTTGTAGTTTTGAGATAATGACATTTATGCGTGGTTTGTGAAAATACAAAAAAAAATTCTCACTGAAATAAGGCCATGAAACCCATACTGATTATTTCTTCACAAGACTTTTGAAAATTGTATGACGTAGCCTAGAATATTTGCTCCAAAACTATGTGAAAATCACCCTGACTGCTCATTCAGATAAGACAATATATTGATTTTAAATTTCTAAGACGTGTTTTGTGTGAAAAAGCCTTATGCGAAAAGGCGTGATCATCTCATGAATATGTAAGCCTTCAACACCTGAGAAAGACAAAGACACTCCCCTAACTGCCCTATTAGGAGCGATCAGGCCCTGTCATTCAGAGCAACCTTGCACAAAGAATGAGGAGATTTAAAAAAGAATGGCTTTTAGATTGTTTGGATTTATTTACAACACAACATAATCCAAAAATACACAACAAATGACAAAAGAGCACATTGAAAACAATGATCCAAAGACAGAGACCTTTGTGCCATTCCTAAAAACATTGTACATACCTTTCATTTCCAAGGTGTTTGATTTTCACTTTACCATGTTCAGAGACTCATGTGAATGTTGAAGTCAGCAGGACTCAGTTGCATCTGGTCCCTGAAAGAAAAAGAAAAAACTGTGAACATACTGATATCAAGAGAAACTATAGGGCTGCACGATTTTGGGAATAGATTTTAGATTTTTCTGGTTAAAATTTCTTTTTAAAATTCACAGAATACACACACACACACACACACGTTTCCAACAATATATAATGAACACCAGGTTTGTTGTGCCTTGTAGGCATAGGCTACGCAGTGCTGCATAAAATAATAATAACAATAAATTAAATCTTCCAAAAGATTTCAAGAACAACTATGCTAGAGAAAAATATATTGATTATCATATGTTACTTCAAATGTTTCCATTCGTTATGATGATATGAAATGAGATAATAGTAAAAACATAAAGCCTAATGTTTGGTGCATTTTTCCTTTCAAACGCAATCGCGCTCCAAAATATGATACATTCAAACCCACAGCGCACTCCAAAATATGATGCATTCAAACGCGATCGCGCTCCAAATATGATACATTCAAACGCACAGCGCGCTCCAAAATATGATACATTCAAACCCTGAGCGCGCTCCAAAATATGATACATTCAAACCCACAGCGCGCTCCAAAATATGATACATTCAAACCCACAGCGCGCTCCAAATATGATACATTCAAACGCACAGCGCGCTCCAAAATATGATACATTCAAACGCCATCGCGCTCCAAAATATTAAACATTATGGTTATACATATCTATGTTTGAGCAGATATCCACAAACAGTATTTAACAGTAAACACGGGTCTAAATAGTATAATATTCACCATATATCTAGCAACTGTTCAACTGCAATGTGAAGTTTATGCAACAATACCATAAACTAATAAGTAAGAATTTCTTACCTTACATCTTTCTTGTCTTCAAATCGCGTTCTTCTTCTTCTGGGGGTAAATCCAATGTAAGCTCAGACGTGTCTTCCAAACTCGACGAAAAGCAGAGACTTGTGAAGTGATTTGGTGTTTTGTGTTTGAGGTAACGAGGGCGTTCGCGTTCCATGTGGACGATTTACATGTGAATCACTTTTGCGCGAGTGGGCGTGTCGAATTAAAAAGTAATTAGCAAGCGTTTGAGATACTGGACATCCTGTTGGTTTTATACAAATTACTTAAACAGAGAATATTTGTTTTCAGTTTGAATCCGATCATTTAAAAGTACACACTTAAATGTGTATAAAGGTATATGGTTCATAAATGTGTGACAAGTATTCACTGAGTTTTGTTTCAGTTTATAGACGTGCTCAAGAAAAAAAAGTTCACCGCGACGGAGAGGCAGAACGCACACCCTGTTTATTTTCTTTATTTTACAAAAGCACAATGTTTTGATTTGATTGTAAGTGGACACATACAAAAGTAGAAATATCACAGATTATTTTTTTATATTTCTTTTTTCTGTATAACCATAAATGACTGAGTAATTTAAGTTTATGTTGCTGCTATGTGAAAAAAATCCAGCAAAACGCGCCGGCGCGTTTCTCGACCTCAGAGGGTTAAGGTAGCCTTCCTGCTCGCTATTACTTCCCTGAAACGAGTTGGCGACCTGCAGGCGCTATCTGTGGCTCCCTTTTGCCTCGAGTTCGCTCCTGGCAGAGTGAGAGCCATTCTCCACCATTATAGACCTGGCTACGTGCCTAAGGTGCCCACGAATGTGGCACGGTCTGTAATCCTTCAGGCCTTTCATCCTCCACCGCATGTGTCGGCTGATCAAGCTAAACTACATTTGTTATGCCCGGTCCGGGCTCTTGAGGCCTATGTACATAGGACCTCGGGCTGGAGGAAGTCGGACCAGCTGTTTGTGTGTTTTGGGTTATCCAAGAAGGGCTCCAAACAGACTATTAGCAAGTGGATAGTAGAGGCTATTTTTCAGCTTACGAGGTGCGCAATCTGCCTTCACCTCTCCTGATAAAAGCCCACTCAACTAGAGGAGTGACATCCTCTAGAGCAGGGGTGCCCAATCCTGCTCCTGCCGATCGACTGTCCTGCACAGTTCATCTCCAACCCTAATCAAACACACCTGCCTTTAATTTTCAAGTGATCCTGAAGACCTTAATTGGTTGCTTCAGGTGTGTTTGATTAGGGTTGGAGATGAACTGTGCAGGACAGTCGATCGGCAAGAGCAGGATTGGGCACCCCTGCTCTAGAGCCTTGCTAGCAGGGGTTTCTCTTCAAGAGGTCTGTGATGCCGCTCACTGGGCCTCCCCACACACCTTTATAAAACATTACAGTCTGGATCTGCCCTCTACACCAGGTTCACAAGTTCTCATGTCTTGAGTGTGCCAGATTGCTTCACACCAGGGCGGGGTCTCTCAGTATGACGGCGTGGGTATTCGTTCCCCAAAGTGTCGAGTATCGAGGCAGCGGGAGTTCCCTTGCGAAAGGGAACGTCTCGGGTTACTATTGTAACCCTCGTTCTCTGAGTAGGGAACGAGACGCTGCGTCCCTCGGCCACACTTTTCGCGCTCCTGAGAACGACTTGCTTCGACCCTTCAAAAGCTGACGCTGCCGGTGTCCTTTTATAGCTTCCGGATCACCGTCACATGCAACGCCACGAGTGACGAAAGACACAGCACCAATCAAGATTGGAGTAGTTCCACCACAGACTTCAGACGCATCATGCCGAAGGCATTCCCCAAAGTGTCGAGTATCGACGCAGCTTCTGAGTAGGAAACGAGGGTTACAATAGTAACCCAAGACGTTTTATGTGTTAGAATAATCAATAAAGTCTTGTTTATATTTTAAAGAGAAGTGTTCTTGTGTTATGTGCTTACAAATTTAATGTCTTAAACTGCTGATCTAAGTTACTGTGCTAAATAAATAGGGTTTTCACTATAGTTTGGATATTTATATCCGCTGCAGAGCTGATAGTTATTTGATAGAGTCATTTGCTCGGCCGTAATAAGTGATTATTTCAAGATTCCCAATAAATGAATGAATAATTCCCTTTGAGATAAATTGGCGTGTTTACCCTTACATAATTTTTTTGTATGTTTGGATAGATGCTGAAACGTATAATATCGACGTATCTGCAACATTTAAACGTAGCATTATTACGTTTTTAAAGCTACAAAACGTTAAATATTTACAAATCTTTCATATTGTAACCACCCAAAGTTTGGTTACTGTTTTCTTGTAGTACCACTACTATGCAGTAGGGGGCTCTATGTGTCATGCTCCCTTGTATATAGCCATGTGGGAGAAGAAGTCAGGTTATGGTGTGGAAAGGGAAGCATGAGCTGCGTCCCAATTCGCATACTATCCGTCCTAAATAGTATGCGAAACTAGATTTAGTACGTCCCAAATCGTAGTATGTTGAAATGAGTATTCCAAAGATACCCGGATGGTCTACTATTTCCGGTTAGAATTCGAAGTGCAGATCAATGCACACCCTAACGGCTAATATTGGCCACAACCCATTGCGTGCGGGAGGGAGGAGCTTTGCGGTGATGTAAACATGGCAGTCGGATGCAGCAGCGGAGATGCGCACTCAGTTTTTAAGTGTAAGAATTCAAATGTTTAACCCTAATTAAAGTTATATTTTATTGTCTCGTAATATTAATGGGTTTATGTTGTGCCAAAAAAAGTACCGTGTTTATCTTGTAGGGTCCGATGAAGATACTGAGCGCCTCATTGCAGGCTACAAAACAATAAATAAAAAGGCTCTAGTGTCATGCAAGTGTCTTTTTTATGTATTTCTTTTGATGTTTCTGTCTGACTTATTTGTAGTAATACTGTGGCTGTACAAATGTTAACTTTATCAGTCCAACCAAAGAAACATGGTTACTACACTTTTATATAGTAAAAGCATGGTTCATTTTCATCGGGGTATTTTTAAGTATTATACATAACTTAAGTATAAGATTAAGTATAAAATACGTTAAACAATAGTTACACTATAAACTTTAAATATTTTAACTCAGAAAATAAGTAGCTTTCGTTACACACATTTGCACATGAACGTCAGAACCAGCCGCCTCACAAACGACCTGCGTTTGTTTGATCTACGACGACGCCCTGCTTCACTCCTACATTTGGTAAAACACATTGTAAATGTATTGTGGAAAAAAAGATGGGAATAGTAAATAAAATTATATTGGATATATAAGAATGAATGAAATGTCAAATGTTTTATTTTTATGCGTAACTAGGCAACCACGTTCTCGTTTACGTTGCATGACGTCATCGAAGTATGTCCCAGAACGTGCATACTCTTTTGCTACACACTCAAAAGTATGTACTTTTTCATCACAAAAAAAGTACATACTTTTAGGTCGTAGTATAAGTAGGCGAATTGGGACTCAGCCATGGTTCTTCTCTCTTAGTTCACCCAAGCTGTTTAGAGTCCAGGTTGAGAAACTATCGTTTCAAGCTCAATCAAGTAAGTGTTTTTCTTTGTCTGATTTATGTCAACTGTGGTCATTTCCTGTGTAAACTGTAGTTTGTTGGGTTTTATGGTTGTTGTTTGTTTTGAAACCAGCGTGCTAATGCTAGTATGTATGTTTTGTTTGTATGTTTTGTTTGACTCTTTGAGTATCATCTATTTTCCTTTGTGTCGATGAGGCTCAAGATTGAAATTCGAACTGGAACATGAGTGGGGAGGGGCTTCAAAGCCTGACTGCGTTCGTTTGGGATTGGGAGTCATTGTGGATTGTTACTAATTGCTGCTTCACCTCAGTCACGGGACTATTATTCTATTCCTCTCCATCACTGCAAATGGAACAATTGATTCTATGATACAAAACATTGGATGAACTCTATGGATCACAGGACAATGAAAAACTAATGTTATCAGTTCTATTACTTTTGCTACTCATCAATGACAGTATTGCTTTTGTGTGAATCTTTGGGGTTTATATTATTGTATATTGAGTGTTTGCTGGGTGGTGTCTGTGCAAATATACTTGTATGGGTCATCTGATATAAACTGAAAGCATTTCTATTGGTGTGTTGAGGTTAATCTTTGAACCGTTTACACTCTTTATATTATTAAAACCAGTTTGGTCTGTGAGTCCCTCCCTCAAAATTATCTTGTAGCACGTAGGGAGACGGTTACAATATCATAAAGATATCTGCATAATTTTCCCTTTACCTTTTTATAGATAAATGTAAGATCCCTTAACCCTACTCCCAAACCTAAACATACCCATTTTATACAGAATTTTAAAAGAATAAAAATAATGGCCAGATACGTGTAGGAAAATAATTTTTTTAGTAACAATAGCATTAAACAGATGTTTTGAGCCGCTAATCCTACTCCTACTCCTACCCCTAAACCATAACCATTTCTTAAAACTGCATACAGTTATGAAGATAAACATAACAGACAGATAAGTGTAAACACAATCATTTATTTATTGTGAACATGTCAAAAGCAGTACCAAATGTCGTTCACTTGACGATGTGTTGCAGTCGCAGTCCTCTCTGGCGGTATATAATAGTTTTGTATGAAGTACAGAACAGAATTTAAGTTATTAATCCATGAAAATCACAATCCCGGTTTCTCTCCGTGAAGGCACGCATTTCCCAATTTCAAATGTACATCGTGACGGACGGCATGTCACAATCTGTGACGAAGCAGGCGAGAGCTAATGAGTGTTTGATATCACTGTTGTAAAACATATCGTAAGACATCTTGAGGGCACAATTTTTTTATTTGAATTCATAACCAGTGCGGGATTTGATGTTTATGGTCGCTCCTGAGAATGGAGATGAAGATCGATGGATAAAGGGCTGAATTTGGATCTGTTCCTCGCAATCGTATGGAATCTAAAGATCTGGATTTCTGCGAGTGCATAAAATGTATGTCTTTTGTGAATTTATGTTGTGTTTTGGTGTATTTTATGGTAATATTGTCAGTCGTCAGGAGAAAAAGCCTTTTGTGTCTCACGGCAACCACACTAAATATTACAGAATGGTTAAACGATTAAAGAAATGTTATTCATTTTTAAGGTTTTAAAGTGTTGTTTAACATTATGTAATCCTCCGAAAAAAGTTTGCAGCAGAAGTCATGAACAGAGTGAAATGTTATTATATCTTATTAAAGGGATACTTCACCTCTGGAAAGATGAATGTGTATTTAAAATGGGTCATTTATGTAGAAGAAATGTGAAATTATTTTTGAATTTGGAGCTTTCTAGACTGAGAAAAGCCAGAAAATGTATTTTTGGCTTATGTGGATGAAAGACAACAACTCCCAGAATGCACTTGCTTCACAGCCCTAGGAGGCCACTCCCAAGCCACGCCGACCGGTAACAGAGTGCAGTAAACAACAAGGCTAGGCTACTAGTGAGTCTCCGTGACGAGTCTGCCCAGGATTTCGAGAGCGCCCAAAATGTCCGGGATTCGGCTTTTGCGTTCTACAGTCGCCATTCATTCATTATGTTTACTGTGGCGAGCAGGACGAGGCTGAGGGGCGCGGGAGAACAGGACGAGGCTGAGGGGCGCGGGAGAACGGCGCGAGGCCGGTGGCGTGATTACTGATGAGCGGCACTGTGAGACGCACTGGTCTCGTATCTCTCACAGAGGAGCGGTCATTTTCTTAGCAATGTTAAAACGCACATCAACCGATCACTTGTTTAGCGTTCATGTAAACACTACATTCAGATTCACCAATCGGAATGAATTCAGTTAGATTGAAACAAAAGGTGTGCATGTAAATAATGAATGGCGACTGCAGAAAGCAAAAGCCGAATCCCGGACATTTTGGACGATCTCGACGGCCGGACATGTCCGGGAAAAAGAGGATGGTAACCCCTACTACTCAGCTTTCTCCACAGAACAAGAGCCTGCTAGCTTAGCTTCCAAAGAAAGACGGCTGACACTGTGTACATTATGTGAGTGAGATCCCACCCTCTATGGGCGGGTTGAAAACATGCGGGACAGCCCCTCCTACTGGCTGTAGTCTTTAGCCTGTGGCCAAAAAATCCTCCGATGACGCAAAATGACGATTTTTGCGTCATCAGAGGATTTTTTCCCTGCGGCCTCTCCCGCCCATGACAAGGACCTGATGTCCGAATTATCTGGCTCCGAGGAGTTAGATATTTTGAGCATCGAGGCAGGAGAATGTGAAGATTTGCCACCCCATTCTCCTGCCTTCGAGGAGCTGCTGGAGGTTGTGACCAGGGCAGTGGCTAAATTAAATATTGTATGGCCATCGTAAACTCTGTAGAACTCTTCACCTCCATAAGACATTACAGTCTGGATCTGCCCTCTTGAGTGTGCCAGATTGCTTCACACCAGGGCGCGTACTACTCAGTGTGGCGCTGTGGGCATTTCGTTCCCCAAAGTGACGATTCTCGACTGTAACAAAGTTACGACTGACGCGGTTGTGATCCGGTGTCCTTTTATAGCTTCCGCATCACCGTCACATGCGACGTCACAAGTGACGTAATGATGCAACACCAATCGAGATTGGACTAGTTCCATACAGGCTTCAGACGCGTCACTATGGCTGCTATGGTTATTGTCATGTATTTACTGGAATTATTATTAGGGCCCAAGCCCTGAAAGGGCGAAGGCCCTATTGTTTCCGGTAGGATTATTAGGGCCCAAGCCCTGAAAGGGCGAAGGCCCTATTGTTTTCGGTAGGATTATTAGGGCCCAAGCCCTGAAAGGGCGAAGGCCCTATTGTTTTCGGTAGAATTATTAGGGCCCAAGCCCTGAAAGGGCGAAGGCCCTATTGTTTTCGGTAGAATTATTAGGGCCCAAGCCCTGAAAGGGCGAAGGCCCTATTGTTTCCGGTAGGATTATTTATTATTATTAGGGCCCAAGCCCTGAAAGGGCGAAGGCCCTATTGTTTTCGGTAGAATTATTTATTATTATTATTATTCTTATTTTTCTGTCAACCTTTCGGGCACTTTTGAGACCCTTAACGTGCTCGAAAACTCTTGAAACTTTGCACACGGGTCAGAACCCGCGGCCATCAGGGCTGGGCTGAAGCTGGTACCCGGGCGTGGCAGGGGGGCTCGACAGCGCCCCCTTGAACGGGGTCCGAAAACTTGGTCCATAAATCAGACACGCTTGCATGTAATAATATGAAACTCGGTACACATATAGATCTCATCGGGCCGAACAACTTTCGTACTTTTACTTTTTACGCCAGCCCAACAGGAAATCGGCTATTATGGGTTGTTTGGAAACGCATGCTGTGGAATTTAATGTACTCCTCCTAGGGAATTCATCCATTCGCCTCCAAACTCAGTCAGCATGAAGTCAAGACATTGAGGATGCTAAATTGCGAACAGATTTTTGATATCTCGAACGGTTTGGCCGTGGCGAGGACACGAATTGATGGCGAATAATGGAAACAGGAAGTGTGTTATAACTTCTGCATACATTAACTGATCTTGATTAAACTTCAGCAGTGTGTTCGTTGTAAGAGGCCGATCACATGGATGTGACTATTGTGAGTCAAAGTTATAGCGCCACCAACTGGCAGCAGGAAGTGTGTCCCTTTCAAAATGCTTTGAAATCACCCTCTTATTTTTACCCGATTTGCTTCAAAGTTTATGTGTATAATGTAAACACACGGCAGATGTAGACCTGTGAAAGGAT
Source organism: Leuciscus idus (assembly GCA_021554675.1). Lineage (NCBI taxonomy): Eukaryota > Metazoa > Chordata > Actinopteri > Cypriniformes > Leuciscidae > Leuciscus > Leuciscus idus. The sequence goes on from CM038628.1 coordinate 24,201,943, forward strand.
TTTTGATATCTTTAATACTGTTGCCATGGCAACGCTTCAAACTTTAATATTCTTTTTTGATGCTTTTGAGACTCTTAACATACTTGAAATTGGATGAAACTCGACAGACACATCACATTTATTAGCCCGTAGACATGTGCAAAGTTTCAGAAACGGGCGTGGTGAGGGGCTCAGTAGCGCCACCTTTAATCATAAGTGGGGGGGTTAGTTTTATCAACAGCAACAAAACTTGGTATGTGTATTGTTCTCATCAAGACGGACAACTTTCTAATTTACATTAACGATCTCCGACCAACAGGAAGAGAGATATTTTGGTTTGAATGTGGATTTTCTGAAGAATTTTCTCTACCTCTCTCTGTGTCTCTGTGTGTGTGAGGGGAGGGGGGATTTTACTATTGCTTTTATATTGTTAATCAAGGTTTCAGGGGCTTTTGGGGTCCTTAACGTGCTCAAAAACTCTTGAAACTTTACATACAAGTCGGAACCCCCTGCCATCAGGGACGGGTTGAAGCTGGTACCCGGGCGTGGCAGGGGGGCTCAACAGCGCCCCCTGGAATGGGGTCCGAAAACTTGGTCCATAGATCAAACTAGCTTGCATGAATTAATATGAAACTCAGCACACATATAGATCTCATCGGGCCGAACAACTTTCGTGCTCTAAGTTTTGCGCCAGCCCAACAGGAAGTCGGCTATTATGGGTTGTTTGGAAAACGCTTGCTGTGGAATGTGAAATACTCCTCCTAGAGAATTCGTCCAATCCCCACAAAACTCGGTCAGCATGAAGTCAAGACATTGAGGATGCTAAATTGCGGACGGATTTTTGATATCTCGAACGGTTTGGCCGTGGCGAGGAAACGAATTTATGGCGAGAAAAGAGAAACACGAAGTGGAATAACTTCTGCATACATTAACTGATCTTGATGAAACTTCAGCAGTGTGTTCGTGGTAAGAGGCCGATCAGATGGATGTAACTATTGTGAGTCAAAGTTATAGCGCCACCAACTGGCAGCAGGAAGTGTGTCACTTTCAACATGCTTTTGACAAAAGTGGGGGGGTTAGTTTTAACTACAGTAAAAAAAAAATAGTTTGTATATTGTACTCATCAAGCCGGACAACTTTCTAATTTACATTCATTAGCTCCGGCCATCAGGAAGTCAGATATTTTGGTCTGAATGTGGATTTTTTTGCTAAATCAGCCTCTGAATTTTTAGCCATTCCTCTTAAACTATTTATTTTATTCCCACCAAACTTTTTCAACATGATGAAAATACATTAAATATGCTAAATTGTGAACGGATAATAAATATCTCAAACGGTTTTGCTATGGCGAGGGATTAATGTCCAAAAAGGAAACACTAAAAAGCCTCAAATCTTCTAAAAATGTAATTATATACCATTTATTTCTATATAAAAGTATACAAATATTACAACTAAACCCATTTTTTTCTGTTTTTAAAAAGAATTTTATTCTAATTTTATTCTAAAATTAAAAACAGTAAAGTAAAAAAAAAAAAAATGTCATGCATAGGGCTATTCTGCCCTCTTGTGTCCAAAAGGACATCAAAATAGTATATACAACTTTTTACTAGGTAGGCCAATATTGTATTTAAATATACATTTATTAGGTATGTGTCTGAGGATATTTTCCCACCGGTTAATCGACGTGTGACACGAGCGGGTGCTTTTAAATGGTTTTGATATGGCGAGGGATTAAAGTAATGTCAAAAAAGGAATCAGAAAACATCTCATATCTTCTACAAATGTAATTATACACCGTTTATTTTTATATAAAATTATACAAATATTAGAACTAAACCCATTTTATTCTGTTTTTGCAATTCAAGAAGTATAAAAAAGTTAAAAACAGGCTATTTAGTGCTATTTGGTTCAACAAAAAAAGCAAATATAGGGCTATACTGCCCTCTTGTGTCCAAAAGGATATAAATATAGTATATAAAACTTTTTACTAGGTAGGCCTATATTGTATTTAAATATAAATGTATTAGGTATATGACTGTGAGGATATTTTCCCAACGGTTAATCGACGTGTGACACGAGCGGGTGCTTTTAAATCGCTAATATAAAAGTGAAAGTAAAAAACGGACGTCCGCACGGACATTGATAATGTTGCACACACAAATCACACACACGTTGGAAAGAATGATACTTTTAAACATAACACTAAACCGCCATTAAGTGTCGCCAGGCGACCGTCTTAATGAGTGAGTCATTGATTCATTCGTTCAAACGATTCGTTTGAATGACTGAGTCATTCATGATTAAGACATATGTTTATGGATTGATCATTCAATCTTTGAGTCAACCGATTCGTTCAAAATGCTGAAACATTCAGGAATGAGAAAACACATTGCTGAGAGATGCGCGTGATGATTCTGCTGTGATCTTTTTGTTTAACTATTTTCGCTGCTGAAACAGAACAAAAACAGTCAATATTGCATCTAAAATGTAAGTGACTTGATTGTAACTGTTTTTTAACCTGTTGTATGAAATCAATGTCACAGTTTCAATCGTGATTGTATTCAGGAAACAGCCTTCTCGTCAAGTGAGGTTGCTTAACTGTTATAAAATATATCAAAACTCCATATTTATAATTTTTATAGTCAGTAAGTTGTTAACTGAGTTTGTTTTTTGTGTGCTGATCTCATTTGTTTACATTTCTTCTGGAGAAGCTGCATGAGCCTCAGCTGCGCAACCTTGTTACCATTGATCAACTGATTACTGGTAATCCATTTATTAACAACTGTTGATTGCAACTTAAAATGAATGTAATAAAATTAGAATAATCTCTCGTTTTAGTGATTCCCAAGTAATTTTTTTGTCATTGACGTTCTAATCAGGCTACTCTGGTCGGGCAAGTAAAATTCTCTTTCAGGTTGGCCTATTGTATTTATATATAAATATATTAGGGATGTGACTGTGAGAAAATTTTCCCACCGGTTAATCGATGTGTGACACCGCTGGGGGCTTTTGAATCGGTAACTTAAAAACGAAAGTAAAATATGTTCGTCCTCACGGACATTGATAATGGTGCAGAGCGAGCGCATTGCAATCTTGATATCGCAGTCTGTTCATTATAGCCTTTATAAAATATAATAATAAAATAGTCAACCTAACATATAAAAATTACACTGCTCTGAATAGTATGAATTGTACTGACTATTTAAACACAGTAATCACCGCTAAACTGTGATGTTTCCAAGCACATATTTGCGCATGTGAAGAGGATAATTTTTCCCTTCAATAGTGGAACGTGAGTGAAGTACAAAGCCTATAATAAACAAATGTTTAGCATCCAAAAAATGTTATATATATATATATAAACACACTTAAAAAAAAATATATATATATATATATATATTTTGTTTTTGTTTTTTTTGTTTTATATATATATATATATATATATATATATATATATAAATATAGCTGCGAGCAGCGATGGAGGGCCCAAGCCGGTGAAACCGCTAGCTAAAGGCACCAGGGTGGCGGTGCCACCGGCTTGGGCCCGCAATCGCTGCTCGCAGCTATATTTATTATTATTATTATTATTATTCTTATTTTTCTGTCAACCTTTCGGGCATTTTTGGGGCCTTTAACATGCTCGAAAACTCTTGAAATTTTGCACACAGGTCAGAACCTGCGGCCATCAGGGCCGGGCTGAAGCTGGTACCCGGGCGTGGCAGGGGGGCTCAACAGCGCCCCCTTGAACGGGGTCCGAAAGTTTGGTCCATAAATCAGACACGCTTGCATGTAATAATATGAAACTCAATACACATATAGATCTCATCGGGCCAAACAACTTTCGTACTTTTACTTTTTACGCCAGCCCAACAGGAAGTCGGCTATTATGGGTTGTTTGGAAACGCATGCTGTGGAATTGAATGTACTCCTCCTAGGGAATTCATCCATTCGCCTCCAAACTCAGTCAGCATGAAGTCAAGACATTGAGGATGCTAAATTGCGAACAGATTTTTGATATCTCGAACGGTTTGGCCGTGGCGAGGACACGAATTGATGGCGAATAATGGAAACAGGAAGTGTGTTATAACTTCTGCATACATTAACTGATCTTGATTAAACTTCAGCAGTGTGTTCGTTGTAAGAGGCCGATCACATGGATGTGACTATTGTGAGTCAAAGTTATAGCGCCACCAACTGGCAGCAGGAAGTGTGTCACTTTCAAAATGCTTTGAAATCACCCTCTTATTTTTACCCGATTTGCTTCAAAGTTTATGTGTATAATGTAAACACACGGCAGATGTAGACCTGTGAAAGGATTTTTGATATCTTTAATACTGTTGCCATGGCAACGCTTCAAACTTTAATATTCTTTTTTGATGCTTTTGAGACTCTTAACATACTTGAAATTGGATGAAACTCGACAGACACATCACATTTATTAGCCCGTAGACATGTGCAAAGTTTCAGAAACGGGCGTGGTGAGGGGCTCAGTAGCGCCACCTTTAGTCATAAGTGGGGGGGTTAGTTTTATCAACAGCAACAAAACTTGGTATGTGTATTGTTCTCATCAAGACGGACAACTTTCTAATTTACATTAACGATCTCCGACCAACAGGAAGAGAGATATTTTGGTTTGAATGTGGATTTTCTGAAGAATTTTCTCTCCCTCTCTCTGTGTCTCTGTGTGTGTGAGGGGAGGGGGGATTTGACTATTGCTTTTATATTGTTAATCAAGGTTTCAGGGGCTTTGGGGGTCCTTAACGTGCTCAAAAACTCTTGAAACTTTACATACAAGTCGGAACCCCCTGCCATCAGGGACGGGTTGAAGCTGGTACCCGGGCGTGGCAGGGGGGCTCAACAGCGCCCCCTGGAATGGGGTCCGAAAACTTGGTCCATAGATCAAACTAGCTTGCATGAATTAATATGAAACTCAGCACACATATAGATCTCATCGGGCCGAACAACTTTCGTGCTCTAAGTTTTGCGCCAGCCCAACAGGAAGTCGGCTATTATGGGTTGTTTGGAAAACGCTTGCTGTGGAATGTGAAATACTCCTCCTAGAGAATTCGTCCAATCCCCACAAAACTCGGTCAGCATGAAGTCAAGACATTGAGGATGCTAAATTGTGGACGGATTTTTGATATCTCGAACGGTTTGGCCGTGGCGAGGAAACGAATTTATGGCGAGAAAAGAGAAACACGAAGTGTTATAACTTCTGCACACATTAACTGATCTTGATGAAACTTCAGCAGTGTGTTCGTGGTAAGAGGCCGATCAGATGGATGTAACTATTGTGAGTCAAAGTTATAGCGCCACCAATTGGTAGCAGGAAGTGTGTCACTTTCAAAATGCTTTTGACAAAAGTGGGGGGGTTAGTTTTACCCACAGTTATAAAAATCAGTACGTATATTGGTCTCATCAAGCCGGACAACTTTCTAATTTACAGTCATTAGCTCAGACCAACAGGAAGTCAGATATTTTGATTTGAATGTGGATTTCTTTGCAAAATCAGCCTCTGAATTTTTACCCAGTCCTCTTAAGTGGTTTATTTTATTCCCACAAAACTTTTTCAACATGATGCAGGAAGTCAGCTATTTTGGTTTGAATGTGGATTTCTTTGCAAAATCAGCCTCTGAATTTTTACCCAGTCCTCTTAAGTGGTTTATTTTATTCCCACAACACTTTTTCAACATGATGAAAATACATTAAAGATGCTAAATTGTAAACGCATAATAAATATCTCAAACGGTTTTGCTATGGCGAGGGATTAAAGTAATGTCAAAAAAGGAAACACTAAAAACCTCCTATCTTCTAAAAATGTAATTATACACCATGTATTTCTATATAAAATTATACAAATATCAGAACTAAACCCATTTTATTCTTTTTTTTTTCTATTTAATAATTGTTTAAGTTTAAAAACATCCAGAATGTTTTTTTAGTCCAAATTTTCTTTTTAAAATATGTCATTCATAGTGCTATACTGCCCTCTTGTGTTCAAAGTCAGGTAGGCCTATTGTATCTATATAAAATATACTAGGTACCGGTATGTGACGGTGAGGAATATTTTACCACCGGTTAATCAACGTGTGACACTGCTGGGGGCTTTTGAATTGCTAACTTAAAAATGAAAGTAAAATATGTTTGTCCGCACTGACATGGATAATGGTGCAGAGCGAGCGTTTTCAATTAATTCCTATGGAAGTAGGAATGAACTAAAAAACGTTCGCTCTTCTCTGCCCGTTCCTCGCCGTGGATGTACACCATATATACAGTATATATATATATATATATATATATATATATATATATATATATATATATTTATTTATTTATTGTTACATATATATAATGTATATATTTTTTGTTACATTTATTTATTTATATATATATATATATATATATATATATAAATATAGCTGCGAGCAGCGATGGAGGGCCCAAGCCGGTGACACCGCCACCCCGGTGGCTTTAGTGTAACTAAAGGCACCAGGGTGGCGGTGCCACCGGCTTGGGCCCGCAATCGCTGCTCGCAGCTATATTTAGGGCCCAAGCCCTGAAAGGGCGAAGGCCCTATTGTTTCCGGTAGGATTATTTATTATTATTATTATTATTATTATTATTATTATTTTGTCAACCTTTCGGGCACTTTTGGGGCCCTTAACATGCTCGAAAACTCTTGAAACTTTGCACATGGGTCAGAACCTGCGGCCATCAGGGCCTGGCTGAAGCTGGTACCCGGGCGTGGCAGGGGGGCTCGACAGCGCCCCCTGGAACGGGATCCGAACACTTGTCCATAAATCAAACACACTTGCATGTAATAATATGAAACTCGGTACACATATAGATATCATCGGGCCGAACAACTTTCGTGCTCTAAGTTTTACGCCAGCCCAACAGGAAGTCGGCTATTATGGGTTGTTTGGAAACGCACGCTGTGGAATTTGATCTACTCCTCCTAGGGAATTGATCCATTCGCCTCCAAACTCGGTGTGCATGAAGTCAAGACATTGAGGATGCTAAATTGCGGACGGATTTTTGATATCTCGAACGGTTTGGCCGTGGCGAGGAAACGAATTTATGGCGAATAATGCAAACAGGAAGTGTGTTATAACTTCAGCATACATTAACTGATCTTGATTAAACTTCAGCAGTGTGTTCGTTGTAAGAGGCCGATCACATGGATGTGACTATTGTGAGTCAAAGTTATAGCGCCACCAACTGGCAGCAGGAAGTGTGTCCCTTTCAAAATGCTTTGAAATCACCCTCTTATTTTTACCCGATTTGCTTCAAAGTTTATGTGTATAATGTAAACACACGGCAGATGTAGACCTGTGAAAGGATTTTTTTATATCTTTAATACTGTTGCCATGGCAATGCTTCAAACTTTAATATTCTTTTTTGATGCTTTTGAGACTCTTAACATACTTGAAATTGGATGAAACTCGACAGACACATCACATTTATTAGCCCGTAGACATGTGCAAAGTTTCAGAAACGGGCGTGGTGAGGGGCTCAGTAGCGCCACCTTTAGTCATAAGTGGGGGGGTTAGTTTTATCAACAGCAACAAAACTTGGTATGTGTATTGTTCTCATCAAGACGGACAACTTTCTAATTTACATTAACGATCTCCGACCAACAGGAAGAGAGATATTTTGGTTTGAATGTGGATTTTCTGAAGAATTTTCTCTCCCCCTCTCTGTGTCTCTGTGTGTGTGAGGGGAGGGGGGATTTGACTATTGCTTTTATATTGTTAATCAAGGTTTCAGGGGCTTTTGGGGTCCTTAACGTGCTCAAAAACTCTTGAAACTTTACATACAAGTCGGAACCCCCTGCCATCAGGGACGGGTTGAAGCTGGTACCCGGGCGTGGCAGGGGGGCTCAACAGCGCCCCCTTGAACGGGGTCCCAAAACTTGGTCCATAGATCAAACACGCTTGCATGAATTAATTTGAAACTCGGTACACATATAGATATCATCGGGCCGAACAACTTTCCCCCAGTCAAGTTTTACGCCAGCCCAACAGGAAGTCGGCTATTATGGGTTGTTTGGAAAACGCTTGCTGTGGAATGCGAAGTACTCCTCCTAGAGAATTCATCCAATCCCCACCAAACTCGGTGTGCATGAAGTCAAGACATTGAGGATTCTAAATTGCGGACGGATTTTTGATATCTCGAACGGTTTGGCCGTGGCGAGGAAACGAATTTATGGCGAGAAAAGAGAAACACGAAGTGGAATAACTTCTGCATACATTAACTGATCTTGATGAAACTTCAGCAGTGTGTTCGTGGTAAGAGGCCGATCAGATGGATGTAACTATTGTGAGTCAAAGTTATAGCGCCACCAAGTGGCAGCAGGAAGTGTGTCACTTTCAACATTCTTTTGACAAAAGTGGGCGGGTTAGTTTTAACTACAGTAAAAAAAAAATAGTTTGTATATTGTACTCATCAAGCCGGACAACTTTCTAATTTACATTCATTAGCTCCGGCCATCAGGAAGTCAGATATTTTGGTCTGAATGTGGATTTTTTTGCAAAATCAGCCTCTGAATGTTTAGCCACTCCTCTTAAACTATTTATTTTATTCCCACCAAACTTTTTCAACATGATGAAAATACATTAAATATGCTAAATTGTGAACGGATAATAAATATCTCAAACGGTTTTGATATGGCGAGGGATTAAAGTAATGTCAAAAAAGGAATCAGAAAACATCTCATATCTTCTACAAATGTAATTATACACTGTTTATTTTTATAGAAAATTATACAAATATTAGAACTAAACCCATTTTATTCTGTTTTTGCAATTCAAGAAGTATAAAAAAAGTTAAAAACAGGCTATTTAGTGCTATTTGGTTCAACAAAAAAGCAAACATAGGGCTATACTGCCCTCTTGTGTCCAAAAGGATATAAAAATAGTATATTAAACTTTTTACTAGGTAGGCCTATATTGTATTTAAATATAAATGTATTAGGTATATGACTGTGAGGATATTTTCCCATCGGTTAATCGACGTGTGACACGAGCGGGTGCTTTTAAATCGCTAATATAAAAGTGAAAGTAAAATTCGGACGTCCGCACGGACATTGATAATGGTGCACACACGTTGGAAAGAATGATACTTTTAAACATAACACTAAACCGCCATTAGGTGTCGCCAGGCGACCGTCTTAATGAGCGAGTCATTGATTCATTCGTTCAAACGATTCGTTCGAATGACTGAGTCATTCATGATTGAGACAGATGTTTATGGATTGATCATTGAATCTTTGAGTCAACCGATTCGTTCAAAATGCTGAATCATTCAGTAATGAGAAAACAAGTTGCCGTGAGATGCGCGACGGTTCTGCTGTGATCTTTGTTTAACTATTTTTGCTACTGAAACAGAACAAAAACAGTCAATATTGCATCTAAAATGTAAGTGACTTAATTATAACTGTTTATTAACCTGTTGTATGAAATCAATGTCACAGTTTCAATCGTGATTGTATTCAGGAAACGGTAGCCTACTCGTCAAGTGAGGTTGCTTAAATCTATCAACTCCATAACTCCATATTTGTAATTTTTATAGTCAGTATATTGTTAACTGGGTTTCTTTTTTGTGTGCTGCGCTCATTTGTTTACGTTTCTCCTGGAGAAGCTGCACGAGCCTCAGCAGCGCAACCTTGTTACCATTGATCAGTAATACATTTATTATCAACTGTTGATTGCAACTTAAAATGAATGTAATAAAATTAGAATAATCTCTCGTTTTTTTGTGATTCCCAAGTTATTTTTTGTCATTGACGTTCAAATCAGGCTACTCTGGTCGGGCTAAATTCTCTTTCAGGTAGGCCTATTGTATATATATAAATATATTAGGGATGTCGGTTAATCGACGTGTGACACCGCTGGGGGCTTTTAAATCGCTAACTTAAAGTAAAATACAGATGTCTGCACAGACTTTAATAATGGTGCTGAGTAGAGCGAGCATTTTCAATGAATTCCTATGGAAGTAGGAATTAACTAAAAAACGTTCACTCTGTTCTGCTCGTTCCTCGCCGTGGGCGCTCACAGTTATGAATGCCTGTTTAGCCAAGAGCTTTTAGTTTAATTTTAAAATGAACGCCATTTCGGGGGGTGGATTGCTTGAATTTATTTTACAAAAGCACAATGTTGTGTTTTATTGCGAGTGTATATAAAAATAAGTAAACACTTTGCAGTTTGAATGATGTCCTGTATGAACAAAATGATGTGCCAATTATGTTTTTATGTGTCTACTGTTAAATCACACACACATTCCAGCATTGCAAACTTGACATCGCAGCCTGTTCATTATAGCCTTAATAAAATATAATAAAATAGTAAACCTAACATATACACACTGCTCTGTTTAAATAGTCAGTAGTGCAGTTCGTACATTCACAGTAAGCACTGCTCCACTGTGATTTTTCCAAGCACATTTTTGCGCGTGTGAAGCGGATGATTTTTTCCGTCGATATTGGAACACGAGTGAAGTACAAATCCTATAATAAAGAATAGTTTAGCATCCAAATACATCACAACTGTTGAAACGTTTTGATTCTAATGAAAGGGTTACGTGAGCCCAACACTTACTTTCGTTTTTATTTTTACATTAAATTTAAAGGATTTGTTGTGGAATATTTTGAGTGTATCATAAAATCAGAATAAGGTAAGACAAGTAAAATTTCCCATCTTTATTTTATATATATATATATATATATATGTAAATATAGCTGCGAGCAGCGATGGAGGGCCCAAGCCGGTGGAACCGCCACCCCGGTGCCTTTAGTGTAACTAAAGGCACCAGGGTGGCGGTGCCACCGGCTTGGGCCCGCAATCGCTGCTCGCAGCTATATTTTATTATTCTTCTTCTTATTCTTATTTTTCTGTCAACCTTTCGGGCACTTTTGAGACCCTTAACGTGCTCGAAAACTCTTGAAACTTTGCACACGGGTCAGAACCCGCGGCCATCAGGGCCGGGCTGAAGCTGGTACCCGGGCGTGGCAGGGGGGCTCGACAGCGCCCCCTTGAACGGGGTCCGAAAACTTGGTCCATAAATCAGACACGCTTGCATGTAATAATATGAAACTCGGTACACATATAGATCTCATCGGGCCGAACAACTTTCGTACTTTTACTTTTTACGCCAGCCCAACAGGAAGTCGGCTATTATGGGTTGTTTGGAAACGCATGCTGTGGAATTTAATGTACTCCTCCTAGGGAATTCATCCATTCACCTCCAAACTCAGTCAGCATGAAGTCAAGACATTGAGGATGCTAAATTGCGGACGGATTTTTGATATCTCGAACGGTTTGGCCGTGGCGAGGAAACGAATTTATGGCGAGAAAAGAGAAACACGAAGTGGAATAACTTCTGCATACATTAACTGATCTTGATGAAACTTCAGCAGTGTGTTCGTGGTAAGAGGCCGATCAGATGGATGTAACTATTGTGAGTCAAAGTTATAGCGCCACCAACTGGCAGCAGGAAGTGTGTCACTTTCAACATGCTTTTGACAAAAGTGGGCGGGTTAGTTTTAACTACAGTAAAAAAAAAATTGTTTGTATATTGTACTCATCAAGCCGGACAACTTTCTAATTTACATTCATTAGCTCCGGCCATCAGGAAGTCAGATATTTTGGTCTGAATGTGGATTTTTTTTGCAAAATCAGCCTCTGAATTTTTAGCCACTCCTCTTAAACTATTTATTTTATTCCCACCAAACTTTTTCAACATGATACAAATATATTAATGATGCTAAATTGTAAACGGATATTGAATATCTCAAACGGTTTTGCTATGGCGAGGGATTAAATTAATGTCAAAAAGGAAGCAGGAAACATCTCATAACTTCTAAAAATGTAATTATACACCATTTATTTTTATATAAAATTATACAAATATTAGAACTAAACCCATTTTATTCTGTTTTTGCTATTCAAGGAGTATGAAAAGGTTAAAAACAGGCTATTTAGTGCTATTTGGTTCAACAAAAAAGCAAACATACTGCCCTCTTGTGTCCAAAAGGAAATCAAAATAGTATATAAAATGTTTTACTAGGTAGGCCTATTGTATTTAAATATAAATGTATTAGGTATGACTGTGAGGATATTTTCCCATCGGTTAATCGACGTGTGACACGAGCGGGTGCTTTTAAATCGCTAATATAAAAGTGAAAGTAAAAAACGGACGTCCGCACTGACATTGATAATGGTGCACGTTGGAAAGAATGATACTTTTAAACACTAAACCGCCATTAGGTGTCGCCAGGCGACCATCTTAATGAGCGAGTCATTGATTCATTCGTTCAAACGATTCGTTCGAATGACTGAGTCATTCATGATTGAGACAGATGTTTGGATTGACCATTGAATCTTTGAGTCTACCGATTCGTTTCAAAATGCTGAATCATTCAGTAATGAGAAAACAAGTTGCTGTGAGATGCGCGATGGTTCTGCTGTGATCTTTGTTTAACTATTTTTGCTGCTGAAACAGAACAAAAACAGTCAATATTGCATCTAAAATGTAAGTGACTTAATTGTAACTGTTTATTAACCTGTTGTATGAAATCAATGTCACAGTTTCAATCGTGATTGTATTCAGGAAATAGTAGCCTACTCGTCAAGTGAGGTTGCTTATATGTTATAAAATATATAAAAACTCCATATTTGTCATTTTTATAGTCAGTATGTTGTTAACTGGGTTGCTTTTTTGTGTGCTGCGCTCATTTGTTTACAATTCTCCTGGAGAAGCTGCATGAGCCTCAGCAGGGCAACCTTGTTACCATTGATCAGTAAGACATTTATTATTAACTGCTGATTGCAACTTAAAATGAATGTAATGAAATTAGAATAATCTCTCATTTTAGTGATTCCCAAGTAATTTGTTTTGTTATTGACGTTCTAATCAGGCTATACTCTGGTCGGGCAAGTAAAATTCTCTTTCAGGTAGGCCTATTGTATTTATATATTAGGGATGTGACTGTGATAACATTTTCCCACCGGTTAATCGACGTGTGACACCGCTGAGGGCTTTTAAATCGCTAACTTAAAAGCGAAAATAAAATACAGATGTCCGCACAGACATTGATAATGGTGCGGAGTAGAGCGAGCATTTTCAATGTATTCCTATGGAAGTAGGAATAAACTAATACATTTTATTTATGTTTTTATGTGTCCACTGTTCAACCGCAACCGCGTCACACACACACACATTCCAGAATTGCAATCTTGACATCGCAGCCTGTTCATTATAGCCCTAATACAATATAATAATAAAAATAGTCAACATAAGATATACGAATTACACTGTTCTGTTTAGTCAGTAGTACAATTTGTACCATTCACATTATGCAGAGCTCCGCTGTGATGTTTCCAAGCACATTTTTGCGGATGTGAAGAGGATGATTTTTTCCATCGATATTGGAACACGAGTGAAGTACAAAGCCTATAATAAAGAATAGTTTAGCATTCAAATACATCGCAAATATTGAAACATTTTGATTCTACTGAGAGGGTTACGTGAGACCAACACGGCTTACTTTCGTTTTTATTTTTACATTAAATTTAAAGGATTTGTTGTGGAATGTTTTGAGTGTATCATAAAATCAGAGACAAGTAATATTTTCTGTCTTATATATATATATATATATATATATATATATATATATATATATATATATGTGTGTGTGTGTGTGTGTGTGTGTGTGTGTATATATATATATATATATATATATATAAATATAGCTGCGAGCAGCGATGGAGGGCCAAAGCCAGCGGCACCGCCACCCCGGTGCCTTTAGGTAACTAAAGGCACCGGGGTTGCGGTGCCACCGGCTTGGGCCCGCAATCGCTGCTCGCAGCTATATTTTATTATTATTATTCTTATTTTTCTGTCAACCTTTCGGGCACTTTTGAGACCCTTAACGTGCTCGAAAACTCTTGAAACTTTGCACACGGGTCAGAACCCGCGGCCATCAGGGCCGGGCTGAAGCTGGTACCCGGGGGTGGCAGGGGGGCTAAACAGCGCCCCCTTGAACGGGGTCCGAAAACTTGGTCCATAAATCAGACACGTTTGCATGTAATAATATGAAACTCGGTACATATATAGATCTCATCGGGCCGAACAACTTTCCTACTTTTACTTTTTACGCCAGCCCAACAGGAAGTCGGCTATTATGGGTTGTTTGGAAACGCATGCTGTGGAATTAGATGTACTCCTCCTAGAGAATTCATCCAATCGCCTCCAAACTCAGTCAGCATGAAGTCAAGACATTGAAGATGCTAAATTGCGGACGGATTTTTGATATCTTGAACGGTTTGGCCGTGGCGAGGACACGAATTGATGGCGAATAAGGGACACAGGAAGTGTATTATAACTTCAGCATACATTAACTGATCTTGATTAAACTTCAGCAGTGTGTTCGTTGTAAGAGGCCGATCACATGGATGTGACTATTGTGAGTCAAAGTTATAGCGCCACCAACTGGCAGCAGGAAGTGTGTCCCTTTAAAAATGCTTTGAAATCACCCTCTTATTTTTACCCGATTTGCTTCAAAGTTTATGTGTATAATGTAAACACACGGCAGATGTAGACCTGTGAAAGGATTTTTGATATCTTTAATACTGTTGCCATGGCAACGCTTCAAACTTTAATATTCTTTTTTGATGCTTTTGAGACTCTTAACATACTTGAAATTGGATGAAACTCGACAGACACATCACATTTATTAGCCCGTAGACATGTGCAAAGTTTCAGAAACGGGCGTGGTGAGGGGCTCAGTAGCGCCACCTTTAGTCAAAAGTGGGGGTGTTAGTTTTATCAACAGCAACAAAACTTGGTATGTGTATTGTTCTCATCAAGACGGACAACTTTCTAATTTACATTAATGATCTCCGACCAACAGGAAGAGAGATATTTTGGTTTGAATGTGGATTTTCTGAAGAATTTTCTCTCCCTCTCTCTGTGTCTCTGTGTGTGTGAGGGGAGGGGGGGATTTGACTATTGCTTTTATATTGTTAATCAAGGTTTCAGGGGCTTTTGGGGTCCTTAACGTGCTCAAAAACTCTTGAAACTTTACATACAAGTCGGAACCCCCTGCCATCAGGGACGGGTTGAAGCTGGTACCCGGGCGTGTCAGGGGGGCTCAACAGCGCCCCCTTGAACGGGGTCCCAAAACTTGGTCCATAGATCAAACACGCTTGCATGAATTAATTTGAAACTCGGTACACATATAGATATCATCGGGCCGAACAACTTTCCCCCGGTCAAGTTTTACGCCAGCCCAACAGGAAGTCGGCTATTATGGGTTGTTTGGAAAACACTTGCTGTGGAATGCGAAGTACTCCTCCTAGAGAATTCATCCAATCCCCACCAAACTCGGTGTGCATGAAGTCAAGACATTGAGGATTCTAAATTGCGGACGGATTTTTGATATCTCGAACGGTTTGGCTGTGGCGAGGAAACGAATTTATGGCGAGAAAAGAGAAACACGAAGTGGAATAACTTCTGCATACATTAACTGATCTTGATGAAACTTCAGCAGTGTGTTCGTGGTAAGAGGCCGATCAGATGGATGTAACTATTGTGAGTCAAAGTTATAGCGCCACCAACTGGCAGCAGGAAGTGTGTCACTTTCAACATGCTTTTGACAAAAGTGGGCGGGTTAGTTTTAACTACAGTAAAAAAAAAATTGTTTGTATATTGTACTCATCAAGCCGGACAACTTTCTAATTTACATTCATTAGCTCCGGCCATCAGGAAGTCAGATATTTTGGTCTGAATGTGGATTTTTTTGCAAAATCAGCCTCTGAATTTTTAGCCACTCCTCTTAAACTATTTATTTTATTCCCACCAAACTTTTTCAACAT
This sequence comes from Leuciscus idus, assembly GCA_021554675.1. NCBI lineage: Eukaryota > Metazoa > Chordata > Actinopteri > Cypriniformes > Leuciscidae > Leuciscus > Leuciscus idus. Next base: position 24,217,797 of record CM038628.1, read on the forward strand.
GATGAAAATACATTAAATATGCTAAATTGTGAACGGATAATAAATATCTCAAACGGTTTTGCTATGGCGAGGGATTAAAGTAATGTCCAAAAAGGAAACACTAAAAGCTTAAAATCTTCTAAAAATTTTATTATATACCATTTATTTCTATATAAAAGTATACAAATATTACAACTGAACCCATTTTTTTCTGTTTTTAAAAAGAATTTTATTCTAATTTTAATCTAAAATTAAAAACAGTAAAGTAAAAAAAAAAAAAAAAAAAGTCATACATAGGGCTATTCTGCCCTCTTGTGTCCAAAAGGACATCAAAATAGTATATAAAACTTTTTACCAGGTAGGCCAATATTGTATTTAAATATACATTTATTAGGTATGTGTCTGAGGATATTTTCCCACCGGTTAATCGACGTGTGACACGAGCGGGTGCTTTTAAATTGCTAATATAAAAGTGAAAGAAAAATACGGACGTCCGCACGGACATTGATAATGTTGCACACACAAATCACACACACGTTGGAAAGAATGATACTTTTAAACATAACACTAAACCGCCATTAAGTGTCGCCAGGCGACCGTCTTAATGAGTGAGTCATTGATTCATTCGTTCAAACGATTCATTTGAATGACTGAGTCATTCATGATTAAGACATATGTTTATGGATTGATCATTCAATCTTTGAGTCAACCGATTCGTTCAAAATGCTGAATCATTCAGAAATGAGAAAACACATTGCTGAGAGATGCGCGTGATGATTCTGCTGTGATCTTTTTGTTTAACTATTTTCGCTGCTGAAACAGAACAAAAACAGTCAATATTGCATCTAAAATGTAAGTGACTTGATTGTAACTGTTTTTTAACCTGTTGTATGAAATCAATGTCACAGTTTCAATCGTGATTGTATTCAGGAAACAGCCTTCTCGTCAAGTGAGGTTGCTTAACTGTTATAAAATATATCAAAACTCCATATTTATCATTTTTATAGTCAGTAAGTTGTTAACTGAGTTTGTTTTTTGTGTGCTGATCTCATTTGTTTACATTTCTCCTGGAGAAGCTGCATGAGCCTCAGCAGCGCAACCTTGTTACCATTGATCAACTGATTACTGGTAATCCATTTATTAACAATTGTTGATTGCAACTTAAAATGAATGTAATAAAATTAGAATAATCTCTCGTTTTAGTGATTCCCAAGTTATTTTTTTGTCATTGACGTTCTAATCAGGCTACTCTGGTCGGGCAAGTAAAATTCTCTTTCAGGTTGGCCTATTGTATTTATATATAAATATATTAGGGATGTGACTGTGGGAAAATTTTCCCACCGGTTAATCGATGTGTGACACCGCTGGGGGCTTTTGAATCGGTAACTTAAAAACGAAAGTAAAATATGTTCGTCCGCACGGACATTGATAATGGTGCAGAGCGAGCGCATTGCAATCTTGATATCGCAGTCTGTTCATTATAGCCTTTATAAAATATAATAATAAAATAGTCAACCTAACATATAAAAATTACACTGCTCTGAATAGTATGAATTGTACTGACTATTTAAACACAGTAATCACCGCTAAACTGTGATGTTTCCAAGCACATATTTGCGCATGTGAAGAGGATAATTTTTCCCTTCAATAGTGGAACGTGAGTGAAGTACAAAGCCTATAATAAACAAATGTTTAGCATCCAAAAAATGTAATATATATATATATATATATATATATATATATAAACACACTTAAAAAAAATAAAAAATAAATATATATATTGTTTTTGTTTTTTTTGTTATATATATATATATATATATATATATATATATATATAGCTGCGAGCAGCGATGGAGGGCCCAAGCCGGTGAAACCGCCACCCCGGTGCCTTTAGTGTAACTAAAGGCACCAGGGTGGCGGTGCCACCGGCTTGGGCCCGCAATCGCTGCTCGCAGCTATATTTATTTTTAATAATTGTATTTTCATACTTTATTAATGATCAATTTATCATTTCTAAATGAAGTATTGCATTATTTACACGCCAGTTATTTAGGAGTTGTCAGTGGTTCATAAGATCACTTAGAAATTGTAAGTAAATGATTAATAAACTATTTAAATGTACATTCATACATCTTATTATTCAGACATATAGTAATAGTTACTTAGTGTGTCAAATAAATGGTTTATTAACATGTATTTCTACTGTAATTAAGGGTTAATCCAAGTAGTTATAAAACATTTAGTAGTTGTTAGTTAACTATTTTTGTGAGCTCATCTTTTTTCTGTTTAGAAGATAACTGAGTCTTTAAATCTCCTTTATAAATGCTTTACAAGGCATAAATAGTCCTCACTTTAGATGAGCTCACAAAAATAGTTAACTGACCACTACTAAATGCTTTATAACTACCTGAATTTACTACATTTACAGTGATCTTATGAATCACTGGCAACTCCTAAATAACTGGTTTGTAAATAATGCTATACTTTATTTAGAAATGATAAATTGATCATTAATAATGTATGACAATACAATTCTTAAACACATTATAGATATGCTTTTAAATCAAGAATAAAGCATTTATAGTTGTATTTATAAACTGCATATTAATATCTATTAATGCTTTATAAATTATGAATGAACTGTTTACTAATGCTTAATTAATGATAAATAGTGTGCAGTTATTATAAAGTGTTACAGAAAAAAATAATAAAATGACGATTCTCTTTTTGATTGATGTTTTTTTTTAAATTTGCTGATTAATTAAAGAATTGCCAATAAAGAACTCTTGTACAAATCACGTAGTCAAAATGGAGGAAACTCTCATTCTGCATGCTCACCTAATAGCGCACCGCCTTTTTATCTCATGCTCTCACAGCCAATCACAAGCAAGATCAAAAGTCAACTCAAACAAAGTTAAAGGGGTCATATAATGCCATTTTTGTACAAGCTAATATGATTCTTTAGGGTCTAAATTAAAAGTTTGTAATATACTTTAATTAAAAATTCTCATTAGTATTGTAAGAAAACACTCATTTTACCTGGTCAAAAACAGATCTGTTTTCAGCATGCCGTTTAAGTGCATGTGTCTTTAAATGATAATGAGGTTTGCTCACCCCGCCCCGTACGTTCTGTGCGTACACCGTTTGTAACACAATAAGACAATAACCATAACGCGTTGTTCATTATAAACGTGGGATTATGAATTATATTGAGAACGTCGTACATAGAAAACATGCCGTAATATACCCTGAGTGTAAACCTTAGCCGCATTCATCGTGAAGCGTGCTAACGATTTGCAAAGATTAATATAAAGATTAATATAAAGGTTAATAAACCGTTACACTCACTTCTTCTTCTGGAGGTGCAGCAGGAACACGAATAGTTGGTACCAATCCTTTCTTCAGGAGCAGCTTCTTAGCAAAACCAGCTTTATACTGACCCTTGTTTATAAAGCAGTCTGGTGTGTGAAATGATTCGCGCAAACATGAAAGCATTGACGTTGGTCGTGGGGAATATTCCCTTCGAAAACAAAACTCAGCCACTGCGTCTTCAGCGGTTCGGATTTAGGAACATCAAAATGACTGTTGTGTTCCTTATTGCACCCAAGAACAGAACACCACAATCTCTTAGACGCCATTCTGCTCATAGACAGTGCTCCAGGGTATCAACAATGACCGCGCGGACTATGATTGACAGCTCGCTCACGAGCGAGGGCGGGTCTGTGTTGAAACGCTGCTGTCAATCAACAATCGTGGGAGGGGCGTCGATTTTGTGACGTCACAAAATCGAACGGCTTGAGTTGAGACAGGGGAAAACATATAAGAAGATTAAAAAAAAAAACACTGGATGGATTTTTTTTCATTTTATGATGGTTGTGTACAGGCACTGCCAACACACATTTCAATACAATCAACTTGTAAAAGTGCATGTACCATTATATGACCCCTTTAACACTATTCAAATATACAATTTGCTTACAAACAGGTTTACACACAAGTGTTAATACACTATCCCTGTCAATCATCTCAATTTCACGAGTAACTCACAAAACAATAATTTAGCAGAAGACAAGCTTCTTCAGGCCATTGTGACTTTCTGGTGTGATCACCTGACAGAATACAGAGACAACAGATACACTGAGCACCTTCAGAAGGTCAGCTGTGGTACAGCGCAATGGAGACTGCTGGAATGTAGCAAATTTATTGTAATGATGTAATTACAGGGCTTCTCAGCTGGTGGGTCGCAACCCAAAAGTTGGTCGCAAGACAGTTTTGAGTGGGTCGCGGAGTGTGCAGTCAAAGATAAACAACAAATGTAATTCTGTTTCCTTTCAGTTTGTCATGTTCGGCATCACATCGGAACATACAGACGAATTGGGAAATCACCTGAGAGATCCCAGAGAGAGGCCATTTACCCTGTGAGCTTCAGCACTATACAGAGAGCTAAATTTCCCTGAAAGAGCAAGCACGGGTGTGATGTTGTGTCTTTTTAAAGATGTCATTCCACCCGTGTGTTTCTGGATTCAGTCGTTACCTGGAGCTGGCTGACAGTCACGATCGTTGCCTCACGTGTCTGGGCGTCAAGCACGCTGAGCTAGCTTTTTTGGATGAGTCATGCACCCACTCCGGAAAGATGACCATCTCTGTGTTGCGGTCGAGACTCAATTACCTCAGACAAGGTGGAGTCCCCTCACCTATACTGCGATCTAATTCCTCTTCTGTGCATCAGAAGCATGCTGGTCCTTCCCATGGGAGGACAGCCGTCTCATTCGGGCTCTGCCGGACAATCAGATGTCGATCGCTGCATTGGATGGTGAGCTTGAGTCCTCCGGGGATGAAGACTTGACTGCGTTGCCTCCTTCAAGGAGAGTAGCATTGCCTGAGACTGACCCAGAGCTGACGGCTATGCTTTCCTGGGCTGCTGAGAGAGTTGGGCTCGAGTGGAGGCCTCCACTGTGTCCCGAACCCTTGAGGTTGGACGATTGGTTTCTTGGGGCGGCTCGTGATGGTTCTCAGCGCACAGCCCCGGTACCTTTCTTTCCGGAAGTGCATGAAGAGGTTACCAGATTGTGGAAGGCATCTTTTTCTACCAGAAACCGGTCCGGTGCCTCGTCCCCCCTCACAACCCTTGATGATGGGGCGGCCAAGGTATGTGGGAATTCACTATGGCTCTCCTGCAGGTCTATTAGGCCAAAGCACTTAAGGAGTTGCACGGTAAGTTGCATCCGTCCCCGAGATTGGTTTGCAGCAATCAACCTGAAGGATGCATACATTTATGTCTCTTTCTTCCTTGACACAGACCGTTCCTACGCTTTGCATTCGAAGGGCGGGCATATCAGTACAAAGTCTTCCCCTTCGGGCTGTCCCTGTCACCTCGCGTCTTTACAAAGGTCACAGAGGCGGCCTTGTTCCCCTGAGAGAACGTGGCGTTTGCATCCTAAACTATCTCGATGGCTGGCTCATACTGGCCCAGTCACGAGATCAGTTATGCGAACACATGGGACATGGTGGTCAGACACCTCAGCCAGTTGGGGCTTCGGGTCAACTGGGAAAAAAGCAAACTCTCCCCCGTGCAGAGGATCTCTTTTCTTGGAATGGAGCTGGACTCGGTCAACCAGAGAGCATGCCTCACAGAGGAATGTGCTTGGTTGGTGTTGAACTGCTTGAACTGCTTCCTTCAATGTACAACGGACATACAGTTTCGGGTATTTGGACAGGTCCCCAACTGCATTGGCACATCAACTGCCTTGAGTTGCTAGCAGTATGTCTTGTGCTGGGCCGAACTACAAACTACTTTAAACTTCAAACTACTTTAAACTTCAAATACTTTAAACTTAAAGCTTTTAAAACTTCTTCAAACTATCTGGTCCGGCATATCCATTACAAAACATGCATATATCGATGAAATATTGAATTAAAAGCTTGAAAATCAGAAATTTCTGCCATGTTTACTTTTCGTGTTTTCAGAGGATGGACGCTTCGATAATATCACAATACACTGTGTGGGGTGCTTTGATTAATCACCAAAGGCGTTATTGCAACTGGTTAGCAACAAGCTGGTTTTGTTTGCATCAGCATGGGTTTGAAGAAACTGAAAAAAACCGAGACAGACTAAATAGAGAAGAACTGTGGCAATGTCTTCAAGACGCTTGAAGAAACCGGTAACCCTTCCTTTTACAGTCCCCTAATTACAAGGTATTTACCTGGTAAATATATGGTAAGTTATAGTTGGTTATTGGTAATTACCACAGGTAACAAGTATGTAAATGCAGAGAAACTACAAACTAATTACTAGGTATTTACCGGGTAAATATATGGTAAGTTATAGTTGGTTATTGGTAATTGGTAATTACCACAGGTAACAAGTATGTAAATGCAGAGAAACTACAAACTAACTAGACCTTACTAGACCTGGTAAGCATATGGTAAATTATAGTATTTTAGTGTGTAATTACTTAAGGTGATTAGTATGCAATTACAGAGAAACTACCAGGAAAAAAAAAAAACACCACTGTTAAATATCAACTCAACAAAGTACTGTGTACTTGTTACCTGTTTAGGTTGGTAATAACTCAGATTTAATTGTGTACTTCCTCAGAATGTAGGCAGCCAATTTTTAGAAACACCTCCAGTATTACCCATCAATTCAAGTTAGGTTTGTAGTTATCCCAGGGTTATGTTGGTAACAGTCCATGTTTATTTATTACTATCTTGAAATTAAGACGGTAGTTTCCAATAAATTACCTTGTCTTACATTGTTGTTGTTCATTGCTACACCCATTTATGGTTTGGAATGGAATTAAAAAGGCTTCCTTTTACAGTACAGTTTCACTTTACTTACTGAGTAAATTGTCATGTTTTCCTTGGTAACGTTGCAGGACATACGAGGAATTTTTTTTTGACTATATGGAAAAGGGAATGATCAGGTTATATGGTACAATTCCGGTAATACCATGGAAATAAACAAGGCTTCATTTTACAGTACAGTTGCACTTTACTTACTGAGTAAATTGTAAAAACATCTGCAAGAACATACCCAGTATTTAAGATGTGCCATGACATTAGGGAAAACTGTTCCTGCGGGGTAGTTACCAGGTAAGTGTAAGGTAAATTATTTGATAAACCCTCTATAAATGGGTGTAGCAATGAACAACAAATATGTAAGAGTAGGTAATTTATTGGAAACTACCGTCTTAATTTCAAGATAGTAATAAATAAACACGGACTGTTACCAACATAACCCTAGGATAACTACAAACCTAACTTGAATTGATGGGTAATACTGGAGGTGTTTCTAAAAATTGGCTGCCTACATTCTGAGGAAGTACACAATTAAATCTGAGCTATTACCAACCTAAACAGGTAACAAGTACACAGTACTTTGTTGAGTTGATATTTAACAGTGGTGTTTTTTTCCCCCTGGTAGTTTCTCTGTAATTGCATACTAATCACCTTAAGTAATTACACACTAAAATACTATAATTTACCATATGCTTACCAGGTAAATACTTAGTAATTAGTTTGTAGTTTCTCTGCATTTACATACATGTTACCTGTGGTAATTACCAATAACCAACTATAACTTACCATATATTTACCCGGTAAATACCTAGTAATTAGTTTGTAGTTTCTCTGCATTTACATACTTGTTACCTGTGGTAATTACCAATAACCAACTATAACTTACCATATATTTACCCGGTAAATACCTAGTAATTAGTTTGTAGTTTCTCTGCATTTACATACTTGTTACCTGTGGTAATTACCAATAACCAACTATAACTTACCATATTATTTACCAGGTAAATACCTAGTAATTAGGGGACTGTAAAAGGAAGGGTTACCAAGAAACCTGCCTGCAAAGTTACCTGAAAAACTATGTGCAAGTGTACCTAGGACAAAAGCTGTTTTAAACACAAAGGGTGGTCACTAGGGTTTCCAACTTCTGGAAAGGAAAATACGGGACAATCGTGGTTCTTTATATGAAAATAAGGGACAGAATAAGGGACACTCAAAATATTTGTACTGTACCACACAGTGCATGTCATTTCAGCATCTGCAGTCAAATATGTGTACAAAAGATTTATAAAAGGTCATTTCATGTCATAATCAACCAAATTTAAGAAACGTTCCCGGCTCAAATTTTGGATTTTGAAAGAATTCTAAGGAAAGAAAAACAAATGATGGATGGATGTATATTTACTGAGAAATTTACTGTTTTGTAAAATGGGTCAAAGTGACAATTTCTACCTGAGATTTGGAGTCAGATTACAGGGGGGTTAAAATGACTTTAGAACAGCATCATTATTTTACTTTTATTTTCCGTATCGCTTTCATACGGGACGCTTCTTTGATGCCTTCAATACGAGACGATTCCGAATTATACGGAACGGTTGACAACCCTAGTGGTCACACCAAATATTGATCTGTTAGCTGTTATGTTAGCTGTTTTGCCATGTTAGCTGTTATGCTAGCCACAGGCCATGCTTGGCCATGTAGTCACCTTGTTAAATTAATAAATAAACACAAGTTGCAAATGGAGAGCACTTACGAAGAATAGAGACGTGTGCCATCCAGCAGAGAGCAGTTGTAGTGGTATAAAATCAGGTCATTTTCAGCACTTGTCAGGGTGCAGTCAGCTGGTTTGTAGGTCACTTTGATGTCCACTTGGTCTTTAGGGTTGTGAAAGTCAATGACGTGCAGGTGAAAAATTAGTACGGCAGATCCTGGGATCAGCTCACCTGAGAAAATTTTCGCAAAGAATAGAGCAGATGAGAAAAATTTGGTCACATTGAATATGCAGTATTCTACCATCAGTCTCAGTCTACCTGAGTCTACTCCGTAGACTCTATAAAAACTACAATTACAAATTGAGTACATTTTGAATTTTAAACCGTGAAGACTTATTGAAACTGAACTGAAATCTTAAAACAACATACTTGTTTGAACACAACAATGCATCCAGTAACATTTCCAAATAAATAATATTGTTTAAAATGATTCAACAATACTAAACATTTTTGCATGCTTATGTTACATTATGTAAATTAATAGTGCATAATTACATTACATACAGTGCTTTATTCCTCTCTTCTAATTTGTTTCTAAAAGTCACCTGATCCATTTTCTCCATAGGCCAGATGAGGCGGCACAGTGACTCGTCTCCACTCACCCACACATACCCCCTGAAGGGCTTTGTCCATGCCAGCAATCACATAACCCATGCCAATAAACGTGTTGTAAGTGCTGTTTCGAGAATAACTAGGGATGTAAAAAAATTAAAAAATAATCAATCAAAAAAAATAATCAAGTGAAGTACAAAGTTGACAGGAGAGTTTCAACAATCTTGTGAAATCAAAATGCTCAGCATTTTTCTAACAGCACTTTACACTGCACTGACACTGCATGTTAAACAAACAAAAAACATGTGCAATACTCCTTGTTATGTGAAAATATTTATTTTCCAGATGAAAGACTTACCTGGAATCGAAGACAGTGCCATCTTGAAATGTTCCATTATAATGGTAACGTATGAAATCTCCCACCACTGCTTTTCTCCTACATGGCTGTGAAATCTTTTGAACCTCCACGTTCACATCATCCTTCACGTTAAACACGTCCACCAGTAACACATCAAAAATTACAGTTGCATATGGAGGGATCTTTGCACCTGAAGATGAAGTTCCTTCAGACAATGCTTCAAAACAAATCATATTTACACAAAACCAGGATCTTGTTAAACACAGTTGATATAAAAAGTCTACACGCCCATTAAAAAATATGATTTTTGGGGGGGGATGTAAAAAATGAAACAAGGATAAATCATACAATAACTTTTGCACCTTTAATGTGAAAATTACAACCTATGCAATGCCACCAAAAACCAGGGACCAGAAGAACCATGAGCAAGGAGGAGCAGGAGGATTACTCAGAGTCATGACAGGTAGAAGTTCCATGGTGAAGCATTGGTGGGAAAACTAACCGGAACCAGCGTGACTGACCCAGGTTGGAGACCCAGGTAGAGCTGAAGAGCCAAAGAGACTGGCAACACTGAAGGTCCTGAAGGCCAACGCAGAGCCGTGGTGACGAGAGGCAGAGGTGGAGCCAGGGTGACAGAGGACTGAGGAGGAGCCGCTGAGGTCGAGGGCCAAGATGGAGTCCGACAGAGTGAAAGGGGTGGAGGGACGAGGCCAGCCAACGGTCAAGTAGTCTGTTGTATTGGCAGAGCTACGACTGACCAAGGCGAGGAACGATGAAGCCTGGTGGACACGTGAGAATGACGGTCCCAGGTGGAGCCAAGGGAGCCAACTCGTCGACATCCCGAGTTTAAGAATGGGAACCACTTCCCAAGGCAGACTAGAAGACCCGAGGTGGATCCGTGCAGCAGAGTGGAGCAGAGGAACTGAAGGGGGACAGCAGAGATGGGGCAGAAGAATTGGATGGGTTTGGTAGCGAAGGGAGTGGGAGGCTGGGTGTAAGCCATTCTTTTTTAGATTTATATATGTGTTTTGGGTTATTTTCATGCTGAAAAGTTCTCTTTATTTTCAGCTTTCTAGTAGATACCAGAAGGTTCTGTGCCAACATCAACTGGTACTTGGAGCTATTCATGATTTCCTATACATTTGCTAAACGTTTGAAGAAAAGCAACCCCAAAGCATGATGCTCCCACCACCATGCTTCACTGTCGGTATGATGTTCTTTTGCTAATGTGTTGTGTTTTTTTTTTTTTTTTTTTTTTTTTGCGGCAAACATACTATTTACAATTTTGGCCAAAAAGTGAATTCTTGGTCTCATCAACCCATAACACATTTTACAGTATGTATTTTAGTTAGAAAAGGCTTGCGTCTTGCTACCCTATCCCATTGCCCAGACAGATGGAGAATACCGGATATAGGTGTCCCATATGTAGGGAGCAACCAGTAGGCTACTTGTTAGAAATGTTGTTGAATTGTTAAAGACGGTCTTAGACTGTGCCTTAGAATTATTATTATTTTTTTATTTTTTTTAGCCCTCACCTGAGCGATAACTTTTAACAATGAGATCCTGTTCATGCTTTGTAAGCTCTTTGTGGCCCATGGCTCTTGTAGCATGCAGCCAAGAAGATCTTACAAGAACAGCTGAGATTTAATTAAAGTTAATCTTAGTGACTCAAGGTGAAGATAGGTGTGTACTATTTCAAATGAGCTTGGTAAACAGTTCGTTCTAAAAACAGCCCCAAGCCCAATTATAAAAGTTATTTCATTTTTTACATTACAAAAACCATCTGTTTTAGGGGTGTGTAGACTTTTTATATCCACTGCATAAAAATATTACACTTGTCAAAAATGTCACTCATATACTTTATTATTATTATGCATTATGGATTTTACAGCTGTACAATAAAAGTATAATAATGTATGCATAATAAATGAGTCAAGAAGATTAATCAATATATATCATATAGATGAAAGCAATAATTATACCATATCCTTTGTCATCATAAGCCAGAAATGGTGGGATAATAATTGATCGCCTCTCCCCAACACACATGCCCAGAATGCCTTCCTCCATGCCTTTGATGAGATTGCCCTCTCTCACATATGTGTTGTATGTTGAGTTTTGAAGATGGCTGTGATAAGAATTTACAGACATTATAACAAAAAACAAGAGACAGAATACAGTATATTAATACATAATTACATACATTTAACAATTACATACTGTACATACAGTGACCCCAGTATGTATTTGGACAATTTAAGCCACAATTAAACATGGATTAATATGTTTGCTTTATTTATCAAAATATCAAAACAAGTGGCATAGTGGCATTTGTTTAAAATCTGCACTCTCATCACGAAACTCTACAGTTTCTCCAAACGTGTTAATTATTTTAGGTAGTTATTATCATGATAATCCATGTCCAAGAGTCCATTTCCTCAGATGAGATGGTTTTTATTAGTTATTTGACACTATAAACCATGCTATAAACACACACTGACCTCCTCGAGCTTTTATTTTGGCACTTCCGGTTACCGGTTCTGGCATTTTGAATTTGCATATTAGTTAAATATTTAGTTGCACCCGAAACATTTACAGTAGATTCAACATTTAGATTTAGATTTAACATTTAGATTCAACATTTAGATTTAGATTTAACATTTAGATTTAACATTTAGATTTAGATTTAACATTTAGATTCAACATTTAGATTTAGATTTAGATATAACATTTAGATTTAACATTTAGATTTAGATTTAATATTTAGATTTAACATTTAGATTTAACATTTAGGTGTAACATTTAATATTTAGATTTAACTATTTAAAATATCTCTAAGTTGACAAATATTGTTGTAAATGTGCTTACTAAATGTGACAAAATGTTGCTGTTATTTTCAGCGTGAGCCGCTTTACAAACGGCGCCCCATACATTTATATAGCACTTTTAACAATATGGATTGTTTCAAAGTAGCTTTACAGAGTTAATAGGAAATGACTGTAACAGATTGTTTAGGCTTTACAACAGCTCTATGATAAAGTTATTGTCCAGCTAAAGTTGGTTTTAATTGATTTATTCACTTCCGTTGCGAAGATCATTAGTTATTAACTTAGGGGCCGCTAACACAACACCGTTCTAACAGGAAAATCCTTAACGCGCTCCAGCCGCCGATCCGCACAAAACAGTGCCCGGTGTCACAAGAACCCACTCCCTGATATAGGTTTGAAGGTGCAAACGATTATCCGTTATCTCTGCGCAAACCTCAAAAACGGAAACCCACGAAAACGCAGACGTTGTGCACATGCGCATTACGTGTTCAGTCCAAAGGGAAGTGCGTTTGAATATATATGTGCGCAGGCGTGTAGTCCTTCTTTACAAATCAACCCTCAATAAACTACTTTACCTTTATATTTAAACTTTACCTTAAAAGTTTATAATACAGAATTTTTTTGTCGTGTCTGCGTAGCCACGTTACAGTAGTCTACTCTCTGACAGTAGGTAGTACATATGGAACATCAGAAATACAGCTGTTTCCCCAGTAACCTCTGTAAACAAAGCAGCGCTGGGCTTATAACACTACTGTTAGACGGAGGGAAGACGAAAAGCTAATGTCATCGAATCTTTTCTGAGACAGTTTCCCCTTAGATATACATAATTCATTCATTCATACATATATTCTTTCATATAATTTCTCTCAGCATGTTTTCACACAAAACAAAAACTACGCTGCATGCTGCACTTGCATGAGATTGTTGCTTACTTTGCTTAATAATGCTGAACAGTATTTAACGTGAGTGTTTCCAATAGCGATAATCAAATACGGTTTTAATGATAATTAAAATATGAAATAATAGTGGGTCGAATGGTGAAATTTGGCTTGGTATGTCTTGCTTTGTTTAATGAAAAAGGAAGTAGTTTCATTGTCTATTTATTACCAGAAAATCTGAATTTGTAGGATGGACTTTTGAGTTAAAACTAGAGGTGAGTTCAGAGGAGCGAAGAAAACCGAAGAAAGCTAAACTGAACATTGCGTCGAGTGTATGGGAAGTATTGATGGAATGGTAGCCTAGGCAGAGAGTGGAGATACATTTGGTAAGTCTATGGTTAAGGGTTGTCTGGTATCTGGGCGGGCGGGCGGGCGGGCGGGCGGGCGGTCTGGGTTCTCTGGATACCTTTAATGAGGAGAGAGGTCTGAGGTTTGCTTATTGCGGGAGAGGTTTGCTGTGAATTCATTTATGAAAAATTTTGATTCTCTTCAGATAAACTTAGATGGATCTGGCTAGGAGTCCTTTGCCACTATTAAGATAAGAAATGAAAGACGTTACAGATAGAAGGAAAAAATCAGGAAACGGGAAGTTGTAGATGCGGTGAAATCATTTACAGTCCCCAGTAGGTTTGGAGTGTTCTTGGCAAGGCGTTTTGACCTAGTGTTTTGTACTGGGTAATCAGAATCATGAGGTCTGCAAAAACTTTTCGAACTGTGAAAAGATGGGTGGCTGAAATTGTATCATATCAAGCGAGATGATTAAGAAGTCGTTGAGGAAATGGATGAGGTATGGAACTGCATAATTATTGGAAAAAATCCAGCATATTGTTTCAGACAACATCTCCACAATTGTGTTGGTGCTTTTTCCGCAGAAGGTTAAACAAACGGTGAAATAAAATCTCGACCCAAGCAACGTACCCTGAATAAATGCCATAAATCTGGATGGATGGGCATTACTTTAAAGGGATGGTTCGGAGTAAAATCAACCTAGGCTCTTTTGCACCAAGACATTATGGCATTATTAGTGGGGTAATTTACGAGATACAAATTTGGAGCCATTAGCGCCTGCACTAAGCCATCCGGCTGATATCTCGAAATAAGCTCTAACTTTAAAAATGTTCAACCAAGGGAAAAAAGGCAAAAAGTGTTTGGCTCAAGGTCATGGTGCAAAGGACCCTAGGTTGAATTTTTACTTCAAACCATTCCTTTAAATGCTGAGGTGATGCTGCAGCCGATGTTTTTAATTATTGTTATCGTTTGGTTGATGTTGTGGTAATGAAGAGAATATTCTTTGAGTGGGATAAAGATGTTAATGATTATCTATTATCACTAGTTTTGTCCCAGATCATTTCTTATTAGTCACTCAATTAGGGCTGATATGGAAAGACTCAAAGGAGGGGTGTTTTAAAGGAGCCATTCATGAAGCCTGATTTAACTTCTATTTAAATTGGACTGTCGACTATATCAGGTTTGGCGAGAGTGGTTTGAAGATTATTAAAGACTGTGATTGAGATCAGGTAGTTAGGAAAATTAATGTCAGAGTGGTTAAATAATTCAACAGCAATTCGAGAAATATTGACAGGAGTAGACAAATAGTTTTTAGGCTCTTTATTTTTGACAGACCTCAAAACGAGACAAATAGATTGGGCGTGTGCACCACTGCAGTAATCACATAAATGGTGATGCTGTCTAGTACATTTAACATCATTGTGCTATGATGATCTATTATGCCCCTTTTTACAAGATGTATTTACAAGTCTCAGGTATCCCCAGAATGCATCTGTGAAGTTTCAGCTCAAAATATCCCACAGACCGGTGGATTGCAGTGGAGATTCCTCAGAGACGAAAGATTTTGTCAGACAGGAATACAGCGCGATTTGGGATATGATGGGCACGTAGGGCGGGGCCAAATGACGTAAAACTGTTGAGGAACGGAGGTGGGAGTTGACTGTTTATGGGCTTCCTACTGTGCTGATTGGCTAGATTACCTGAACATGCTTCTCCCGAACTTTGTTAAAATGAACTAAATTTAAAATAAAGACAAAAGGAAAATGTTTTTGTTAATGTAATAAACAACACCTGTGAAAAAAAGATCTGGCATAATTTACTTGCTTGTTTGCAGATGCCACTTGGTTTGATATTTTGTATCTAATGCTATGAAATTCAGACAAAGTACTTTATGCACATACTGCAATAGCTATCATTGTTCTCTATACATTTTTTTCCCAAAAAGTCACATTTGTTATTTTGGCCCACCTGGACTCAAACACGTTTCCCTCTAACAAAGATCCATTGTAATGATAACGGACAAAGTCAGTGGGCATCACTGTCCGCGTGCACTTCTGCGGTCTGTGAAGCGTACGAATTTGAACTTTGTCTTCTTTATTCCACAAATCCAACAAAAGCACATCAAACACCAATGTTGCATCAGGTGGGATAACTGAACCTAGAGAGAAACACCAGTGTTGAGCTACAGGTAGATGGGATAACAGAACATAGAGAGAGTGTGAAAACTTAACCCACCCAAAACATGCCCACTTGTTTTCTGGAAAATGTTACACCCTACTAACTTACTCAGTGGCGGTTCTACATTGAATTACACCCTGGGCAATTTTTCTTTATTTTCACCAGAAAACAAGACTTAATATCTTAAGTCATTTGACTACTTTAGTAATATAACGTTATGCATCTTTATTTAAGAAATGTTTGATATTTGGACTGGAAACAAGACAAAAATACTAAGAAAAGCATTTTTTGCAGTGTAATAACTGAACTTGTAACAGTTTTGTTGCAAAGCACAATATTATGGTGAAATTAGATCTCGTGTTTGAGTTAAAACCGAATTATTGTTAAGCATAGCAAGAATCATAGCAAAAAGGCTAACAAATAAGAGTTATACCTGTTGTGTTGGGTTCTTAAGATAATAATAAAGACGTAGCTGGATGGATTCACATAGTATACTTTATTATTCACTGGCAAACTACTCCCCGGTACAACCTTGTCATTGCCCTATACTGCCGCCTAGTGCCCTGGCAGTGTAACAATATTATAGATCACACCACATCTCCCTTTCTGAAAAGCAATAGACTGTGACCTATATAGTTATCACCAGATTGCATAAAACTCTTAAACTCACTTTTGTATCCTTGTGAAACATGCTCAACTATAACACATTGCTTTACAGTACTTATTTAACACTCGTCTTTCCTGTAAACTCTTAGTGAGGCCGGATTACACTAAAGAATATGAACTCTTTGAGGCCTCTTTAAGCTACACATGAACACACAGTAGTCACCCTAGACAGTTAACACCAAACAGGATTCAACTTCCTATTAAACTCGTATAACACTTAAATTACTAAACCTCCCTGTTTAGCCCCAATACATTTAGCATACTTTCTTTCTTTTTTTTTTTTTAGTTCTCACAGATTCAGTCTATCTGGCTTTGTGATAGCCCTGCCAGATCTGGTTCTCACAGTTTGGGGAGTGTTCTTAAGCCCCTCCGAGGACACCTGTCCAGTGTCTGTCGAAGTATCCTGCAGGTCAACCCCTGCAGCATGCTCTTGTATGTTACTGCTGTTGTCTGCCGACATGGGCATAAGGTGGCGGCGATTCCTCCTTAAAGTGCCCTGTGGTCCACTGACCAGGTAAGATCTAGGTGTTTCATGTGCGGCTGTCACAGTACCTGTAGATCTTGTATCTGTGATCCACACTTGATCTCCTGGTGACAGGTCAGAGAGATTTCTCACTCTGTGTCTGCGGTCGTAGTTGCTTGCATCCATCCATCTCTTCTCCCTTTCTTTGCACTGCACCGTCCGAAGGTCTGGAATAGCTGGCTCCAACACCGCCGGGAAAGCTGGCACAGTGGTGCGCAGGCGGCGCCCCATAAGCAGCTGAGCTGGACTGAAGCCGTTGCTCAAAGGAGTGCTCCTGTAAGCCAGCAGCGCACGGTAAGGGTCAGTTGCTTTCTTCAGCAGGTTTTTGATGGTTTGGACAGCACGCTCGGCCTCGCCGTTGCTTTGAGGGTATCTTGGGCTGCTCGTTACATGCACAAATTCATACTCTTTGGCGAAGGCCGACATGTGAGCCCCCGCAAACTGAGGCCCGTTGTCTGTGACTAGAATTTCCGGTATGCCGTGCCTGGCGAAAATTGACTTGAGGTGCATTACCACATCCACACTCCTTGTCGGGCTCAGCTGGGCCACCTCCACGTACCTGGAAAAATAGTCCACGACAAGCAAGTAGTCTTTGTTTTTCAAAGTAAACAAATCAGCCCCAAGCTTCTGCCATGGCCTATCGGGTAGTTTGGAAGGCATAAGAGGCTCAGTCACATTTGCACGTTCTTTAACGCACGCCGTGCATTTCAACACCAGCTCTCCTATTTGGCTGCTTAGCCCCGGCCACCACACGGATTGCTTGGCTCGTTCACGGCATTTGACTATTCCCTGGTGTCCTTCATGAATTTTCTCCAGCACTCTATTCCTCATTACTGAAGGGACAATTAGCCTAGTACCCCGCAATAACAGTCCATTGTGAGTGCTGAGAACAGCCCTTTCAGTCCAGTAGGGTCTTACTAGCACATCCAGTCTGCTGCGATCTGGCCAGCCCTCGATGCAGTACTTCATCACTTCAGCGCACACGCTGTCTGCACTCAGCTGTTTCCGCAGCTCGGACAGGTAAGCCTCGCTTGCTGGTAAGTGTTCCATTACAGAGTCCACATATATGTTTGTTTCCTCCATTAAGCCATCTCCATCAGTCACGCCATCCTTCAGCGGCGCCCGTGACAGTGTGTCTGCTGTAGTAAGGCTTTTCCCTGAGACGTGCGAGATTGTGTACCTGTATCTCATGAGTCTCATCCTGAATCTTTGTATTCTAGGTGGGAGAGAATCCAGGGCTTGTCCACCCAGCAGGCTCACGAGGGGTTTGTGGTCTGTCTCCAGCTCAAAATGGAGACCGATGATGAAGTCACTGAATCTTTCGCATGCCCAAGTCAGGGCCAGTGCTTCCTTCTCCACTTGCGCATAGCGCTGCTCCGTGCTCGTGAGCGCCCTGGACGCATATGCCACCGGCGCCCAGGTCCCCTCGCATTTCTGCAGAAGTACACTGCCTAGCCCATATGACGAGGCATCGGCTGAGATTTTCAGTTCTTTGTTTGGGTCATATAGCTGCAGGACCGGAGTGGACGCTAACTCTTGCTTGAGGCTGGTGAATGCCTTCTGCTGTTCGGGCCCCCAATACCACAGGTTTTTTTTTGACAGCAGGTCTCTGAGAGCTTTGTCCTTTTCAGCCAGGTTGGGCACAAACTTGCCTAGTTGATTCACCATGCCCAGAAAGCTCCTGAGCTCGCTGATGTTGTGTGGCGGATCCATCTCTCGTACAGCACGTGTCTTTTCTGGATCTGGGCTTATCCCATATGCCGAGATGATGTATCCGAGAAACTTCACCTTGGTTTTGCTGAACTCACACTTGGCTGTGTTCAATGTGATGCCAGCCGCCTGTGCCCTCTGCAGGACCGCATGCACCCGTGTGTCATGCTCTGCCTGTGTGGAACCCCATATAAGGACATCGTCCATGTGGCAGACGACTCCTTCCAAGCCTTCTGTCACTTCCGTTACCATCCGGTTTTGAAAATGTTCTGGAGCGGAGGCAATACCAAATGGTAAGCGGTTGAAGAAGAAGCGCCCAAATGGGGTGATAAAAGTGGTGTAATGGGCACAGTCTTTTGATAATGGGATTTGCCAAAACCCCATGTTGGCGTCCAGTTTTGTGAATATCTTTGCTCCAGACAGCATGCCTAGCGTCTGGTCCACCGACAGGAGGATAAACTTTTCCCTGCACACCGCTTCGTTGAGGGGAGAGAGGGCAACACAGATCCGGATTTCATCCTTAGATTTCTTTGGTGCGACCACCATGCCAGAGCACCACTCCGTTGGCTGCTCAATCCGGCTGATGACTCCCAGCTGCTCCATGCGCTGGAGTTCCTGCTTTACTTTTCCCATCAAGGGCAGTGGGACACGACGGGGCACTTTCAAAGACACGGGCTTGGCATCTGGTCTGAGCTTAATTGTGTACTGCTGCTGTACTAAACCTAACCCGCCGCACAGCTTTGGATATTGTTGTTTTACAGAGTCCAAGTCAATACTATCTACTCTGGCAACCAGTCTGAGGTTAACTGAGGCGGGTCTACTCAGCAGAGCTGTGTTCAAGTGTTTCACTACATAAATGTCCTCTGTGGTGCGTTTATCACCACTTTTCAGAATTTCTCTAGCTACGCCCACTACAGAGAGAGGTACACGGCCTGGCCCAAACAGTGCTTTATTACCTGGGGTGAGGTTGTATGAGGTGCCACTGCATATCTGTCTGTACACCTGCTCCGGTATGACAGTAACGTCGGCTCCTGTATCAATCTTGAACCTCACATTAGTATGCCTTACTTGTAAGTCTACAGACCATGCATCTTCTCCTGCATCAATGGTTCCCAGGAATAAGTCGCCATCTTCCGTGACAGCACTCACACATTTGGTAGACTTGCACACTTTGCCATAATGCCCTCTCTTACCACAGTTGTGGCAGTCTGCATTCTTTGCTGGGCACTGGAACTTAGCATGCATATTTCCACATTTAGGGCATGACTTATGCTCTGCTCCTGATTGTGCTTCATGCTTGTCTTTGTACAGTTTAGCTGGCTGTCTTTTATTTTTCCATGCTTGCTGTTTTGCTTTCCTAGTGTGTACAGCATCCACTGTAGTTTTAATAGCATGTGCAGCATCTCCTCTCAGATCTGTTTGTTGCCGTTTAATGTCCTCTGCTTGTCTGACCATATTAATGGCTTTTGCCAGATCCAGCCTGCTCTCCATCTGCATTTTCTGTGAAAGCACATTGTCTCTGATGCCTACTACGATCCTGTCCCTCAACAGTTCATCGCGCAGTGCCCCGTACTCACAATCTTCAGCCAGTGCATATAAAGCAGTTATAAATGAGTCCGCAGATTCGGACGGCCCCTGTGCTCGCTGGTTAAATTTAGCCCTTTGGTAAATCACGTTTTTCTTCGGCACGAAAAAGTTTGTGAAGCCGTCCCTGACGGAGCTGTACACCAGTTTCTGTTCGGCGGTTAAAGTCAGCCCTTTTAATACGTCATCTGCCTCGTCTCCCATGCAATATATTAGCGTGTTTACCTGGTTAGCATCTGTTGACTTGTCCAGGTCGCTAGCCACTCTGAAGCGCTCAAACCGTCTTATCCATTTTTCCCAGTCTTGTGGCTTTGAAAAGTCGAAGGATTCCGGCGGGTTTATTGAGAACGTTGCACATACTTTAGCAGGAGGCTGTGGAGGGTCGTTCTGTTCATGCCCGGCAGCCTGCTGTCCTCGTTGCGAGTGCGACATGCTTGCTAACCTTGCTTAACTTTAACTTCTCCACTTCTGTTTCCTTCCTCCTCTTCTCATATAATGTCCGCTATCGATCCTTTCACTCACAGTAGCTCCACTTCTGACACCATGTTGTGTTGGGTTCTTAAGATAATAATAAAGACGTAGCTGGATGGATTCACATAGTATACTTTATTATTCACTGGCAAACTACTCCCCGGTACAACCTTGTCATTGCCCTATACTGCCGCCTAGTGCCCTGGCAGTGTAACAATATTATAGATCACACCACAATACCCACCAATTAATATTGCCCCTTCATTCATGACATGGATACCGTAATCATACAGAGAAAACATAGTTGCATACCTTTATCTTTTGCTCGTTTCTAAATTGGGCACCTGATGGCTTTGACCTTTCTTGTCCATCTCTTATTTGGCACGTACTCAACATCGACAATCAACAGATTTCCCCTGATCCCCCCCATACCAACTGTCACTCACGACGAGTCACGACCAGAAGTCAAGACTAAACCAATTCACCTTGGTGGTGGTGACCAAGTAATCGTTTTGTATTACCTATTTTTATTAGCCATGCAGACAATTCAGAAAAACAAAAATGTGCAGGAAATATAGAGGCCTGTATTTATAATATTCTGAATGAAATGTGTGTTATTTGGAAGAAAGTCGAGGTGTGACTGACTTAGAGAACTATATGGATCTCCCAATCCCCCCCCCCAACCCCCCCCCATCCCCCCCCATCCATCCCCCCCCATCCCCCCCCATCCCCCCCATCCCATCCCCATCACTGAAAACATCGTTACAACTCCAGCCCTAAAAACTTGAATGGAGTCGAATGGAGCTGGGGGCAGGGGGCTGGAGAATGCTGACACTGTCTATGAAATAATGCTGCATTACATTGCTCTGTATGTGTGTGCAAGAGAGACTCGTGTGCGACATTGCGAGTTAATCAACGGTTTCAGTTTAAATATAATTCCAGCAAGGACAAAAGAGGGTTCAGACAGTTTATATAGAGCTATTGGTAAGCTGGAATCACTCCTAGTAGTGTGAAAAGCAACATGTAAGTGTCTGTACAAACAGCCAGACAAGCAATGTTAAGCTAGTTGTAGTCATGTAAACAACATGTAGCAGCATTTATGACACTGCTTGTTTCTTGGGAAGTCTTTGGGAAAACTCAACCGTTTGTGACAGGCTATACTTTGCTGGCCAAAAACGAGCTTGGGCTCGAGAACGCAGACTGCTCGGGAAAAAGGTATTAAAGAACCACAGAGCATCGCAATGTAAATGGCTTTCTTTATTTGTGTGTCGAATTTAGACTAATATTCTCCATATTTACATTGAAATATGTTGTATGTTAAAATTGTACACTGGCCCTTTAAGAATTGTAAGTGATGCGGTTGTGCATCCTTTATAGGAAATAGAGTGGAGTCGCACAGTTTTCTTTACCACATCCGTGATATTTAGGATTTAAGATAATATTTGTATTTTATTTTATTTGTTTGATTGATTAATGCGTCTGGATTAAAGAAAGATTTTTCATTAAGAAAATGGAATAGGCCTACATGAATTGTTTTTATTGGACACGAGTTGACAGAAATTCTTGCAATGTGCACTCACATCAGTAAAGAAAAATAACACCAGATGGATAAGGACGTGTTTGACACGAATATATATGGATGTTTTTATGGAACAATGGATCTTGAAGTGTATGCCAGTTTGAGTTACGTTTGACAAGGGTGTTCTAGAATTACCTCAGAGGTTCGAGATTATCTACATGTAAATGATATAAGGACAATGAAATAATATAAGGACAATGACAGCATTTAACCAATGCTGGAGGTTAAATAAGTAACAATATTATTAAGAAAACTGAGGATTTCACAAGTACTAAAAGACCAGTAAAAATTACAGAGAAAGCAAAGGAAGAAAAGTTGCAAAGACTTGTGCAATCAAGGAAAGCTAAACTAGTGTAACTGGTCAAATATGTGCTTCCACTTGCTACATTTATTTTCATGTATGGCCCCTTTAATTGCACTCTCCGTCCCAGATCTGGTAGTATGATGAACTGGTTCCGGTAGGGTAATTTAGATTCGTGCCAGCCGAGAGAGTGAATGGCTGCGGTGAGTGAGTGCTCCATGAGTAAAATATATTGTAGTAATTGTATAACCATTTTATGGGTTAATACGTGTATATAGAAGTATGTTATATGATTTGGGTTCGTGCCACTGTTATATGTATTGTAATATCAAGTTTAAAGGTATAGCGGAGGATCTTTCCAAATTTTAGATAAGACCCGCCCTCTCCACTTTTTGAAAAGTTTGATTGATTCACCAGAATGATTGACAATTAGGAGGACCAATAGTTTAGACTACCCACCAGGAAGTAAAACATCCTCCGCTATACCTTTAATGTTCACCTCCATTACAGAATATGCACGAGGGTGATTCGTGAATCTGATCACTGCTGTTCTATGTTGTCAACAGGTACAGACCATGAGTTTCAAATTTGTTGATTTATAACTATTTATTATGTAGTTTATGTAAACGAGAGTTAATTTAGATTTGCAACAGCCGAGAGAGTGAATGGCTGCAAATATGCACGAGGGTGATTCGTGAATCTGATCACCGCTGTTCTATGTTGTCAACAGAATAAAAATCCATCTAAAGCATCAATTGGTGTCCATCATGAGTTAAACACAACACAACACAACGCAGAGACAACACTGTTACACTAGCTCAGCTCACAAGTAAATCTGAGGAAATTGAACAACTTATAGATGCTGCACATGCTGACACTGTTCAGACTAAATTAGAAACTGAATACAAAGATTTGCATAATGATTTCTTTCAGTTGAATCATGCTATTGAGGAATTTATGTCTGATGAAGATTAAGGACCAGCATACATGGTTTAAACCAAGAGCCTCCTCATGTGAAATATGTATTAATGCAGTCAACTAATGGCTGAAACAGTTTGCAGAAAATGCTGAGTAAGCAATACAGTGTGATCTAGAAGTAAATCAAGTTTGTTTTTATTTATATAGCACATTTAAAAACAGCAAACATGGCTGACCAAAGTGCTGAACAAAACACAAGGTAAAAAGACAAAGGCAAAACCACACATTCATGACAGAAGCTCACAATGAATTAAAAGCTAAAGAAAAAAAGTAGGTTTTAAGAGAAGATTTAAAAACAGTTAAAGACTGTGCCGATCTGATGTAAACCGGAAGGCTGTTCCACAGCCTAGGGCCGGCAATAGCAAAGGCTATTTAAGCTTTATCGTGATCTGGGGACAGATAAAGGTCTCTTATCACCAGACCTCAGATTTCGTGTGGGATTGTGTGGACAGAGAAGCTCTGACAAATAGCTCGGTACCAGATTATTTAAGGATAAAATAAATAAAAAAAGAGAATAATTTTAAACTCAATTCTAAAATGCATAGGTAGCCAATGCAGTGATTTCAAAATCGTAGAAACGTGATCAAATTTACGTTTTCTTTTGAGGAACTTTGCAGCGGCATTTGGAGATGAGCAATAGAGTGTTTGGTCATGCCATAGTAAAGAAGAGTTGCAATAATCCAACCGAGATGTAATGAGCGCATGGATAGCAATCTCTAAGGTTTTCTCAGACAGGAGGATTTAATCTTAGAGAAAACACGTAGCTGGAAGAAACAACAACTAATCACCGCATTTATTTGTTTTTCAAATTTGAGGTTCTGATCCCAGAAAACACCTAAGTTCTTAATGCAGGATGAAGTAAAGGGAGTAAGGTAATCCAGGTCAATGTTACTGCTCTTAAAGTTTCCATGGGGGCCAAAGACTATAACCTTGGTTTTAGATTCATTCAGAAATAAGAATGTTTGAGAAAACCACATTTTCACTTCATCTAGGCATGTAAAAAGAGTTTGCAGAGAAGAATGTTTCTTTTGTTTCAGAGGTAAATAAATGTTGGGAATCATCTGCATAGCAGTGAAATTATACCACAATGCTTTTCTGAAAATGGAGCCCAGAGGAAGTAAATACAGGGAAAAAAGAATCGGTGTGAGAATTGAACCCTGCGGCTCTGCACAGGAGAGTTGAGCAGGCGACAAAGAAAAATTACCCAGTCAAACAGAGAAACTTCTATTGGTTAAATATGATTTAAACTAACTGAGGACAGTTCCCTGGATGCCCACAAAACATTCTAGTTGGGATAAGATAATTTTATGATCAACTAGATCAAAAGCTGAGGTTAGGTCTAACAGTATTAGGATCACAGAGTCACCAGAGACAGTCGCTAACAGTATATCGTTAAAAACCCGTAATTAAAGCTGACTTGGTGCTGTGCAGAGTAGGGGTGTAACGATACGCGTATTCGTATCGAACCGTTCGGTACGAGGCTTTCGGTTCGGTTTTCGGTACGCATTATGTACCGAACGGTTCGTTGGACCATTTTTTCTGCCGACCAAAATTTCGTTATTTCAAATGAAGGCGGGTGGCAAGCGCGCTCATAGAGCCTGGCGCGACCACAACATCAACTGGCAAATGCAATGTAAGGAACGAAACTGAGCTACTCTTATTGTGTTTGTGTGGACCGTTTATCAGTTTTGACCTGTGAAGCGGGACTCGCGAGCCCTATGCGCGAGCCTGATCAAGCAACACCACACAGCGCTAAGAGATCCAGACCAGTAAAGAAAGCATTTGAATTTCAAATGCTTTTTGAATTCGCCACAGAAGTAATAACATTGCTGCGAGATCTAGTGAGAAACATTCACATTTCTCTGTTATTAACGGATCAAACAGCGCTGACGTGGAAACCAGGAAGAAACATCGTGCCATGAATGAACTGGCCGGTGTCCACAGATCAGCAACATTCACCGTGGAATGGATTTGCTGTAGTAACACTAACTGCAAGGTATGGAAGTTTGTCAGGAATAGTAGGCTATAATGCTTTCAAGTAACATTACGTCTGTTTTATTTTGACATTATGAATACAATTGCTACCCTCAAATGTTAATCTGAACTAAAATAAACCTTTGTTTATAACTAGCCTACTACTACAATATTACATTTCATTTTGTCCAAGGAGCTGTTTTATTTTATATGCTCATAAGAAGAGTCAAGTATAGCTCCATTATTGCTCAGTAAAAAACAAAACAAAAAAAAAACAAAAAAAAAAATCATACTTTATGATGTTAGTTTCATTAAATAAAATAATTTTTAAAAAAAAGGTAATTCAAGGAAATTTCTCTGGCATTTATTTATTTTTGCTGTAGCCTATGGAAAACGTACCGAACTGAACCGTACCGAACCGTGACACAAGTGTATCGTATCGAACCGAACCGTGAATTTTGTGAACCGTTACACCCCTAGTGCAGAGGCTTAAAGCCAGACTGGAAAGTTAAAAAAAATTGATTTCTGCTACGAAAAGACTGGAGTTGAATGAGAAAATTATTAAAATCCTTATCATCAAGTGAAGGTTTCTTGAGAAGAGGTGAAACAATAGCTTGTTTTAGGCTATCAAGGATAGTCAGTACAAGCATTTATTCAGAAAAGACATGGTCGAACCAAATCAAAAATTTGTTTCAAAATACGGGAGAAAGAACATCATGACAGCTGAAGGAAGGTTTACAAATGGTCAATAATTTCTCTGAGCGACAGAAGAGAAACTTGGTCAAAAACACTCCTGTTGCAACACCGGGTTGTACATTAATATTAATATTAGCTCAAATGATCTATAGGGAATTGTAATAATTAATCATGAATATGATTAATATTTTGCATATTACCGTTACGGTAATTTATTCGAAGTTGAAAATAGATCGATTTGTATATATGAATAATCAATCACAACGAATTCTAATTCATCATTCATATATCAATAATCCTATTTCAGATCGATTATGAGATAACCCTTAATGGAAAATTTGTGTAATTACCGAACAGTCGTTTGTCCCGCAAACGACCATAAGATTAAAGATTAACCACTTCTTATAATTCCAGAAAGATCAGTTTTCTGGCCATGAAAACTATTCTCCTGTCCTTATAAATTTAGGTTACTAAACCATAATCAAATTGTAAAGCCTGTAGCTAGATCAAACATTTCAGGGACTCGTAATGTGAGAATTATAGACAGGATCAATCCAGTATATAGGTTTTAATACAATTGAACTAATGAATACATAACTACGATTCACACAGAGTAAATATGTATGTATATACAGAACACGTAAACAAATACAAGACTAAACGGATAACAGATGAGAGAGGGAGAGGATGAAAGGGAGAAAGTGAAACTAAAGTTCAGGATGAGAGATCACCGAGATGATCTCAGCATGGAAAAATCACAGGCACTGTAACCTTGAGAGACAACAAGAAATCAGATTACATTAAAAGTTCAATAACTTATCTTGCAAAATGGTTCTCTTTGTTGCTGAAGAACGCCGAGTCGTGTTCGGGCGTGTGTCCTAAGAGCAGCGTGCGTGTTTCTTTAAGAAAGCAGGGCTTGCTTCTGTGAGCGCGGCCGCGGGATGTTCAAGTCTCTTTAAAGTTGAGGTTGCCGGCTACGTTCATTTCACTGAACGTAGGTAGAGTCCGAAGACGAAAATAAAGAAAAGACTTAAAGAAAAGAAAAGAGAAAACGGAGAATGCTCCCTAAAAGGGAGCCATATGGATCTTCTCGCTGACGAAGAGGGTTCGTAAAAGTGCTCCCTTAAGATTTCACGAGTCGGTCTTTTATGGAGAAGATGGGTTCACACCTACTCTGCGTGCGCGGACCAATAATCTTAGAGCATCTCGGGCGGGAAGATTTTTCTTTGTCTTGTCAGACACGCCCACTTGAATGAGTCATGAGGAGATGAAAGTAAGCTGTTCAGCTCCAGAAAAATGAAAAGTGTAAAACAATGTACATTATTGCATTCTGCTATCGAAATCCAACTCTGTTAGATTGCGAGGTTTACAGAGATATGAAACTTGTCATATGAAGATTGTAGGGACACCAAGTTACATAAGATATGCATAATTACACACATTTAAGGTTTGTTCATTCAAATAAACGTCATAAACGAAGTGAATATAACCTAGGAAAACACTCAGGAGTATATGAAAAATTACATGCTTATATTCTAAGTTTAATGTCCAAAGTTAGTGTATGTGTGTGCGTTAATGTGTGTGTTGGAATGTCTGTCACGTTGCGCTTCCCGTTATCTCTTGCAGAGAAGCTTTGGCTGCAGCTTCGTGCAGGGTCGTAAAGTGTTATCCTCTAGAAAGAGGAGTCGGGTTACGGAATGCGATTCCACTGGAAAGACATTCTTCAACAATACATTTCAGAGCTAGACAATAGAAAATCATATTATATGATCAAACACACTAATAAAATATGCATACAGGAATTGTACATATATCAAAAGGGGTATTTCTAAGTTATAATAAAAAGGGTGTGTGTGTGTGAGATCTCCTGGCCACCTGGGTCTCTGGCTTGGAGAGAGAAAGGGTTTGGAATTCTTCTCTACTCCCAGGTGCCATAAAAGTGTCCGAAAACATTCTAAACCCAGCCATGTCGGAGCCATGATGGTAATTTAGATTGTCGAGAGTCTTGATTTACCTATCTCAGTTCAGAGTGTAAAAAGGCTTTGGGTTTCAGAATAAATGTGCTTAGAAAACACGGAGAGTCCGAATTTGTTAATTCAGGACAAACGAACGAATGATTCAAATAGCCCAGTCGCTACACTCCATATGGCTGAAGAACAACACAGTTCAGGTGGAACATTAGCAGATGGGTGTAACTGAGATCTTAGAGAGGTGATCTTATCACAGAAAAACCTTGAGAAACCTTCACATAATGATACTGAGGGATTTGAAATCACATTTACAGGAGGATCTAGAGCAGAATTTAACACAGAAAATAAGGCTTTAAAACTATGATGATTTTTTGCAATTAAATTAGAAGAATACTTAGACTTAGCAGATTTCATAGCTTTTTGAAAAGCACCAAAACAGTTTCTGAGCATTTCATAGGAAATTTGTAATTTATCCTTTTTCCATTTACTCCTCTACAAGCTCGCCTCAGAGAGTGGATGTTATCATTGAGCCATGGTTCAGTTTTAGGTTTTAACTTCTTAGGTTTTAGAGGAGCAGTGGTATTTAAAACCTCTGAGCATGCAGTATTAAGCAGACTAAGATGTTGTTCAGCATCCAAGTCAGGTAAAGATGAGTCCAGGGACAGAGACAAACACACCTCGGTAAAGGTCAAGTCAAGTTTATTTGTATAGCGCTTTTCACAATACAGATTGTATCAAAGCAGCTTCACAGTATTAAATTAAAATAATACAACAAAGTTTGTTTCAAGAGGAATTTATTGATTGATAAAATTAAATTAAATATCCCCAAAATATCCCCAACTGAGCAAGCCAAAGGCAACAGTGGCAAGGAACCGAAAAACTCCATCAAGTGACCTAATGGTGTCCTAAAACTCCATCAGGTGACCTAGGTGTTAGTGAAGTAGAAAACGGGGAGAAAAGGAACGAGTCCACATGGACAACACACATGGATATTAAAATCCCCTAGCAGAAGAATATTGTTATAATTAGTTACATATTCACCCACAAAAGCAGTAAATTCATTTATAAAATCTTTCACTAGGTGAGGGGGCCGATACACCAGTGCTAACAGAACAGGATCATCACATTCCAAATTGCAACAGCTGTACTTCAAAACTACTGTAAATTGTAGATGGAACAAAACGTCAGTAGCTACTAAAACAGTTTTTTTTTTTAATTACCACTAGACCACCCCTACGGCCAGAAGAGCGGGGAGAGTTCAAAAATGTGCAGCCTGCCGGAATCAAGGCAGCCTGCCGGAATCAAAATCCTGATGATAGCATTTCCTCTGTGTCAGTGACTTCAAGTAAGAAGCATAAGAAATCAGTAGATGGCAAATCACTATAGCTTCTACAACTTCTTCTGCACATACAGTATATCCGCTGAAGTAGAAAGAGTTGCACTACTTGTTAAACATGCTGCATTGAAGAAGAAACAAGCTATTGAACGACAACAAGCTGAACTAAAGGCAAAAAGAGAGGAATTTGAGTTAGAATTTGCCCTTGCAGCATCAGATGCAAAAAGTTATTAAAGTTATTAAATATAGTTATTAAGCAGTATGAAAGCAGTCAGTCTTCATCTGAACGTCACAAATAAATAGATCTGGAGTCAGGTAGAATAACAGCTTGTGAAGATGAACTGAAAACAGGAAAGTCTGCTTAATAATGTGTCCACAGTCCACAGTCAACTAACAACACCATCCCAAAAGAGCTTTCTTCAAGTAGGGAGGGAGACGTAGTTGATACATTATGCAATGCCATGGAGCAACAAGCCAATATAACTGAGTGCTTAGTGAAGCATCAAAAGATGTCAATGCTTCCTTCAATTGACATACCCTTTTTCAAGATCAAGATCCTCTTGATTATAAGCTGTTCATTCTGGCCATTGAACATGGTATTGAAGATCGTACTGATAATGATAAGAACTGTTTGTACTTCATGGAACAGTACACAACTGGAAAGCCAAAGGAATTGATTCATAGTTGTCTACATATGAACCCAGCTGAAGGCTATCTTAAGGCAAAGCAGCTTCTGAGAGTGCATTTTGGAAATGAGCATCAGATTGCAGTCGCATATATGAACAAAGCTCTACATTGGCCCTCTATGAAAACTGAAGATGGAAAAGCACTTCAATCCTTTTCATTGTTTCTGTCAGGCTGCTGCAATGCAATGTTCGATATAACTTACAGGGAAGAGATGGATAATGCAGCAAATCTGAGAGCCATTGTGGTGAAACTTCCATACAAATTAAGAGAAAAATGGTGATCTGTGGCATGTGAAATTCAAGAGAAGCAAAATGCTAGAGTGAAGTTCAAAGATTTAGTTGATTTCATTAGCAAGCAAGCAAAGATTTCTCTTCATCCAGTGTTTGGAGACATAAAGGATAGTTCAACAACTAAAGGACAAGATAAGTTATATGCAGAAGCAAGTACTTACAAAAAGGCTGGAACAAAAAGGGTCTTCACGACTAGTGCTGTACCAATTGACAAAGGTTGAAGATGACGAGAGACTTTCAATTCAAAGAGCACAAAATAAACATTCAAGCAGCCAGAATAAATAATGTCTTCTTTTTAAAGGACTGCAACACAACCTGGAATCTTGTAGATGTTTTAAGAAGCAAGACACATCAGGAAAAAAAAATTATATATATTTTGTGTTTTGGCCGTTTAAATCATGGTCACATGAGTAAACAATGTAAAGAATGACTTAGCTGCAGTGAATGTTCTTTGCCTCATCCAACCATACTGCTTTTTTGAAACCAAAGGAAACTGCAAGGTCAACATCCCACAGCAAAAGTATTTGGAGAGATGGCCGTATCTTAAAGAGTCTTCCTAGCATCGAAGCAGAGATCGAATTGCTAATATGATCTAATGTGCCTGAAGTCATGGAGCCTTGGCAAGTTATTAGTAGTAAAGACAATGGACCTTCTGCTGTAAGAACCAGGTTGGACAGTTAATGTCAAGTCAAGTCACCTTCATTTATATAGCGCTTTTAACAATATGGATTGTTTCAAAGCAGCTTTACAGTGATAATAGGAAATTACCGTAACAGATTGTTTAGGCTTTACAACAGCTGTAGGATAAAGTTATTGTCAAGCTAAAGTTAGTTTTGATCGATTGATTCACTTCCATTGCGAAGATCATTAGTTATTAACTTAGGGGCTGCTAACACGACACCATTCTAACAGGAAAACCCTTAACACCCTCCGGCCGCCCATCCGCGCAAAACAGTGCCTGGTGTCTCGAGAACGCACTCCCTGAAATGGGTTCGAAGGTGCAAACGATTGTCCGTTATCTCTGCGCAAACCTCAAAAAGGCAAACCCGCGAAAACACAAATGTTGCACAAATGTACATTACGTGTTCAGTCCAAAGGTATGCACGTTTGAATATACACTCACCTAAAGGATTATTAGGAACACCTGTTCAATTTCTCATTAATGCAATTATCTAATCAACCAATCACATGGCAGTTGCTTCAATGCATTTAGGGGTGTGGTCCTGGTCAAGACAATCTCCTGAACTCCAAACTGAATGTCAGAATGGGAAAGAAAGGTGATATAAGCAATTTTGAGCGTGGCATGGTTGTTGGTGCCAGACGGGCCGGTCTGAGTATTTCACAATCTGCTCAGTTACTGGGATTTTCACGCACAACCATTTCTAGGGTTTACAAAGAATGGTGTGAAAAGGGAAAAACATCCAGTATGCAGCAGTCCTGTGGGCGAAAATGCCTTGTTGATGCTAGAGGTCAGAGGAGAATGGGCCGACTGATTCAAGCTGATAGAAGAGCAACTTTGACTGAAATAACCACTCGTTACAACCGAGGTATGCAGCAAAGCATTTGTGAAGCCACAACACGCACAACCTTGAGGCGGATGGGCTACAACAGCAGAAGACCCCACCGGGTACCACTCATCTCCACTACAAATAGGAAAAAGAGGCTACAATTTGCACAAGCTCACCAAAATTGGACAGTTGAAGACTGGAAAAATGTTGCCTGGTCTGATGAGTCTCGATTTCTGTTGAGACATTCAGATGGTAGAGTCAGAATTTGGCGTAAACAGAATGAGAACATGGATCCATCATGCCTTGTTACCACTGTACATTGAATTATAGAAGTCTATAATGTGTTATGTGTATGTTAGGCCAAAGAGATGTGTTTTTAGTCTAGCTTTGAACTAACAGAGTGTGTCTGCTTCCCGGACAATTTTAGGAAGATTGTTCCAAAGTTTTGGTGCTAAATAGGAAAAGGATCTACCGCAGTCAATTTTGATATTCTAGGTATTATCAGCTGGACGAAAATTTTGAGATCGCAATAGACGTGAAGGACTATAATGCGTTAAGAGCTCGCTCAAGTACTGGGGAGCTAAACTATTTAGTGCTTTGTAAGTAATCAGCAATATTTAAAAATGTATACGTTGTTTAATAGGGGGCCAAAGCAGTGATGACAGAACCGGGCTAATATGGTCATACTTCCTGGTTCTGGTAAGAACTCTAGCGGCTGCATTTTGCACCAGCTGTAGTTTGTTTATTAATCATGCAGGGCAACCTCCCATAAAGGCATTACAATAATCTAACCTTGATGTCATGAACGCATGAACTAATTTTTCTGCATTTTTCATTGAGAGCATATGACGTAATTTAGATATATTTTTAAGATGAAAAAATTTGGTTTTACAGATACTAGACAAGTGACTTTCAACTGAAAGATTGAAATCAAAGAGCACACCCAGGTTCCTAACCGACGACGAGGACTTGACAGAGCAGCCATCAAGTGTTAGACAGTATTCTAGGTAATTATGTGAGGAAGTTTTTTGTCCAATAATTATCTCTCTTTTTTTTTTTTTTTTTTTTAATTAAGTAGTAGGAAATTGCAAGTCATCCAGGTTTTTAAACCAGTTATGCATTCCATTAATTTTGTGAATTGGTAAGTTTCATAAGGGTGTGAAGAAATATGAGTATCATCAGCATAACAGTGAAAACTAATGCCATACAGAGTGAACAGCAACGGTCCTAGTACTGAGCCTTGTGGTACACCATACTGAACTTTTGTTTGATAAGACATCTCTTCATTTACTGCTACAAACTGATAACGGTCAGATAAGTATGATTTAAACCATGCTAATGCAAATCCACTAATGCCAACATAATTGTCTAGTCTATTTAAAAGAATGTTGTGGTCTATAGTATAAAATGCAGCACTAAGGTTGAGTAACACTAATAGAGAGATACAACCACGATCGGATGATACAAGCAAATCATTTGTGACTCTAATGAGAGCTGTCTCAGTACTATCGTACGGTCTAAATCCTGACTGAAAATCCTCGCAGATATCATTTCTTTCTAAAAAGGAACATAGTTGTGAAGATACTACCTTTTTTAGTATCTTTGACAGAAAAGGTAGATTTGAGATCGGCCTGTAATTGACTAATTCTGTAGGTTTTAAGTTGCGTTTTTTTAACAAGCGATTTAATCATAGCCAGCTTAAAAGTTTTTGGTATGTATCCTAATGACAAAGATGAATTAATGATATTAAGAAGAGGATCTATGACCTCTGGAAGCATCTCTTTCAGTAGCTTAGTCGGTATAGGATCTAACATGTTGTCGATTTAGATGATTTAACGAGTTTAGAAAATTCTTTCTCTCCTTTAGCAATGAATGAATCAAATTTTTCTTAGGGAGACTACAATGCACTGCCTGATGCGATACTGTAGTAGACGGTTGCATAGTTATAAGTTTACCGCAGTCCGCCTGATCCAGGCCGTATCCAGATCTGATGAAGGACCTGCACCTGGACGCGACGACAACGCAGTCCTGAAGTGTCAACTATGGACAAAACAACAACAACTGTGTTTCCAACTGTGAACCAATTTTGTATATATATATATATATATATATATTAGGGGTGTAACGGTTCACAAAATTCACGGTTCGGTTCGATACGATACACTTGTGTCACGGTTCGGTACGGTTCGGTTCGGTACGTTTTCCATAGGCTACAGCAAAAATAAATAAATGAAATTTCCTTTATTTTATTTAATGAAACTAAGATCATAAAGTATGATTTTTTTATTACTTTTTTTTGTTGCTTTTTTTGACTGAGCAATAATGGAGCTATACTTGATTCTTCTTATGAGCATATAAAACAAAACAGCTCCTTGGACAAAATGAAATGTAATATTGTAGAAGTAGGCTAGTTATAAACAAAGGTTTATTTTAGTTCAGGTTAACATTTGAGGGCAGCAATTGTATTCATAATGTCAAAATAAAACAGACGTAATGTTACTTGAAAGCATTATAGCCCACTATTCCTGACAAACTTCCATACCTTAGTGTTACTACAGCAAATCCATTCCACGGTGAATGTTGCTGATCTGTGGACAGACACCGGCCAGTTCATTCATGGCACGATGTTTCTTCCTGGTTTCCACGTCAGCGCTGTTTGATCCGTTAATAACAGAGAAATGTGCATGTTTCTCACTAGATCTCGCAACGATGTTATTACTTCAGTGGCGAATTCAAAAAGCATTTGAAATTCAAATGGTTTCTTTACTGGTCTGGCTCTCTATAACGCTGTGTGGTGTTGCTTGATCAGGCTCGCGCATAGGGCTCGCGAGTCCCGCTTCACAGGTCAAAACTGATAAACGGTCCACACAAACACAATAAGAATAGCTCAGTTTCGTTCCTTACATTGCATTTGCCAGTTGATGTTGTGGTCGCGCCAGCCTCTATGAGCGCGCTTGCCACCCGCGACGCGCCTTCATTTGAAATAACGAAATTTTGGTCGGCAGAAAAAATGGTCCAACGAACCGTTCGGTACGTAATGCGTACCGAAAACCGAACCGAAAGCCTCGTACCGAACGGTTCGATATGAATACGCGTATCGTTACACCCCTAATATATATATATATATATATATATATATATATATATATATATATATATATATATATATATATATATATATATATATATTAGGGGTGTAACGATACGCGTATTCATATCGATATATATATATATATATTAGGGGTGTAACGATACGCGTATTCATATCGAACCGTTCGGTACGAGGCTTTCGGTTCGGTTTTCGGTACGCATTACCTTGCATTCTTTCTTGTGGCTCAGTGACACACCTGAATGAAAGGCTCATTATACGGCTCATTATGCGGGCCGTTGTCTTCTCAGGTGTGAATTATGCCCCACGCATATTGCCTTTCCAAACAAAAAGTGTCTTACAAAATTTAAATCAATGTATTGTTTTATGTGAATGATTAGGGAGGATGATTTTCACATCATTTTGAAGCAAAAACCCTAAGCAACAACACCCATTAGCCAAAAGTCTTGTGGACACATATTTAGTATGTGTTTTGTGGCCTTATTTCAGAAACTTTCATTTTTAGTTTTTTCAATAACCATGCATAAACATTATTCTCTCAAAAATGCAAACATGCACATACGTGTTGATCACATATTATGGTAGCCCTTTTTTTGCTAAATGGAGTGTAATTACACCTTTGCCATTAATATGTTTATAAGCAACTGAAAAAAGCACAAATGTCAGGGCATGTCATAACATCTCAAAGACCCCAAAAACACCTTAGACCCCAGAGGGTTAAGGCCAGACAAGTAGTTTGTTGAGGGTTGGTTTGTAGGTAAGGACTACACACTTGCACACATTTAATCAAACGCGCATACCTATAGACCAGTGGTCTTCACTATTTTTTTTCATGAGAGCCGCACTGATAGTACAAAGTCAGTAGGAGAGCCATTTTACCGCAAAGTATAAAAAGTTACATCCAGTCATAAATACCATGTCTGCTTATCAATCTGTCACCCCTGAACAGTCAATATGCAATGTAATAAATACAAAAGGGTGAGGTAAAAAACAAGTCTTTATGATTTACCAGTCAAATTTGTAACTGAGACAAGATGATTTCCCTTAATGAAAAAAAAAAAAAAAAAAAAAAAAGAGGAGGATTTCCAGAATACATTCATCCCAGAATGACCTTAAGCAATTTTTTTCTACATTAGCCCATCATGTATCCAACCATCCAAGAGCACATGCAGCGTTAAGAGCTGGAAAGACCACCATAACTGGCATCTCCACAGAGACTGGATGTTTACATGCACAACTTTTGTTTCATTCAGACTGAATTCATTCCGATTGATGAATCTGAATGTATTGTAGTTTACATGAACGCTAAACATCGTTATGTGATACATGATCGGGTTGATGTGCGCGTTTATAAGTCAAAAGATTCAAATCGGAATAGATTTTTTGACATGCGCACACTGCACAAATATACAAAGTTTCCCACTGTTGTTGCTTAATAACCATTCTCATACATTGGTTCTTTATTTGTTTTAAACAGCAGACTTAATTTTTATCCAATTCTGGTCATAATTTGGAGACTATGAACATATGAACCGTTGTGCCGTGCTGTTTGAATTTATCACGCAGTAAAAATGCCCAAAACCAATTGTCTGTGGATGAGAATCTGAAACAAGGACTGGTAAGCCTTTGTCCTGCTCTACTTCACAGATGTTGACTGAAAGGAGAATTATAGAATGACAGGACACTAATTTATATGACACTTTATTCATCAGGAGAACAGCTCGTTCAGCGCATCATACGTCGTCTTTTCAGTTTCGGTTTTCAATCGATCAAGTGTTTACATGTTCTCTCGATAAATCACCCCTTTCAAATCCGATCGAAATGATTTGTAATAGAGCTGATACTTAGAGTTTGTAATGGGTTATGTTATAGCCCTACTTGTTTTTAATGTTTTTATGAAATATCTGTAGTGACTGCATGATCATGTCACCATATTTTTTACCACCATGCAAGCCACAAATTAAAGCTTGGCGAGCCACATGAGGCTCGCGAGCCGCGCAACGAGTAACACTGCTATAGACTGAACTCGTAATACGCATGTGCATGCCATCAGCGTTCTCACAGGTTCACGTTTTTAAAGTTTGCGTAGAGAGAACTTAAGAGTTTTCTGTTAAAACTGTGTCGTGTTAGCGGCTCCTAAGTCAATAACTAATGATCATTGCGACGGAAGTGAATCAGTCAAAACTAACTTTAGCTGGACAATAACTTTATTATAGAGCTGCAATAAAGCCAAAACAATCTCTGTTACTTTAATTTCCTATTATCACTGTAAACCTGCTTTGGAACAATCTACGTTGTTAAAAGCGTTATATAAATGATGATGACTTGACTTGAAGAAGTTCATAAAGTCATTACTGCTGTGCTGCTTGGAAACTTCTGGGCTTGAAGCTTTATTTTTCGTTAATTTAGCCACTGTTTCAAATAAATACCTAGGTTTTTTTGTTTTGTTTTTCTTTTCTTCTAATAGGGTTGAAAAATAAGCAGATCTAGCAGCTTTTAAGGTCTCTCTGTCTGCAATCATGCTCTTTTTCCATGAAATGCGAAATACCTCTAGTTTTGTTTGCTTCCATTTGCGCTCCATTTTTCTGGCTGCTCTCTTAAGGGCCTGAGTGTGCTCGTTGTACCATGGCGTTGGACTATATTCTTTAATCTTCTTTAACCCTCTGGGGTCTGAGGGGTTTTTGGGGTCCTTGAGATGTTCTGACATGCCCTGACATTTGTGTTTTTTTCAGTTGCTTATAAACATATTAATGGCAAAGGTATAATTACACTCTATTTAGCACAAACAGGGCTACCATAATATGTGGGCAACATGCATGTACATGTTTGTATTTTTGAGAGAATAATGTTTATGCATGGTTATTGAAAAAACTAAAAACTAAAGTTTCTGAAATAAGGCCACGAAACACATACTAAATATGTGTCAATAAGACTTTTGACTAATGGATGTCGTTGCCTAGAGTTTTTTCTTCAAAATGATGTGAAAATCATCCTACCTAATCAATCATTCACATAACACAATACATTGATTTAAATCTTGTAAAACACTTTTTGTTTGTAAAGGCAATATGCGCAAGAGGCGTCAACGATTCAACACCATCATGCATATTTAGTGATTCACACCTGAGGAGACAATGGGGCCCGCATACTTAATGAGCCATTCATTCAGGTGTGTCACCTATAGCCACAAGAAAGAATGCAAGAGCAATATATATATATATATATATATATATATATATATATATATATATATATATATATATATATATATATATATATTCTACCAAATTGGTTCACAGTTGGAAGCATGTCAATTTTTTTTATTGTGCTTGCAAATTGTATAATATCTAAGGAAAACATGTCTAGTAATTGTGCAGTTAATTCTCATACTGTATTTTCAGTTTTGGAATATGTATCCTCTCCCCAAATTTGTCAATAATAAAACACAATACAAATTATTTAAAGAAAAGGCTTATATTTACCTTTTAAAATTTGTTTACATCTACCTTGTAAATATTTTTTTTTTATTAAAAAGGTTACAATTACAACAACAATTGAAGTGTAATCTTTCTTTGTAAAAACTAAAGTATACATTTTATCATACATATTTCAAAGTTAAGGATTCATTACTTCGAATATAGCCTAGGCTACATTGGAACAAACACTATAACATATTATTTGATTACTTTATTTTTGACAAAACATACTATATTTAACATATGAGCAAAAATTGGCAAACAAAAGCTTATTTGAGGTGGCAGATATTTTACAGTAAAAATGTATAATCTATCCAAAACTAGTCAACAAAATGTTGTCTTTCATATGTCTGTAACATAGATCTTTCGTTTTTATTATAAGGAATATAAATGTTAATTTGCAGTTTAATACGTTGCTTATACAAATACATTTTATTTCAACATATTTCAGTCGATTTTTACTCATCTCAGTATAGCAATACAGTTTGCTAAAAGCAGATCATTCATTCACACACAGAAACGCGATTCAAATTTAAACTGTCTTTTTGCGAGCTGTGGTAAACAGCGCGCATCTCTGCCGTTCATTCATTCACACACAGAAACGCGATTCACTTGAGAATGAAAAAAACTTACTACAGTATTCCTCAGCTCAGCTGGATCCTCCTCGAAATACCTGCACTTCTGAGGTACATTTTCCATTATTAGGGGTTCAAGCATGAAATGCTGAAACCCTATTGTAATTGTAAGGATTTGTAAAACGCATCGTGCAGGACAAACCGTAAGGCCTAGAGACTTGAAACCTGGCCAGATGGTAGGCCTCAATTTGGGGACAACCTATCAGAGTATGACACCGATTGGCCCATAGGTGGCGCTACAGCAACCAAAAGCTCAAAATTGCTCATACCTCTTAGACCGTTTGTCCCAGGATCAAGTGTCTTATATCGTTGGAATCCTTGGCTCAAGGCGGACAAAATGGCTATCTCCGATTTGGATGTAGGCAGGGAACATTTTCTGCTATGTCGAATTTTGTCCAAAACCTACTTTTGCGAACTAGTCCCTGGTTTTTGGCCCGATCGGAACCAAACCAGTCTAGGACAATTCTCTGGACTCTCTAGATCAATAATTATCGAAAAAAAAGTTGAACTTTGGCATTTGGGTGGCTGTAACAGGGTCATTTAGAAAAGGGGGCGTGGCAAAATACACTCAAAAGCCTATAAATCCCAAAGGAAAACTCAGAACTTCACAAAAAATGATGAGCATATGTGTCAGAACATGGTGAGGAAACATGCAGAGTTTCATGGAGATCGGACCATAGGTGGCGCTATAACTGGCAAAAAGCCTTCATTCTTATTATTAGGGGTTCAAGCACGAAGTGCTGAAACCCTATTGTAATTGTAAGGATTTGTAAAACGCATCGTGCAGGACGTTTTGTAAGGCCTAGAGACTTGAAACCTGGCCAGATTGTAGGCCTCAATTTGGGGACAACCTATCAGAGTATGACCCCGGATGGCCCATAGGTGGCGCTACAGCAACCAAAAGTTCAAAATTGCTCATAACTCTTAGACCGTTTGTCCCAGGATCAAGTGTCTTATATCGTTGGAATCCTTGGCTCAAGGCGGACAAAATGGCTATCTCCGATTTGCTCGTCCTTCAGGCGCCAATTTCGAGTAAATTGCTTTTTTTTTTTTTTACTTATTTTTGCGAACTTCTCCCAGGTTTTTGGCCCGATCGGAACCAAACCACTGCAAGAATATTCTCTGGAGTCTGACAATCAATAATCATCCAAAAAATTTTAAATTTCAATTAACGGTCGATAAGGGGAACCAAAATATTTGATGGCACCAGGGCCACTTTTACTAAAACGGTTATAAATTGTGAACGGAAAGATATTTTTTTGCTAAACTTGGGATACATCTTTCTGAGCTCAATCTGAGGTCACTTGAAAAAAATCGCAACAATTGGCCACTTGGTGGCACTATAAAACGGTTATAACTTGTGAACGGAAAGAGATATTTTCGCAAAACTTGGGACACGTTCATGAGCTCATTCTGAGGTCACAAGAAAACAAAATCATGACAATTGGCCACTTGGTGGCACTATAAAATGGTTATAACTTGTGAGCGGAAAGAGATATTTTCGCTAAAGTTGGGACACATGTTCATAAGCTCAATCTGATTTGACATGAAAAAAATCGTGACAATTGGCCACTTGGTGGCGCTATAACAGTGAAAAAAATCATGAAAATAGCTATAAGCGCACCCAAATGTTAGTCTACTGAAAATTGGCACGCAGTGTCCAGGGTGCCATGATAGTCTATGAGAACATTGGTGTATCTCAAAAAACTCAGTATACGTCATTGGCACAATGCCTTGAAGGAGCCTTAGAAGTTTCAAGCCAGTGTTTTTTCACAGGAGTGACCTCCTAAGACTCCTGAATCCTTACCGAGTCCAACAATACCAAACATGCCAGGTTTCACCCTATTGTTTTTGTAAGAGTCATTTAGAGCTTTAAAAAATTGTGTTTATCTTTAAAGCCGTTAGTCCGATCGAGACAAAAAAAAAAAGGAAAAAAAAGGAAATTTGAAAACATAGGTACATAGCTAAACAATAACGCCAAAATGTTAAAATTATGATAGGAACTGACAAAAATTTTTATTAAATCCAATCAATTTCACCCATGTATCATTTTGATGCTCTCACATGTTTGAAACGAACAATGATGGATTGTGATGAAATTTGTTTTGAATTGGGAGTGGCGAATCCCCATCCATACTGTCATTGACCATTCGCAAAGACCCGCCCACTTTAGTTACTGTTGCTATGTCTGACAAGCGACGCCACTCTCACACCACACCAAGTTCTCACGCAGTGAAAAATACATTGCGGATCAGAGAGGAGA
This sequence comes from Leuciscus idus, assembly GCA_021554675.1. Lineage (NCBI taxonomy): Eukaryota > Metazoa > Chordata > Actinopteri > Cypriniformes > Leuciscidae > Leuciscus > Leuciscus idus. The sequence continues at coordinate 24,259,244 of CM038628.1, forward strand.
CTGCGTGCTGACAGACAAGTACTTTTGATATGAGACAAATGGCGCTTTTCCACTACACAGTACCAGCTCGCCTCGGCTCGGCTCGGCTCGGCTCGACTCGACTCGACTCGGCTTTGTTTGGTTTTCCACTGTGTAAAAGTTGTACCTGTACCTGCTTCCAGGTACTTTTTTTCGTACCACCTCCGGCGAGGTTCGAAGTGAGCTGAGGCGATACTAAAATGTGACGTGAAAACACGGCAGACTGCTGATTGGTCAGAGAGAATCCTCACTATTCACTGCGTCATCATTGCACGCGCCAGACGGAGTATCCTGAATAAAAAACAGCAAAAACAAAAACATCCAAAAACAGCATACACTCGATTTCCTCCATTGTCCTGTGTGTGTGGCAGCGGATGTATCTCGCGTAGAAGATTAAGTCACGGCAGTTTCCTGCGGCGTCGCTATGACGACCAGGTACTATTGTGGAGGTACTATCTGCAATGGAAAATGGAGCGAAAAGCGAGCCGAGCCAAGTCGAGTCGAGTTGAGTTGAGTTGAGCTGGTACTGGTAATGGAAAAGCGGCAAAAGTCTCACCTTTCAAATGTAGTCATTTTTTTGAGACATTTAACAATAAATACCGTTTTGTGACTCTTTAATGTGTCTGACAGATCGCTGTAGACTCGAGGCTCAGTTAAAGCTGCTCGTGAACCGATCATCTCTTCCTTCTAGTTAATTTATAGCATTAAAATAAACATGAAAGAACATAAAAGAAATGTTGTTTTAAAGTGCTAAGACGTCAGTACACTTTGTTTTTCAAATTTAAATCCTCCAATGTTAATCTACTAACTCTCCTGACTGCTTTGTGGGACAAAATGGCGGATTATGATTAGTCAGATCGCCTGTCAATCAAACACCCTGCGAAGGGTCAATTGAGAATGCCCGTGCGCACAATCCTGATCTAACCGACAACTTTGCAGTTGCACATAGGAAAGCCCGAAAAATCCCGCTATAATGTAAGAGAGCATCTTTTTGATGTATTTGGACCTAGGCCTAACAATGTGTAATGGTGCGCTGTCACCAGTGGTTTTTTTTTTGTTTTTTGTTTTTTGGTGAGCGTAGGCTCCTCCTGATTTTGTTAGTCATCTCATCTCTTATATGCTGTGTTTGATCATATCCTGCCCTATTCATGGTAGCCTACTCGCGGACATTGCGTCATCAATGTCATCACTTGCGTCATCAAGGGGCCCGCCTTGATAATCCTACTTAAGGGGTTTGTTACGCCACTGAATACAATTGTCTAAACTCCTTATCAAAATTACATATTTACAACAAATTTGACACATATATATAGGCACACTTTGAGTACTACTAATAAAAGTGGTGGAGATCTATGGCAAACTGCCTGTATTGGCTGTAAATTGACTTTTTCATCTATGATGGCAGTTGTTAAATGCTTGCTAAATAAAACGTAATGTCTTTTGATGCTTGTGTGCTTAAAGGCCTTAAAGGCCTTAACTGCTTGAACCCCGATAAATGCTGCTTGCAGCTTTAATTATTATTATGATAGTATTATTCCTCACAGCGCTTTGAGACGGTGTAAACAAGTACAATGATCTGATTAAACTTGATGTGTTTTCTCGAGCTGATGTGGGCGTTCACAGTTTGCATGGATTGCCTCAGTCATTTGCGTTTGAATAGCACGTGCTCTCCGTGGGCGGGGTCACATTAAAACTTAATGAGATGAGATGAGAACGACTGACATCTCTCTCTTTTCATACATATTACATAAACTGTGAATATTTGTTTTTTATAAAAATTACTTCATTTAAGAGAAGAGAATTCAAGCTTCATGCCTGTGTGTCTGTATGCCTGTTTGACTGAGTATTCGCTGAGTTATAGTTAGTTATAGTTAGTATATATATAGTTCTCGGACGCGTTTCAGAATGGACTTCACTGACAGAGAGTAGGCAGAACTCACATCATGTTTATTTTTCTTTATTTGGCAAAAAGCACAACACGTTGTTTTTATTGTGAGTATACACAAAAATAATACACACTTAACAGGATCGATTGATGTATGAAACTTGTTTGTAATATCAAAGTCAACAGAGTATTTTGAAGTCTCGTTTGAACTGATAAGAAAAAAAAAACGAGCAAATCACGCCGGCGCGATTGCCGGCCTCAGGGGGTTAAATGTTTCTGTCGCAATAGAGTTAAGAATTCTTCTAAGCTATCTGGGATGCTGAGATGATGAAACTGATCAGGAAGATTATTAATAAAGCAATCTTTAGTGGCAGAAGTGATAGGTCTAACATATTTGTAACACAGAGTCGGCATTGCAGCCTTGGCTAAATGAAGATTACATGAGACTAGGAAAAGATCTGAGATGTCATTGCTCTACTGCAGAATTTCAATGGCATCAACATTGATTCCATGTGATAATATTAGATCTAGAATATGATTACGAGAATGAGTAGGTCCTGACACGTGTTGTCTAACTCCTGTAGCGTCTGGACCAATCAGACCAATGGACCAATGCCTGTGAAACTTCCCCCAAAAACTAACATCCCAAATTAAGCTAACACACTGGCAGAACGCGGTGTCTTGTTACAGGACACACAGAGACTGATAAGACTGAGTTTTACGATCGAAAGGAATGTCTCCAGAAAGCTGTGAATCTCACTTAAATTCTGGCAGAGGAGGAGAAATAAACCCTGTTAATTCTATATATTCTATATATAACCATTTGAGAAATATGTAAACATGTATCTAATTTTCCGATCTCATGATTTTCCTTTAACCCTCTGGGGTCTGAGCTGTTTTCTGGGCCCTGGAGGTGTTCTGACATGCTCTGACATTTGTGTTTTTTTCTGTTACTTGTGACATTTTCATGGCTAAAGTCTAATTACACTGTATTCAGCACAAACTCTGCTACAATAATATATCAGCAGCATGTATGTAAAAGTTTGTAGTTTTGAGATAATGACATTTATGCGTGGTTTGTGAAAATACAAAAAAAAATTCTCACTGAAATAAGGCCATGAAGCCCATACTGATTATTTCGTCACAAGACTTTTGAAAATTGTATGACGTAGCCTAGAATATTTGCTCCAAAACGATGTGAAAATCACCCTGACTGCTCATTCAGATAAGACAATATATTGATTTTAAATTTCTAAGACGTGTTTTGTGTGAAAAAGCCTTATGCGAAAAGGCGTGATCATCTCATGAATATGTAAGCCTTCAACACCTGAGAAAGACAAAGACACTCCCCTAACTGCCCTATTAGGAGCGATCAGGCCCTGTCATTCAGAGCAACCTTGCACAAAGAATGAGGAGATTTAAAAAAGAATGGCTTTTAGATTGTTTGGATTTATTTACAACACAACATAATCCAAAAATACACAACAAATGACAAAAGAGCACATTGAAAACAATGATCCAAAGACAGAGACCTTTGTGCCATTCCTAAAAACATTATACATACCTTTCATTTCCAAGGTGTTTGATTTTCACTTTACCATGTTCACTCATGTGAATGTTGAAGTCAGCAGGACTCAGTTGCATCTGGTCCCTGAAAGAAAAAGAAAAAAAAGAAAAAACTGTGAACATACTGATATCAAGAGAAACTATAGGGCTGCACGATTTTGGAAATAGATTTTAGATTTTCTGGTTAAAATTTATTTTTAAAATACACACACACACACACACACACACACACACACACACACACACACACACACACACACACACACACACACACACACACACACGTTTCCAACAATATATAATGAACACCAGGTTTGTTGTGCCTTGTAGGCATAGGCTACGCAGTGCTGCATAAAATAATAATAACAATAAATTAAATCTTCCAAAAGATTTCAAGAACAACTACGCTAGAGAAAAATATATTGATTATCATATGTTACTTCAAATGTTTCCATTCGTTATGATGATATGAAATGAGATAATAGTAAAAACATAAAGCCTAATGTTTGGTGCATTTTTCCTTTCAAACGCAATCGCGCTCCAAAATATGATACATTCAAATGCACAGTGCGCTCCAAAATATGATACATTCAAACCCACAGCGCGCTCCAAAATATGATACATTCAAACGCGCTCGCGCTCCAAAATATTAAACATTATGGTTATACATATCTATGTTTGAGCAGATATCCACAAACAGTATTTAACAGTAAACACGGGTCTAAATAGTATAATATTCACCATATATCTAGCAACAGTTCAACTGCAATGTGAAGTTTATGCAACAATACCATAAACTAATAAGTAAGAATTTCTTACCTTACATCTTTCTTGTCTTCAAATCGCGTTCTTCTTCTTCTGGGGGTAAATCCAATGTAAGCTCAGACGTGTCTTCCAAACTCGACGAAAAGCAGAGACTTGTGAAGTGTTTTGGTGTTTTGTGTTTGAGGTAACGAGGGCGTTCGCGTTGCATGTGGAGATTTGCATGTGAATCACTTTTGCGCGAGTGGGCGTGTCGAATTAAAAAGTAATTAGCAAGCGTTTGAGATACTGGACATCCTGTTGGTTTTATACAAATTACTTAGAGAATATTTGTTTTCAGTTTGAATCCGATCATTTAAAAGTACACACTTAAATGTGTATAAAGGTGTATGGCTCATAAATGTGTGACAAGTATTCGCTGAGTTTTGTTTCAGTTTATAGACGTGCTCAAGAAAAAAAAGTTCACCGCGACGGAGAGGCAGAACGCACACCCTGTTTATTTTCTTTATTTTACAAAAGCACAATGTTTTGATTTGATTGTAAGTGGACACATACAAAAGTAGAAATATCACAGATTATTTTTTTATATTTCTTTTTTCTGTATAACCATAAATGACGGAGTAATTTAAGTTTATGTTGCTGCTGTGTGAAAAAAATCCAGCAAAACGCGTCGGCGCGTTTCTCGACCTCAGAGGGTTAATGTGGTTGTCTTTTGTATTCTTGTAAACTCTATTGGGTTAATATTTCAGACTTTGGATAATATGGTTAACCAAATCAAATGTGTGGCATTTTTGGTATCTATAAACTCCAATCTTCATCCCCGTTTTGTTAATTTACATTACATTCTGCTAACTTTGTGACACATTAGTATTATAAGCATCTTAAAGATTCTTGTGTTAAACATCCAATCAAATTGCATGTTCAAAGGGACAATGGGTCGTAAAAATTTCCCTCCAAAGGGAAATCTTCTCATTGGCTTACACAGCTCCAGAGGTTGTGCCATCTTCACGCTTTAAAGTCACTGATCAGCTCTCTCTCATACTCCTGTACTGGAATGCTGACGTGAAGAAGATGCTGAACTAGAAAAGTTTCTAAGGACCCACCAAGCTTGTGCCAGGCTGCGGCATTGTCTTTCCATTCACCAAAGATACTCTGAAAACCACTGGTTCTCTCTCATCAAGCCCACACCAGCAAAGATCAACTGGAGCCTCAACAGATTGCATCAGGACAGTTTAATTCAAATGGGCGAGACATGCAAGTATCAAACTTAGTCTCATTATTTGATACATTAAGTATCCTTACCCCTTTAAAGAAGGGTGTGTTAGAACTAAACTGATGGTTTGCTCAAGGCTGTTGATCTGCTGAATTTCAAACAATGCTATAATTTATTGCTTTCCTGTATTCTGCTTCAGCTCTCTTTCCCTTGGTAAACTGTATGCATGTATGTACTTTAGAGTAGTTTAAGTGTTTAGACTAGTTAATAAAATCTTGTTCATGTCACACGTAAAGTTGTCCGTGTCTCAAGCTCATGACTGGAGTCACTAATCATTTAAGATTTTTGCTACTGCTCTTAGTAGTACTGTAAATTAAGAAAGACATTTCCCATGGCCCGGAAATGTACATTTCTTAGAGTTAATAAACAATTAATCCTGAGTGTTCACGGGACAAACAGGTTAATTGTGTCAGGATTACACCCTCAATCAGTCCTCAATCACCATCATCATTCACTCCGCCCACTCGTTCACTATCACCCGAGTTCTAATCACCACCACCTGGATCCCATCACCAGCTCACCCTTCATAATCTGCACTCACCTCTTCAGTCCTCGTCTGGTCTTGTCTCTACATGGACACACAGACTCACCTCTCGTATCCTGACACTTACTTGAATCCCCGACCTTCAATCTGCTGCTGTATACTTTTGATCCCTGACATCATCACCTGCAAGAGAGACATTGTTATTCTACAGCTAAGTCATCATAAACTGTCTATCATCTGCTTACTCACCGTTATCTCTGGAACCGATCCATTCTGCTGAATAAATTACATTATATACTTACCTTCCTGTTTGCTTCTTGTCTGAAACCTGACAGAAGACCAGACCGAAGATGCAGAATCCTTCGGATTCCGGAGAAGTTCATCCACCGGCGAATCCACCTGCCGCCCCCACAACCAGCTCACAAACCGCATCACTATCTTCACTTCCGTGTTCATCTCTACCAGTCCCATGGCCCGACCAGCGACATTCACCGGTGAGGCGGAGGACTGCAGTGGGTTCCTTCTACAGGTATCGCTCTATTTCACTATGCAACAACATCAGTTTACCAACGATTCAGCCCGTGTTGCATTCCTCATCTCCCTCTTGTCCGGAAGAGCACTACAGTGGGCGCAATCACTATGGAATTCCAATTCCGATGCAGTTAAGTCAACTGATAGATTCATTCAATACTTTAAGGAAGTTTTTGGCCAAACAGCAGCCGATCTCTCCGTTCATGACCAGCTCTTCAATCTTCGACAAGGAAAATCTTCCGTGAGTGATTATGCTCTTCAGTTCCGTACTCTGGCGGCATCTAGTGGTTGGAACGAATCAGCGTTGATCACAGCCTTCCGTCATGGTCTTAATCCCAATATTCGACAACTACTTGTGGTCTACGATGACAGCATGGGTATTGAAAATCTTATCCAAAAGACCATCCGCGTTTCTCAGCGCTTATTTGCCTGTGATCTATCTGAACCCACTGTAAGTCTTCCGCCCTCGGTTCCATCAAGCACTCCTCCAGCACCCGAGCCCATGGAGATTGGCTCCTCTCATCTGCCTACTTCAGAACGCCAAAGACGGATACTTCATCATCTATGCCTATATTGTGCTTCAGATAAACATCTCCTCAGCACCTGTCCAGTTCGACCTCCTCGCCCAGCGGTAAGCTCCATTCAAGTTCATCCTAAAATTGAAATGTTGAATCGTACTACTGTGCATCTCCTGACCTCCCGTGTCTCTGTCTCAGCACAAGCCCTCATTGACTCCGGCTCTGCGGGGAACTTCATTTCCACAACGCTTCTCCAAAAATGTAATCTTCGTAAACGCCGTAACCAGCAAGATCTTCAAATTCACACCATCCAAGGTAAACCGCTGGGCAGAGGTCACATCCGGTATCATACTCCTACGTTAACTCTTCGCATTGGATGCCTGCATTCTGAGAAGATCTCTTTTTTGGTGCTGGAGGAGTCCACCGCTGAGCTCATCCTGGGACGCCTGTGGCTGGTACAACATCAACCGACCCTCCACTGGAAATCCGGTGAGATCCTATGCTGGGGAGATAACTGTCAGTCATCTTGCCTATCTTCAATCAAGAAAAGTCCTTCTTCATCTTCATCATCACCCTCTCAGTCAAGATCCAAGGTTCCTGTCTATTCCACCTCCGTCGAGAGTCCCGAGGTTCTACAAGAGGTAGAAATTCCAGTGGAGTACCGGGCGTTCCAGGATGTGTTCAGCAAGAAGCTGGCGACCAAGCTACCACCTCATCGGCCATGGGACTGTGCTATCGACTTGCTACCTGGAGCAACTCTACCTAAAGGACGTGTCTATCCCCTGTCTATCCCGGAGCAGAAGGCCATGGAGGAGTATGTGGAGGAAGCGTTACAACAAGAGTTCATTCGTCCATCTACCGCCCCTGCCGCTTCGAGTTTCTTCTTTGTGGGTAAAAAGGACGGAGGCTTGAGGCTGTGCATCGACTACAGGAACCTCAACTCTCAGACTGTCAAATTCAGCTATCCCCTTCCTCTGGTCCCAGCAGCTCTGGAACAGCTGCGCGGAGCCTGTATCTTCTCTAAACTTGATCTCAGGAGTGCCTATAACCTCATCCGTATTCGTCATGGAAATGAATGGAAGACGGCGTTTGTGACCCCATCAGGCCACTATGAATATCAGGTTATGCCCTTCGGGCTTTCCAACGCTCCCGCTGTTTTCCAGGGGTATATGAATGAGATTTTTCGTGAACACCTCAATCATTTTGTCATAGTGTACATCGACGACATCCTCATCTACTCATCTACCCTCTCAGAACATCATCAACACGTCATCAAGGTAGAAATCAAGGAGAAAACATCAACTGTACTTGAAACTGGAAAAATGTGAGTTCCACACCACCAGTGTCCAATTCCTGGGCTACATCATTGACCAACATGGCATCCAGATGGACCAGAGGAGGGTGGAAACCATTCAGAACTGGCCAATACCATCATCCGTTAAAGAACTTCAAAGATTCCTTGGTTTCGCTAATTTCTATCGAAGATTCATCAATAACTACAGCTCCATCAGTGCACCCCTCACTTCAGCTCTGAAAGGCCGGCCCAAGTCTCTGTCCTTGTCACCCGATGCCATCCAGGCTTTCCAGCGCCTCAAAGAAGACTTCACGACCGCTCCAATCCTCGCTCATCCCAATCCAGATATTCCATTTATCGTCGAGGTTGATGCCTCTTCCACAGGGGTTGGAGCGGTTCTATCTCAGCGGCAGGGTGAACCTCCCAAACTCCTTCCATGTGCATTTTTCTCTAAAAAGCTGTCCCCGGCGGAGTATAATTATGACATCGGCAACCGGGAACTGCTCGCTATCAAACTAGCCCTTGAGGAATGGAGGCATTGGCTGGAGGGAGCCAACCATCAGTTTGAGGTCATAACCGATCACCGCAACTTAGAATACCTCAGAGAAGCTAAGAGATTGAATCCTCGTCAAGCCCGTTGGGCCCTCTTCTTCACTCGATTTGACTTTATAGTCACCTACCGACCTGGGAGTAAGAACTGCAGAGCAGATGCTCTCTCCCGTCTCTATCATCCTTCCACCGACGATCAGACTCCGGAACCCATTCTCCCTCCAGCCGTAATCCTAAGCCCCATCCTCTGGGATATCGATGAGCAGATCGCCCAGGAGAACCATCGCCATCCTGCTCCGCCGGGAGGTCCAGAGGGGCTCACCTACGTTCCTCAACATCTGCGTACTGCCCTTCTGGACTCAGCTCATACAGCTCCGGGCTCTGGACATCCAGGTAGCAAGCGTACCCTCTCGCTCCTCAATCAATGGTACTGGTGGCCGTCCATCTCCAGGGACGTTTCCCGTTACATCAAGGGATGCTCAGTCTGCGCCATCACCAACACTCCCCGTAAACTACCTGAAGGCAAACTTGTACCACTACCCATTCCCAGACATCCTTGGTCTCATATCGGTGTGGATTTTATGACCGATCTTCCTCTCTCCGAAGGAAACACTTGTGTACTTGTCGTAGTCGACAGATTTTCCAAGGGATGTAAACTTATACCCCTACCTGGTCTTCAGAATCAGAATCAGAATCAGAAAGAGCTTTATTGCCAAGTGTGCTTGCACCCACAAGGAATTTTTCTTGGTACTGAAGCTTCCAGTGCACATATACAAATACAACAAGAAACATAGTAATACAAATTCTAAGAATAAAATATATATAAAAAAATAAAAATAGTATAAAAGTAAAAAAGTAGGGTCACACTTGGGTTTAGTCCGAATAAACATTTACAGATTATGAACATATTTACAGTATTTTGAGTAGTATGAATAATATAAATATAAATATCACCTGAGTTAGAGAATATTACACTAGACAGTGGGAGTCTAGTGCATGTTACAGATTATGAACATATTTACAGTATTTTGAGTAGTATGAATAATATAAATATAAATATAAATATCACCTGAGTTAGAGAATATTGCACTAGACAGTGGGAGTATTGCACTTACAGGCATATGCCTTGGGGGGCATGTTAAGTGTTCAGAAGGGAAATGGCCTGTGGAAAGAAACTGTTCCTGTGCCTGGATGTTTTTGTGGCCAGTGATCTGTGTCGCCGTCCTGACGGTAACAGTTCAAACAGGGGGTGTCCAGGGTGAGTGGAGTCTGTGATGATTTTACCTGCTCTCTTCCTCAGTCTGGAAGAGTGCAGGTCCTGGAGGGCTGGCAGGGGGGCACCAATAATCCTCTCTGCAGTCCGGACTGTCCGTTGTAGTCTCCTGATGTCCGATTTGGTAGCTGAACCAAACCAGACAGTGATGGAAGTGCTTAAAACAGACTCAATGACGGCTGAGTAGAACTGGATCAGCAGCTCCTGTGGCAGATTGAACTTCTTCAGCTGGCGAAGGAAGTACAGTCTCTGCTGGGCCTTTTTCACAATGGAGTCAATGTGATTTGCCCACTTCAGGTCCTGAGAGATGGTAGAGCCCAGGAACCTGAATGACTCCGCTGCTTCCACAGTGCTGTTCATGATGGTGAGAGGGGGAGTGCTGGGGATTTTCTCCTGAAGTCCACAATCATCTCCACTGTTTTGAGCATGTTCAGCTCAAGGTTGTTATAGCTGCACCAGACAGCCAGCTGTTCAACCCCCAGTCTGTAAGCAGACTCGTCACCATTTTGGATGAGACCGATGACGGTGGTGTCGTCTGCAAATTTCAGGAGCTTGACAGAGGGGTCTTTAGAAGTGCAGTCATTAGTGTACAGGGAGAAGAGCAGTGGGGAGAGAACGCACCCTTGGGGGGCGCCAGTGCTGATGGTGAGGGTCCTGGATGTGACCAGGACTCACAGCTCTTCCCACAGCTCTTGGTACTGCTGAGGCTCTATTCCACCACGTCTTTCGTAATTTCGTAATTCCTGAAGATATAGTTTCCGATCGAGGACCTCAATTCATTTCACGTGTCTGGCATGCCTTCTTCAAACTCCTTGGAGTTACCGTCAGTTTATCATCTGGATATCACCCACAGACCAACGGCCAGACTGAGCGGAAGATCCAAGAGATCGGACGCTACCTGAGAACCTACTGCCACCAGTACCAAGACAGCTGGAACCGATACCTCCCCTGGGCGGAATACGCCCAGAACTCCCTCAGACAGGACACCACCGGGCTCACCCCCTTCCAGTGTATCCTCGGATATCAACCTCCTCTATTCCCTTGGTCGGGTGAGCCCTCGGAGGTTCCAGCTGTCGATTTCTGGTTTCATCAGAGCGAGGGGGTATGGGACTCAGCTCATGTGCACCTCCAACAGGCAGTGCGGAGGCATAAGGATCAAGCGGACCGTCAGCGAAGTGATACTCCTCAGTACCAGCCAGGATAGAAGGTTATAAACAGTTAATAAACAATTAATCCTGAGTGTTCACGGGACAAACAGGTTAATTGTGTCATGATTACACCCTCAATCAGTCCTCAATAACCATCATCATTCACTCCGCCCACTCGTTCACTATCACCCGAGTTCTAATCACCACCACCTGGATCCCATCACCAGCTCACCCTTCATAATCTGCACTCACCTCTTCAGTCCTCGTCTGGTCTCATCTCTACATGGACACACAGACTCACCTCTCGTATCCTGACACTTACTTGAATCCCCGACCTTCTTCAACCTGCTGCTGTATACTTTTGATCCCTGACATCATCACCTGCAAGAGAGACATTGTTATTCTACAGCTAAGTCATCATAAACTGTCTATCATCTGCTTACTCACCGTTATCTCTGGAACCGATCCATTCTGCTGAATAAATTACATTATATACTTACCTTCCTTTTTGCTTCTTGTCTGAAACCTGACAAATTGATTGTAATATTAATTTACGACAGTAAGTTAGTTATATTAACTGATCCAAATATTCATAATCAATTATAACCAGTTATTATTGATTATTCATATTTCATAGAGCTAATTTGCTACATTAATTGGTGGAGGATGCGGGCATGATTAAACAAAGGTTATGAGCTTAAACCACTGTCAACCTAAAAGTGTGTATTTGATCATTCTAGTCAGAATATGACACGACATGCGATACCGCATTAAGGTCGCTAGTTGCTGGCTTGTTTAAATGCAGATAAATTATGATTTGAATTGACATCTCTACTGTAATTGAAAAAGTCTTAACACATTTAACACTAGAAGTCCCAGAGAGCAGCCATTTGGCTTTTCTACCTATAAAACCAGCTCCTTAATCAGCTGTGAACAGTTGCTTTTGTTATGCAAACAATGTGGGGCCATGCTGAGCCACTTCAAGGAAACTTGTGTTTCACTTTGCCATCTTAGGGAGAAATCAACACACATGTTTTTTTTTTCCTTTGTTGCTGAGATTTATTGATAAAAACAGTACAATATAAAATAAAAAAGAAACCAACCATTTGTACACATATTTACAAATAATATTAAAAAGTGAGTGAGTACATTCCAGCAATCACTCACAATCCTGGCACTGCCATGGTATCTCCCGTCTGCATTTACCACATGTGTATCTGTAGCAGTGAACACATCGCACAGTGGCATGATTGTTCTTGCATTGGTGTTTGACCTGACACATGGCTCTTTTTCCAGGGCTAGGTGTGGAGGGTTGTGTCCGAAGCAATTGTTCTTTTCTTGCCTTCTTCGCACACATATGAGAGTTAAGGCCAATTTATACTTCTGCGTCGGGTGCGCGTAGAAGGTACGGCGTAGCATACGCATTGACGTGTACCATACGTCGTACCCTTCGCCGTACCCTGACGCGCACTTCCTCAAAAATGTAACTACGCGTCGCGGCGACGCGGACCGCAAGATCTGTGATTGGTCGGCTGGATAGCATCGCGTTTCCTCCTACGCATTTCCGGAATGATCTTCTGCACTCTGCAGCGCCCGCCCGCCATTTTTAAATTCCGAAGATCAGTGAAGAGCCATGGAAATAGACCAAGTGACCGAGAGATTGCTTGAAGAAGTGCGGAAATACAGCCATCTGTATGACTCCTTCAGTCGCCATTGCTCGTAGAATCCTAAACTCAAAATAGCCGCGAGGAATGTAAACACATTGGAACTGGAACATTAAAACCCACCCGCGCTAACTAGCGTTTCGGCGGTGTAACTGCAGAGCAACACAGACATTCGCAGAAGTATAAATGCTCACGACGGCGTCGCCTACGTGCGTAGCCTACGACGTACACTACGGCGTACACTCGACGCAGAAGTATAAATTGGCCTTTAGCCAACTCTCTTGCAAGCTCCAGCAGGAAGTCCACCCGTCTTTCCTGCCTTCCGGTGCATGCTAGATACAGCACATGTGCATTCAGTGCTGCCATGTCAATCATGTTATAGAACACGGCAACTGGCCAGCGCCGTGTCCCTGTGCGGACAGTGTACTCCCGCACCATCTGGTCCATCACATCCACGCCGCACTTTGTGGTGTTGTAAAGGGTGATAGTGTTTGGCTTCCTTTTGGTGGTATTTTCAGTCTGAATCACGCTGTGCATGCTGCTAAGAATGTAGACGGTCTTCTTCCGTTTGGCCGCATACGCCGTCAGCGTAGCAGCAGTGGTTGAAAACACCTAATAAATAAGATAAATTGTTATTTTCATAGCACTTTTACACACAATGACACAATGACACACTTGGCGGTGTTGATTCTAAAAATTAGAAACACATAAACATAGAACCACAAAAGACCTGCAACATACCTGAGTGGTGAATTCATTGCGATCTGTGTGTCTAGCGGATTGAGGGATTTCCCGGCGAATCTTGTTGACTGTGCCGAGGATGGTGGTTTTCCGGCTAAGAAGTTTATGCGCAAGTGACAGCGATGTGAAGAAATTGTCTGTGGTAACATTTCTGCCCTTGTCTAGGAATGGTTCCATCAGCCTCATCACTACATTTTCAGACAGTCTCTCTCCACTGGGACGACTAGGGTCCTTGCCAAGATATGGGAGGACATTACAAATGTACTTGGATTTTAGGTCGCAAGCCACCCAAAAATTACCTCTCATTTGAGAGCAAGCTGCATGCAATTAGATGTGCTAATTCATACCTGTTTACACCTGGGCAAGACCCTACATGCCAATGTGAGACATGGTCAATCAAGTTCTCTGCTTTTAGCAGCCCTCCCTCCCCCACACATACAAACAAGCCACCAGCAACCATTCACACACACCCCCCCCCCCCCCCAACCCCCCTGCAGATTGCTCAGGTAATGACCACATTTACACATGAATTGATGCTAATGATAGCCAAAAGACTGGCCAGTTAGCATCCACTTGGCTAAAGGAGGGTTAAAAAACTCTGGGACTTCTAGTGTTAAGCATATTTTCAAATGGTATCAGTGTAAGGTTAATATGATTTTAGCGAAGAAACCCTAATTTCAATATTAAAGCGTAAGTCTGTTTTGACGAAGGAATCTTAGCTCAGCGGCATGTAAACTGTACCAGAATTGATTATTCTGCTTTGGTTGAAGGAATTCCAATTGCAGTATTGCTTAACCTGTTTCTGATGAATAAATCTCAGTACAGTGTTATAAATTTAAATATGGGCGATGCTCCCCTTTTTACAGTGTAAAGGCCTTACAAATTATAGTTAGATTGATGTCATTCATCTAAACTTTATCCGTGCATTTAAAAAGCTTAGCTACCTGGTGATCAAAACTGTGTCTCACTCACTGAAACTCTGAAGTGCATTGGTTCCCATGACAACAACTTGTCACAGGAAGTGCTAACTCTAGATAGCACATGTGTTACATTCCGACGCCATTTTGTAAACAAACAGCCGAAGTGGCTAAGCTAACCCAACCTAGCAGCCTTTCAGCTTAGGCTAAGCTAACTAATAACTTCAACAGTTAGTTGTTAGAATCATTTACATGAAGCCTTTAACTACAGTTTGTGTGTATGCAGTGTGAAGTGATCTAAACCATTTTCCTTTAACCCCATTTCTGGTTTCTGAATTTTCTCACTCTTTTTTTTCCTTAACTTTAATTCTTCTCATCTAATTTCACCTGCACTTTTCAGGTGCATTCCTTACTGAACGCTGTTCAGCTAAATTTGCAGTTACTTTGTTAATTAAATCTAAACTTAATTACATGTAAACTGTTTAGCTAGAGAATACTTTTAATAGTTATTGGGAACTTTCAATGGCACGTTGACTAAACTTTATGGAGGGACAACACATGGTATGGTCTTGAACATGCAGCAGCTGTGACCAACTATAGAATGATGTCCAAAGCAAATCTAATGGTTGATCATAAGTGCTATTGATTATTCCCAATACTAGATCATTCAGCTGTTTTAATCACTTCTTTAAGTCTTTTTATTAAATTTAATCATAATAGAAGTCATCTATTAATTTTTTTTAACCCTCTTGTTCTAGTGTGGTTTTATTTCCCCATAAAACCGCAAAAGTAAGTAGACAACTTTCCTTCTTGATTTGTTTATTTTCAACAGTTGCTTCAATTTTATGAGCCAGCTACACAAGTAATCTAGACGATTGCTATGGCATAATTTTGAGTACCACTAATAGACACAATCTAATTGGAAAGCTCTCCTCTTCCTCTTTCTTTCTCTTCTTCATTTGTTCAGAGATCAAGCCTGTTGTAAGCTATCAGTAAGTTCTGAGAAATAATTTGACCATAAGAACCATCTTAAGTCATTTATTAAATATAGGCTTACACTCTTCTAGCAAAGCCACTCAGATCCACACAAATCTGAGCATCCTGCTATTTGCAGCTAAGATAGTAATAACCAGGTACACATTTCACTTGCTAACCACACTTGGTAAAACCTAGCTGTACATTATACACCTAGCTGTATCACTTTGCCTTTAGTTCCAAATTCTGTTTGATCTTGCATTAGTCTCTTGCCCTTACTCTCACCACAAGTGTGCCAGAATGTTGCAGATGCTCAGCCTAACTGCCCAGATGGCAGACCAAAAGGACTGGCTAGGTGTTTTGAGGAACACCCTTTTTCCCATGGCTGCTGACGACCTTCAGCACAAGAGCCAAAAGCAACCGGAAAACAAGGGAAGACAACTAATGACAGATGACTCAAACCAGAGGTATGACCACAAATATCTGACTGAGGTTATCTTCCTGGCCCACAACCTCAAACTCCAGATCACAGAGTCCCAAAAGGAGCTGACACACGCTAAAAGCCGCATAGACCAGCTAGAGATGGAGGCTCAGGACAGACACAAGGACCCTGGCAGAAGGGAGACACAGGAGGAAATCCACAGTCTTCAAACGGCACTGACAGCTGCTAAACAACAAGAGCAGTTTGAAAAGACCGCCAGAGAGGACCTGGAAAAGGAACTCTTTCACAAAGACTCACTGTTAAAAGCAGCAAATTCTGAAATCTTGGAAAAAGATGCCAGAATCATGGACTGTGAAGGTCAACTGAAGGTGTCCAGAGCTGGAATTGAAGTGCTGACCCAGCAGCTGGACAACACCAAAGATGAACTTGACATGGTCCAACGAGAACTGAGACACTCTTACCTGCTGCAAAAAGAACCACAGCAGGAGAGACATCTCACTCCCCCACTTGCAATCAGCAGAGAAACCTCCCCCAGCCAAGCACAGAGTTACGAAGGGGAGACAAACCCCTCTGCTTAACACGTCATCTGACAATTTCCTTAAAGCTCCTGCAGCCGCAGAAGGAAAAGGATTGATTCAGACGAATCCTGAAACAACACGTGTAGTGACACTCAAAGACCTCAACCGAATGGCCAGACAGATCCCTGCGTTTACACCAGAGCTTGCAGGAGACCACAACGTCCATGCTTACCTGCGAGACATTGACTTTCACCTGCAGTCTTTGATGAGTGTGAACCATCAAGATAGACTCTATCTGATCTGGATCACATCCAGCCCAGAGGTGCGACGCTTTCTGGCTCGGCAGCCAGAAAACATCCAGTCTAACTACCAGCAGCTGAAACAAGCCATCATAAAGGAGTTCTCAGAGTTTGAAAACGGACTGATCGCTGCCCTAGACACCAAACAGGGTCGGCAGGAAACTCCCTATGTTTACTACCACAGACTCAGACGAGCTTACTTCGGAGCTCGCAACGAACTTGGGATGGAGGAGGACACCAGCTTCAAGAGCCTTTTCCTCCGAAACCTCCATCCTATCATAAGTCACCATTCAGGCATTATGGCCTGCCCCCACACAATGCCTATCCAACAACTGCGTGACTTGACACAGAAGGCCTTTAACAAACACAAGACCTCCTCAAAAAGGGTTTGTAAGATCACAGCGATTCTGAACGGCAAAATCCAGAATCCAAAGCTGGCACCAGAAGGCTCCCAGCATTTCCACAATGCAAGAGCCTTTAACAAAAAGCTAGCCAGCTTAGGGTAGAACCGTCACCATGGCCATAGACCTAGACAAGACCACCCGCTGGGAGGAGACATGGAAAAGAACATCCTCACCCAGCAAACACCACAGGACGTCCCACAGCAGTCTACAGCAACAACATCCTCCTCCACACCTTTCACACAGGTGCCAAACAGAGGCTGCACAAAGACAGCTGGACATGCCTGCTTCCGAGTTACAAGAGCTGCTAGCACTAGCAAAGGAGCTCCTTGAACAGAACTCCCCTGAGGAGTACTGGGAAGAACGAACCTCTGACTCTTGCCCAACACAGCTCGGGCAAGCTCAAGTCAGCACTGCCGCCAGAGCAGAGTAACACTGCAGACTTCAGACTCCTGGTCCCTGGGTGCAGAACCAAGGGCGAATGACAACCTGCTGCCCTTTTGCTACCAGTACTAGGTCAGTCTGAAACTCTCCCCACGCTAAACAACACCCATAACCACTCCCTGCAGTCACAAGCAACCACCTGCCTCAAAGGACAGGTGACACACTGTCAAGGCACCTGCTGCCTCGGCACCTGCTGCAGAGACCTGTACTTGGCTTCTGTCTGCATCACCTGATGGAATGACCACTGCTCCAGGAAACACAAACAACCAGAGGCCACCATGGCCTTCCAGCCTTGTATGACAGAGGTGTGTCTGATCTTTCTGCACTCCCAACGTCGTTCGTGGTTGTCCTTGAGAGGGACAACAACGATCGAAAGGGGGGAATATGTAGCGTCTGGACCAATCAGACACACACAAATTATTCATTTATTTAATGAATAATCCAGAAAACTCACTCTCCCAACAAATGCCTGTGAAACTTCCCCCAAAAACTAACATCCCAAATTAAGCTAACACACTGGCAGAACGCGGTGTTTTGTTACAGGACACACAGAGACTGATAAGACTGAGTTTTACGATCGAAAGGAATGTCTCCAGAAAACTGTGAATCTCACTTAAATTCTGGCAGAGGAGGAGAAATAAACCCTGTTAATTCTATATATTCTATATATAACCATTTGAGAAATATGTAAACATGTATCTAATTTTCCGATCTCATGATTTTCCTTTAACCCCCTGAGGTCTACGGTATCGCCGGCGATACCAGCTCGCTTTTTTTTTATCAGTGTAAAATAAACTCATAAATACTCTGTTGACTTTGATTTTTCATAGGAGTTTCGTACATCAATCGATTCTGTTAAATGTGTATTATTTTTGTGTATACTCATAATAAAAACAAAGTGTTGAGCTTTTCGCCAAATAAAGAAAAATAAACACGAAGCGAGTTCTTCCTTCTCTCTGTCAGTGTAGTCCATTCTGAAACGCGTCCGAAAATGAACAATAACTCACCGAATACACAGACACGTGAGATATGTCTTTATGAAGCTTGAAATCTCTTCTTTTAAATGAAGTAATTTATATAAAAAACAAATGTTTTCACCTCATGTAATCCGTTTGAAAGCAAGGAGAGGTACCGTTTTTCCTTCTGCCTCATTATCTCTATAATGAGTTGAGGCCGCCCCGCCCCCGGCGCTATTCAAATGGTAAATAGTTTAGGTGATCTAGTATGCATCGCATACGCCCCCCCGATCAATGCCATAAAAACACAGTTTCTTCATCAGACTTACTGATAGTTCATTGCGTTTTGAGTATGGCACGCTTCTCCAGTAAAGACGCCCTTCAGATGATTCTGGACAGCGAGGAAGTTGTTTCCTCAGAGGAAGATTGTAACTCAGACTACGAACGGCAGCATTTTGAAGAGCGAATTCCACCGTTTACACAATTTCGGAGTAAGTTTTACTTAAAAGTCTTTTGTCTTTTATTTTTCGTGTTCGCATTTATGAGGAAAAAACAATATTACGTGACAGTTCTCCATTATGGACGCGAGCGCTCTGAAAGCCACTAAAAGACTTTCAAACTTTCACAGAGACCTCAAAACAGAAACTACAAATCCTTTCTTTAAAACGAATTTCGTTTTGTATCAATTGTATCTTAATTTTAATAATTTTTTCATTAACAAATTTCCTGGATTTAAAGTAAATATAGGCTAGCAATCACAACATAAGGTGCTTGAACTGGAGATCATCATTAACCAGACCGTAGCCTACTCGCCTCACATGTCTAAAAAATGTGAAATATATTTACAGAAAGCTGGTTCTAAACAAAACCATCCAAAACAAAAAACTATGTAGCCTAATAAATGTGCATTTCTCCGGTGCGTTCACTAGCCTACTGCGAAGATCGCGAGTCAATAGCCTATCGTCAACTTCATCTTTGCCAGAAGTTAAATTTAAATTGCGTGTGTGAATGAATGATGATGTTTTAGCAAACTGTATTGCTATACTGAGGAAAGGAAAATTCGACTGAAATGTGTTGAAATAAAATGTAGGCTATTTGTATAAGCAACGTATTAAACTGCAAATTAACAATATGCCCTAATATTTCATGAAAACAACGTTACAGTCAGGCGAAATATGAAAGACAACATCTTGTTGACTAGATTTGGGTACAGTTTTTACTGTAGAATATACTGCCACGTCAAATAAGCTTTTGTTTAGCAATTTCTATATCTATTTTTGTCAAAAATAAAGTCATCAACTAAGATGTTAGCTGTTCCAATGTTGACTATATTCAAACTAATGAATACATAGATAAAATGTAGGCCTATAATCATTTTTTTATACAAAGAAAGAGTACACTTGAAATATTGTTGAAATTGTAATTATTGTTGTAATTGTAACCTTTTTAATAAAATAGCAAAACATATTTACAAGATAGATGTAAGCAAAATCTTAAATGGTCAATATAAGTCTTCTTCTAAATATATCTTTTGTCCTTGCATTGTGGCTCAGTCAGTTTCACACCTGAGTGAATGGCTCATCATTATGCAGAGTGGGTGGGACATTGTATTCTCAGGTGTAAACCACTCCTCGTTCACGCCCCCCTCGCATATTGGCTTTCCAAGCAAAACCTGTTTTACATCAATTTAAATCAATGTATGGTTTTATGTGAACGATAAAGCAAGACTATTTTCACATAATTTTGAAGAAAAAACTCTAGGCGAGGACATCCATTAGTCAAAAGTCTTATTGACACATATTTACTATGTGTTTTGTGGCCTTATTTCAGAAATTTTAGTTTTTAGTTTTTTCAATAACCACGCATAAACATTATTCTCTCAAAAATGAAAACATGTACATACACGTGGCTCACATAGTATGGTAGCCCTGTTTGTGCTATATAGAGTGAATTTACACCTTTGCCATTAATATGTTTATATGCAACTGAAAAAAGCACAAATGTCAGGGCATGTCAGACCATCTCAAGGGCCCCAAAAACAGCCCAGACCCCAGAGGGTTAATGTGGTTGTCTTTTGTATTCTTGTAAACTCTATTGGGTTAATATTTCAGACTTTGGATAATATGGTTAACCAAATCTAATGTGTGGCATTTTTGGTATCTATAAACTCCAATCTTCATCCCCGTTTTGTTCATTTACATTACATTCTGCTAACTTTGTGATGCATTAGTATTATAAGCATCTTAAAGATTCTTGTGTTAAACATCCAATCAAATTGCATGTTCAAAGGGACAATGGGTCGTAAAAATTTCCCTCCAAAGGGAAATCTTCTCATTGGCTCACACAGCTCCAGAGGTTGTGCCATCTTCACGCTTTAAAGTCACTGATCAGCTCTCTCTCATACTCCTGTACTGGAATGCTGACGTGAAGAAGATGCTGAACTAGAAAAGTTTCTAAGGACCCACCAAGCTTGTGCCAGGCTGCGGCCTTGTCTTTCCATTCACCAAAGATACTCTGAAAACCACTGGTTCTCTCATCAAGCCCACACCAGCAAAGATCAACTGGAGCCTCAACAGATTGCATCAGGACAGTTTAATTCAAATGGGCGAGACATGCAAGTATCAAACTTAGTCTCATTATTTGATACATTAAGTATCCTTACCCCTTTAACCCTCTGAGGTTGGCAAACGCGCCCCCGCGTTTTGCTGGATTTTCTTCACATTGTAGCACAATAAACTTAAATTACTCCGTCATTTATGGTCATACAGAAAAAAGAAATATAAAAAAAGAATCTGTGATATTTCTACTTTTGTATGTGTCCACTTACAATCAAATCAAAACATTGTACTTTTGTAAAATAAAGAAAATAAACAGGGTGTGCGTTCTGCCTCTCCGTCGCTGTGAACTTTTTTTTCTTGAGCACGTCTATAAACTGAAACAAAACTCAGCGAATACTTGTCACACATTTATGAGCCATATACCTTTATACACATTTAAGTGTGTACTTTTAAATGATCGGATTCAAACTGAAAACAAATATTCTCTGTTTAAGTCATTTGTATAAAACCAACAGGATGTCCAGTATCTCAAACGCTTGCTAATTACTTTTAATTCGACCACGCCCACTCGCGCAAAAGTGATTCACATGCAAATCGTCCACATGGAACGCGAACGCCCTCGTTACCTCAAACACAAAACACCCAAAAACTTCACAAGTCTCTGCTTTTCGTCGAGTTTGGAAGACACGTCTGAGCTTACATTGGATTTACCTCAGAAGAAGAAGAACGCGATTTGAAGACAAGAAAGATGTAAGGTAAGAAATTCTTACTTATTAGTTTATGGTATTGTTGCATAAACTTCACATTGCAGTTGAACTGTTGCTAGATATATGGTGAATATTATACTATTTAGACCCGTGTTTACTGTTAAATACTGTTTGTGGATATCTGCTCAAACATAGATATGTATAACCATAATGTTTAATATTTTGGAGCGTGATTGCGTTTGAATGTATCATATTTTGGAGCGCGATCGCGTTTGAATGTATCATATTTTGGAGCGCGATCCCGTTTGAATGTATCATATTTTGGAGCGCGATCGCGTTTGAATGTATCATATTTTGGAGCGCGATCGCGTTTGAATGTATCATATTTTGGAGCGTGCTGTGGGTTTGAATGTATCATATTTTGGAGCGCGATCGCATTTGAATGTATCATATTTTGGAGCGCGATCGCGTTTGAAAGGACAAATGCACCAAACATTAGGCTTTATGTTTTTACTATTATCTCATTTCATATCATCATAACGAATGGAAACATTTGAAGTAACATAAGATAATCAATATATTTTTCTCTAGCATTGTTACTGAAATCTTTTGGAAGATTTATAGGCTGCTATAGGTTATTGTTATTATTATTTTATGCAGTACTGCACATAGCTTGTGCCTACAAGGCACAACAAACATGGTGTTCATTATATTATATATTGTTGGAAACATTTGTGTGTGTGTGTGTGTGTGTGTGTGTGTGTATTCTGTGAATTTTAAAAAGCTATTTTAACCAGAAAAATCTAAAATGTATTCCCAAAATCGTGCAGGCCTAGTTTCTCTTGATACCAGTATGTTCACTTTTTTTCTTTTCTTTCAGGAACTAGATGCAACTGAGTCCTGCTGACTTCAACATTCATATGAGTCTCTGTACATGAAAATGGTAAAGTGAAAATCAAACACCTTGGAAATGAAAGGTATGTATAATGTTTTTAGGAATGGCACAAAGGTCTCTGTCTTTGGATCATTGTTTTCAATGTGCTCTTTTGTCATTTGTTGTGTATCTTTGGATTATGTTGTGTTGTAAATAAATCCAAACAATCTAAAAGCCATTATTTTTTAAATCTCCTCATTCTTTGTGCAAGGTTGCTCTGAATGACAGGGCCTGATCGCTCCTAATAGGGCCGTTAGGGGAGTGTCTTTGTCTTTCTCAGGTGTTAAAGCCTTACATATTAATGAGATGATCACGCCTCTTCGCATAAGGCTTTTTCACACAAAACACGTCTTAGAAATTTTAAATCAATATATTGTCTTATCTGAATGAGCGGTCAGGGTGATTTTCACATTGTTACGAACTGCTCCGAGACACGAGGGTTAAGATCCAAACGCAGCTTTATTGTATGGGGCAATCCAGAATCATAATCAGATGTACAAGCAAGAGTCATACACAGACAGGCAGTCAAAACAAAGAAACAAACAAAACAGGCAGGGACCAGAGGCAAAAGAGTAATCCAGGGAACAGGGCAAGAAATCCAAATAAACCAAAAGACAAGAAACCAGGGAAAACACTCAGAATTGCAGTGTAACACTTAAACAAGACTTCGCACCGAGTGAATGTGAAAACCAGGTATTTATGGTGTGAGTGAAACAAGGTGATAAGACACAGGTGAATGAGATGAGTGCTGATGAGTCCGGGCAGTGAGTTATGGGAAATGTAGTTTGTGAGGAAGTGATCATAGTCTTATGTGGAGTGCCCTCTGGTGGCTCTCAAGGGCACTCCAGCTGGTGACCGTTACATAGCCCCCCCTTTAAGGAGCGGATTCCAGACGCTCCTAAAACTGTCCAGGAGGGAGGTGAAGCGGAGGCGGACCCGGGGGCGGGATGGAGGGCCAGGCCCGTGGAGCGGATAACGACCTGGAGACTGCGGCAAGACGGGAGGCCAGGGCGGATCAGGCTGTGCAGGCGACCAGGGCGGATCAGGCTGTGCAGGCGACCAGGGCGGATCAGGCTGTGCAGGCGACCAGGGCGGATCAGGCTGTGCGACCCTTCAGACGGCCAGGGAGGAGACGACCCTTCAGGAGGCCAGGGAGGAGACGACCCTTCAGGAGGCCAGGGAGGAGACGACCCTTCAGGAGGCCAGGGAGGAGACGACCCTTCAGGAGGCCAGGGAGGAGACGACCCAGGAACAGGAACAGACACCGGCTCAGGGACAGGAACAGACGCCGTGGCAGCGGTTATCTCAGTTGAGGGCTCAGGTTCAGGCGTGTCGGCGACCATCTCTGCTGAGGGCTCAGGCGATGTGGCGGCGGTCATTTCGTCTGGAGACACTGGCTCGGTGGCGGCCATCTTGTACGGAGACACTGGCTCGGCGGCGGCCATCTTGTACGGAGACACTGGCTCGGCGGCGGCCATCTTGTACGGAGACACTGGCTCGGCGGCGGCCATCTTGTACGGAGACACTGGCTCGGCGGCGGCCATCTTGTACGGAGACACAGGCGTGGAGTCGGCCATCTTGTCCGAAGACACAGGCGTGGAGTCGGCCATCTTGTCCGAAGACACAGGCGCAGAAAGAGGAAGAGGAACAGATTCAGGCTCAGTATCAGGATCAGATACAGGCTCAGGAACAGATTCAGTCTCGGCGGGACGAGACTCTTGACGGGCGGACGTGACGTGAGGCTCAGTCTCTGGATTGGCTGACGTGACGTGAAGCTCAGTCTCTGGATCGGCAGAAGTGACGTGAAGCTCAGTCTCTGGATCGGCAGAAGTGACGTGAAGCTCAGTCTCTGGATCGGCAGAAGTGACGTGAAGCTCAGTCTCTGGATCGGCAGAAGTGACGTGAAGCTCAGTCTCTGGATCGGCAGAAGTGACGTGAAGCTCAGTCTCTGGATCGGGATCAGCGCGCTCTGAGCTTGACGGGACCAGCGGCGGCAAGGGCTTTGAGCTGGGCAGGACCAGCGGCGAAGAAGGCTGAGCGCTGGGCAGGACCAGCGGCGAAGAGGACTCTGAACTGGACGGAACCAGCGGTGAAGGCTCGGTGCTGGACGGAACCAGCGGCGAAGAAGGCTGAGCGCTGGACGGGACCAGCGGTGAAGAGGGCTCAGTGCTGGATGGGACCAGCGGTGAAGAGGGCTCAGTGCTGGACGGGACCAGCGGTGAAGACTTTGTGCTGGCGGGCATGACGCTTGCTGTCACAGACGCGGCGGGCATGACGCTCTCAGTCTCAGGGGCAGCGGGCACGACGCATACTGCTTTGGTCTCAGCAGATTTGGCGTGAAGTGCGGGCTCGGCTGGACTGGCGTGAAGTGCAGGCTCTGGCTCTGGCTCGGCAGGACTGACGTGAAGCTCTGGCTTGGCAGGACTGACGTGAAGCTCTGGCTCTGGCTCGGCAGGACTGACGTGAAGCTCTGGCTCAGGGGATGCTGTGAGATTGTGGTACCCCTCATCCACAAAGCCCACCGTAACCGACGAGCCGCTTATCCGAAGAGCGAGGTCGACATATTGTATAAAAGTCCATTGAGGGGTGTTGTCAGGCATGAGGTACTCTAACATGTCCTCAAGCCCATAGCGGAACATGTCTTTTAAGACCGCATCGTTGAGGTCCACCCCATGGCAGAGCTCACAAAACTCCTCCACATAGCTCTCAATCGGGCGGTCACCTTGGCTGAGACGGAAGAGACGGATTACTGGGTCCATGGTTTGCATCGCTGCTGGATCTTGGTGCGGCGAAGTCTTCTGTTACGAACTGCTCCGAGACACGAGGGTTAAGATCCAAACGCAGCTTTATTGTATGGGGCAATCCAGAATCATAATCAGATGTACAGGCAAGAGTCATACACAGACAGGCAGTCAAAACAAAGAAACAAACAAAACAGGCAGGGACCAGAGGCAAAAGAGTAATCCAGGGAACAGGGCAAGAAATCCAAATAAACCAAAAGACAAGAAACCAGGGAAAACACTCAGAATTGCAGTGTAACACTTAAACAAGACTTCGCACCGAGTGAATGTGAAAACCAGGTATTTATGGTGTGAGTGAAACAAGGTGATAAGACACAGGTGAATGAGATGAGTGCTGATGAGTCCGGGCAGTGAGTTATGGGAAATGTAGTTTGTGAGGAAGTGATCATAGTCTTATGTGGAGTGCCCTCTGGTGGCTCTCAAGGGCACTCCAGCTGGTGACCGTTACACACATAGTTTTGGAGCAAATATTCTAGGCTACGTGATACAATTTTCAAAAGTCTTGTGAAGAAATAATCAGTATGGGTTTCATGGCCTTATTTCAGTGACAATTTTTTTTTGTATTTTCACAAACCACGCATAAATGTCATTATCTCAAAACTACAAACTTTTACACACATGCTGCTGATATATTATTGTAGCAGAGTTTGTGCTAAATACAGTGTAATAAGACTTTAGCCATGACAATGTCACAAGTAACAGAAATAAGCACAAATGTCAGAGCATGTCAGAACACCTCCAGGGCCAGAAAACAGCTCAGACCCCAGAGGGTTAAAGAAGGGCGTGATAAAACTTAACTGATGGTTTGCTCAAGGCTGTTGATCTGCTGAATTTCAAACAATGCTATAATGTCTTGCTTTCCTGTATTCTGCTTCAGCTCTCTGTATGTGTGTGTATGTTAGAGTAGTTTAAGTGTTTAGACTAGTTAATAAAATCTTGTTCATGTCACACCTAAAGTTGTCCGTGTCTCAAGCTCATAACTGGAGTCACTAATCATTTAAGATTTTTGCTACTGCTCTTAGTAGTACTGTAAATTAAGAAAGACATTTCCCATGCCCCGGAAATGTACATTTCTTAGAGTTAATAAACAATTAATCCTGAGTGTTCACGGGACAAACAGGTTAATTGATTGTAATATTAATTTACGACAGTAAGTTAGTTATGTTAACTGATCCAAATATTCATAATCAATTATAACCAGTTATTATTGATTATTAATATTTCATAGAGCTAATTTGCTACACTCCAATAGAGTTAAGAATGTCTTTAAATGCCAATCCCAATGCATCTTTTTCGTTATCTAAATGTATATTAAAATCACCAACAATTAGGGCTTTATCTGAAGCCAGTACTAACTCTGATAGAAAGTCAGCAAATTCTTTGATAAAGTCTGTATGGTGTCCTGGTGGCCTGTATACAATAGCCAGCACAAATCTCAAACGTGATTTATCATTTACACTATATATTGTTTCATTAAGCACCAACACTTCAAAAAAAATTATATTTGAAACTAGACTTAAGTAATTCTAAAAATATTACTTTAAATGACAGCAACAGACTTTGCCTTTCAGACGAGGTTCATGTTTATAACCATAATCTTGTGGGGTGGACTCATTTAAAATCATGTAATCGTTTGGTTTTAGCCAGGTTTCTGTCAAACACAGCACATTTAGGTTATAGTCTGTAATCATATCATTAACAATAAGTGCTTTTGAAGTAAGGGATCGAATATTCAGTAACCCAAGCTTTATCATTTGCTCATTTGTATTATATCTGTTTTTTATTTGTTGAACATCAATAACATTTTTGGATGGGTTTGGAAGTTTTTTGTATTTCCATGACTGTGTGGGGAACAGACATAGTCTCTATATGATGATATCTAGGTGAAAGAGTCTCTAGGTGATGGAATTTATCTGACCTCTGTGATGTGAGACAACTAGCAGACGGTCCGTTTAGCCAGTCTGTCTGCTTCCTGACCTGAGCCCCAATTCATATTTGAGCTCTTAAGAATATGTGCAATATTATTAGAGAGAAGAGCAGCACCATCCCAGGAGGGATGAATACCATCTCTTTCAATCAGGTCAGGTCTGCCCCCAAAACATTTCCAATTGTCTATAAATTCTATATTATTTTGCGGACACCACTTAGACAGCCAGCCATTGAGTGAGGATAGTCTACTAAGTATCTCATCACTCCGGCGAACAGGAAGGGGGCCAGAGCAAATTACAGTGCCTGACATCGTACTTGCGAGTTCACACACCTCTTTAACGTTAATTTTAGTGATCTCAGACTGGCGGAGTCGAACATCATTAGTGCTGACGTGAATAATAAACTTAGAGAATTTACGATTATCATTAGCCAGCACTTTTTCAAATTTGCTTTGATGTCAAGTGCTCTGGCTCCCAGCAAATATACAGCTAATTGTTCACGTTCCGTGTAATAGAATCACCAATAACTAGGGCACATTCAACAGGATTCACAGTGGGTATTTCACAGAGTGGGGAGAATCTATTTGTTTTTTTATCGGAACGGAAGAGTGGTGTTTTTTCCCGCGACTACAGCGTCTCACCGTCACCCAATTGCCCTACTGCTTGGGTTCTACTACAGCCGGAACCGAACAATGTACAGAGTTCACTAAGCTAGTCACATCCAAAGCAGTATCTAAAGCCCTTGCACTCTTACTATCCTCGATTAAAGTTTGGATGCATGTCTCTAGTTCTGAAATCTTCTCCGTCACCCTGACTATCTCCCTGCATTTATCACATTTAAATCCCTCATTGCTGACAGAGAATGCTATACTATACATGTGACACGAAGTGCAGGTGAAAATAAAAGGAGAAGACATTACTCACCGTGTTTGTTGACTGATCCTACTCACCACAGTTGTTTGATAGACTTGTAAAAGGCGCGAGCGAGAAAAAATAAATAGAGCACACGGATGGCACGCTAACAGGCCAGCGAATTACTAGCATGTTATGCTAGTAATAACGATTTAGATTAAAGCTAGCGATGTCAAGTTAATGTTTGGTGTTGAGTAAGCTATATTTAGCAGTATAAACAACAAGGAATGATAGTAATTGATGATTCAAAACAGAAAGAGATACGAAGCTTACAGAAGCAAACCAACTCAACAGCAGAAGCAGCAACAAGGCAGACCAATGGACCCCTCAGGAACATTAATGATGTCACAAGAAAAGGAAGGCATATTCAAGTATCTGTGAATCGCATATCAGTAGGCAAGGCAAGTTTATTTATATAGCACATTTCATACACAATGGCAATTCAAAGTGCTTTACATAGGAGAAATTAAAATAATTAAAAGAAATAAGAATAATTAAAACAGTTTAGAAAAATAAAATAAAATAAAATACAGTACAGTACAAACAGTCGGACGAACAGCGGCACAGTGCTCATTCAGTAAATGCATAGCTAAACAGATGTGTTTTGAGTCTGGATTTGAATGTGACCACTGTAGGAGCACATCTGATCTCTTCTGGAAGCTGGTTCCAGCTGCGGTTGGCATAATAGCTAAAAGCGGACTCGCCATGTTTAGAGTGAACCCTTAGTATTTCTAGCTGATATGATCTGAGTGATCTGTTGGGTTTATATTCAGTGAGCATATCTGCAATGTATTGAGGTCCTAGGCCATTGAATGATTTATATACCAGTAATAATA
Source organism: Leuciscus idus (assembly GCA_021554675.1). Classification (NCBI taxonomy): domain Eukaryota; kingdom Metazoa; phylum Chordata; class Actinopteri; order Cypriniformes; family Leuciscidae; genus Leuciscus; species Leuciscus idus. The sequence continues at coordinate 24,288,578 of CM038628.1, forward strand.
CTTTAAAATCAATCCTAAATCTAACTGGGAACCAGTGTAAAGACCTGAGGACTGGTGTGATATGTTCATATTTTCTGGTTCTGCTCAGAATCCGAGCGGCAGCGTTCTGTATGAGCTGCAACTGTCTTATGGTCTTTTTGGGAAGGCCAGTGAGGAGTCCATTATAATAATCCACCCTGCTGGTGATGAAAGCATGCACAAGTTTCTCTAAGTCTTGTCTGGAAACAAAGCATCTAATTCTTGCAATATTTTTTAGATGATAGTATGATGATTTAGTTATTGCTTTGACATGACTACTGAAACTAAGGTCTGACTCTAGTGTCACACCAAGATTCCTGACTTGATTTTTAGTTGTTTGACCCCTAGAGTGAAGGTATGCGTTCACCTTGAGAACTTCATCTTTGTTTCCAAACACAATGACTTCAGTTTTGTCTTTGTTTAATTGAAGAAAGTTTTGACACATCCAACTGTTGACTTCGTCAATGCATTGGCACAGGGAGTCAATGGGGCTGTAATCCTTAGGCGAAAGGGCTAAGTAGATCTGTGTGTCGTCGGCATAGCTGTGGTAAGCAATTTGGTTCTTTCTCATTATTTGGCTCATTGGGAGCATATACAGGTTGAACAGGAGTGGCGCAAGAATCGAGCCTTGAGGGACTCCGCATGTCATGGATGTCCACTCAGACTTATGGTCTCCTATACTCACATAATAACCTCTCCCATCTAAGTATGACCTGAACCATTTTAGGACTATCCCAGAAAGCCCCACCCAGTTTTCCAGCCTGTCAAGAAGTATGATATGATCGACAGTGTCAAATGCAGCACTGAGGTCGAGTAGTACCAGCACTGATAATTTTCCTGAATCAGTATTTAAGCGAATATCGTTTATTATCTTTATGAGCGCTGTCTCTGTGCTGTGGTGCGGTCGGAAACCAGATTGAAAATTGTCAAAGTATCCATTCGAGCTTAAGAATTTGTTCAGCTGATTGAAGACAACTTTTTCAATGATCTTGCCTATGAAAGGAAGATTTGAGATCGGTCTATAGTTGCTTAATATGGTCTTATCCAGATTGCTCTTTTTCAGGAGGGGCTTGACAACTGCACTTTTTAGGGAGTTTGGAAAACTCCCAGAGAGAAGTGAGGCATTTACCACTTCTAGAAGATCTGCTTCTAAACTGTTTAACACACTTTTGAAAAAAGATGTGGGAAGTGTGTCAAGGGCGCATGTTGATGTTTTAAGGTGCTGTACGGTTTCTTCCAAAATTTTGCCATCAATTTCTTTGAAATCAGACATAGTAACTACTTTCTCAGGTGGTCTGATCTGTCTGACCTCAGCGCAACTCAAGGATGTGCTGATCACCTTTCTGATATTATTGATTTTCTCATACCCCTTTTCCACCAAAAAAGAACTGGTTCGGAACTGGTGCTGGTTCAAAGTTGGTTCAACTTGCGAACCTTCTCAGAACCTGTTTGTTTTTCCACTGACTAGAGAGCCCAGCGAACGACGTCATCACTGTGTACGTTGCCATAGGCTACGTCTTAAGGGGGTGTACACCACCTGCAAATCCAATAACATCAGCAATTTTCTGATTTCTGTAAATGAATATAAAACTTGCAGCACAGGGTGAAGTCAACTACGATATGAGACACATGCACATTTAATATAAAACTATGTAACGTCGGTTAAATGGCGCTCTGTTGCGCGGCAGGATTTTGAACACGGTCCTGAGCCGTTGCTGGGCGCCGCGGACAGACGCCGAAAGGCACCGCCGGTGTGTGTACACTTCTAGAGAATAATGCGTTCGAATTTAAAAGACGCGGCGCGTCGCTGAGCTGAGCTGCGCGCCCGGTGTGCGACCCCCTTTAGCTTTCCTAGAAACACTTGCGCCAAATTCAAACATAACAATTACAATGGCGGAATACATCGTCTTTCTGCAAATGTTTCTCCTTGCTTTGCGATCCTATATTGGGGTCAGAAGAAGACGTTTAGAACACATTTGTGCTGTTCGGACGGAGGTTACGTTCGAGAAGAAGTTCGACAATAACCCCGCCTCCAGCATGACGTGGTTAAAGAACGGTTCTAGTCCAGCAAAGAGTTGGTGCCGCTTTGGAACCAATTTTCCTGGCCGAGAACCGGTTCTTTGGCTGTCGAAACACAAAGAACTGGTTCGCGAGTAGGCACCGGCTCCGAACCGGCACCAGCACTGCCTTGGTGGAAAAGGGGTATCAGAGAAGAAAGAAGCAAACTCACTGCACTTGCTGTCTGAGAGCATTTCACTGGGAATCTGGCTTGGGGGCTTTGTCAGTCTCTCTACAGTAGCAAAAAGAGTGCGTGTGTTGTTTAAATTGCTGTTTATAATATTTGAGAAGAAAGTCTGTCTAGCTTTGCCTAGTTCCATATATTGAAAGCATGCAGGCTGTCTTTGTAGATGTTATAATGGACTACAAGTTTTGTCTTCCGCCACATGCGTAGCCAGTAGCCAGATTAGAAGACTTGTGGCAACAGCAATTCAAGCAGGATTTTCCTAAACCAGAAAAGGATTATCAACTGGAAATGTCCAAGGAAGACCACCAATTTATGAAAATGATGTCTAAGTCAGCTAAACTTGTAGATGGTCATTACAGCTTGTGCCTGCCTTTGAAGAACAAGGCTATTCAGGCTGAACAACAGGCTCTGAATTTGAAAAGAAAATTCATCAGAAATCCTGAGTTCCACACAGAGTATACATCTTTAATGAACAGTCTCATCAGAAATGACTATGCTGTCAAGCTGACAGAAGACAATCACAAGCAAACATATGACAACATATGGTACATACCTCATCATGGCGTGTACCATCCCATCAAACAAAAACGGAGAGTTGTTTTCGATTGTGGGGCATCTTTTCAAGGGATGACGTTGAACCAACAACTTTTACAAGGCCCTAACCTCACAAGTAATCTTGTCGGTGTCATTACAAGATTCAGACAGGAAAGTATCGCTTTTATGGCAGATGTGGAAGCTATGTTCCACCAGGTTCGCATCCATGAAGTGGATTCAAATCTAAGGTTCTTGTGGTGGCCTCACAGAGATCATAATGGAGACTTGGTGGAACAGAAAATGGTTGTTCACTTGTTTGGCGCTACTTCTTCACCCAGGTGTGCCTGCTTTGCTTTGAGGAAGTGTGCTGAAGATCATAGTACATTATTCAAAGCTGACATTGTTGATGCTGTTCTTCGAAATGTTTACGTAGATGACTGTTTAAAGTCCACAACCACTGAGACACAAGCCAAAGAGCTGTATCAAGCCAGAAGGGGACAAGTGAAAGTTCTCAGGTCAGACAATGGGACCAATTTTGTAGGTACTGAGCATGAGTTAAGGCAATCCATTGAAAAAAAGAACCACCAAAAGATTCGGGCCATCTTAGTCAGCAAGGAATTAAGTGGGTTTTCAATCCTCCCACTAGATCTCACCATGGCAGGGCATGGGAGAGATTGATATGCTCAACAAGAAAGATCCTTAATGCTACAATCAGAGAACAAGTTCTTGATGAGGAATGCCTTCAAACAGTTTTCTGTGAAGTAGAGGCTATAATCAACAGTCATCCAATCACAGCAGCATCAAGTGATGTAAATGATTTGGAAGCTTTAACTCCGAACCACTTGTTGTTACTCAAGTCAAAGCCATCGTTGCCTCCAGGAATGTTTGACAAAGATGCCCTGTATTCTCAATGCAGATGGAAACAGATTCAGTACATTTCTGATCTGTTCTGGAAAAGTTGGTGTCGGGAATACTTGCCGCAGTTTCAACAGAGACAAAAGTGGAATAACACAACAAGAAACTTCTCTGTTGGAGATATTGTTCTGGTAGTTGATGACTCCACCCCAAGGAATGGGGTATTAGCAAGGGTTATTAAAAGCATTTCTGATAAGAAGGGTCTCGTCCGACAGGTTAGTTAGCAAAAAACTAACATTTTGGAAAGACCCATAACAAAATTTTGCCTGTTGCAGGAGGCAGAATGAGTATAGTGAAGGCAATACGTCTATAAGAACCCAAATTAGTGTTACTTTGGACTTTAAAAATTCACTAAGGATATTAAAGCAGAGGTGGGTAGAGTACCCAAAAACTGTACTCAAGTAAAAGTACAAGTACTTATAGAAATATTTACTCAAAGTAAAAGTAAAAGTAATAATCTTAATAGTTACTTGAGTAAGAGTAAAAAAGTATCCAATGAAAAAACTACTCAAGTAGCGAGTAACTTACTTCGGATCATATAGGCCTCTATTTTATATATATATATATATATATATATATATATATATATATATATATATATATATATATATATAGGCTACAGTATATATATATAGGCTACAGTATATATATATATATGAAGACTTCAGATGCAAAAGCCTCTGAGTGCCATCTGAAACTTTCTTCTAAAACAAGCATTTTTATCAAGCTTGTATATTTAAGTTCAGTAATTTCACTTTAATGACAATTAATAGGTACTTTTCATTGCCATTTAAGTGAAATAACTGAACATAAACATACAAACTTGATAAAAATGCTCTTTTAGAAGAAAATTTCAGATGGTACTTAGAGGCTTTTGCATCTGAAGTCGTCATATATATATAAAATAATATTATTTAGATTTTTTTTATTTAAATGACTATTATTTTCATAAGTAGATTGGCTCTCTTTGCAACAAAAAACATTATTTCTGCCATCTGTAGCCCGAAAATCATTGCCTGTCCTTTGGTTTGTATAATAGTAACTTATACAACTACATTTGGATTATTAGACAATGTCGAAATAAAGTGAATCTGCAGAGTGTTGCATTCAAAGGCATGTAATTGACACAGAGAAGAAAGAGTTAAAACTCTTCACATGTGCTCGCGCTCATGACTGCTACTGAACATCTGAACACAAAAAAACAAACACAAGTACATCGACGGATCTTTTTCTGTCTGTTCTCCAAAATATAATCAAATGTTTATTTCTGCAAGCATGTTTAAACTGGTTAACTGTGTGTACGGCAGGCAAAGGCATTCGTTTTCAAGTCGAGTTCGTACGCCACTGCGCAACAAACACACAAACTACCGCAGGATGGCGGGTGTTCATAAACTGTGAACAATGGTAGCTTATTTAATGTAGAAATTAATGTATTATGTCCAAAAAACGGGTAATGTCATCCTTTCTAGTAGTGCTATCATGGCATAATAATCTGTTTGGTTGTAAAATGTATTACCTGAGTTAAATGAAATCGAATGTATCGTCCTGTGGAATCATTCATTCACAGACAGCTTACGAAGATGTTCAACTAATAAAGATCTTCATCGCTGGCAAATATATGATGCATTTGAAGATTTGCTCTCACTTGACTGTACTGTAGGTCCACGGCCACTTCATCCAACGCTCTTGATGTCCTTAAATCTTCCTGTTACGACTCCGAGTCGAGTGTGAATTGCAATCGCTTCAGACGATTCAGTGCGTGCAGGAACTGAACAGAATCAGGAACTGAATCATTCAAACTGATTCGCGAACCGATTTAGACAGATCTACCAACTTGTTTGATGAAGTCTTTGAACAGAATCGACTCAAAAGAGTGATTCATTTGTGAATTGAGCATCGCTCAAGCCCAGAAAAAAAAGATACATCGCGCTTGGAATAAACTACGCATTTAACAACACATTGCATTAAAATAAAGTAACGAGAAGGACGTCGCCCAACGTAACGAAGTAAAAGTACAGTTTTTTCATTAGAAATGTACTCGAGTAAAAGTAATAAGTACCCACATTCAAATCTACTCTTAAAAGTACAATTTTTCCAAAAAAATACTCAAGTAAATGTAACGAAGTAAATGTACTTCGTTACTACCCACCTCTGTATTAAAGTAATACGGCTTCTGTTTAAATTTAAGTAATTGTTTCAAAGAGTTTGAGAACAATTAGAGGCCGGTAATATAGGACCCTGATTTTGCTTATGTTCAGTGACAATTATTGCATATTATGTGGTGCATTTTAGTATTTGAATATTTGTGTTTTGATTGTAAACTTTCTTTATTTGTGTGTACTATTTAGATAAATATTCTCTATATTTACATTGAAATATGTTATATGTTAAAATTGTGCACTGGCCCTTTAACCCTCTGAGGTCTGAGCTGTTTTCTGGCCCTGGAGGTGTTCTGACATGCTCTGACATTTGTGCTTATTTCTGTTACTTGTGACATTGTCATGGCTAAAGTCTTATTACACTGTATTTAGCACAAACTCTGCTACAATAATATATCAGCAGCATGTATGTAAAAGTTTGTAGTTTTGAGATAATGACATTTATGCGTGGTTTGTGATAATACAAAAAAAAATTCTCACTGAAATAAGGCCATGAAACCCATACTGATTATTTCTTCACAAGACTTTTGAAAATTGTATCACGTAGCCTAGAATATTTGCTCCAAAACTATGTGAAAATCACCCTCACTGCTCATTCAGATAAGACAATATATTGATTTAAAATTTCTAAGACGTGTTTTGTGTGAAGAGCCATATGCGAAGAGGCGTGATCATCTCATGAATATGTAAGCCTTCAACACCTGAGAAAGACAAAGACACTCCCCTAACTGCCCTATTAGGAGCGATCAGGCCCTGTCATTCAGAGCAACCTTGCACAAAGAATGAGGAGATTTAAAAAAGAATGGCTTTTAGATTGTTTGGATTTATTTACAACACAACATAATCCAAAAATACACAACAAATGACAAAAGAGCACATTGAAAACAATGATCCAAAGACAGAGACCTTTGTGCCATTCCTAAAAACATTGTACATACCTTTCATTTCCAAGGTGTTTGATTTTCACTTTACCATGTTCATGTACAGAGACTCATGTGAATGTTGAAGTCAGCAGGACTCAGTTGCATCTGGTCCCTGAAAGAAAAGAAAAAAAGTGAACATACTGGTATCAAGAGAAACTAGGCCTGCACGATTTTGGGAATACATTTTAGATTTTTCTGGTTAAAATTGCTTTTTAAAATTCACAGAATACACACACACAAATGTTTCTTATATATCTCACAAATGTTTCTTATTATAACAATAACCTATAGCAGCCTAGAAATCTTCCAAAAGATTTCAGTAACAATGCTAGAGAAAAATATATTGATTATCTTATGTTACTTCAAATGTTTCCATTCATTATGATGATATGAAATGAGATAATAGTAAAAACATAAAGCCTAATGTTTGGTGCATTTTTCCTTTCAAACGCAATCGCCCCAAAATATGATACATTCAAACCCACAGTGCACTCCAAAATATGATACATTCAAACGCACAACGCGCTCCAAAATATGATACATTCAAACGCGATCGCGCTCCAAAATATGATACATTCAAACGCCATCGCGCTCCAAAATATTAAACATTATGGTTATACATATCTATGTTTGAGCAGATATCCACAAATAGTATTTAACAGTAAACACGGGTCTAAATAGTATAATATTCACCATATATCTAGCAACAGTTCAACTGCAATGTGAAGTTTATGCAACAATACCATAAACTAATAAGTAAGAATTTCTTACCTTACATCTTTCTTGTCGCAGTGGCGGTTCTAGGGGGGGTCCCGGGGGGGCCAGTGCCCCTGTGTCAACAAGCTTGGCCCCCCCTCTGGCCCCCCTAAATTTGGAATCGTAAAATCACACCAAACAACTGCGCATTTATTCAGTTGCGGCGCCTTCATCTATAGGCTACACTGCAGCACGACGTATATTCACATCAAATGTTAACGCAGAGGAACGGGACACTGCAGTTCACAAAAGTTCATTATTTGCATGTGCTTTAAAGCCTTGCCGGTTAAACATGTCATTCGCTGCTGATGCGCTGTTCAAATATGCGCTTTACTGAGCGCGTACACTCGACGCGCACATGCACTAAAAGCCTGTTACTGGACTAAGTTATCTTTTGAGTCTTATATTGCGCTAATACTGTCAAATACAGACATTGTTTACATAAACAAAGTTGGTTATGTCTAAAGTGAAAGCAAACAGAGAAAATTAATTAAAATCTGCTTGTCATATGCGTGTATATTAGACGCGTCGCGTGCAGTTCTTAAAGAGACAGTAGCCCTAATAATAAACATGCTGCCGCTTGTCCTTAAAGAGATAGTTCACCCAAAACCAAACAGTTGCTGGTCCCCATTGACTTCCATACATAGTAGGAAAAAAATATACTATGGAAGTCACAGGGGTACATCAACTGTTTGGTTACTCACATTCTTTCAAATAACGTTTATTTTCAACAGAAGAAAGAAACTTATTCAGGTTTAAAACAACTTAAGAGAGTAAATTATGACTTTTTTGGGGGAGAACTATCCCTTTAATGTTAATAAAACAACAAAACACACAGAGGAAATCATTCACTGCTCTTGCCTGAGAACTTTAAGTCTGTTGTGTTTTATTTTCATAGTTGTTCATTTAATTACTTTCTTCAATTCTACTGTTAAATACACCTATAGCTGAAAAAATAAAGCACTGTTTATTTCATTTGTATATTAAGTTGTGTATGTGTAATATGTATCTCTGTTCTTAATTTTTAATAACAAAGAAAATAGTGACAAAGATTTTTATCTTCGCCACTTTGGCCTAAATGTCTGCCATTCTTTTTTATTTTATATTTTGTTACCTATATTTTGTTACCTATAAGGCTTTGCTTTTAAAATAGGGACATTAGTTTGGCTGTAATGCTCAGTCACTTGCAAAATAGTAAAACCAACATGAAAAAAGAATCGTGATAAAATCGTGATTTTCCTTAAAAAAAAAAAAATTGTGATATGATATTATTGCCATATCGCCCACCCCAGGTGTAAAAAAGTGCCTAGATGTGTTTAGATGCTAAAAATTTGTTATTATTGATCATTATATCACACTACAATTAAACATAATGAAACATTCATTTGAATTGAAATTGTTTTATTAGCTTAGCTAATATAATTTATTAGCTTTTTCTAGAGATTGCAGTCATCCATGACATGGTGAAAAATGACTTGAAATAATACTGAAAATAGGTTAAGATGAATGTTAAAGGTGTGCCCCCTAAAAGCACAAGTGGCCCCTGCCTGGCCCCCCCAGTTACTGTGGTCTAGAACCGCCACTGGTCTTCAGATCGCGTTCTTCTTCTTCTGGGGGTAAATCCAATGTAAGCTCAGACGTGTCTTCCAAACTCGACGAAAAGCAGAGACTTGTGAAGTTTTTTGGTGTTTTGTGTTTGAGGTAACGAGGGCGTTCGCGTTCCATGTGGACGATTTGCATGTGAATCACTTTTGCGCGAGTGGGCGTGGTCGAATTAAAAGTAATTAGCAAGCGTTTGACATACTGGACATCCTGTTGGTTATATACAAATTACTTAAACAGAGAATATTTGTTTTCAGTTTGAATCCGATCATTTAAAAGTACACACTTAAATGTGTATAAAGGTATATGGCTCATAAATGTGTGACAAGTATTCGCTGAGTTTTGTTTCAGTTTATAGACGTGGTTCACCGCGACGGAGAGGCAGAACGCACACCCTGTTTATTTTCTTTATTTTACAAAAGCACAATGTTTTGATTTGATTGTAAGTGGACACATACAAAAGTAGAAATATCACAGATTCTTTTTTTATATTTCTTTTTTCTGTATAACCATAAATGACTGAGTAATTTAAGTTTATTGTACTACAATGTGAAGAAAATCCAGCAAAACGCGGGGGCGCGTTTGCCGACCTCAGAGGGTTAAGAATTACGACTGTAAGTGATGCGGTTGTGCATCCTTTATAGGAAACACAGTGGAGTCACACAGTTTTCTTTACCATATTCGTGATATTTAGGATATACGATTATATTTTGTTTCTTTTATTTTATTTGTTTGATTTATTAATGAGTCTGGATTAAAGAAAGATTTTTCATGAAGAAAACGGAGTACGTGAATTGTTTTTATTGGACACAGAGAGGGTTGACTGAAATTCTTGCGATGCGCACTCACAAGCATAATATATATATATATATATATATATATATATATATATAGACAGGAGTAAAATATATATCTAGACAGGAGTATAATGGCGAACAAAGCATTTTGGATCGTGTGTTCCTCCCTGCCCTCGCTTCATTACGACTGGGGATACATGCGATTTATGTGTTGTTTGTTTGGGAGTGGAGCATGCACGGTCAAGCTCTAGTAGTGATATGGCTAGTGATATGGCTGTTGCCAGCAGCCATATCACCCTGTAGCCCAAGACTGGTTGCCCACTGAAGCTAAGCAGGGTCGAGCCTGGTTAGTACCTGGATGGGAGACCTCCTGAGAAAACCAGGTTGCTGCTGGAAAAGGTGTTAGTGAGGCCAGTAGGGGGTTCTCACCCTGTGGTCTGTGTGGGTCCTAACGCCCCAGTATAGTGACGGGGACACTATACTGTCAAAGAGCACCGTCCTTCGGATGAGACGTAAAATCGAGGTCCTGACTCTCCGTGGTCATTAAAAATCCCATGGCACTTCTCGTAAAGAGTAGGGGTGTAACCCCGGTGTCCTGGCCACATCCCACCCATTGGCCCTTACCAATCATGGCCTCCTAATAATCCCCATCCACTGAATTGGCTCTATCATGCTCTCTCCTCTCCACCTATAGCTGGTGTGTGGTGAGCGCACTGGCGCAGTTGTACTGTGGCTGCCGTCGCATCATCCAAGTGGATGCTGCACACTGGTGGTGTTGAGGAGTGATTCCCTGAAATGATTGTAAAGCGCTTTGGGTGTACAGTAGTACATATGAAAGCGCTATATAAATGCCTCATTCTATTCTATTCTATTCTATTCTATTCTATTCTATTCTATTCTATTCTATTCTATTCTATTCTATTCTAGTAAAAGGGGGCTGACAGTGTTCATTCATAATTCCTGACGTGTAAAATATGCACTATTGAGAGTTTTAGCTCTGCTCATGTTGGCTTTGTTCTCGAGGGAAGAAAGTCAATAAAGATTCTTTGGCTCGGATCTTGCGTTTGCCGAGGCAGCGCGTAGATTTTGGGTCTGCATCTCTTATATACGAATCTAGTGGCTCATCTTGCGTTTGCTGAGGCGACATGTAGATAATGGGCCCACACAATATATATATATGTATATATGCGCAGGGAACTGAGCACTTTTCCTTTCTCTCTTTCTCTTATGATTGTGTGCAAACTAATTATGTGTGTTTGTACACTATTATTTAGGCTATAGTTCTGTTTTGTGTTTGAGATTATAATATGAATATTCAGTCATTAAGACCATATATTCTTGTCTGCTTGTTTCTGGCTGCATTTCCTTTTGATTAAATTAAATGTTAAATACTCTTCTGATTTGATGTCTGTATTAATACACTATATTCAGCCTTTCACCTAGACCGTTTCTACTCGTCTGGTTGATGTTTGGCAGCATTTGATGTCTGTATTAATACACTATATTCAGCCTTTCACCTAGACCGTTTCAACTCGTCTGGTTGATGTTTGGCAGCATTTAATTTTTGAAAAATATTAAATATGTACTCCTCTGATCTTTGAGGAGTTATATGTCTGTATTAATATACTATGCAGCCTTTCATTCAGACCGTGTTTAATTGTCTGGTTGATATTTAGCTGCATTTCATTTTTGAGAAAATGAATATGTACTCATCTGATTTTTGAGGGGTTAGATGTCTGTATTTATATAGTATTCAGCTTTTCATCCAGACCGTGTTTAGTTGTCTGGTTGATATTTGGCTGCATTTAATTTTTGAGAAAATTAAATATGTACTCATCTGATCTTTGAGGAGTTAGATGTCTGTATTAATATACTATGCAGCCTTTCATCCAGACTGTGTTTACTTGTCTGGTTGATATTTGGCTGCAATTAATTTTTGAGAAAATTAATTATATACTCATCTAATCTTTGAGAAGTCATTTAATTCTGAGCAAATTAATGGATAACACCTCATTATACGGTGCCTTCAGGGGCTGTTCTGCCAACCCCACAACCCACGTGTGCTTTGGAGCGCAGTGTTCTCCAGCGAGTTCTAGTCTCAGTGTCTGACTCGCAGAAGGAGGGTTTAAGTGGGGTCAGTTTAGTTGTTCCTGCCAGTCATCCGTTTAAGGACACTGGATTGGCTTCTTGAGCTATACTAGAGCCCAGTCTTGAGAGGCTGGTACCTTTAGTAATCTCAGCCATAGTCGTCTTGGGATAAGACAGATCTGAGGACAATCATTATCTCAAAGAAGGCTTCGACTAAGAAGAAGTCCTGACGGTTATGGAGCAAGAAGTACAGACTCTTCTGCGAAAGGAGGCTATAGAAAGGGTTCCTCCTCCCAGCAGGGAGTCAGGGTTTTACAGCCGTTACTTTATTGTTCCAAAGAAGGACAGAAGGTTGCGTCCTATTCAATACCTGCGTCAATTAAACCACAGGGTTCAAAAACTCAAGTTCAAAATGCTTACACTCAAACAGCTTACACTCAAACAGATTGTGTCACAGATTCAGTCCGAGGACTGGTTTGTTACGATAGATTTGAAGGATGTGTACTTCTATGTAGCCATCCATCCTCATTACAGGAAGTTCATGAGGTTCGCTTTTGGGGGCGAAGCGTACCAATATCAGGTTCTTCCCTTCGGCCTAGGTTTATCACCCCGCACTTTCATGAAATGCGTGGATGCACTTCTGGCTCCACTGAGACCTCCAGGGTATTTGTGTGTTGAATTATATCGACGACTGGTTGATTTTAGCTCAATCTGAGCAGATGGCGGTTCGGCATCGAGATGTCGAAAGTTGGGGCTGAGGCTCAACGCCAACAAGAGTGTGCTCCTTCCAGTTCTAAGGACCACTTTTCTAGGTGTGGTTTGGGATTCGACGACGATGCAGGCACAACTATCCCCTGCTTGTATAGCATCGATTCTCTCAGCCGTAAATGGGGTAAAACATGGCCAGTCACTCACCGTGAAACAGTTTCAGAGACTGTTGGATCTTATGACAGATGCGTCCAACGTAATAACTTTTGGCCTCCTGTACATGAGACCCCTGCAGTGGTGGCTCAAAAACAAGGGGTTTTCTCCGAGGGGAAATCCGTTTCGCATTATCAAGGTCGCGTGGCGATGCCTACGTGCCTTAGTCATGTGAGAGAAACCAGATCCTCCTTTGGGCCCAAGGGAGTTTGCTCTCTCTAAAGGCAATTTACATCCCTGGGTATTTAAATCAGGGAGCAGACATCCTGTCTGTTGAGGCAGGGGCTGAGGCCCAGGGAATGTAGACTCCACCATGACTCCACCACCAATGAAAAACTTTGGTCAAGCAGAAGTAGACCTGTTCGCATCTTAAGAGATGACACACTGTCCACAGTGGTTCTCACTCTCAGCCTGCTCCTCTGGGGCTGGACGCTATGTTGCAGACGTAGCCGAGGTCACGTCTGTAGGCATTTCCCCCGATCGCTCTTCTCCTGGGAGTTCTGTAGAGAGTTCGCCGGGACGGGGCCCGTCTTCTATTAATAGCCCCGTTTTGGCCGGCCCGGGTATGGTTCTCAGACCTAGAGTCTCTCCTCGACGGCTCTCCTCTGGAGATTGCGCTCAGGGGGGACCTTTTCTCTCAGACGAGCAGGTTGATACTTTACCCCTGCCCAGAATTGTGGAAACTTTGGGCTTGGCTTCTGAGGGGGGCCCAGCTCATAAGTTCAGGTCTCTCAACCAAGTTTGTTGAGACCATCCTCCAATCCAGAGCTCCCTCCATGAGGAAACTCTACACCTTGAAGTGTATATTTTTTCACTTCCTGGAGTGGAGAGCATCAGCTGGACACAGTTATTTGCCCAGTGGGTTCTCTGCAGGGTTATCCACCTCCACACTAAAGGTGTAAATAGCGGCCTTAGCTTCTTACTACGTATCTATGTATCTTTATGTATATATTTTATCTATGTATATATGTATCTTTGGGGAGACACCCTCTAATAATGTTTCCTTCATGGCACTGTGAGGCATCAGACCAAGAGACTAGGAGTATGGCTGCTTCTAAAACATTATCGTCAGGAGTTTCCCTCCAATATATTTGTGATGTGGCAGGATTTTGCCTCGCCGCACACATTAGTGAGGTTATATGAATTTGACCTCGGCTCCACTCCAGGGGCGCATGTGCTTTCGTCTTAGCGTGCGCAGAGATTTCACACGGACAGGCACTTGTTACTATGGCACTGTGGGTATAGTGTTCCCACAGCGTCTCGACGCAGCTCAAGTTCACTTGAAAGGTAACATCTCAGGTTACGACTGTAACCCTGGTTCCCTAAAGAGGGATTGAGACACTGCGTCGCCCTGCCATACTCCCTGCATGCCTGTGAGCAACTTGCTTCAGCCAATCAGAAGCTAGAGGCTGTTTGTTCCAGGTATGCTTTATAGTTTCCTGTTCGATGACGTCACCTTCCGTCAAGCCATTTGGACTGATTTCATAGGTGCTTTGCGACGCAATCACACAGAGGCGTTTCCACAGCTTCTCGACCAAGCGGCAACCTCACCGTCTCTCTCTTGAAACCAACACGGAAGTAAGTTAAACTGCAATTCATTGACTGGCCGCTTGGGCTGGCTGCAGAAGTGAGTCAAATCTGTATCTCCCCCATGTTAAAATTACCATCTTTACAGCAGAAAAAAACATGTTTACAGCCTGGATCTCTATGTGGCTTTGGTCTATACAGCTAATTTTGCCCTTCATAACAACTGTGAGGGGGGTGAATTTTTTTATAACTCATCCATTTAGTTGATTAATATTTAAATTCTGCATAATTAAGGGTGTGGCCACTTGAGTGACAGATGGATTCCCGCTGATGTCATTGCTAGCTGTTTGTTTGCTGTTGTTACTAGCCGTCACTTCACCTCAGCAAATTTTAGCTGCTGAACTTGCCATCTCTGCAGTGTTTTGTGCTTTTTTCCGGGATTATTTCATACAATTTAATACACCCATTACTTCGCCCATGGCTTAGGATTCCGTCGAGAGAACAACCAGCGCAGTATTTCAGTTGTTTTCCTCTGTGAACATGCACTAATGGATATCTGACAATTTCGTTGCTTTTTGGAGTTTTCAGATTTAAAAACGTCAATAAAGGCTCGTTCGTTCTGCTCTCACGGAACAGATAGATTATAATATGCTTATGATTATAATATGCTGATGAATATGCAGATGAAATCCTGCAGGTGTCGGCGCTTTCTCCGTCAGATGAAATCCTGCAGGTGTCGGCGCTTTCTCCGTCCATGCAATAAATGCACATCCTTGAATGAGCGCGGATTTTCTAGCGCATTTACTTGAACTTCATAGGCAATATATCTATGGTTTAACCCATTTGAGAGGCGGCCCAAAAACAGAATTTAAAATGGACTGAATAAGCTCTCTACGAACTTGACGAGCGATTCCGCGCTGACGGACCATAGACTATAAAAAGAGAGTGACTGACATGTAACGTTAAGCACATAAATCACTTTCACACACACACTCTCAGAGTAATATTAAGTTACTGCATAATACATTTTCAACTAGCAGAATAGTACAGAATCATAGCAAGGCTCCTCAGCTCCACTCATGCCCCGCCTCTTTGCCTATTTTCTGTTATCCGGGAGTGACGCAAGGCCAAGATGGCGACGGCCGGCTCCGCCTACTTTAGGCTTCAAAAATGCTCTTCAGAAACCTACGGGTGACGTCACGGACACTACGTCCATATTTTTTTACAGTCTATGGTCTCGACACAGCGTCTCGTTTCCTTTTCAGGGAACCAGGTTTAGAGTCGTAAGCTGAGACGTTTTCCGTCCCTAGTTGTTGTTACCAAGTCGGCACTGAATTTTTTTAAATGTAACGATACCAGCATTTCTGTAGTACCGGTACCCACTAATAGGCAGCTGCTTTCAGTCGCTTCCGTGTTTATCTAAGCGCGGGGCTCTAGACTAACTTTTTTACTAGGAGCACAGTAGCCAATATATACCACGATATATATAGTGTCTGTGTATATTAAAAAGACTATTTAAATATTAACCCTGCATGTTCTGCTGGTCTCTGTGTGAATGAATGGCG